>JAUALY010000003.1:32437371-33687371 GCA_030819805.1 Penstemon newberryi var. newberryi | reverse complement strand
ATTGTTTAAAAGAGCATTTTCATCCTTTTTTTTTTTGCTTTTGCTTACATTTTTTTTTTTCCCAAAAAGGATAGAAAAAAAAAAGAGCATTTTCATCCCTTCTTTTTTAAGCTTTTGCTTACATTTTCATCCCTTGCTGCTTCTAGCTTTTGTTTACATTTTTTTTCCTTCTTTAAATGAAATTCACCACTTCCAGCATTTTTTCTCTTAAAATGTAAATATTAATATCATTTTGTTTTGTTCTTTACTACTTTTATGATTATTTTAAAAAATACCTGGTTTAAGTTAAAAGTTCAAATATTTGAAAACCCCATTATTTTGGATTGTCGGTCATTATATTTAGAATAGGCTACCTCCACAGCCCAGAAGGGTTGTACTATGATGAAAGGCCTATAAATGCTATAATTGGGGGTAGTAAATTAATGACAAGTTGCCCAAAAGAAAGAAAACATAGTACATGTAGTAGTAATGACAATCAACAGGTCATTTGTACAAAGATAAATGACATTTTTTTTCAAATGTGATATACATAATGTTCAATTTACCACAATTTGAGTTGGAAAAAAAAAACTTTACTCCCTCTAATTTTATAAAAGTTTAACAATGTCTTTTTGACATTCTTAAATTAAAAAAATATATACGAATCGACTAAACTACCTCTCTTATATGTGTCACTTTATCCTTCGTGTTATGATAATTGTGACACATTACCCTCATGTGTTATGATAAATATTGCATTTTACCCCCGTATGTCACAAAAACACTTTTCATGCACATTCTCAATTTCAACGAATGATTTACACTCTCTGGTTGAAGAAAGTACATTGCTCTTTTAATATTTTTATAGGGATAAAATGCTATTTTTTAAATTACAGGACGTAAATTAAACATTATGTAAATCAAAAGAGGGTAAATTGGCATTAGCCCGTTATAGAAGAGGTAATATGGATTGCCTTAGGGTGAGTTTGGCCTAGCGATTCGAAAATCAATTATAGGAGAATTAATTTTGCTAAAATGAATTTTGGCAATAATTGATTATGATAAAATTCAATTATAAAATAATTGATTTTGGATAATAGCTTTTGCAAAAGTAACACTCTAGTAGCTTTTGTAATAAGTTGATTTTTAGCTTCTGGAGATCCCAAAAGTGATTATGATATTAGGGGCCAAACACCATTAAAATCACGATTGACTAAAAGCAAATTCTATAATTGGGGTCAAACACTTCAAAAATCACAATGGATGTCTAGAAGTGCTTTTAAGAACTCCCACTGCTGGGCCAAACTCACCCTTAGTTAGCACGATTCATTTTTGTCGATAGGCTATTGACTGCAGCATGAAATATTACTTTTTCTTTTTTCCTCTTATAAAAAATTAGGACATACTATTTTCTCATTAGTGTGTTTTACTTTTACTATAGTAATCTGACTCCTTTTATTATCAATTCGTCAGTAGAAAGAGGGAAAGTAAGAAGATTTTGTTTAAATATAGACAAAAATTGTAATTTTTTTTTTAATTTAATAGGTAATTGGGCATATCAATTTTTACTAAGCGAAGACGGTAATATTTACAAAAGATACTCCTAGTAGATAGGTTTTAATTCATAAGAAAACTCATTAATTTTAGAGCATTTATGGTGATCTTGTTATATATATCCAAATGATAAAAAAAATTGGACTCAAGTCCACATTTTCATTATTAATATGTTAAGATTGTATTTCGAGCAAAAAACAAAAACATCTCCTGTGTTTTGTTTAACTCCAAAAAAAAAAATCCTGTGTTATTTTAACTCCCCCTCTCCCCCATCCGTGCTCTCAAGTCAGCGCCAAATACACCCCCAAGAAAAGAGAGTGTGATTCAAATGCTGAAATTGCAAGTATTTGTTCACATTTTACTTATGATATGATAATTTTACCCTTGACAGCGAAAGACAAAAACACCCTCTATGCTTTGTCTAACTCCAAAAAAATCCTTGTGTTATTTTAACTCCCCATATGTTTTGTTTTTGTTACTAAACTCGACCCAGATGGTATATACTTGGCTATTCAAAATGAATAAATAAATAAATAAAAAACTAGCGCATAGGGGTAATTTTGTCATTTCGCCAAAATTCAAAAGTTAAATTCTACTTGGGTCCAGTGTGGTAATTAAACCAAAACACATATTTTTCTTTTTGGAAGTTAATATACTTAACACAAGGGATTTTTGGGAATAGTGGGGTGTTTTTGTCTTTCGCTCATCGTATTTCTTAATGAAATGAGTAAATTAACCGTAAAATTGACTAAGAAAGCATATTTGATAGTTTTTTTTTCTTTCTTTTTGTTGATAAACAAGTATATTTGATAGTTGAAAGGGTCAAAATAATGCATTTAAGAAAAAAAATTTCTTAAGTTGATTTCCAACGTTAATTCTAACATACATGTTCAAATTGGAAAATTCTTACATAGACCAGGTCTATGAGTTTAGTGGTAGACCTTGTGGTTGTAAATGCACCACAATATACATTTTGATGATGTCATGCTCTCACAATGTATGATGTGGTGTATTTACAACCACAAGGTCTATGAAAAACTCATAGACCAGGTCTATGCAAGAATTTTCCGTTCAAATTGTAGAATATTACTACATTAAATTTCATGAGTTTAATTTCAACTACCATATTCCAAGGACGATCCTATAGATTACAGAAAGGTGTGCATATGCTCTCTCACTGCGAAAGTAAAAAACTAAGTCTTACCTTCGATCTCTCTTTTTCGTGGTTCTTGCTTTTTTAATTTCTCTTGTGATAAATTATTTAATTGTGTGATATTGTTTATAGTAAAATTTCCATAGAGATTGTTTAATTTTTCATTCATTTTTTGGGATTTGGGGAGATATTGCAGAATTGTATTTAATTTTCCGCATTTGACTTCTCAAATTTGAGAAGCAAACTTATTTTCAAGCAACCTTTTATAAAGTTGATGAATTTGCGTTTTTATGAAAAAGTTGGTGCATTTTCTTAAGCTAATAATTATTATTTTTAATTTAAAAAAAAAATTGGTGTATATGTTAAAGCTAATAATTATATCCTATAACTTGAATACAATCGTTGAAACATAATACACAAGTTAATTTAATTTAATCTTATATCTTATACATCAAATTCTATTGTTCAATTCAAATTCATAGTACTATATAAATAATAATTAAAAGTTGTGTTTTAAAACTCTATCACCATGCCACTTATAGGATGAGATAAAAGAACATATTTTATGGATCACATAGGTGTTGGAGATATCCTTAATTCTTACTTTATTACGTTAGTTGGGAGCAAAGCATACACCGAGAATTATTGAAGGGTCAAAATGAAATTTACTCTTTAACTTTTCTAAGTAAGGAGTAAGGACAAATGAAATGACAGTTAAATTTCTGCCCACCAAAAAGGGGCAATAATTTTGATGTCTGTTTATAACAAGTGGGGACTGCATATTCATGAATTCTCTACCAGAAATTCTTACAAAATTGCAATGTGGACCACTGGATTTTTAGTTTTGTACTGAACTGAAAAGGAAACAGTTGGCAAATGTACCATGTATTCTCAGAGCTAAAATTATTGAAAGGGACTTATTTGGCTTATACCTATAAACAAAATTGATTCATCAAAACAGGTGGGCACATTAACTTAACTCATTTAGATACATGCTACCACATGTTTATTTTGTGTGTTTTTTTTTTTTTTTAAATGTTAATATATTCTGATATCGATTTTTTTTAATCAACTTAACTCATTTTGAAGGCATGATTTTTTATCCTAAAAAGGTAAACCTTGATGGTGGAAGAATGAATTCAAACATTCTTTAACAAATGAAAATCTCAAGAGTGTAATGTTATAAATATACTCACAAAATAGATTTATATAAAATATAGGACTAGGGTTGTCAATAGGTTGAGTTCGGTTTGGATCTGGATTCGACTTAATTTATATTTGATCAAATTTGAATTTTGACCAAGTATAAATTTTTTGGGTACATTAAGTTTTGTTCGAACTCGATCGAATTTTAAATAGTTTTTAGTATGCAAAATATACTTTCAAAATTCTCATCAATATATTTTTGGCTAAATTACACTATTCATCCCTCGGGTATATATTTTTAAAGTTATATGTTCACAGTTTAGTCCCTAATACAAAAAGTGTTACATTTACGTTTCTCTTAGAAAATATGTGTTACACCGATCGCTTTTTCGGTTATTTATGACAAAAATGACCTCTCGTGCATTTTTCTAGTATCTCGGTATTTCACTTTCGTCTCTCATGTTAATATTGTTTCATTTTCATCATTTTGCGGGAATGAACATTGATTTCTCCCTCAAAATTTTGTGTAGAAATGTGCAAGTATGTTGTACGTGAATTTGTAATTTACATGTTTTTTTAAAATTATTATAAGATTAATCTTGATTTATTATAAAATTAAATTATACTCCCTCTGTCCCACAACGTATTTCATTTTTATGATGTCCCAATTCAATACGCCATTTGTTAAAATAGACTCCCTTCATTTCATTTTAATTGTCACGTTTGACTCCCAATGCATTTGTGTTTTCCAATTTTACCCTTTCATATTTCTAGGCTTACACAATAAATTAGAGTGCATATATAAAATTAATTAAAACAATCAGTAAAAGGGTATTTTTTACATTTTATCTTAGAAAAATGAATAATTAAAGAGTTTCTTAATCTGTGTGAAAATGCCAAATGTGACAATTAAAATGAAATGGAGGGGTAATTATTTTTTTCTCACAACTACCATCTTACTTAACATAATGATTTGACACCACTACTTTTAAGAAAAAAATATGTATATATATTTGGAAGGGTTTTGACTCGGTTTTGAACAAATAGTTTGGGTAGTTTCGGTGAAACATTTGAAACCCTATTTGGTTAGGTTTTGGATGTTGGGTTTTGTGGTTTTGAAAAATTGAGACCCAACTTGGATTAGGTTTTGATGTTGGGGTTTGTGGAAAAAAGTAGGTGGTAAGTGTGAAATCAATGTATTTTTTTATTGCGTTTTGGGGAAAAAAAGTAGGTGGTATGTGTCAATATAGGTTTCAAGAGTTTGTGTGTGGGTTTGTGATGAGTTTCATGGGTTTCGCCAAACTCCATTTGGAAGAGTTGCGACCCAGTTTCGCGAGACCCGCCAGAACGGGCCAGAAGCCTTCCAATCAAGCCCTAAGACTTTGACCTTTTTAACTTAACCTAAAACTTCATGCAAAAAGTGAAGGGAGTAAGAATAATGGGATGATGGGAGTACTAATTTTAAAATTGCACAAAAAATTACCAAATCACGTACAATGTACGTGCACCTTTCAAGTAACACACAAAATTCGGAGGAAAAAATCAATGCTCATTCTCTCAAAAGGATGAAATTGAAACAATATATTAACATGAAAGACGTAAGTGTAATACCAAAATATTATAAAAATGCACGAGATTTGCACGTGAGGTCGTTTTTGCCAAAAAGATACCCGAAAAAGTGATCGGTGTAACACATATTTTTCTAAGAGAGACGTAAGTGTAACACTTTTATTTTTTTATTTTATTAGAAACGAAAGCGTGAACAACTTTAAAACTGAGGGACAATTAGTGTGATTTAGGTTTAGCCTATATTTTTCTACAACAAGTTTGTTGTTGCATAATCATTCAACTTATATATTATTTGTTAAACTTTCATAATCTACTGAACCTGACACATTTGACCATTTGTTGCAAATTATTGAGTAGATCTTGTTGAAAAACAATAATATTGAACTAATGTATTTTGTTACTTATATAAATAAAAAATGCTTTATTTATTATCATATCTGGATCTTAAGATCTTTGGTTCTTGAATTTCAAAGAGTAAGATGATGATGACAATGGAAATGAACAACGAATGAAGCTTAATGTTCAAATATTTGATGCTAGCTAGGGAGCATTTTCCTCAAGATTTTATCCACTAAAATTAGAGAACCAATCAAAGCTTAACGTCTCAGATAGACCCATATCCATATTTTATTTTTATACTTAGTGGGGATGTAAATGGTTTTATAGACCGGGATTGTACCATACCTTACCGTATTCAATTGTACCGAAGTTTATATTTTTCTTCTCTAAATCATAGGCTTTCATATATATGGAAATTGTAAATATTGCATATGGTACAAGTTTTAAATAGTGCAGAGGGCAAAAAAATGTACCGTAATTAGAAATTAATTTTTTTTTTTATCTTTACTGATTTATACAATTAGATTTAAGATTTATTATTTTTCAACCTATAATTTTAACACATAGTCCATTATTAATGATTATTCAGTGCTATTCATGTTCAACTCAAAATACTCATGTAGTGATGTACCAAGTCTTCGTCCTCTAACGTGGCACTCAAATAAATATTCAATATAAAATCGACAACGACACGTGGCAGGAGCAGATAGGACTGTCAATCGGGTCTTGTAAGCCGAGCGTTAAATGGCTCAAACTCAAATATTGTCGGGCTTCATAGCTATAGACTCAAACTCGACTCATAAATTTTCTGATTTATTTGGTTCAAACCCGGCCCATGTAACTTTTCGGGTTTCGGGCCTATATCGGGTTTGTTAATATAAACAAATTTAGCTCGACATATAAAAAGTTAAGATTACATAAAGACATATGAATAGACTACTAGTACTTGATACACGGGTATATATAATTCCATACATTTACTTCATAATATAAAACATTAAATAATGCTTAAACTGAAAGATCGAGTCATTTGCATACATTTTTTAAGATATGTTTGATCTATATAAACAAATAATAGAGTTTTGAAGTCCCGAGACTTCGACTTTTATTGATATTTTGTGTTAACTTTTGGCTAATTTTTTTTTCCCCTTTGACCTTTGGCCATCAATACGTAATTGATATATTAACATATATGTGGGTTTACATTGTAACTTGTTACAAAGTTTTATTGTTTCAAAATAATATAGCTACAATACAAATAATATATTCGGGCTTTTTTCGGGTTGAGCTGTATTAGGCTCAAGCTCAACTCATAAATTGATCGGGTTCAATTTAATAGCTCAAACTCGGCCCGGCTCACAAATATTCGGGTTCGGGCCAATTTTATTCGGGTCGAGCCATCGGGCTTCGGGTAGGCCCGACTCAATTGACAGTCCTAGGAGCAGACATCTACTCGAAAAGCGCATCGATATCGATCTCTGAAACGCCTGCGCATCGATATCTAATAAAATAATCTCGGATCCAGTTACTGCTGGATCGAATCAAATAGTTCGTATCCATATCCGAACTTATACGTCTTGTCATGATCCGACCCGATAGTTGAAACCTAATACTATAAATACCCCTCTTAAATGAGAACAGGTGAGGACGAGACACAAAACATAACTATAACTTTGATTTCTTATCCCAAGACTGACTTAAGCATCGAAGGGTTATCATCGGGTCACCACCGGTATTAGCCTAACGTAGTTATCTTTAATTACAGGTTAGGATCCCCTAAACAAAATAGAAGAAGCTTGATTGACCTGCTTATCCTCATATTGGAGAGTAGTGTTAGAATTGACACTTGGACAAAAACAATAAAATTAATATACCAAAAACACACTCATCATGTAGAGCACATAATCATGTTTGGATTTAATTATTCATTTGCAAATACTCTGAAAAGTCAAATTTCCAACCATTATTCACTAAATAGTAGGTTATTCTACCTATAAAAATAAATAACAAACAACAAGTGAACATATTATTATTTCAAATTTCTTTTTTTTTTTTAAATTTTAGTGAGATTGTTTTTGTTTGGTTCATGGTGATAGGTGACCCCTAAATTTGTAGCTAATTTA
Source organism: Penstemon newberryi var. newberryi (assembly GCA_030819805.1). Taxonomy (NCBI): domain Eukaryota; kingdom Viridiplantae; phylum Streptophyta; class Magnoliopsida; order Lamiales; family Plantaginaceae; genus Penstemon; species Penstemon newberryi. The sequence continues at coordinate 33,679,508 of JAUALY010000003.1, read as the reverse complement.
TTTTAGGATATCATGATGTTATCGTCTTTTATATGAAAAGAATTTTGTAATAAGAAAAAAAAAATCATCACCTCATTCCATTTGAAAAACTACTTGTTTTCCAACTAGCAATCTACTTTAACATGGAAAATAGCATGAGATAAAAATATATACCTAAAACGACAAAATCATACATATCATATTGAATTTGTATCGTATCGAATGTATTTGTATAGTATCTAATGTTCGTTCTGGTATTGAGCATTTGAGAAGCGGAAACAATTGGTACCAAAAAAATTTAATTTACAAAATTGCTATATCATACCATGTGCACTTATGTAGGATAACATATATTTTTTAGTGTTAAAATCCCCTCCATTAACGGCCCTAGTAAGGACTATTCGATGCCATAAAGTATATAACATGGAATAAACAAATGAAGTTTGGAGGTTGAAATAGAAATCTTTTCAGTCATGTTGAGAGATCGTAAAAAGATGGTAAAAAGTAAAAACCAAAACAAGTACATGACTTGGTCTAATAATAATTGTATCTATCAGGAAATTGGTGAGATTTTAATTTTATTTAGGAATATGTTTTCTCAAATTGTGGGGTTGTCCTTTTTTCCACAATGATTCCTGATTTTGGAACTTCAATTGCAAATATTCCATCTGTCCCAAATTATTTGTCATTTTACATGTTTTCACACATATTAAGGTACCTACTAAATAGCCTCAGTTTTAGGGAAAAAATATATTATATACCTAAAATAGCCTTATTTTTTATTTATCTCACCATTATCTATTTACACGTTATTCAAGTTTTACAATCTTTCTCTTACTTTTTCTCTTACATATCTAATATATGTAATTAATAGTGTATTGAAATTTTAAATTGACAAATAATTTGAGATAATTTTTTTTTCTATACAATGACAAATAATTTGAGACAGAGGGAGTAACTTTTTTTTTTGGTAGGATCAATTGCAAATGACTAATAGACGTGACTGCATTTTCTGAACTTTAGGCAGCTCTAATAATTTATTACCCCTTATCAGTGTCAGCATTAATGATTTATTTACTCATTCATTATTCAATCATCGGATAAATTACATCCACCCCCTCTACAATTTGACTATTTGGCAACTCGTCTCATTATTTATTTTTTGGGCACCTACCTCTCTTTTATCTACTTTTGAGGCTCAATTACATTTTGCACACCAAAAAAATAACTTCTATTTTGCAACCCTAAAAATTATAAATGCTAAAATGCACCCTAAAATTATAATTATCTTGGCAAAATGCCCCATACACCTATTTTGATGGAGGAATTTTTCGTCTAAGTGACTAGTCCACGTCCAATGTGCCAGGTAATGATATTTTTCGCTCAACAGTATGAAATCCTAAGTCGTTCAAATCAAGCTGGACTCCACTTCAAGGATCATAACCTTGTGCTCAAAGAAACTCGTTAGGTTGTGTCGGTGGTTGTTTCGGCGCTGACCCTTCGATGCCTAAGTCAGATCAATTCAAAGCATAGCGGAATATAACAGAAATGTAGTAGTAGTTATGTTGAGCAAAATGTATCTTTAAAAGTAACAAATGCGGAATATTTATAGGAGTGGAAAACGGATCTTTTCGGGTAGGATCTTAATTGGTTCGATCCGATTGACATATACTTGATCGAATATCTATGCTCGAATGGACTGGTCGAATAACTATGCTCATAGGTCGAATGGACTGATCGAATAACTATGCTCATATGTCGAATGGACTGAACGAAGGAGATTCACCAATCTAGTTTAGGATGTCTAAATCGGTGTAGCTAGTATATTCATGTACGTTATCAGTCCGAAGGAACCAAACCAGCTTACTTCGACATATATGGTATGTCGAAGTCCATGAGGTTGAAATAAAGAGCAAAATTGATCATTGTGGCTCTATTTTGGAATATGTCGAATAAGACATGAGACTTGATATATGTCGAATAACATGGATCAGTCAAACTGGTGTATATCGAATATAATATGATCCAATCAAACTGATGTATGTCGAATATGATATATGGTCCAATCTTAGTTTGACTTTATTCTTACGTGTAATGTGTCAGGTCATTGATTGAATATTTGGTATATTGATAACGCCGTGAAAACGTCATTATTACGTGTCTTCTTAAGCCGAAAACAACTTGCTTTGATCCGAGTTTTGCGTGCTTTTGCTTGTTTTCGCGTTCTTTTGCTTTTTTGATTCTTTCTGTGTTTGGGTGGTTGTTTGTGTATTTTGTAGGGAGATTTGGGTAAGAGCTTCAAAGGAAGGAGAAACCGAAGTAAAAATGTAGAAGAATGTAGATAGCTTCTCACTAAATCATGCATAAATATTTCATGGATGATCCAAATGAGCTGAATTTTGGATATGTCATAGATGAGTGAGTTAGCTACGCTTCGGACTTTACGGATCCACAATCGGAGTTCAGAATCAAAAGATATGCTGCTCGGAAGGAAGTGTGGCAGAGCAGAAAACTCTCTGCCTCAACCTCGCGGCCGCGAGACCGCGAGGACCTGCTGGTGCAAAATATCAGCAAATTCTCCGCGTTTTCAAGGGTCATTTTTGGGTTTTCTCATAAGGGGCTTATTAGGGCAAGATTAGAGAACAACTTTCACACAATATTCCTCAATCTTTCCCTTTTTCTTTGCCTCCCTTTCTCTCTTTGCCTCCCTCAACCTTTCTCTCTTTACTTTTCCTTTTTTTTCTTGTATTGAAGACTCCACCAAGGGGGTGAATTAATCACCACCCTTGGGGAGTGATTAGGTGGTGATTAAATGGAGGAGAATCCATCTCTCGACTTTATTCCGATTAGGTGATATCTTTCTATTTCCTAGTTGTCTATGATTAGGATATGAATGTAGTTATTTTCTATTTGGAACAAAGGTTGTGGATTTGAATTCTTTGGATTTATATATATTTATGTTATTGTTTGATTAAATGATGTTATGATGATTGGTATGGTGCTTATATGTGTTCGTTAATCCGATTCCGTGTTTATCGTTCATCTTATGGTTTGACAAACTTTGAGATGAGATTTATTGATTCTTGATTGCTAGACATAGTGATTTTGAGGATTTGATTATGAATTTGGATTGTGATTCGTATTTAGGATAGACATATACCTATGTCGTTTCATATTCGTTTAATGTTTGAGTTTAATGCATCGATTAGATTTTAATCCATTTAGACATAAATTGGATTAGTTTAACTCGATAGGTTTGTATGCAACTCGGAAGATACATACGAACGTCCTTGAATCCTTGAGTAGCAACACGAGCATAATATATTAATTGTCGAGTCATTGTTATCGTTTGATTAGTTATGTTTTGATGTTGGGCTATGGTTGAATTGTTGGATTTATTGTTTATCGCACTTTTGGCCAATGATTGTGGTAGATTATTGTTTAAGTACTTTGATTTGCCGTAATCATGTAATCGGACTTAATTCTACTTTGAATGCATCCTAGACATAGGACTTTGAAGGTTAGGCGAGTGACGATTTGTGGATTTCTACCTAGGATAGGCATATACCTAGTGTGGTCCGTGTTTGTATAATGACTTCGTTCGTGAATGCATCAAATAACTTAGATTCTCTTTATTCGGGGATTTGGGTTAGTCTTAGGTCCCGGGTGACAGCGGTACGCCTTTGATCCCTCTGAGAGCTTCGAGTGACAACGGTGTTTGTGATTGATCCGGAGATGGAGAGTTTGGGTAGATTGGTAGAGTTAAGTGAGACCGACAGGGAGACTTAACTAATTTAGAACTCACAAACAACAACTAAACATATGATTGTTTGCATAGCTAACCTAACAACCGCATGATTTATCCGCTTTAATTGATTGCTTATGAATCCTCCTTACCGCATAATTAACTCCCCAATTTACTTGCTTTCGTAGTTAGATTTACTTTACCGCTCGTAGTTAAATAAAATCACCCTTATCATATATTTGGGTTCGATAATTTTGTGTCAAGCGTTCATAACTGAAATAAGCCGTCGATTGATTCGTTTATTCCCACCTTTTACCCATTCGTGGGGATTCGATACTCGGTATGTACTTACCGTTTTATATTACTTGTAACGACCGTATACTTGCGTAGTTTGCGTATTAGTATTTGGAACGCAACATATATCAATATTCCCCCAAGTTCGAGATTCGATTGTAAATCGAAGTTTTGAAGTTTGTAACTTCGAATTCTCGAATTCCTAGTAAATCAATAGTCCCCCAAGTTCTAGAATTCTATAGTAGATCGAAATCTGGAAGTTATAATTTTGAACTTATGATGTAATTGTCAATTCAATGGGTTTTCAATTTTACTTTCTTGATCGAACATGTAATTGAAGCTCTCATTCGTTCGAGGCATTTATAGTAGTTTGTGAACTTTTAGGTCTGGTAGGTCGATCGAAGTTTTGAAGCTGTCGATCGCGTTTTTGGTCGATGCGATCGACCTAATTCTTTGTCGATATTTGATGTCGACCTATTCTGGTCTATGTTTGATGTCGACCTAATTCTGGTCAACATTTGAATATTGTCTAGTTTCTTCATTAATATTTTTTACGGTGTTTTAGGTTGATTTATTGAATGATGTTGACCTATTTTTGGTCGATGCTTTTAAAGCTATCGACCTAAGTCTTTCTGGTCGATGCTTTGATGTCGACCAGATTCTCCATTAACACTTTTATAGTGTTTTTGGTCGATGCTTTTACAGCTATCGGTTAAGTCTTTATGGTCGATGTTTTGATGTCAACAAGATTCTTCATTAACACTTTTATAGTGTTTTTGGTCGATGCTTTTACAGCTATCGGTCTAAGTCTTTATGGTCGATGCTTTGATATCGACCCGATTCTTCATTAACACTTTTATAGTGTTTTTGGTCGATGCTTTTACAGCTATCGGCCTATGTCTTTCTGCTCGATGCTTTGATGTCGACCAGATTCTTCATTAATACTTTTATAGTGTTTTTGGTTGATGCTTTTACACCTATCGGTTAAGTCTTTCTGGTCGATGCTTTGATGTAGACAAGATTCTTCATTAACATTTTTATAGTGTTTTTGGCCGATATTTTTAAAGCTATCGACCTAAGTCTTTATGGTCGACGCTTTGATGTCGACGATATTCTTTGTTAACACTTTTATAGTGTTTTTAGTCGATGCTTTTACAGCTATCGGCCTAAGTCTTTCTAGTCGATGCTTTGATGTCGGCCAAATTCTTCATTAACACTTTTATAGTATTTTTGGTTGATGTTTTTACAGTTATCGGCCTAAGTCTTTGTGGTTGATGCTTCGATGTCGACCAAATTATTCATTCATAATCTTATAGTGTAAGGATCTGAAGTTTTGAAAGTTGTAGATCAATTCATCTTAACACTTTTATAGTGTAAGGGATCGAAGCTTTGAAGATGTCGACTGTTCGACTTATCACTTTTATAGTGTAAGGAACTTAAGCTTTGAAAGTTGTAGATCAATTTCATCTTAGGATTTGTCACTTTTATAGTGCAAGGAATTGAAACTTTGAAGCTATTTGAGATCGAAATTTTGAAGCCATTAGATCGTTCTACTTGTCAATTTTATAGTGCAATGAATTGAAGCTTTGGAGCTGTTGAGATCGAAGCTTTGAAGCCGTTCGATCGTTCGACTTGTCACTTTTATAGTGCAAGGAATTGAAGCTTCGAAGTTGTTTGAGATTAAAGCTTTGAATTCGTTCGACCGTTCGACTTGTCACATTTATAGTACAAGGAATTGAAGCTTTGAAGATGTAGATCAGTTCATCTTAGCTTTGAAGTTGTCAACTGTTCGACTTATCACTTTTATAGTGTAAGGAACTGAAGCTTTGAAACTGTTTGAGATTGAAACTTTGAAGCCGTTCGACTTGTCACTTTTATAGTACAAGGAATTGAAGCTTTGAAGATGTAGATAAGTTCATCTTAGCACTTTTATAGTGCAAGGGATCGAAGCTTTGAAGTTGTCGACTGTTCGACTTATCATTTTTATAGTGTAAGGCACTGAAGCTTTGAAGTTGTTGAGATTGAAGCTTTGAAGCCGTTCGACCGTTCGACTTGTCACTTTTATAGTGCAAGGAATTGAAGGTTTGAATGTTGTCGATCTAATTTATGGTCTATGCTTTGAATGATGTCAACCAGTTTCTTTGTGTTTGTCGATGAAGTCTTGATTCTCTCTTTCGATTGTTGAGTGATGAATGGCTTACTTTTATCTTCCTTTAGCTATAGAATTATTATTTCTAGAATGTCCGTCAAACAATTAACTTGTAGTTGTATTCATCGAGCTCGTTCATCGATGTGGTTTATCGAAGCTTTCTTAGTTGTCGATCACTTTTTGCTTTCTCGTCGAAGATTATCATCGAGCTTCTCTATAAGTAGGTCGATCAGGGCTTTGAGGCAACTGATGACCTTTTGTTTTCCTGTTCATCGAGTTTGCCATCGATGATGTCGAACAAGGATTTCAAAGTTGCTTATGATAATTTGTTTTCTCGTTGACGATTATCGCCGAGCTCCTTTTCATTGATGAGGTCGAACAAGGCTTTTATAGTAGTTGATGTTGATCATCGATGATATCGACAACACTTCCTCAATGATGTCGAACAAGACCTCCTTACAGCTGATTTTGATCATCGATGATGTCGAACAACACGTTTATGTCGAACAAGGTCTATTGCTTTCCTCATCATCAAGCTTGTTATTGAATTGATCATCGATGATGTCGAACAAGGTCTTATAGGTCGAACAACACATTTATGTCGAAGAAGACCTTTCTGGCAGCTGATGACTTTTTGCTTTCTTCATCATCAACCTTGTCATCTAGGTTGCATGGATACTCCGAAAAATGGCCCGGTGCTGTATCCAATACTCTGGGGATATGGATACGCATACGGTACGCCATCTGGAGTATCCTAATTAAATAACATAAAAATAATTTGGATACGGGTATCAGTACATTTTTTGGAGTATCTGCACGTTTTGGATACGCACGGGGTGTTTTTGTGAATGGTCTTGGATACGGGTATCAGTACTCGTGATGTTTAGTTGGAAATTTCAAATCAATACGAGTTTTGTCTAACTTTCTTAACTTTTGATATATAACTTTTGTGTATTTTGAATGGTTTTGGACAATTTTTAGTGTATAACTTTTATGTGATGTTGTCCAACCCGAAATTAAACTATTAGACAATATGCATTTTGAATATGATCTTTTGCTTTTGAGGTACAATAAAAGGATCATAATTAGTTATGTTGTTATGCATAATATAAAATTATTTTATTTTATATGTATATCTTTGCCGTATCGAATCCCATAAATTTTAAATATTCGTATTGCCGTATCCATCTCCGTGCAATCTTGCTTGTCATTGATTTGATCATCGATGATCTCAAACAAGGCCTTATACGTCGAACAACACATTTATGTCGAATGAATGCCTTTTTGGCAGCTGGTGATTTTTTGTTTTCTTCATCATCATGCTTGTCATTGATGACGTCGAACAACACATTTATGTTGAACAAGGTCTTTTTCTTTTCTCATCATCAATCTTGTCATTGAATTGATCAGCGATGATGTCGAACAAGGCCTTATACGTCGAACAACACATTTAAGTTGAAGATGACATTCTTGGCAGCTGATGAGTTTTTTATTTCTTAATCATCAAGCTTGTCATTGATTTGATCTTCGATGATGTCGAACAAGGCCTTATACGTCGAACAACACATTTATGTCGAAGAAGGCCTTTTTACTAGACCACCATTGAAGGAACTCATCAATGACACCCATGGATAAGGCCTTGTAGCTGATGACTTTTTTCTTTCTTCATCATCGAGCTCGTTCATCGATGTGGTGGTTCAAGACCTTTATGGTTGATTCATCACCTTTTGCTTTCCTGTTCATTAATTATCCATGGGTGTCATTGATGAGTTCATTCAATGGTGGTCGAGTAACTTGATAAAGCCTCGTTCTGGTACTGAAAGTCTTATATTTGGTTGTTCCTCATCGCATATGCTTATTCGATCAACTTAGATGTTGTTTCTAAGCTACTCATACTCTAGCATTGTTGCTATTATCCTCGATCTGATCGTCGTTCTTGTTCGAGCATTGGTTAGAGGTTCCCACAGATGGCGCCAACTGATGGAAGGATTTTTCATCTAAGTTACTGGTCCACGTCCAATGTGCCACGTAATGATGTTTTTCGCTCCACAATATGGAATCCTAAGACGGTCAAATCGAGCTAGACTCCACTTCAAGGATCCTAACCATGTGCTCAAAGAAACTAGTCAGGTTGTGCCGGTGGTTGACCTGACGCTGACCCTTCGATGCCTGATTCAGATCAATTCAAAGCACAACATAATATAGCAGAAATGTAGTAGTTATGTTGAGCAAAATCTACCTTTAAAAGTAACAAATGCGGAGTATCTATAGGAGTGGAAAATGAATATTTTCGGGTCGGATCTTAATTGGTTCGATCCTATTAACATATACTTGATCGAATAACTATGCTCATAGGTCGAATGGATTGATCGAATAAATATGCTCATATGTCGAATGGACTGATCGAAGGAGATTCACCAATCTAGTTTAGGATGTCTAAATCGGTGTAGCTAGTATGTTCGTGTATGTTATCAGTTCGAAGGAACCAAATGAACCAAACTAGCTTACTTCGACATATAGGGTATGTCGAGGCTCATGAGGTCGAAATAAAAAGTAAAGTTGATCATTGTGGCTTTATTTTGGAATATGTCGAATAAGGCATGCGACTTGATATATGTTAATAACATGGATCACATTTGATCATCATAGAATAGACTTGATATTTGTCGAATAACATGGATCAGTCAAACTGGTGTATGCCGAAAATGATATATGGTCCAATCAAACTGATGTATGTCGAATATCAATAGCATATTAATTATGTAAGAATTTTTCCCTACATAACAAAAAAAATAAGAAAGCGTAAATTAACAAGACTAACAAAAAATTATTTGGAAATCTGATTGACGTTAATAAACTTATTAAAGAATGTATATGCTTAATAATTGTATTAAATTTTATTCGAATAATAATCCAGGCTAAATAATTTTTTTATTAATTAGGAAAAATAATTGTATTAAATCTAATTGTCCTCAATTGCATAATTTTAAAATTAATTTAATGGAGATTAATGTGTGAAGATTAGTAATAAAATAAAATAAAAAATTGGCGGAACGAAAACAATTTTTTTTAACCACCAAACTCCAAGTGTCCAAGTATTTTAAATAAGAAAAAAAAAGTTTCAATGTCAAATTAAGGGGTCACTGGTCTAACTCCCACTAATGTGAGTTTTTCTCTAATTTAGTACTAGTGCTTGGTGATTAATTTTCCTTGTAATTTTATTGTATATTCAATAGATTTTCTGATATTGAATATTGATGTAATAATATTTCTCTAAAAAAAATATTATTAAGATGAATATTCTTTTATCATCTCATTAGAAATAGGTGAAGGTGCATTTTTCCAAAATATATATATAATTTGAGTAGCATTTTGTCACTTTTTCAAGTATTTTAATTGAAAAATGATACACATATTATTAAAAAGAACTATTTCTGGGACGCAAAATGCAATTGAGCCACTTTTTTCACGGAGAATCTTCCAAATAGACTAAAATAGACATACGTAGTGTAAATTATGTAAAGAGTAAATCGCGCTTTTGGTCCTCCTTATGGATTAACTTTTGCACTTTCGTCCCTCTTAAATTTTTTGTAGCAGATTGGTCCATCTTATCAATGTGGTGTATCACATTGGTCCCTCTTATAACACTCGTCCATCTTAAATTTTTTGTAGCAAATTCGTCCCTCTTATCAATGTAGTGTAACACATTAGTCCCTCTTAAATACAAATTACATCACTTAAATTCAAAATATATTCTAAAGTGGACGAAAGTTTATGTATTTTGCATTTAAGAGGGACTAATGTGTTACACTACATTGATAAGAGGGACGAATTTGCTACAAAAAATTTAAGAGAGACGAATGTGTTATAAGAGGGACGAGGTGATACACTATATTGATAAGAGGGACCAATCTGCCACAAAAAATTTAAGAGGGACGAAAAAGTAATATTTAACCCATAAGGAGGACAAAAATACTATTCACTCAACAACTAGCCACCCCTAAAATTAAATATCAATAAATACATAGCAATTTAAGCTATGGTTTTATGGTTTATGCATGTGACATATTTTTTTCTATAATCGTGTAAAACTGAAAATAGCGTTTGAATTAATTAATTGAATTTGACTGGGAGATGGGTGTAATGATGATTTTTTTAGAAAAATAATGTTGGATCTATGTTTTAGTATTAATTTAACTCAAAATAAATTGCCCATATTATATTAATATATTAATTTGACATAACAATATAGTAATTATAATATATATATTCTTTGTTTTGTTTTTCAAGAATATTTTAATTTAATTTGACTTGTTATTTTCGATACACGTCAGACATATTATGTGATCGTAGTGAGATATGCACCATAACGGGTTTTTTCGGCAAAGTTGACCACCGGGATTTTGTTGAATTTTTTTTAATTTGAGGTGCTAAGTTCTAATTTTGTATTTAGGGGGTTCAAAGTGTTCATTTATCGTGTTTCGGGGGTGCAAAGTGTCAAAGACCCAAAAATGAATTAATTATTTTGTCCCTAGATTATTTGAGAAAAATAAAAGAAAGTGCAAATTGCTTAATTGTTTATAATTCGAGAGTGCAAAATGCTAAATCTATGTACAAAGTACCTATTTCTCATGTTTTAGGGGTACAAAGTAAAAAAAAAAAACCACCATATATAGTTACTTTCACCGTACCATGCACCGTTGCTATCTTTATTTCAAAATTATTATAGTGAAGTTTTGAAAATATGTAGTCTATTTTCGGATATATTGACATGACATGCGGAAAACAAATCAAATTAGGCGATAGATATTTTAAACTATGTTGAAAATACTCAACCATAGAAATATAAAGAAAACTAAAATAAATATTCTTATACTGTAGTAATACGTATTACGTAGCCTTCAGCCATTAGCTGGGCCCTAGACTAACTCACACATATGGCGACTAAAAACTGATAACGTCATCGCTCCAGTTACCGTGACGTCATGTCTGTATCTTTCATCCGTTCAGTTAGCGCCACGTTGCAATACATAACACTTGATACATTGAAAGTTGCCACATAGCATACGCGCACATCTCGCGCGTGAGACCATTTTCTAGGCGTAAAGGCTTTGTTTGTTGCTTTTTATTTATAAATGGAAAAGATATTAAACGGATTGGGTTTCTATTATTGGTATGTTTTGACAAATATCCCCTCAGTATAACGAATTAAAATCTGTTGTGCTAGCACTAGAAAATTATACCGTCATTTTAATTGACACGTGACTCCAACTTATTTGATAAAAAGTTGTTCAAACTTGATTATTTAAATATATTAAATAATTATATACCATATTTCTCATATCATGATGATATTTGAAGTTTTATTTGACCCCAGTTCGACAAGTTAAAATTTAAAATAATATACGTAAAAATACTAAGTTACTTGATATTCAATTCAAACTTGATCGATTTGGAAATCGAAGCGTATAAAACTGTATTTATTTGATCAATTGTATTGCACTTATTTGGTAAAAGTAATTATATCTTGAAAAACGCTACTCAAGGCATCATTTTGGAAGCGCTATGCAAAATATTCGGGCCCTTATTATAACTAAAACTATTTTATCATAAGTTTATTTTTCTTACTTTTCCAGATACACAAATATGAAATATGGATACAAAGTTTGATAGTTTAGTTTATAATATATGAGTTAGGCCTCATTGTCGTTTCTATAATATACTGTATTGTTTTTATATATAAAATGACAAATTCACTTTCTTTCTTGTAACATAGAACAATAGTGGTATTTTATTAATCTACAATTCAGAAAAACTTCTTCCAAAGTAAATATTGATTATAAATATAATGAATATTACTAGGGGTTGTCTAAAATGAGATTTTATTGAATGGGGAGTATGTAAGATATTATTTCCCATGTTGACAAGTGTCCCATTTTAATTTATTTTTAAATAATCTAATTATAAAAATACCAATATACCCTATTTTATCTTGCTCTAAATAGTTATTAATTATGCAAACACTACCTCTTTCTTCACCACTAAACCCACCCAGCCCCAATCCTTCTCCCCAAAATCATCACCATATTCCGATTTAATGAGGGTGGGAAGTGTGTTGAGATTTTTAGAAATTACACATTGACCCCTAAATTCTAATTGTTTGTTTTATTAGGTTTAATTTAAGTTATAATTGACTCTTGGAATTTATGATTTAGCTCAATATGATCCTTAATATTTCTTTTTATATACATATTTAAACTTTAAAAATCATAGGTTGACGTTTTTGGGTATATATATGATTTTTAAGGAGAATATAAAATAATTTAATAGAAAAAACACACATTTTATTAATTTAAGATCAATTATGTGTAATGTGTTGCCACCAATGAGAATTGTATGTAATATGTTCGATGAAATGTCAAAATAAAAATCTTCGGGTTCTTAAATCAAATTACAGAAGAAAGAAAAATTGAAGTCAAATATGATTGCAGCGTGTAGAAAGGAATTGTGATATATATGAAACTGATACCATAATGTCTAATACTAAATCAGGAGTTAACTGAATTGAAAAATGTACAAATCTGTTTATACATATATAGGCAGAAGAAACTAAACTAAACAGTAAAACAGGGATAGGGCGCTTGGGGAAGGGTCTTGTGGGTGAGGATGTTGGTTGGAATTTTGGGAAAAAATGGGAAAGATAAAACTATTTTAGAAAAATGGTGGTTGACGATTTTCTTTGGTTAGTCACGAAGGTGAAGGTGAAGGTGAAGGTGAAGGTGAAGATTGGGGTTGGAGATTTGGAGATGGAGATGGAAAGATAAAATTTTGAGAGAGAAAATAACAAAAATAATGAAGGAAAGAGAAGAAATATTCTATTTTTAAGATATATTTGTTAAAGGGTTATTTATGTAATTCATTGAATGTCTACTTTTTCCAAATGTTCCATTGCCACGTCATGTCGGACATTTTGACCTGAAATTGTGGTATAGATCTTTTGTTGACTTTTTTTAGTGGTTGATATGATATATCTCATATACACCTCTGTCCAATAAAATCTCATTTTAGAAAGACCCATATTACTATTCTATAACAAAACACGTTACTAACTATGATTTTCGGTTTGTTAAGATCAATCAATATATATAATATAAAAACAAAATTTTAGTATCCATATAATATTGTTGAAAAGGGGAGTTGATAAACCAGTTATAACAGATAAATAATTTTGGCTAGGGCCGAAAATCAAAATAAATTACTCGACATTCAACTCGAGTACAATGTATGAAATCTTTTTTGAGCTCCATTCGTTATAAGTCAAATCAAATAATAACAATCTTTTAATAGCTTTGAAACTTGATCACATCTCAACTAGCTAGATAACCTCAAAAATTACAAAATATATATATAGAGGGAATTGCATTTTTCATACCAAACTTTTGACACCTTTATACATTTCATACCATACCTTTCAAAATGACACATTTTATACCAAAATTGGCCAACCTTTTTCACATTTGATTTGGCCGTTAATTTTTGGATGGAAATCCGTTAAGTCACAATTTTGAACTATTAGGGGGATATTTGCAATTGGTCAAGGAGGATTTTTGCAATTATATTCATCATCTCCATTCTCCACCACCTGCCCACCACCACCACCAACTCCTCCACCTCTAGCACCACCACCAACCCCTCCACCTGCACCATCACCTACTCCCCCGCCAAATCAACCACCAGCACCGTCCCTTCCTCCATGTCCACCACCTTTGCCACCACCAATCCTCCACCAAGACCACCTCAAATTCTTGATGGTGGATGAAGCCGGTAACTTGCTGGATGAATTTCAATATGAAGAGGAAGGTATGCAACTACTTCAGAATCCAAAAACCACATGCAGTAAGACAAACAAAAAAAAAATTGATGAATTAATGTGGAAGATGATGAATAGTAACCTAAATTTTAAAAATTGGGGATTTCTTCAATACTTGATGAAAATGGATGAGGTTGGTGGCAAAAGAACCGTTATACCAAGGGGAATGAACGGGAGTAGGTATTAGACAGTGTATCGACCTCCTCCGCCGGCGGCGGAACAAAAATCGAAAACGTTGAAATTCGTAGAATTGAAATACAAGTGACGGGATGGATCTGAAACAACGAATAGTGTATTATCTTTGTAGAGGAGGTCAAGACGAAGCCGTAGCCACCAAGGAGAGGTTTAATGGTGGCCGGAGTCACCGGGAAATTTAAAATTACGTGGAGGTGGTGGAGGTAGTGGAGATGGTGAAAAATAATTGCAAAAATCCCCCCTGACCAATTGCAGATATCCCCCCTAAGAGTTAAAAATTGTGACTTAACGGATTTCCATCCAAAAGTTAACGGCCAAACTAAATGTGAAAAAGGTTGGCCAATTTTGGTATCAAATGTGTCATTTTGAAAGGTATGGTATGAAATGTATAAATATGTCAAAAGTTTGATATCAAAAGTGCAATTCCCTCAATATATATATGTGAAAATATTAAGCTAACCAAGATCAATTTGTGTTCGATTCTATGTGCGCCTTGTTTAAATATCTATTCCGAAAGTCTCAAGCACTTGTATAACCTAGACTAAGGGTCGACCGTACTTATAACTTAGTATTCTTTTTGTTCGAATTTTTTTAAACTCCTATTTCATTTAGAGTGTTCTCAAACAAGACTTTATTTCTCAAACTAAATTTATGTTCTCAAAATATTCTTTTACATAAAATAAAAATTTGACACCACTAAAATGCGTTTTTGTAATGTATGGGATCAGGGATGGATCCATGGATTGAAATGTTGGGGAGGAGTATTATAATTCAAACACTCATAGTATGGTTTGAATTTAAAACACAAAATTATGTGTTCTTGGAGAGAAAACAGAAGAGAAGAAAAAATATTGAAGAATATTATTTCAGAGAAAAAATTGTGAGAAGTGTTACACACAAGGATTGAACCTTGCACCTATATATATACAAAGTAACCGACATAAGAAAACTAACAACTTATCTATACTGATAAGTAAAAACACGTTTTTTCCTATTTCAAACAATAAGTAAATTAATCATTCAAATCCCTAATTTAATTTAATTTCTTCTTCAAACTGAAAACTGATGCTCTCGTTTTCTTCCTTTATTTGCAGGAGCTGAAGAACAACAATTTAGAATGAAATCATCCAATACACCCCCCTCAAGATGGACCATATATATCAATGAGGGACATCTTGCAAAGCAGCTGCCGGAATTGAGGTAAGAGTAATGGTTTTGTTAATATACCTGCTATTTGCTCCTCTGTTCGAATAGGCATAAGTCTTATTAGGCCTTTAGAAACTTGTTCTCTGGTGAAATGGAAATCAATCTCTATGTGTTTAGTACGTTCGTGAAAGATAGGATTGCTTGCTATATGTCTTGCTGATTGATTGTCACAAAAAAGCAAAGTAGCATTAGGTGATGAAATCCCAAAATTATGTAATAATCGATGTAACCAAATGATTTCACTAGAAACTGCGGCCAAAGACCTATACTCTGCTTCAGCAGAGGATTTGGAAACAGTGACTTGTTTCTTGGATTTCCAAGAAATTAAGGAATCCCCCATAAAAATGCAAAAACCTATAATGAATCTTCTTGTGTCCTTACAAGAAGCCCAGTCAGCATCCGTATAAGCTTTCAGCTGAAGTCCTGTCTTGGCTGAATAAAATAAACCTTTGTTTGGGCAAGACTTTATGTATCTTAGAATGTGATGAGCAGCCTGTAAATGAGGAATTCTAGGTTGAGAAACAAACTGACTAAGCCTATGAACAGCATAGCTTAAGTCAGGCCTTGTAATGGTCAAGTATAGAAGTCTGCCAATAAGTCTTCTATAAGAAGTAACATCCGGAAGCAGATCTCCATCCATAGAATTAAGCTTGACTTTAGGATCCATAGGTAATGAGAGTGGCTTAGCTCCTAGATAACCTGTTTCATCAAGAATTTGTAAGGCATATTGTCTATGAGACATAACAATTCCTTTAGAAGATCTTGCTATTTCGGAACCAAGAAAATACTTTAAGTCCCCTAAGTCTTTTAATTTAAACTTAGAATGTAAATAAGACTTTAAATCAAAAATAGCAAGAGAAGAAGGACCAGAAATAACAATGTCATCAACATAAAGTAAGAGAGCCAGAAAGGTATCACCTGATCCTTTTGTAAACAAAGAGTAATCTGATTTTGACTGCATAAAACCATAGGTGAGAAAGCATTCTTTGAATTTGTCATTCCACTGTCTAGATGCTTGTTTCAACCCATATAGGGATTTATTCAGTTTACAAACTAACTTAGGAGATGAGTTTGACCTGGGGTAACCTAAAGGGAGATCCATGTATACTTCCTCATGAAGGTCCCCATTCAAAAAAGCATTGTCAATGTCAAGTTGACATAATTCCCAACCTTTAGAGGCAGCTAAGGCTAATAACATGTTGACTGTGACCATTTTTGCAACTGGAGAGAATGTCTCAATGTAGTCAATTCCTGCCTGTTGAGTATACCTCTTTGCAACAAGCCTAGCTTTATACCTGTTTATAGTTCCATCAGAGTGCCTTTTGATCTTATAAACCCATTTACATCCAATGGGTTGTTTATCTGAAGGTAATGTAACCACAGTCCAAGTATTAGTGTCTTCCAGAGCTGTAATTTCAGTGTCCATTGCATCTCTCCATTTCTTATTTCCAACTGCCTAATGATAATATTGAGGTTCACTTTCAGCAGAAACATTCATGATAAAAAATTTAAAAGGGAAAGAGAGTTTATCATAATTCACACACTAGAAATAGGACATTTAGTAGAAAAAGAGTTAGTATATTTTAAGGAATTGCAATGAAAGTCAGCAAGATAGTTAGGTTTTTGAGAAATCCTTGTGCATCTTCTAACAGTTTGTAAGGGCTGTGTATTATCCACAGTATGTGGAGGAATAAAATCAGGATCTAAAGTAGAGACATCTGTAGAAACAATATCAGTAGGAAAATCAAAACAGAATGATCAAAAGAAGGAAACAGTTTATCAGTGTGAGAAATAGTTTGAGCAGAAACATGCTGTAGAGTATGAAAGGGAAATGTTTCTTCATGAAAGATAACATCCCTTGAAATAAAAACTTCATGTGTAGTGAGATCATATAGTTTATATCCCTTAACACCCATAGGGTAACCAATAAAAGCACAAACTCTAGCTCTTGTGTCAAATTTGTTTCTGTCTTTTTTCAGAGTAGATGCAAATACTAAGCAACCAAAAGTTTTAAGAAAACTGTAATCCACTGGAATATTGTATAGTAATTCAAAAAGAGTTTTATAATGGAGAACTTTAAAAGGAGTCCTGTTAATCAAATAAGCTGCTGTAGATACACATTCACCCCATAAAGAAATTGGAACTTTAGATTCAAAATATAAAGCTCTAGCAATATTCAGTAGATGTTGATGATTCCTCTCCACAACAGAGTTAACATTGTGATTAAATTGATTCTGAACCATGGACTAGAAACTAGGTATCACAGTAGAAATATCAGATTTCTGATGTAACAAACATATCCAAGTAAACCTAGAGAAATCATCAACAATAGTAGCAAAATATTTATGTCCAGAATAAGTGGGAGCATGAAATGGTCCCCAAATGTCACAATGAATCAGTTCAAAAATCCTAGAAGTAGTAGAATTAGAAGAAGGAAAAGAAAGCTTCTTTTGTTTAGCAAGAGGACAAATATAACAAGGATCAAAGTTGCTATTATTACAATCAGGAATAGAATGCAAATCTAAAGTATTTTTCAATTTAGTCATAGCTTTGTAAGGCATATGACCCAGTCTTCTATGCCAGACCACACTAGATACTTTGTTGCATTGGGCTTGAAATGGTGTAGTGTATTTTGTGTGTAAGACATAGAGACCATCAATCTTCCTACCCTCTCCAATCATCCTCTTTTGTGGGTCCTGAACCAGAAAAGAATCTTTAGTAAAATGAACTGTAAGATCAGTATTAAGCAGTAACTCACTTATAGAAACTAAGTTAAAGTTGAAGTTAGGTATGTAAAAGACATCTTTAAGAGTTAATAAAGATGTGAGATGAATATTCCCAATTTGAGTAACTGGAAAAATACTGTTGTCAGGAAGAATAACTTGTGCATTATGAACAGGTTTTAAAGCAGAAAAAAGAGAAATATTAGAACAAATGTGTTTAGTAGCACCAGAATCAATAATCCAGTCAGAAGGATTGATAATTGTGTGTAAATTTAAAGATGTAGAACAGATACCTGAAACACATGAAATGTGTGCAGAATCATGTGAAGAATCAGATGCAGTGTTAAAATTCAAATGTGTGCTGAATAAGTTCATGAGGTGCTGGCATTGTTCTGAATTTAGACTCTGGAGAAGAGGAGTAAGGGGGTTGGGAGAAAGCTGAGTGTTCTGGATGGGCTGGGGATTAGATTGTTGAGATTGAGAGGTAATGGTAAAAGTGTTGATAGGATTATGAGGTCTAGGTTTGGATGGATTAGGTGGCTTGTAACCAACAGGGTAACCATGCAATTTATAGCATTTATCAATGATATGTCCCTTCATATTACAATGAGAACATATTGGAATATCCTTTTTCTTGAAAGTAAGATTGAATATAGGTGGAGTAGATATGATGGGCTGTTGAAATTGGTTATATGGCCTTCTAGGAGGTTGTTGTGTAGCAGCAGTGGGTATAGAAGAAAATTTAGAGGCAAAAGCCATAGAAGAAGACATATCAAAAGAAGAAGTATGTCCAACTTGTTACTGCCTTTCCTCTTGTGTAGCAAGAGAAAATACCCTGTCTATATGAGGAATTGGATCCATAAGAAGGATCTGACTTCGGAGGTTGTCAAATGAGTCATTCAGTCCAAGAAGAAAAGTGAGGACAAAGTCTTCTTGATAGTGATCATGGATTTTTTGAGGTCCCCCGCAAGTGCAAGAATTTAAAACTGGTCTGTAATTGGCCAGTTCATCCCAAATAGATTTAAGTTTTGTGAAGAACATATTCACAGAGAGTGTATCTTGATGAAGATTTGCAAGCTCCCTACGTAGTTGTAGTTTTCTTGGACCATTGCTATGTTGAAATCGAGTCTTTAGTTCACCCCATATATCTTTGGCACAATTTGTGTACATAATACTAGAGTGGATTTCTGGGGAAACAGAATTGAGGATCCAAGAAACCACTACATCGTTGTTTCTGGACCAAGCAGTCTTCAAATTGTCATCAATATCACCAGGATCTTGTAAGGTGCCATTAATGAAACCAAGTTTGTGTTTCAAGTTTAAGGCAAGAAGCATGGACCGAGACCAGGATGGATAAATATCCCCCTTGAGTTGTTGTTGTACAAGAATCAATCCTGGGCTATCAGATGGATGAGGAAAGTAGGGATGAGATGGATTCTCCATAGGAGGTCTGGAACGAATAGAATCAGAGATGGTGGTGGTGGAAGAACTGGAAGAAGACATGGAAAACAGCAGAGAAAAAAAATCAAGAAACAGAGAACAGAGAGGAGAGAAAATAATGATCAAGAGATCAAGGAATTATGAATTTGAATTCGTAGATTGAAGCGGAAAACGTTTAAGAATTACACAACTGATACCATATTATAATTCAAACACTCATAGTATGGTTTGAATTTAAAACACAGAATTATGTGTTCTTGGAGAGAAAACAGAAGAGAAGAAAAAATATTTAAGAATATTATTTCAGAGAAAAAATTGTGAGAAGTGTTACACACAAGGATTGAACCTTGCACCTATATATATACAAAGTAACCGACATAAGAAAACTAACAACTTATCTATACTGATAAGTAAAAACACGTTTATTCCTATTTCAAACAATAAGTAAAATAATCATTCAAATCCCTAATTTAATTTAATTTCTTCTTCAAACTGAAAACTGATGCTCTCGTTTTCTTCCTTTATTTGCAGGAGCTGAAGAACAACAATTTAGAATGAAATCATCCAATAAGGAGGCTATTTTATATATAGTACGAGGTAAGAGATACTGAGAGTTCAAATCCTATAGGACTCAAAGTACAATTTTGCAAAACATAATTAACTACTGTGTCCAAAGAAATTAAAAGAAAATTCTAGTTTTAAACCATGTTTAATCGATAATCTTATCAAAACAATTGTATTAACATTCATCTTTAATTCGTCTCTGTCACAAAATAATTAGGGTAAATTACGAATACCCCTGAGGTAAGACCTAATTATAAAAATTCTCATGTATTGGGTACTCCAAATACCCCCCTCAGATTTGTCACCTTCTTAGACCATCTCCAACCGAAGGTCTTGTCCTTTTGCCCTCTTGCCTCTTTGACCCCCCTCTTGCCCTTGCTCTCATGCCCTTGCTCTCATGCCCTTTAGACCCACCTAGAAACTCATCTCCAACCGATGATCAATCAACCTCTATTTAATTTAATTTCACAACATTCCCCACTCTCACCTATTAATATTATTTGAGTTGTATTGTGTATTAATTCAGATGTATTTTTAAATTAAGTCGTATTTTAAATTAAGACAAGACGTAATTTTTGTTATCATAATCTAATATTTCTTATTTTTCGTTATCGTAATTTTTTTGTGTATTAAATAAAATATATTTTTAAATTAAGTCTTTTTTTCAGAATTCTAATTAAGTCGTATTTTTAATATTCAGATTTAATTCTTCTTAAATTAAGTATTTTTAAATTCAAAAATTTAAATTAAGTCATCAATTTTTCAGCAAAATTGAAAGTTTGTTGGTGATTTTGACCAGAGACATAACCTGCGGGCTGAATATGCAAATTACTCACCTTTCCCACCATGTCTTCACGTACAATAGCAGTTTAAGGAGATTTTCGTCCCAATTTTCAATTCCACCAAACTAACTCAAATCTTACAAAATTAAAGCAAGATTGGTGAAGGAGTAATCTTGAGTTGTGAAATTAACGAAACGCATAAAACTAAAATAAAAAAGAGAGATCCAGTGCATATATATGCCCGCCGGCAGCGGGCCGTCAATGGTCGACCGCCTGGTTGCCATCCTGCCTGCCCCAACCCTCTGCCCGCTCTGTCCAAATTGCCCGCCCTCTTGCCCTTTGTCATCTCTAACCGAGCACCGCCGGCAACCCCCCCTCATGTCCCGTTGCCGGCTCGATTGGAGATGGCCTTACAATTAACTCCCTGCCCCCTAAAATATTTCAATTTTGCCTTTGGGTGTTATTTGTAATGTTTGTAATATCTTATAAATATTAAATCTTGGGTGCTAATTGTTATATCTTATAAATTATAAAAGTGATAATTATATATTTACTACCAAAATAATTGATAAAATTTATAATTGCCCATAAATTTTATTAAATATTGCCAAAAAAAAAAAGGTATTTACATATTTATTAACAATTTAAATTGTATAGCAATACATGAAATATAATTTTTATAATAATAATATTTTATAAATATGAACAAATTGTTTACACATTTTGTTAAATGAATTTATCTAAATTAGTAAATTTAATAAAATTTATAATGTATTATAAATCAAATATCTTAATTTAATAAAGTTTATATTGTATTATAAATTTAATTTTGTTGATGCAATAAAAATATTATTTATTTAATTAGTGAAAATATAATTTTATATCTATAAATTTTATTTTATTTGTTATTATAGAATTAAATTAATTATAAATATGTATAAAATTGTCATTTATATTGAAATTTATGGGAAATTATCAATTATTTACTATATGATTATCTTTTTTATAATTTATAAGATATAACAATTAACACGCAAATTTTAAAATTTATAAGATATTCTAAATATTACAAATAACCCCCAGTGGAATTCTTGAAACATTTTAGGTGCGCAAGGGGTTAATTGTAAGAAGATGACAAACTTGAGGGAAATTTTTGTAGTACCTAATACGTGAAGATAATTTTATAATTAGGTCTTACCTGGAGGGGGTATTCGTTAGTTATCCAAATAATTATTGTACTCCCGTGTACAGTAATTATATAAATAATTTAGATGCATCATCTCAAATTATTCAAGATTTCAAGTTACATCTCCACGCGCTTTTTTACATTAAAAATCAGCAGAGGTGGAGCTAGCTATCACTTTCTCTTTTTCATCATTTATTGTTCATTCATTAGTTTCTTAACTTTATCAGGAAAAAAATCCAACACGTAATTTTTCTCGGTTTCTATTTCTACCTATATATAACTATATATATAATTCAATGTCCTCCTTTTATTTACACGTATAGATATAATATTCCATTTCTTCCTCCCTATCTTTTGTTCCATTTCTGGAAATTCATTTCAATTAATTTTCCTTAAAATACATGGACAAAAAAAGATCAACCAAACAAGCCAGGAAAAAGCAACAACCACTAAAAGTTGTCTACATAACAAACCCTATGAAGTTCAAAGCTAGTAGTGCTTCAGAATTCAAAGCCCTCGTTCAAGAACTCACCGGACAGGATGCCGAGACTCCGGGACCCACCCCGTGGTTCGCGGAGGATGAAGGCGGTCGAGGAGTGGTCGAGGGCGGAAGCGGTCATGCGCCAAAGGAAGTTAAAGAAATAGGGCAAATGGAAAGTAGTCATGATATTAGTTATGGTGAAGTGGTGCAAAATGGGTCGGATCTATCGGTTTTCGGGTCGTCGTACGAGGATGTTTTTGTTTCTCCACAAATGATGGATAATTTTCAGGGGCTTGTGGCTTGGCAAGAAGGTTCTACTCGTGATCTTGATGTGTTCAAAAGCTTAGATGAAATGTAAATGAATTTTAGGTATGAATTTGTGTTATCTTCTCTTACATATTATTTTTATTTTTATTTTAATCTGAGTTTGTCGCGTTATGAGGACTAAATAAACTCTCCCACTAGATCAAACAAACCCTTTTGTATTCAAAAATATCCTCTTTGATCATTAATTATATTAATAATTTGGAGACTTAAGTATAATTTCGTGAAAAGCTCGCGATAATTCAAGTTTTTGAATATATTATTAAATTTGATTCCTTGCTAGCTAGGGTCATTTTAATAACTTGTATACATAATAAATATTTACCAGAAGTTATACAAATCCAAAAGCGATATCATATCTTAGTATGTTTTTTTCTTCTTGTGATTATTGATACTTAGAAAGAAAAGGGAATTGTTGGTGGGAATCTATTTCCACATCTTTTCACAAATGTTAGTCAAGATGAAGACTATTAATTAAATACATATATAAATGGGCCAATTTTGGCTTTGATCTAGCTCCTTCATTTTCATTATACTGTTCTTTAATTGTGACTTGTTTTCTCTATTTATTAGGCAAAAACGTTATTTGGAGCAAATTTGATACCAAAAGGATAACCAAGAATTAATGTTTTGATGGAATTCAAACATTGGGGTCTTCAAAACAAAATTTCAATTAATATTTTTTTTCTGATTTATAGCCCTAATTTGTTTATTAATCAGGGGTGTACAACTACAAGCATTATCATGAGATGAGGTACATTATTCATTAATTCTTAAACTTTTTTCTGGTTAATTTTTCTTCCTTAAATCCTTCTATTTTAATCACTTCTCTGTAAGAACTAAGAATGTAAGTTCTAATCTGGGTATAATCTTCAATTCTTCATACATTACTCAATTCAACATATTTTCTTAGAGAAGAAAGTTATAAGAATTTAAACGTAATAAATTAACAAACTATTATATAATTAATTAGGTACTTCATTTACGATTCATAGTCCCTAAATCGAAACTGTTAAAGATATTTATGATTATGTAAAAAATATACTATTTATTGTTGGAATAAAATTTCGAATGGAGCAAATATGTGACATTAATTTCTTCATTGTTGCCTTGGGTAGGTTAATTTGATGTCTTAAAATTTAAGGGCATGCTTGTCTCGCATTTACCAAAATAAATTTGTATTTGAAAAAAGCGAGACAAACAAATTTTCTAGTTTCTGAAATAAATTTATCATCTCTCAATTTTCTCAAACTACTTTCACAAAAGTCAAACAAATAACAGCTTTTTTTATCTCTAAAAAAACTACACAAATTTTACTTTGATTTGACATAAAGTAATTTAAATGCTACACGACGAGCCATTCACGATTGTCTTCTTCAAGTGGTATGTACGATTTGTTAACTACCATTAACAAAGTCGATTTTTTATTTATTTAAACTCCGTGTAGTATTGATGATAGAACTAGAATAGAAATTTTTTGTTTCCTGCTCACACGGGCGCATATATGCTTGTTTTTCTATCAATATTTAATTTTGATATCCGTGTAACATAAAAAGACTTTCTTACAAATTCAATTAGTAAATAATTCACTATTATGGTAAATGATCCCATGAATTATAACCCATAAAGAGCAAACTTCTTTAACCATTAAACCAACCTATGACAATTTAGGTCAGTAGTTGAAAAACAAAATGCTTTTGGACTATGTCAGATTCTTGGATTAACAAGAAGTATTGGAACTTAATGTTCTACGATGATGCTAGAAAAATATTCTCTCCGGTTCATATTAGTTGGCATATTTGCCAAATTTTTATGTTTCATATTAATTGGCACATTTGAGTTTCCAATACAATTTTTTTTAATTTTGTCCTTCTCTTACATCTAGGTTGGGAAGCTCAAGAGTCACTAGGAAGGGTATTTTTGATATTTTACCATGTAAAAGTGATTAATCATGAGGTTTCTTAATATGTGTGAAAAGTAACAATGTGACAATTAATATGAACCGGAGGGAGTAATATTTGTAGCAAGTCATTGGAATTCGATGAATTACATACATGCATTTACTATTATTTGATTGAGAGTAAAACATCAAATTCATATTAACATGTGATTGGTCTAGTGAAAGGGATCAGTCACTACAAAGTAAAAATTCGAATTCCCATGGGGAGAAGTTTCTACTTAATGTATCTGACGCACTTCAAATGAGATTAAACCCTTGACAAGCAAAAAAAAACATCAAATTCATCAAACAAACGTATGTTTATACGTGATAAAACATGAACGCCATTAATAAATGGGGTCATGTATATTTACATGTAACTTAGATCCAACACCCCCTCCCCCACCCCCACCCCCCCAAAAAAGAAAAAAAAAAAAGAAAAGGAAAAAAAATACATTGGCTTGGCTCATTTTTCAGGAGTGCTTTTGGTGCATGTTCTTTTGTGAAGGAAAAGTATCATATCAAAGCTTAATTTACATATGTACTACTTTCTTCAAACGTTGAAACTTTTTGGTAGAGATACTCAGATACATGCAATAAAATGTTTTGTTTATGAGTCTCCAAATTGTCAATGAGAAATGTACTGTTTTCTTGAGCTTTATCAAACTTTAAATTACATCAACAATCCAACATCTTTATGTGAAAATGTGGTTCTACAGATTGATGTCACAGTTCTTGTATCATAGATGAGAATTATACCTATCATATAAACCATGTAAAGTAGATAAATTATCCACATTCACATAAATTTATCACTCTCACTGAATAAGATTGAGTTAGATTAGATCATTAGACTAAGTTTTAACATAGATCTAACAAAATAAATAACATGTTAAACAAATTGAACACAACTAAGCAGGATAATCATCCATTTTCTTTCAATGGGTCATGAGCCAAACTCGTATGTGGACAAAACCTTTTATGACCCCACCGCCAGATCCGACCCACATCTAGTCAGAATTATATGATGAAAAATGACAATTTCTTCATTTCATCCGTCTGAATTTTCAAGTAGTTTGTTTTGCAAGTGAGGCACAACTTAATTCAAAGAACCCAAAGAGAGTTTCTGCCAAAAACAATGTAAACACCTAAAACAATATTTGCATCTTAATCTCAATTAAATCCTAGTTCTGGAAAGGAAATGAAATGGACTAAAACAAACAGGCACCAAAAACAGATTGTGATGGTACCGTATTAGAAGTTGTACAAAAGTCTCAATCCTGATTAGACGACGAATTGGGATAATCACCTTCTTGTTTTGGCAAAGTGCTTATCATACCATTATTGTACCACTCGGAGAAACCTTCTTCGAGCGCCTCTCTCATCCATGCATGTCTGCAGCATTTAACGGCTTCAGGAATAGTGAGCCATTTTCTTTCCCGGTGGCCCATTTCCGGCCAGGACTCGAGTTCTTCATTCACGTGCAAGGCGTACATAGCAGCTCTACACAAACCTTCTGGACTAAACTCATCTTGGAGTGTTTTGCTCTTGAAAAGATAGCATCCAAGGAAATGCTGAAACATAAAACATGCAGGTTTTAAATGGATGAACTTTCAGACGAGATACAAAATAGTAGACCCAATTTATTTTTGTAATGTGTCGACCAGACAGAAAGCTAAACAACCAAGTAGTGGTTCTGGTACAAATTGGGTCGGCTTGACACAGAACGGGCCAACCTGGTTTGTTTTGGGTAACTGGTGGACGCAACACGTACGTTAAAAATTGAGTTAAACCGACACAAGAATGGATTCATCCTACAAGCGCCGTGTTATTCATGTTGTACAACAGCACCACGAAAACAGAATAAATAAGTACTGCTGTTATTCTTCTTACAGCAAACAAGGTTTGAATCATCAAATCTTGTTTTCTTTTGGCCAAAAAAATCTACAAGGTGGAGCCTACTTTACTTTGTCCATTCATATCCTGTCTTTTCACCAGAAATGCAGTAGATACTTTGAGATATGTGTCGATAAAGAAGACGTATATACAGCCTCCTACTTAGAAGCATAATAAATTATAAGAATAAACAAAGATCACCACCAAAGTGATATCAGAGTCATCAAAATAAGAAGGTTTCCCATAATTTCAGTTGTGAACTACTTGCCAGAAAAGTAATCTAACATATTAGCATGTAAAAGATTATCAAAAGGGAAAGGGTTATTCTTGATTTCTAGTTTTGTATTAATTTAGAAAAAAGAACCCAATAGACATTATTAAGTTTCCAACTCGTCAAAAAACTTGTGCTATTAGAGAAGAGAAACATTTAATATTTATATTACATTATTACCAACACGCCCCTTCACTTGTAGGCGGTATACATTTTACTCATGCCTAACAAGCAGAATTTAGAATTGGGTAGCGGTGAGATTCAAACAGATGACTTCTTTTAGGCCTGGCTCTGATAGCATATTGAATATCCAACTCATTTAAAAGCTTAAGCTATTAGAGAAGAGAAACATTTCATATCTATCAGTATTACTTAACAGCTATTATGTGAATGAGTGTATATATCACTAAATCATATGTAGCAACTGCAGCATATTTTTCTTGAAACCTATTACTTATGTAAATTCAATTATTGACGCAGATGTAAAAAAGCCCTTTGACACCTAGTTTACAATTTTTCTTTTTCCAATTCACCTCGACATTATCTTAGTATAACCCGCGATTCAAAATTCATTAAGCTATAATCTTTTTCCAACCATATATTTCAAAACAAATAGGCATCCAGTATATTTATTTCGAACATAAAATTATTTAATATTTCAGAAAAAGGACGTTCTCCAGGAATTTTATTATCTAGGATTCAATTGTGCACATGAAGACCATTAATTAGATAACAACCTAACACAGGAAGTACACAAATTGACGGTGAAGGAAGAACCACATATTTGAAAAATATAGACAACTGATTACACATGGTTTTACTTACCCAAATATGTGCTATTCTTTTCCTTCTTTTCTTGTTCAAAATCCACAAAGAGGGTGTTCCAGTTAACATACAATGTTCTTTACAATTGTTCATGTTTGTTACTTCATAATTACATAGCATATGCTACTAACAAACAATGTTGATGCATGGCCTCCATCAAATAGACACTAAAGATTACAAGCAGAACATTAAAAAACCTAAACAAACAACAACCCAGCAAAATATGAAATAAGTAGATATTGTCATATGTTACCACTAAGTCTCCTCGAACTCCAGCCTCTTCTATGGCCTCCCTTACTGCTGCCTCCTCAGCTGTCTCATCGTTCTCCCAACCACCCTATTAGAAAAACAAAAAGTAGCATGAACACAAAGATGTTCTTGATATCATTTCTTTTCTTTCTTTAAAAGTAAAGGTACAGATTTCATATACGAGCACCACAGAGGGTTGGGGGGGCGCTATCAAATTTGTAAATCATCCAAGACTTGAGCAAATGAAATCATTGTTGCACGTTTATTTTGGAATACATATGTCAAAACTATAGCGCATACATGCCAAAGGACCCAAGGATGCATCGGTTAATATGCAAATTCCAAATTTCATCAAGTATTTTATCTAAAATAAACTTTTGTTCAGGACACTAGAAAAATCTTTGTTTAGTTGCACACTTTTTCTAAAAGAATATAGCGAGTTTGGGCTTCAATAGAGCATAAATCCAGAATATGTTACTTCAGTGAAACAACAATGATAAAGATCTGGATAACCAACCGAAGATTGACATGTATTCAATGAATACAATCAGTTTCATCATCCTAACATTTAGATCATCAACACTTCAATAGAGTTGTTATATTATTATATTATCAAGAATTGTTGACATGGATTATAAAACAAATGTATAGCATGTGTAAATATAACACAAATTGCAAACTAATGGTACCATTCAACAATTTTGTAGCTTTCATTAGCTTTCATATCAATGAGATTTAATTATTAAAATTGCACGCAACAAATATAAACTTATGAAACTCAACATATGTCCATGAACCCATATGCTGAAACTCTAGTAATAGGCCCCAAACCTAAAACCACTGAACATGTTTAATCAAATATATATAACTTATTTGCAAGCTTATGCTTGCTAAAGGTACTTAGATAAGTATAAATCAAGAAGTCACAAACTACTTCTTAGACATAAGAAGATTAGTTCATATAAACGAGATAAGCAAAGGTGGAAAGAATGACATCCTGGATAAGATATCAAAAATCATTGTATAGAAGTACGACCTTCAAATTAACTTTGACCACAGCCAGTACGAGCTTTAAGGGCTGAACACTTTCTTAGGAGACAAATAAGAAGTACACCGTAAAGTGGATCTAAACAAGAAAGTCGAGTGTATAAGTAACTTATTGTTAGATTGAATTACATGTTGAAAATGGTTGCTTAACCTAGAGGTTAGTCTAGGATAAAAGGAATGACAGGTGCCTTTGAAGAGCAAGTGGCACTTAAGACCAAATGTGTGATAGCACACTTAGGATGAACTGAGGGAGGACCGGAAACCAGCTTCAAATTCATCTGAAGGTCTACCGATGTTATATCCCAAAGGCCCTCAGTTCTAGCTTCCTCGCATAAAAAGAAAATCAACTAAATCCAAAAAAAACCATGTAATGTATTAATCTCAAAATTTCTTGTGTTTTTCTAATTCACACCTCCAAATTTAATACTAAAATCTCAGAATACCCAACCCACAAAAAATTCTTTGAACCCAATAGAAAGGCGTGAGGATCAGAACAATTTCTCAAAGCCTTGTAGGTCCTTAGGAACGGAGCAGGCTAAGTTAGATAATGATAGTTATCGGTTCAAGAAAGTAAGGTTTATGAACTGGGTTGCACGGAATAAGCCATCTCACTACAGTGTAAAGTAAATATCAAGTATCAACCTGAAGAGACAACAAATTCAGAGCCACATAGAAATATATAATTTTGAGCACATTTAACTTAAGTCTGGTCAAACAAGAATCTCAAAAGATGAGGCTATTGCATCTTTGTCCCTCAATATGTATGGACTATGGAGTGAGATGTCCCACAATCTTCTTGTTTAAATCATTTGTTAAAATAGTTCATAATGTTATCAGCCACAATACAACAATGTGAGCCATAAGGTGAAAGGTAGACTGAAAATGCTGTATGCATCTATTCCCATGATTTTCAGATGCATTTGTCCACAAGCCTCACCTTTGGAAATAGTAGACCAGGTCCACTAGTTGAATTGATCATTAGTACTTCAACTATCTTTTCTGATGTGTCACCACCATCTCTTTCCACATCCCTGTATTTGAAGGGAATACACCTGGGCAAGAACTTATGGTAAGAACAGATAATTACGAAGGATGCTTAAATTAATTTACACTCAAAACTAAGAAAATAAAATGAAAAGTTAGAATAGCCCCTTAGCAAGAATCTCAACAATTTTTTGTCCAGTCCAGTTTCAAGTACATGCATAGTATCAGTTCAGGATAGACAGACAGAATCAGAGAAGATTTATGGAGGTTAATGCATGCCTCCATCATCAGATTGAAATAATACAAGTATGACGAAAATGAGACACACAACAAAACTGAGAAAACACAAGCATATGTGAAGTGTAAACCAAACTAAGATTCAGCATCTAGAGAAAGTTAATCTAAGAAGCAGCCAACAATCGTACATTGTAGAATTAGCCTAAGATCATAAATAGCCTAAACTACGGCCTGATTGAATCACTAGGAGTCTCTTATATCAAGCTTATCAAAATTACTCCTCGTGCATTCAACATGGATACTCCTATTCATTCTTTACTAAATTCATTTGGGAAAGAGAGCTACCAACCTCCAAAAAAATCATAAGGGTTACACGTGCTTTTATTTTGTTTGGGGGGGGAGGGGGTGTTCTTTCACCCTTCTACATTTATTAGGTCAAAAAGGACTGTAAACTCTCAGTTGCTCCACTCCAATCACAAATATTATCCTATTGATTATACTAGTGCACAGGTTGTCAAGGTAGAGATTATGTAACATTCCCGTATTATTTTACTCTACCAACAAAACATTACCCTATTTGTAAGAAACTCAAAGCAATCCAATGCAAAGGAGCAAGTTTTGGAAATAGATTTCATCTCTAATCTTATTGTACTGCTAACAAATCAAAATATATCAATTGCCAACAAGAAAATCAAAGTTGCTAACCTAATTGCAGAAACACCTCACACATAATTAAAACAACTAAATAGAAAGGGATCTCAGATTCTAATTTTGCATGTATTTCCTGTACAAAAGTTCCCAATATCAATCAATCAGTCCTCCAAAATTAAATTGCATTATACCTGCTAACTAATTAAGCAAAACAAAATATACAACAAAATTTCCTTAATCAAACAAAATCAAATTAAAATTCCCAACCCCATCAACAAAACCAACTCCAATTTCCCCCACATTACCCTAACTCATAAAATTAAACACAACACATCAACCCATATGCATGCACGTACATATACATAGATACAGAAAGAAAAATAAAATAAATTTAAAATACCCAGCAATGAGGCGGTGACCATTCTCGTAACGCTGCTGATGCCGACCAGTTCGAGCCACCAATCCAGACATTTATGTATAAAAAAATATATCCAAATCTGTTTATTTGTGTATGTATACACGAATGAATCACAAGCTCCGCTTTTGATTATTGAAAACCATTTGCCAATATCTCCTCAATTTCTACTCCTATTTTCTCCATAAGATTTTCTCAATATTTGCAGGAAAGGGTAAAAATGAAAAATCAAAACTTTCAGGGTTGGTTAATGGTGGAAAGGGTAGCGAAAGAATCGGAGTATGTTTTGGGGTAAAAACAATTCAAAGGAATTAACTAAGAGAACAATTAATTATCAAACATTATTATTATTTTTAAATTAAAGAAAAAAGTAAGTATGTAACTAAATATAATTTAGAAATATATCCAATTTACTATTTAGCTAAAAACTAATTTTAAATAAGAATGCTTATAGAGTAGTGCAAAATTTAACTTTCACATAATATAAAAATCAAATTAATGTTTGATTGGTGACGTTTCATAGGGACTTACTATATGAATATTTTTTTTATGATTGGTCTATGGGATATGCAATCCTTGAATGACAATTTTGCCCCTGAATCTTGTGGCAAGATGAGGGCAAATGTATGTCATGAAGGGTAATTTTGTGATTTCATTGTGGGTACATTCTACATAGAGTTTGTCGCCCACAATTTTAGAACTTAGGAGGAGTTTATATTAATCAGTCCAACTTTGACTGCTGTTGTCTTTCTTAGTATAGAAAAAGATAATATATTTTATTTTTTGTTCATTAGGTTTTCTTCATTTGTTTAGAGTAGGACGGTGTCACATCTAATAAAATGAATTAATAAATGTATGCATGTGATAGTTGTATTATATGTTTTTTTTTATCAAATTTAAGCTGAATTTATAGTCGAGTTTGTCGAATAATTAACTTTATTAAGATTTTTGAGAATATTTAACCGTCTAAAATGGAAATCACTTCTCGTTGTGAATATTTAGGAATCCCAAATTGTAACAATCGAAAAAAAAAAAAAAAAAAAACTACAAAATGCAGTTTAATTGTAATTCTACAAAACTAATACTTCTACAATCATTTATTGAAATACTTAATTGGATTCTAGTATTCTACTATAGTCAATTATTTTTTTCAACGATGATGCCAAAATTTATTTATATCTATTGAACTTGTCTTCTATTAATTAATATTTGGGAAAACTTCCTCCAAACTCTAATTTAAAATAAACATATTATGAATGGTTAAATAAAAAGAATAGTGTGATTATAGGCTAATTCTATTTTAGATCTTCAGCTTATGACATCAATGCATTATTTAAATTTTATGATAGTTGGAAGACATAGGGTCTGTTTGTTTCGTATTTGTGAGAGTAGTTTGTGAGAGTGGTGGATGTTTGTGAAATAATTTGAATTTGTGTAACGTTATTTATTTGGATTTTGAAAAAGTGGTTTGAGAAATAAGGTAAGTGTAGACTTGGAAGAGTTTGGGTTGTAGCATGTAGGTATAAGATATGTAAGATTTTATGTCAAACCATGTTTGTTATATAAGATAAGTTATGTAAGAGATATATTACTTTATGTTAAATCAAAATGGAGTTTGTCTAAATATTTTTCAAAGATAAGAAATTTTTTGTTTATTTGACTTTTCAAAGATAAAAAAATTGAAAGAGAATATATTTATTTTAGAAAGTATAAATGGTGTTTGTCTCACTTTTTTCAAACTCGAAATTCTTTTGGGAAATGCGATACAAACATGCCCATAATTTTTTAAAAGATTTTAGTCATGTTCCATTGAATGAGAGTTTAATCTAGTGCAAAAGCAATTGTGATTTTGAATTTTGATAATATTTTATCATAGTATATCATACTCATTTTTTGGGATCCTAAAATGTAGGCCTGTTTGTTTGGTGTTTGGGAAAGTAGTTTGGGAGAGTAGTGGGGGTTTGTGAAATAATCTCGATTTGCGTAATGTTGTTTGTTTGAGTTTTGAGAGAGAGGTTTGAGAAATAAAGTAGGTGTAGGTTTTTTTGGAAGAGTTGGGTTGTAGGTGTAAGATGTGTAAGACTTTATGTCAAATCATGTTTGTTATGTGAGATAAATTGTGTAAGAGATAGGTTACTTTATGTCAAATCAAAATAGAGTTTGTATAGGTTTTGTTTAGAGATAAGAAAATTGTTGTTTGTTTGGCTTTTGAGAGAGTAGTTTGAGAAAATTAATGGATGAAAAATTTATTTCGGAAAATAGAAAACATATTTGTTTGGCATTTCCCAAACACGAAAAAATTCTGGGAAACACCAAACAAACAGGCCCTAAGAATTATTCATTTTTCCAAAAATTACGAGATGCTGCTTTTGACATGTTATTAAGGATTTCTAATTCGTTTCTTTTCATTGGGTTTTACTATGGACCTCTTTGGGGATGGTCCCCCCCAGAAATTGTTTTTTTTTTATAGTTTGATATATGAAAATATTTAGTAGTAAGGTGTTTTTTTGGGATGGATGGGGACTCAGGCTCGATCTAGTATTTGTTATTTTTGTTTTCATAGTAATTCAGATTTCTTTGGACATATATATTCACATTTATTTATGGAATTCAATTTAATTCATTCTCATTTTTAATGAAAATTCAAATTTCTTTTGGACATTATATATATACTCGTATTCATAGAAATCAACTTTTTTTTGGACATTATATAGTCAAATCTTTTGTGGAAATTCAAATTCTTCTAGAATTTTTTTTAGTAGATATTGAATTTTCTTTTGGATGTTATGTCAAATGCATAAAACAAGTGGGCTAATAATCGGTAGGGTTCAAGAATATTTTTTTTTTAGTTTAAACAAATATGTCACCATTCATTTGATGAATATTGACAAATTTGAAATTATTATGAATATATATTTGTTATATGATAATGAATATGATATGCATTATGTATATTTACTAGTATATTAGTATAATCCTTATGTTAGACACAATTTTAAGATAATATCTTATAATTAAATACTCATCGTACATTTAGGTTAATTATGTATTTTATAATGATAAATATATATATTATGGATCATTTCAAAAACACTTGAAACATTTAACTTTAATACTTTTAGTTTTTGTCATTTTATCAAAACTACAAAAAAAATATGGAGTTTACTACCAAAAAATCTTTGACCCCTCAACAAAAGACTTCGAGGTCCGCCCCTAACTATGGTGGAGCAAAATTAATTTTTCAACTTCACAGAATTCCCTTTTATGTCTACTGAATTTCTGTTTTATTTTATTTATATTTTAGAAAAATCTTCCCTAAACTATCAAGATTTTTTCCCTTCAATACAATCATATTGACCATAAATATTTAATTATCAAAGCAATAAAGTTGCTCAACATGCATGTAAGTAGTGATCGGTTACATGTAGTACATTTAATTTTGTGATAAACATTGTTATTGTGCTGAAAAAAAAATTGTTATGGAAGTGATGAATCATAAGATACGTAAACATATATCTCTTTTAATTCAATAGTATGACAATCAAGATATGAAAAAAAAAATCATAGGAGTATATTTTCTCCAAACTAATGGGTCTGTTTTTTTGCTTTTCCCAAAATAATTATATGTTTGAGAAAAAGCAAGAGAAACACGTTTTCTAATTTCTCACGTAAATTTATCATATATCAATTTTTTCAAACGACTCTCTCAAAAGCTAAACAAACAACAGTGTTCTTATTTCTAAAAAAAACCTACACAAACTCTATATTGCTTTGGCATAAAATCTTACAAATCTTACACATACAACCTAAAACCTTCAAAAAAGAAAATCTACACCTACCTTCTTTCTCGAACCACTCTTCATCCAAACAAATAACTTCACAAAAACCAAGAAATTTTCCCGAACCACCCCATTTTCCCAAACCACTCTGAAAAAAAAGCGAGACAAATAGACCCAATATGTCCCAAGAAAATTATGTTACATTGTTACTAGGAGAAAAAAAAAGTATTCCTACAAGACTCGACCGATTCACCGAACCTTCGGTACTTATGGCCACTCACTTTACAAATGTACAATTTTGACCCCAAATGTTTAAAATATTTTTCACTTTTGATGCCATCAACTACTTGCCACTCAATTTGTGACAAAAAGTGCAAAACTAAAACAATGAACAAAATATGAAAGATATAGGGTACTATATATATATTCTATGGGACAAACGTGCAATATATGTCTCAATAATGGAACAAAAAATGCAATATTATAAATTATGAGAATAAAAATGCTAACCATTCAGTAGTCATATGAAACTAAACATTCAATTTTTCCATTAGCAAGAACATGGGACATTCATACGAATACTTTTTCACCATTCGATAGTGAGAAAACATGTACCAGAACAATACTAGAACAGACAAGATATAGAACATGTACTTTAATGGCGCTTTCTTGCCCATAATCTTCACAAAACATAAACCAGACAATGTAACTACCTGAAAAGAACAGCATCATTCATAGTATACATGTTAACTCTATAAAATAGAGTTATTTTCTATATCTTTTTGCGGGGAATAGCATTAGTTTCTTGAGTTCTTGGATTGTTTTCATTTGGTTTAGCTTGATTTAGCTCGTTGGTGATTCACGCACTCATTTTGGTATTTTCTTGCAAATATTTCAGATTTTCTCTTGAGTTTTGGAAGTGCAAACAGAAGCCTCTTCGCTGGAGCGGAAAATCTCTCCGCTGGAACGAAATCACAAAGCAAACAAAATTCTTGGACAGAAGCGTCTCCGCTGGGGCGAAACTACTTCTCCGCTGGGGCAGAAGATTTCCACGAATTTTAATTAGAGTGCCCTAATTTGACTTGGAAACTTATATCTAAGTGGAGGAAGAGAAAGAAAACACATCTTGGGACACCTTTTGACAGAAGAAAAACCAAGAACAAGAAAATATCATGGGAGAGCGTGGAAAACATCGGAGAACACAATTTTTGAAGATTTGAAGACATATCTACTTCTCTTTTCTTATCTCTTTCAATTATTTTTCTCTTTTGTGATCTTATACTCATGACGTTTATTATTTTGGAGTTTATTTCCGTTTTAGCTATGAACTAAATTTACTTTTCTAGGATTGCAATGGAATTCTTTGTTTGAATTGATTGTTACTTATTTTTTCTTATTCTATTATATTGAGATTTGTTGTTTACCCATTCTTGTGCTTTAATTTCAATAGCCTGTTCAACTATTGTTTCACAAATCTAATTGAATCGGGAGAGGAAATGAGGTTTTAGGTTAAAGATTGGGTAACCTTTGTACGAATTGCACCCACATCGAATTGGGTAATTTGTTTAGCAATTAAGATAGGAATATACTTAATTGCCTTAGGTAGTGACAATTAGGGCTTGTTCTTGATTCAATTTGGCCTAACTTCATTGGCATAGGAATATAGCTCTTTGATTAGGTTAGATTAGTTTTGCAATATTCTGGAAAAAAATTGTAGAAACTTAAGTGCCCTAGACTAGCAATGAAACTTAATTGAAATAGAATTGTTGGGAAAATAAGAGCAATTAGTTTGACATTGAAGGAAGTTGTAATCCTAGACTTTAATCATAAGAGTTAATCTTGTCAATTTAGAATTTAGTTTTCTTTCATTGTTGCTTAGTTATAATCAGAATCAAGAATTCGTTTAATTTGGATAAGAACAAGAGTGATCTTTTAGTAATTAGTTAAGTTAGCTCATTAATTCCTTGTGGAGACGATACTCTACTTATCATTATATTACTTGTTGCGATTGCGTATACTTGCGTTTACGAATCTGTCATCAATACATAAGAAGTTTCGAAATGTACGTTTCAAAGGGTCAGTCCAGACGGTCTAATAGGAGGAGGAATGGTAATTCAAATGTACACATCATTACCTAAAAGAACCATACAACATTATAATCCTATGTTTCATCAACTAGTTTATATGACCACATTCTGGTGAAGTGATAGATACATATCATACATTATATGAACTCTTTCCACATTAGATGTTTTGACTTTTGAGCGTGTAAAGATCATGTTTTCATTTGTGGATGCAATGTTATAAATGGAAAAACATGCATTTCGTTTCTGAGTGGGACATCTCTCTTCCATAGCCGACTTTGGCCCTAGGCAACTTAGGTTGTTGCAGATTCACCATTTTTATAATTACCAACCAAACAAAAAAGGTAAAAATTTTCCATAACTCGGCGTCACTCTCTCTATATATATAGTTAAAGCTTTCGTTCCACCAAATAATTAAAGCTTTCATTTGCACTAAACTCTCTTCTCCCTTAATCTTACAACTCCACACTATATATAAGAATTAAATATTTTTTATATGTTAGATTGAACTATTTCTTCAATTAAAATTTAGATTCGAACAATTTAAGAATTATGCAGATACTTTAGAAATTTCACTTAGATAATAAAACAATAAAATCTTAAGATGACAAAACTTTAAAAGAACATTGTATCAATCTCAAAAATTCCCTAAAACATAACTCAATAGCAAACATCGATGGCACTGGTTTATATTATAAACTAAATGTTTTATCAAACCTTATACCTACCTATATCGATAAGCAGATTAATCTTGTCCAAATACGTACATTCCTATATAATGATATTCACTATATCTGTAACATGTGCTTCTACAGTATAAGTTTTTTTCAAAATTAAAGTTAATAATAACATATTTACCATTGACTATGTCACAAAAAAATTAATTGAATTGTCTATAAAGAAAGATATGCTAAAATAATTAGAATATGAAAAATTAACAAAAGCCAAAAAAAAAAAAAAAAAAAAAGAGTAAAGTTTACATGATATATAATTTTTTTATGACATGAGGCCCATAGTTAGATATCGCCTAGGGCCCCAAGAGGTGTAGGTTCTCCCCTTCTCTCTTCCTCCTATGCTAAGTAGTTACTACCCACAAAGCATTAGTATAGTAAAAATACAGGCAGCTATGTTACTGTTAATTGAAAACATCTAAGCTTCAGCAAATTCTCAAGATATAAATCGATTTAGTGAAATATATGCTCACCTCAAGTATCCTGAAGAATGAACCAAATAAAGCTATCACAAGACCTGCAAGATTAAGACAAAATCATCAGTACTTTCTTGATTGAGTTATTGGTTTATAACCTTTATCTAATCAGGCTTACAAGATTTAAAGCAGTGAGAAACGTAAACATCATTACAAGGCTATGCTTGGTTCTTGAATTGTAGCGGTAATAGTGCATCAAATAAATTTACTTGTTGTTTTCCCAACTAAATTCAAGTTCCAAACATGGAAGGTTCCACATTCTTCATTGTATTTGTGAGCTATTACAAGCAGCTTTCCATGACATCTAGCATGTACCCACGTTCACGCATACATGCAGTTACTGAATCTAACTCCTCGTAAATGAAGTATTCTTCGGGATGTGTTCTATCACCCGTAAAAAACACATGCATAATATTACTAAGTTCAATCCAACTACAACCGGGAGACTTCTTCACATCTTGTTTTCTCATCGAGTTTCTTAACTCCGCAACCTCTTCATATTTTCCAGCTTCTCCATATATATTAGACATCAAAACATAACTTCCACAATGCTCTGGTCCAAGCTCAAGCACCCTTTTCACCGCAACCTTAGCCATGTCTGCATTCCCATGGAGTCGACAAGCAGCTAAGAAAGCCCTCCACACTACTTGATTAGGCTCGATTGACATAGTTGATATTAACTCAAAAGCCTTCTCAAGCTTCCCTGCTCGACCAAGACTGTCAATTACACATGCGTAGTGTTCTATAGCGGGAGTTACACCGTATTTTGGCCGCATTTCGGCAAGAATTTCTTGCCCTTTAGTTAAAAAGCCTGCATGGTTGCAGGCTGATAAAACTCCGACAAACGAGACCTCATCAGGCTTAAATCCTACTTCACACATACGAGAAAACAAATCCAATGCTTCCTTTCCAAACCCGTGCATACCATATCCCATTACCATAATGTTCCATGATGCTACATCTTTTGTTTTCATCTTATCGAAAATCAAACGAGCCTCCTTAATACTCCCACATTTTGCGTACATATCC
Organism: Penstemon newberryi var. newberryi; assembly: GCA_030819805.1. Classification (NCBI taxonomy): domain Eukaryota; kingdom Viridiplantae; phylum Streptophyta; class Magnoliopsida; order Lamiales; family Plantaginaceae; genus Penstemon; species Penstemon newberryi. The sequence goes on along the minus strand of JAUALY010000003.1, from coordinate 33,639,957 downwards.
ATAATTGCATTATCGGTATATGTATTACCAGGTTTGACCAAGTCATTCCTAATCATGTATCCATGAATTTCTTTACCGTGCATTAAAGCTCCTAAATACGAGCAAGCAGGAAATGCAGCAGTTACAGTCACTAAATCTGGCTGGAAACCGTAACTCAGCATCTCCTTTAAGAGATTTAAAGTTCCATCATGATCACCACATTGTTCATGAACGCTAATGATGGAGTTCCAAGAATACATATCCTTTTCAACCATGTTCGTAAAAACCACCATTGCATCCGCAAGTTGTCTGCATTTTCCATACATATCGATTAATGCGTTCAGAACCGCAGTCCCCAAGTCATACCCCATTTTTATCGCAAACGTATGAACTAACTTGCCATTATAAACATCTCCAGCCAAGGCTAAAGCCGATAATACCCCAGATACAGTAAACCAATTAGGCTTGGCCCCAAACTCAGCAATCCTCTTAAAAATCACCAAGGCCTTATCAAATTTCCCAATCTGCACATACCCATTAATCATAGCATTCCAAATCACAATATCATTTGTCTCAGGCAATCCCTCAAACACTTGGACTGCTTCATTGACCAACCCAAACTTTAAATAACAATGCAACAATGCACTACCCACAAACAAATCAAACTCCAACCCAAGTTTGAACAACATCCCATGAACATTCTCCAAATCTAAAACATCCGAACAAGCCTTAATTACACACGGAAAAGTAAACTTGTCAGGAACAACACCAAACAACCGCATGTCACGGTATAACTTTAAAGCTTTGGAGGGAAGATTATTAATGGTTAAACCAGCTATAATAGAGTTATAAACAAACACATTGTGAACATGGATTGAATCGTAAAATACTGATAAAGCTTCGGCGATGGAGTTACACTTGGAGTACATATTGATTAGGCTGGTAGCAGAAAAAGGAGAAGCAAGATGACCAGCGACGAGCATGCGTGAGTGAATTATTCTCCCTTCGGAAATTCGCTGATTTTGTGCACATGATTGAAGTGATGCAATGCAAGTTGTGAGATTATTTGATGAGAAATTGCGAGAGCATTTGAAATGTGTTTTTCGTAGTTTTCTTGCCAATATCATTATATTATTCGACTATTTAATCGAAATGAATTGGAAATATGCATTAAAGTAAAAGCGGATTAGAATGTAGGAATATGACCCTGAAATTGGTGGCTCCGCCGTGAGGAAACGGCGAGCACATAGGGAAGGTGGTTCTGTTTTTTCATTGGGCCGTGGATCAAACTTTTTCCTTTTTTTTTTAGTTAATCGAATTTTATTTGGACCATTTAATAGAAAAAAAAATATAAAGTTTTATTATATTTCTTTTATTTACACCTTTTTCAATATTGTCCGAAGAGTTTTCAATCTTTTTTTTGAAATTTAACTAACTAAAACATACACCAAAATTATATTTTAATTCATTTTAAGCTATTAATGGAGACACGTTTTAATAGTTTGGACCAAAAGACTTATATCACAGTTCCTTTATCTCAAATGTGAATGTTCAATATTATGTCAAGAAAACTATTGAAGCTAAATTTAATTCCCCTGAATATATCATCATTCGATTAAAATAGCTCTTGATCAGGTAAATAAAGAAACATGAATTGCTATCCTTCCACTAGTTTAAAAGTTTAATATTTTTTGACAATTTTAATAGAATATGAGGTTACTTTTGGAAATTCAATTCGGACATGTAATTTTAAAATTAATTTATCCAAGTGCTCTATCGAATCTAATACAATCAATTCTTTCATAATTTTATCATAATTAAGCATGCTATAAAAATATTTGAACAATAATATAGATCTTCACGCTTATAAGCATATGTTATTACTTATGTGATTGAGGATTTTTTACATTAATCACCTTGTATATAAAGCCACGAGAACTAAACAAAGTTCAAACAAACAACAAATTTATAATCCAACATGAGTATTGAAAATATTATCCAAAATGAAACCCCAAATGCTTATACCTATACACTTAGAATTCCGAACGTGGAAAATTTGAAGAAAGAAGATTTTAAGGTAAGAGTTACGAACAATAATATTTTGCATATAACCGTAAAAAGAAAGTTAAATTCTGGTGAGAGTTCTTCCAGTGTTACAACAGATGTTCTTTGTCCTTTGGCTAATACTAATAATATCCATCGGAAAATCGTTGAATTTGATCAAGGGGTAATAAAAGTTATTATTCCCAAATGAAAATGAAGGATTTTTTTAGTTAATATTATTACAACCTAGCAAATTTATATAATGTCATAGATTGTACATGATGATACGTAAATATTTATTGGCTATTTTATTTTGTATTTTTGTCATGTATTGTTCCGCTGTTTTTATTTGATGTAATTATAGGTTTGGATATTTTATAAATGAAAAATTTGTTCTTTGGCTATTATAGAGTATTTTTATTTGAAATTTCCTCTTATCAATTAATTGGTAAATATTTAGTAATACCTGGTTATTGGGAGTAGCAAACATGCGGATACCAATAACTCATGCTTTATCTATTAGTTCTGATTTTTTCTTTAACTGAACTTTCTGAGTTTATCGCAAATTTTGTAATTTGGGTGAGTTCGGACTTGCTGTGGGAGCACTTTTGAATGTCTATTTTGATTCTCATGGTGTTTGCCTTAAGATAAAAATCAACTTATTTTAGAAGCCATTAGAGTGTTACTTTTGCAAAAGCTATTTTACAAAATCAATTATTCTATAATTAATTTTTATTATAATCAATTATTGCCAAAATTTATTTTAGTAAAATTAATTATCCTATAAATACTTTTCGAATCTCAAGGCCAACCTCACCCTTAATGATATTGAAGTTTAACGAATTTCCCGTTGAAATTCCTCGGAAAAAAAATGTGAATACCAATTGCAAAATGAACATCGTTCCAGTACTATAATAGATTACCAGTTTGTTCAAATCAAACTCCCTCCATGATATCAAAGAAGAATAGAAATTTAATTATATGACCTGGCAACTAAAAGAGTAAAAAATACTATGAAAAATAAGATGAATATTGGGGTAGATCCAAGCACTTAATTAGTAAGATAATAAGAAGTAAAAATTCCAAATGAATGCATGGAATCCAATTAGAAGTTGTCTACATTTTTTATTGTCCTAGTTAAACAGCCTAGTAAGATTATGTTTATCCATAATAATTATAATTAGGAATACTAAAAACGGAGAAATTATTTAGTGCAACCGTTGCACCACGTCATCAAGTACACGCCGTGCATCCCGCCAATGCACTTCTCACATGTAGAGTGAGAATCTACAACAGTCAATTTCTAACCTATGTTCTCAGAAAAATAGGATTTAAGAAATATGTTCACACTAGCCAGAACATGGCTGATGTGGATTATCCCTCCACATGTGAGAAGTGTATTGATGAGCTGCACCACGTGTACTTGATGACGTGGTGCATCGATTGCGCTACATAATTTCTCCCAAGAATGGTCCAGTATTATATAACGCAGAAATAAATATGGATCAAAAAAGTTAAAATAGCAAAGGTACTACTACTTCCATCCACTATTGCCTTGACTAAATGTTGTCGCTTCTTTGGGTGTATTTAGATGGGTTTTGGCCCGGTCACGTGGGTTTCATGAGATCGAGCCAAAACCCTTTCAAATAAGGTTTCGTCAAACTCATAAAACCATTAAAAACTTATTCAAAACTCACACTCAAACTCTTCAAACCTATAAAACATTGATTAGACACCTACTACCTATTTTTTTCCCCCAAATCTCACTAAAAAAGACATTGATTTGACACCTACCACCTACTTTTTCCCCTAAACCCCAACATCCAAGCCCAATCCAAGTGGGGTTTCAACTTATTCAAACCACAAAACCCAATAGCCAAAACTCATCCAAATGAGGTCTCAAATGTTTCATCGAAATCACCCAAACCATTTTTTTTAAATCGAGACCCACGAAACCGAGCCAAAACCCATCCAAATAGACCCTTTATACTTGATTTTGGTCAACTCAAACTCAATCTCACTCTCTAAATGATGTATACAAAAGGGTTTATATTGAGTGAATTTTTGGGATCAAAATTGGGTGTATATATAGTTGAAGCTTCCATCAAAGCTTTGGTAAGAGAACCAAATATGCCTCAAAATCTCCATGTCTTTATATTAAATTATTTAATCCCTAAAAGTGCCATGAAATCTGCACTTTTTTAGATACATTCCTAAATAAAGCAAGGAACAATATGAAAGAAAGATCAGTGGTCCATTTAACGTAAAGTCAATACCTTCACAATGTGGGATTCATTCTACATTCTTCCACTTGGATTATACTTTTAACTTAATGTCTCGTTTAAACCAACAACAACAATTATTTAAGAAAAATAGATGTGGCGATATATGTGCTCTAAATAACGAGTAGAATATTCCATATATTACAACTATTAGATTGTTTATCCAAAAAAAAAAAAAAACTATTTGATTCTTAAACATTATAAGTAATATGACAATAATTTATTAATAATAATCCTATGTTTATTCTGATCCTACACAAATGAATTTATCAAATTAAACTTAAGGTGCATCTGAATATGAGAAAATATTACACTATATAAGAGTTTCAATTACATAGTGGAACCAAGTTCCAAATTTAACCATATGATCATTGGATCCCAATAATGACATGCTCTGTAACAAGGATCGGCGTTTAATCAACGTGCTCAATGTTCACGTTTCTTTCTTTAAAATGTTCTCTTATGAGTTATTTAAATAGGGATAAATGAAAAATACTCCCCTGTGTTATGTTTTTTTTTTTTTTTTTTTTTTTGAGAAAAACGATCTATATATAAGAATCAGAAAGCCTCAACAGTTACAAGATGTTTAATGTGCTCCGGCAACTCAACTAAATCTACCAAGGAGGCTAATTTTGCTAAAGAATGAACTACTTTATTACCTTCTCTACCAGTAAAACTAATAATAGAAAAATCAAAAACTCTCAAAATCTCCTTTATATCTGCAATAATCGGTCCCGTAGATGAAAAGTCTTCTTCAGAGGATTGGATTTTACTTACCACAGACAAACAATCACCTTCAAGGATGATATGCGACCATTGGTATGTACTAGCCATCTCAACCGCGCGTATTGTTGCCAAGGCTTCAACGTGTTCTGGTAATAAATTTTGTGGAATCCTTCGTGAAAACCAAGCTAAACAACGACCACTTGCGTCCCTCGCAATCGCCCCAATCCCCACATAGCCATTTTTGCAAAAAGTTGCACCATCAAAATTGATTTTTATTTGGTTTCCAACTGGTAGCTTCCAAGAACAGAGCATTGTTCCTTCATCACCAATATTGTTCTTTATTTCCTTTAAAACATGGCTATTACTAGCTCTATATCTCTCAATGAATGTGCTTGCTTGATGTGTAACATCTAAGGGATCCCATTTCCCTTCACCAAAAACACGTTGGTTCCTACTGTACCAAAGCCACCAAACAATAATAAAAGCAAACTCCAAATCAGTTTTTTCCAACTCTTTGCACATACGTTTCATCCAATTCATTGGTAACAATTCACCATTCTCAATCAAACTCCAACGCAAATTCGATACTGCCCAAGTTTGTCTCGCAAAGCCACATCGAACAAAAACGTGCATACTCGTTTATGAACCATTGTCACAAAGGGAACAAATATCACTAGAACAAATCCTTCGCCTCTTCAAGTTTTCTAATGTCGGAATAGCCCCTTTACAAACCCTCCACAAGAAAATCTTTACTTTCTCAGGTATATTAATTGCCCAAAGCCACTTCCAATCAGCTGCTCCAAAACCTGTAAGAAACTAACCTGTGAAATTTTTATTGCGCCAAACTTCCTTGTGTTTTAAAAAACCCTGCAAAAAACACCCAATTTGTAAAAAATAGGTCGTTTTGGATCGACATATATTAAGAAACCTTTTTAAAAATACTTCAAGTTGGTCCCTACAACTTCACGTGGTATATTTTTAAAACTATTTCTTGAAATATGTTGATCCAAAACGACCTACTTTTTTACAAATTTGGTGTTTTTTGCAGGATTTTTGAAAACACAAGGAAGTTTGACGTAATAAAAATTTTACAGGGTAGTTTCTTGCAGGTTTAGCATAACACAGGGGAGTATTTTAGATTTTCCCCGACTAAATAATTAAACTCGGCTTCTTCCCCATAAGTGCAACTAGTAGGATTCATAATATATACTCAAATATGAAACTATTTTTCATACATTATTTGAAGTAGCTCAAAACTAAATCGAATTCACTCCTATAGTGAAAGTACGTAGTAATCATATAATTCCACCGGTCACATTCTGATTTTACAATGCATTTCATCAAGCAGTTTTTCTATTAGGACATCTCATCACATATTTCTTCTAATATAATCCAACATTAATTCATCATTATGGTAAATACCACTAATGGTCCTTCCTATCATTAACCTTTTACAGAGTGGTCCCTCTTGTATTTTTTTTCTCACGTTAGTCCCACTATGAATTATTTGTTTTACTTTGGTCATTTACAAGGGGTCTTTTACTTACAGTGTCACACTTTAGTCCCTCATAAAGTTATTTTGTATTAATTTAGTCCCTCATAAAACTGTTTTGGCACTTTAGTTCACCTTGGACCACCTGAAAATGACCAAAGTGAAACAAATAATTCATAGTAAGGACTAACGTGAGAAAAATAAACATAGAAGAGATCATCTATAAAAATTAATGATAAGGAGGATCATTAGTGATGTTTACCCTTATTATTCCTTACTTAGGCATCAATGTTTTATCCATGTCTCGGACAACTATTATATGTGGGAATAATTCATGACCAAAAGTCCCCCTTATAGAATATATCTTGCTTGATGATAAAGAAATATAATTCTTATACCCTTCTCCAATTCTTTTCCAAATTTCTCCACCATTCACAACAAACATTTTGAAGATGGGCCAATCTTTAAACAAAATTGGTGTTCTATTTTAATTCCTCTCCCATAATTTTTAATATATCTGTAAAAATAAATTGTGCTGATGAATTTTTTATTTTAATTGTGCAGGAGCTCGTGGGGAGAAAAAAGACATTGAAATTGGCTCTCTAATTGAACAATGTTACGATAAGTACTTTGTGTATACTGAGAATTGGAGCGCATCAGACTTCTATCATGCTGTTTGCCAGACCGTCGAGTATTTAGCATTTCACTAATTTTAATTAATTATTATTTATAAATTCTTAAATATTTGTTGGGCATTTTTGCAGAGAAATTAACAAATCTATTGGTAGCACGCAATTTCGAGTACCAAAGACTACCACACTCGAGCATGCTTATAAAGTAAGTATATATTTATAATTTAGTCTAATATAAGTATAATCACAACTCAAAAACATAACTAATAAAAAATACAAGAACTATAATTTATATTTTAATTATGGATAATAAATTCACGAGGAGATTTACTCCACAGGTTTCAGCTCCTGGTCTGCACCTGATTTCATATTTGGTACTAATATTGGGCTGATCATGATATTCTTGTTAAACTTTACCCAAAAAAGAAATTGAGATATTAAAAAACTTAAATGCTTCCATTATTTCCCAAAATGGAAGTGAATTGATAATTAAATGATTAACTTTAGGAGATGATCAATATTTTCTCTAAATTAGGTAAAATTGTATTTTTAATCCCATGGAATTTGACCTTTAGCACTTTTGGTCTCGCATTTTACTGAATTGCACATTTGATCCAATTTCTTAAAATGAAGTTGTACCTTTGAATATGTCATGATCTCCTTTCCACGCGACGGAGAGTGCATAATAATAACTTTACAAGATGAAAATTGGAAAAGTTGAATAAGGGGGACAATAAACAAACGAGCACATTTGTTTTTTGTAGTGATCCTAGTTGCAAGGGGGTGGAATATTGATCTCATATCCGAATATTAGTTACTTATGTACATGTTTATATAACTTTGGGCTCTTCCACTTCAATAGCTAGCTTTTGAAGTAAAATTCTCTTAATCATAACTATTTTAGTATTAGAACCAGGCCCACACTCTTAGCTAGCCATGAACGTGAATAGGGGACCTAGCTAGGAAGGAACGAGTTGAGAAAGTGCTTCCGAAAATCGAGCAAAACCACTTAGAATGAGTAAGCAGAGCGGACAACTAGAGAGCATTGGTTACTGAAGCATGGTGGAATGTAATAATCCTAGTAGTAAGCTGTGAAACCTCGATCTCACGTGATTATATGGTTGGAAGGGATGAGTCACTACAAAGTATCGAAACCCATGTTCGAATCCATGTTGGGAAAGGTTCCCACTTAATATGTCCGATGCACCTAGAAAAAGATTAAACCCTTAGAAAACCAAAAAAAATATAACTTTTAAGATAAGGATCTCTCGGGATCATAACAATGTGCATCCCTGACCCAGTATGTGAAAGACTTGCAAAATGCCCAACCAATCATACAAAGCTAACATAAGCACAAAGTATTTTACACAATTTAATTTGTAAATAAGCTTACAAACAATTTACACAACAATGTATACATTTTAATTATTTCTCAATTTGAGCTAAAAATGGGTACAAACTAAATATTTAACCTTTATGCATTTTTCAGAAACATCATCAAGGCAAAGGAAAATACTTAACAAAGGAAGAATTTCAAAAGATCCTTCAAGAAGTGATTCTTGACACAGGAGTTACCAATGTTGGTGCAAAAGATATGCTTTTTTACCTATTTGGAGTTCCTGCTACAGCCTTGTTCTTCAAGCAACGTTTAATTCCTAAGTTAATTCCAAATGACGTTTTTATCCCTGGTGTTACTTCAGCCACTGTTTTTCTTCTTGCAAAATTTAATAAAATATGATCAATTAATTAACTTTTTATTAATTGATCATAAACAAGCTCATTTACATACATCTCTATAAATTTTATCTTGTAGAATGAAAATTAATGAATAAATTGCCCATGTTTGGATTGTATATCAAATTACTCTATACTATTGAGCACAAGAGTTGGTAATTAACATTGCATTTTTAGTTCAACACGACTGCACTGTCAGCACTTTTGGTCTCTTGTTTTATAAAATTGCACTTTTACTCCTAATTTTTCATGATACTATGCACTTTTGCTCCCGTACTTTACAAATTTTATTTTTGTCTTAAATTTGAAAATTATTTTGCTCTTTTGTCCAACAAGATTGTCTGGATTTTGCACTTTTTATCCCAAGTTAGATAAAAAAGAGGTAATGGGATAAAAAATGCAAAATCAAAAAGGACGCGGTGGGACTAAAAATGCTATTTTCTTACAGGAATCTCCTAAATACAGAGGTCTACCATTAAGAGTATTTTTGTATAACATATTGATTTGACTTCTTCAAGAATGTAAATAATTAATATACCATTTATTTTATCATATCTTTCTAAAGGCCGGATAGTGTCATAGAAGCAAATATATAGTGAAAATATAATATGGGTGATGTAACGAAATGAAATGAAATGTTACATTTCCCTTGTGAAAGAAAATGAAATTAAAGCAGAGTAGCTGATTATAAAATCTGCAAATAGCTTTAGATGTATTGTATATGCTATAAATAGAGAATTAATCCGCTTATCTCGACAAATGTCAGAAATCCAAACATCATGAACGGTTTTGGCGCTTGATTAATTAACTGGTTTTTCTTACATCGTTTGAGACATTATTTGCATGATATATGAGTGTATATATCTTTAAATTTTGTGACTTTTCCATTACATATAACATATACAAGCCTAATTAATATTATGTAAAGAAAATGTTTTTATTTTTCCTTTTGTTTGGCTTAGGTTGTTTTCCTCCATCTTTCCATTTTATTCACAAGTAGGGAGGTGAGAGAAAGTTGAAAGCTAGGTAGAGGGAATGAGAGAGAAGAAAGAAAAGAAAAAAAGAACAAAAGATTATAATTCTTTTCCAATCTTAACTTAATTATCTGAATCTGAATCATCTTCCTCTGATAAACACTCTGATTTTCATGAAAAGATTACACGATCTTGATATGTGTCGTTCTCTAACACCATGAAAAGATTGGAATCAATGCAAATACGCGATGTACATTGAATAAAATAGTCGAAAAACAAGAAGAATTTGTCGATTAAGAAATAGTTATGAAGGCGTGGGAGGCGACAGTTCGTAAGACACAAGCTGCAGCCAAGAAACGAGCCAACACGATTTTTGGCACGTCTTATGGAATAGGAGGAAATGCCGAAGAAAATCAAAATGATGATCAAGAAGATAATGAAAACCATGCAAGTGGAGAAGTATACCACGCCGAAAGATTTCTCCCAAACGGAGACTATTACACCGGTTATTGGTCCGACAATTTCCCACATGGGTTCGGAAAATATTGGTGGACCGATGGGTGTATGTACGTGGGAGAATGGTTTAGAGGCAAAACCATGGGAAAAGGCACGTTTTCTTGGCCCTCGGGTGCTACATACGAGGGGAATTTCAAGAGCGGTTTCATGGATGGAGAGGGAACGTATACGAACTCTAATGGGAATACGTATAAAGGTTCTTGGGTGATGAATTTAAAACACGGTTACGGTGTAAAAGAGTATCCGAACGGGGATAAATACGAGGGCGAATGGAGCCGTGGATCGCAAGATGGACAAGGTAAGTATCAATGGAATAACGGGAATTATTACGTCGGAGAATGGAGAAATGGGAATATTAGTGGTAAAGGTAAAATGTTTTGGACTAATGGGAATGTTTACGAGGGAAATTGGGAAGACGGGGTCCCTAAAGGAAACGGGACTTATAAATGGGTAGACGGTAGTTTCTACGTGGGAAATTGGAGTAGAGATGTCGAAGAACAAAATGGGACTTATTACCCTTCGAATTCTTTACTCGAAGCTACTTTGGAATGGGATCCTCAAGAGGTGTACAACAATGATTTGAGAGATTGTGTAGTTTGTCCGATTGAAAAAGTCCCGATTTGGCCTTCGCAAAAGAAACTCGCGGTTTGGAGATCTACAAAAGGTTCGGAAACGGTTAATAGACCACGCAGAATGTCGGTTGATGGTAGAATAGATGGAGCCGTAGACAAAGATTTAGGTAGGATGAGGTTGTCTGATGCTGCTGCTTCTCTACCTTATATTGATCGAAGGACGGGAAACGAGAGCGATGACACGTCATCTATACATACGGATGGTATAAGTAATCGAGGTAGTCCTCTTATACTACCTAAGACGGTGAAAAGACAGGGCGAGACTATATGTAAAGGGCATAGGAATTATGAGTTAATGCTTAATTTGCAACTTGGTATAAGGTAATTATAAACTATAAATCCCTTTCTTTTTATTTTCACTCCTTTTCGACGATATTGACTTTGTTAACATACGGTTAATTTCGACAGGCATTCAGTCGGGAGGCCTGGACCCCCTCCATCTCTTGATTTAAAGCCATCGGCTTTTGATCCTAAGGAAAAGTATTGGACAAAGTTCCCTTCTGAGGGCTCGAAAATTACTCCACCACACCAATCTTGTGAGTTTAGATGGAAGGATTATTGTCCGAAAGTATTCAGGTGATTCATTTTATAGACACAAAATACGAACTTAAGCACGATTCTTGTACTGCAAATTTAACATTGGATTTTCTTGCAGGACATTAAGGATGTTGTTTAAGGTAGATCCAGCAGATTACATGTTATCTATATGTGGTAATGATGCTTTACGAGAACTTTCATCTCCGGGTAAAAGTGGAAGCTTTTTCTACTTAACGAACGATGATCGTTACATGATAAAAACGATGAAGAAAGCTGAAGTAAAAGTGAGATTTCTTGTTTCAAATTGGCAGTATAGTTTAGAATGTAATGAAATCAAAAAAGGGTTCTTCTCATTTTTTTTTTCATTTCATGGTTAGGTGCTTTTAAGAATGCTAAATGCTTATTACAATCATGTTCGAGCTTTTGAGAACACACTAGTGACTAAATATTTTGGCCTACATTGTGTCAAGTTGAATGGACCTGCACAAAAGAAGGTAAAATCATATATAGAATACATATTGATATTGATGCAGCCGGAAATCATGTTCGAGCTTTCACCATTATGTTTGTATTTGTTGGAAGAATAAATTAGTTCACGGTTTTATTAGGTACGATTCGTTATCATGGGCAACCTTTTTTGCTCCGAGTATATTATTCATAGAAGATATGATTTAAAAGGATCAACTTTTGGGAGATTGACTGATAAACCAGAATCAGAGATTGAAGCAACTACAACACTCAAAGATCTTGATCTCAACTTCATTTTTCGACTCCAAAAGACATGGTTTCAAGAATTTAGAAGGCAAATGACATACATGCCCTTTTCTTCGCTATCTTCGTTTCTCCGTTTTGCATTATTCAATATTAAAGTGAATGGTAAATGTTGTTTCTTGCAGGCAAGTTGACAGGGATTGTGAGTTTCTTGAAAATGAGAGGATCATGGACTATAGTCTTTTGGTTGGTCTTCATTTCACAGAAGCAGCAAATGATGATCAAACTCCACCCGGTGCACGAACGCCAGTTGGTACGTAGTTTAAAGATTTGAGTCGCACTGTTAATTACTATGATTTTAGTACTTTTTAATTAAAGATAATTTAAGAAAATATAATTCATATTTTCCTACTTCTTTCAGACAATGTTAATTTAGAAAGCGACTCGATTCCACGTTTATCAAGAGTGGATGTAGATCAATTGCTATTAGACCCTGCAGGGTAAGATATATGTTTGTATAAAGAATTTAATAATATACGAATTGACAAAAATACTCCTTTTATATGTGGCACTTTATCCGTTGTGCTATAATAAATGTGGCACTTTACCCCCGTGTTATAAAACACTTTTCTTGTCCACTTTCAATTTCGACGAGTGGGTTACACTCTCCGGTTGAAGGAGTCCTTTAAATTTTTTAACAAAGGGGTAAATTGAGCATTATAAATATAACAGGGGATAAATTGACATTAGCTTATTTTTAAAAGGTGGAATCGGACCTGCTTTTTCTAAACATTATTATTTATTTATGTATATAGATGGGCTAGCATAAAATTGGGAATCAACATGCCTGCAAGAGTGGAAAGAACAGAAAGAAAAAATGAAGGAGAATTTCAATTAGTAGGAGAGCCAACAGGTGAATACTACGACGTCGTAATGTTCTTTGGAATCATAGACATTCTTCAAGATTATGACATTTCAAAGAAACTTGAGCATGCATATAAATCCATACAATATGATCCTAACTCTATCTCAGCCGTTGATCCAAAACAATATTCTCGACGGTTTCGTGATTATGTATTCAAAGCTTTTGCAGAAGACACATGATCAAATTCATGAATTGAAGAAGACTCTTTAATTTGGTCTTCCTCTTGTGCATTCTTTTTTAATTTTTTTTTATACATGTATTTTTATTTCAATTTTTATGTTCATTGCGTAGATAAGAATGTATTCGACCCGGTTTGAGCTGGGAAAGGTTTAGGAAATATATGTAGCAAAATACATAATGTTGTGATATTGTAAAAGCTATTACCCCTTATGATATTTTGGGCCCACATTTATGTCATTGTGATTTGAAAAAAATATTTTATCCTCTACGAAAATTTTAAAGGGACAATTTACCTCTTTCAACAGGGATAACTTGAACATTATGTTTATCGTATATGATAAATTGCTTTATCAATATTTATTTGATTTCTTTATTCAAATCTTAGATCTAATTAATCGATTTCAAAGCCTATCAGACATATTATATGAGAACTTTTCCTAGCTAGAATTTGAACATGATTTCATCACTTTGTAGGGACTAATCCACTGGACCAATATAATAATACTTTTTCAACTTGCAAATGACGGAGATACGCATTGACAATTTTAATTATTTTTTATTATTTGGTTGTTGGTTTGGTTTACTTTATGTTAATATAAGTATGATTAGGAAGTATCCACGACAACTTATTAAAATATAGAAAATCTTGTAGTTATCGTGATCAAATATTTGGATTCACAATTTACTTAACCTTTTCACACGACATTAGTCTTTTCATAGAATGGATACTTTGTTATGAAATGTTTAATTTTTTATTATCAAGTTTTAATTTGTTTCGTGATGATTCTTTCTTGAAGAACTCTGACTAAACCACCGTCACGTGCCTAGCATGCCCTTATTCTTAGGTTATTTTAAATTTTTTACAAGAAAATAAAATAAAAAAGAATGAAAAACAGCTAGGGCAAGCCCCACCCATTTCGGCCATGACCAAATCAATCGCGATCTCATCAAGCCTGAACGGCCTCGACTTGAATGGTCGCGACCTCTACAGCCACAACGAAAACGTCATCATCAGATCACTCGCGGTCATTCTGGTCGAGGTCATAATAGCCATGATCATTCAGGCTTGTTGAGGTCACAACTTGCGATCGGAGTTGAGGATGGGATGGGGATGGGGATGGATGGAGGAAGACAAGGTTGAGGGTGGAGGAGGGTGGGGCGAGACCTAGATTTTCCTTTTAAGTTATAAAAGCTCCCTCAAAAAAAGCACACGACGATCACGTGACAAATGTTTGACACATATTCCATCGAATATGACTATCGTCATACATAAAATTGTCACGAGGGACAACCGTGTAACTAGTACACTTGAGAGATAATATTGTAATAAATTGCAAACACGAGGGACCTTAACCAAAAACTTTTTTTTTTAAATTACTACACTTTCAGGGATGTAAAAGAGTGCAATAGTATCGAATGACACATTGTTCTAGTTTGGTTCGAATTTATATCAAGCCTGAAATTGTGTTTGAGCTTCGTATGATTTCTTAACCAACCGAGCTCAAACGAGCTTCCATCGACGAGCTCGAGTAGGTTGATACTTTTATTTATGTTTTTTTATATATTTTAGTTTATCGAATTGAACTCGAACCAAGCTTCAAAAGTTATCAATAAATCTTGTTTAAACTTGTTTGATTTGTATGACGAACCGAGCTCAAACAATCTTTTATCAAACGAGCTCGAGCCAAGTATCGAGTAACTTGATTTGATTTTCATCCTGATTTATGTAAAAATCGTAATGATGATATGTACAAGTCAAAGTGGTCAATACAATTACAAATTAGTAAATAATTCAAATACAAACTAAGAATTCCAATTTACAGTGGGAACCGATCAACTACTTAGGATGATTTGTCGGGCAAGATTAAGGTCAAATTATACCCGAAGATAGTTGAGCTGGGACAAACCGAGCTAAGATTCGAGCTGGAGATTTGTGCTGTTATATCTTGTGTCTTCCTTAGTGATAAGTGACAAGGTATTTACAGATTATAAAATTCCATGGGTTGACCCGTATCAGCCGAATGTCATATATTATTTGGATTGATTCGACCCGATTGAGCTAGATCAATGTTGAGGTTGAGAAAGACTTGATTGGCTCAAGCTTGGCTAAGGTAAAGCAAAGTTGGAGCTTGACTTCTCAACTCTCCACATTTGGCCCATGTGATATACAAATGGTATATCACAACCCTATACTCATTAAGAACCCCGACTCTTGGTCACTAGATATAGTCAACATTTACTTAAACACAATAAACAAACAACACAATCATACACAAAATAACAGGGGGGACAGCAGACACACGAAAAAGAGAAAGAAAAACCAAAAAGATCATCATCAGCAGCTACGCAAACCGAACGCCAAAGAAATAAAAATTGGAGGCGGGTGGCTCTTAACGTTTCTTTCTTTTATCTTCAAATCCACATTTTCCCCTTTCCACACATTCGTCACAATCCACAAAACACCCATTTTTCTCCCCCATCGCACACACTCAAACTCATTTGTATAATAATAAAAATTTGGGTGTCTGTGTGAGTTTAATGTTGATTGTAAGATGTCTGTAAATTCAGCTGGTCAGATTGTGCAGTCAGTTAAACTGTTTGCTGCAAACAATAGTAAAAAAGATTTGGTTTTTGTGGATTTTGTTGGGTTGTGTAGCATCAAGAAATCCAAAAACACTCGTAGGAGGGTTTGTAATGCTCAAAGGAATAATAGTTTTGGTTTAGCTGCGGTATCAAGAAAGAACTGGGCTTCATCAATTAAGTCTGTTCTTGATATTGAACGTGTTGAAAATGCATCCAAATCCAAACAACAGTCTTCTGATCTTAAACCAAAGGTGGTTGACTCTTAACATTTTCTATTTCTATGTTTTCATGTGTTATTGTGTTGCTCTTGTACTTTATTGGGGATTTTTTGGAGTTCTGATGGTTTACTGAAATGAAAATGTTGTTCTAATTAGTAATGACCTCCCCCCCACCCCCCCACCCCCTCCTTTTTATGGTGGAGTTTGCTTTGATGATTAGTGGGTTGACTTTTGCAAATGTTATTTTCATACTCTTCATCAGTTCTTATATTTGTTCGTTTTGTTTCTAGTTAATTTATTGTTTTGTTTCATTTTCTTGTTTATATGTTGAATCATCAAATGATTGCAATGATGGGTACATGAATGTTTGAGTGTGTGTGCATCAGTGCATGCGTGCCCTTGAATTTTTCTTAAAACAACGAAAAATCCCATTGTTCTTGAGTGCTAGGGTCACAAACCAAGTGTCCAAGTTTATCACTTAGCCTTATTTGAATCCGACAAGGCTAAATGAGGACAAAAATTATGGATGTGGTTTTTTTTTTATATCCTTTCTCACCATACGGAAATGGCTGCGCTGCATTGTGGTGGACATATTACTGCATTGCATTTCTCATTTTCTATGGTAATTCTTTATGTTAAGTAGTAACCTTTTGTCTCTCATTTTTCACATTTATTTGTATGGATTTGTTTAATCACGAACACCAGTATTTTTTGAGGTGTTTCAGTTTAATATAACTTTTTGTATCTTAACTTTTCTTGTATAATGTTAATTTCTTAACACACATTAAAAATTTAACAGTCCTCGGTTTTCTTGGGGCATATTTACACATATTCACATAATGTTACTTTTCATCTATACAATTTTGTCCTCCTATTGTTTCCTTTTGCTTCATTTTCCTTTTATCATATTAATCTTGCCTACTTTCTCAAGATGAACAAGAAAAGGTTGATAGTGGTTTACCTATGATCATTTGCTTTAAATTATCATAGCCTCCCAATACATGTTAAGTGAAGTACTATGCTGATATTTATCCTCATAATGCCATTTATGCTTTATAGGTTGCTAACTTGGATGATATACTATCTGAAAGAGGAGCATGTGGAGTTGGATTTATTGCTAATTTGGACAACATAGGATCTCATGAAATTGTTAAGGATGCTCTTACAGCTCTTGGATGCATGGAACATCGTGGAGGGTGTGGAGCAGATAACGATTCTGGAGATGGTGCTGGAGTGATGACTTCAATCCCTTGGGATCTTTTAAACAACTGGGCAAATGAACAAGGGATTGGTGCCTTTGACCAGAATCACACAGGTGTTGGAATGGTCTTTCTTCCAAAAGATGATGATCTGATGAAACAAGCCCAGACAGGTTACTCATATGACAGTATTGTCTTTATCTATACATGGCTTTGAATCCTAGAATAACTCTTTGATGAAGCACTAGTGTATTTCTGATTAGCAATTGAATGTTATTTTAAACCATATTTGGTATTATGATGATAGAATCAATAGGATGGTAGTGTTTTAAAAAAATATGGATTAGAAAATTCATGTTATTTAGATGAAGGGACTTTTGAAGAAGAGTTCTGTCACATGATGGACTTTTGAGCACAGCAATTAGCAACTAATGATGGAAAAATCTTCTTTTTGATCAACAAATGATTCTTTGTTAGTTAGTAATATCTTCAACTCTTTACGACCTCAAACATAAGGTGATGTTTTTGGCAATATCAGAAGATTTACGTAATGGCTATAAGTGTAATAGTAAAAAAAGAAAAGCAACTCCAAGTTCCTCTTGCATTTGTAGATAATTATCATGTTTGAGTTGGAAAAGCAACTAAGAATCCCTCGGTAGCAGTTAAAAAATGTAGTAGTAGTGATAATATCAATTATGATATTACATATAAGATAATATAATATTTGGACTTATTGGTAGCATAAAGTGGCAAATCAGTAAAATACGGGAAGTTTACTCCTTAAATTTGTTGTTGGACAGGGTTGGACCTGTGGTAATTTTATATCAGATAGTTTCTAAAAGTTGCGGGTTATCACTTGTTTCTGGGTCCTTTCGCTTTATTTATCAACGCTACCAAGCAACAAGATATAAAGGTTGATGAAATGTCTAATCAAACCTAATCTTGGTTACCATATGAGTTCTGAGTTGATAAGCATGATGCAGTTTACAACTCTCACTTGTTCTTCAGTTATTCATAGTGAATATGTGAAATAACTCGAGAAACAGTTGTTCCTTGAACTTGAGTAATGCGCTCTCATGGTTCAAGTTTATAGGATACTCCTGAGTTTGTTGTTTCTTTTAGTTTGCAATCAGTCATCTGAATACCGTTATCTACTTATGCAGCTATTGTAAATATATTCAAACAAGAGGGTCTTGAAGTGCTTGGCTGGAGGCCAGTTCCTGTAGAGACATCTGTGGTTGGTTACTATGCAAAAGAAACGATGCCAAATATACAGCAAGTCTTTGTTCAAATTTCTAAAGAAGAAAATATTGATGACATAGAAAGAGAACTGTATATCTGTCGGAAGTTGATTGAAAGAGCAGCCAGCTTAGAACCTTGGGGAAACGAGCTATATTTTTGCTCATTATCCAATCAGACTATTGTTTACAAGGGGATGCTTAGGTCAGAGGTTCTTGGTCGTTTTTATTATGATCTACAAAATGATCTTTATAAATCGCCTTTTGCTATTTATCATCGGAGATTCAGTACAAATACTAGCCCTCGATGGCCACTAGCTCAACCTATGAGGTTTCTTGGTCATAATGGAGAGATTAATACCATACAGGTTACAATTTTTCAGATGATGTTCTTTATCTTCTGATATAGATTGGCAACATTGCATGTTTAGTCCCACAGGACAAAACCCATAGCACTTTTGGTCTCTTAGTTTACAAAATTGCACTTTTGGTCACAAAGAATAGTCTCTGTTTGAAACTTTGGTCACATAGAACTATCTCAGTTTTGCACATTTGGTCCCAAATTAGATGGGAAGGAGTCGATAGGACCAAAAGTGCAAACTAATTTAAAAATTGGGACCAAAAGTGCAATTTTGTAAATTGATATGCAATTTTTCCAATATAGATTGTTCTTTGTACTGAGGCATTTTTTTCATTCAGGGGAACTTGAACTGGATGCAGTCTCGGGAGACTTCTCTAAAATCTCCTGTTTGGCGTGATCGTGAAAATGAAATCCGACCTTTTGGAAACCCGAACGCATCTGACTCGGCAAATCTTGATAGTACAGCAGAAGTATGATTTTCGTCGCATTTGTTTTGTGAAATCTGAGTATTAATTTGTTTTTACCCCTGGTATTAGATTGCATTTTTTTTCTTATGCGAATGTTTCTATTCTTATAGTTATTAATAAGAAGTGGTCGCGCTCCTGAAGAAGCGCTGATGCTTCTTGTCCCAGAGGCATACAAAAAACATCCAACATTGATGATCAAATATCCTGAGGTATTATATTTCTGTGACATAGGTAGAATGCTTTAGTAAAATAATTGTAATGTGTACCTTAATTCAGTTGCTAGACTGTGACCTCAATCTGTTAACCTTTACTTCAAAAGGTTAACACATTGAACCAAGAGAATAACTTTTCAAGTTAAGTATGCTTACTTCAATGTCACCCTTCTTTTTCTGCAGATTGTTGATTTCTATGATTACTACAAAGGTCAAATGGAGGCATGGGATGGACCTGCTTTACTCTTATTCAGGTAACATTTCCAACTGCAGATATCATAAGTTGACAGTACTGTACATAATGAAGCATATCATATATAATCTCTTTTGCAAATATACATATTTATATACATAATATGTGTATATATTTTTATGTTATCTTCATATTCTTATCGTTGTTTGACATCATTCATTTTAGTGACGGAAAAACAGTTGGAGCTTGTCTCGACCGTAATGGACTTCGCCCTGCCAGATATTGGCGGACAGTAGACAATGTTGTCTATGTTGCATCTGAGGTGTGATTTCTTTCTTCATCCTTGGCATATATCTTCTGAGCTATGCACAGTTTCTTTTATTCATATGTGATCAAATTGAGAAATATTAGGCCGATGAAGTGTCAATATGATCTTTATTGAACTGCATAGGCTTCTCTAGGTTATGGAATTATATTTAATTTGGTTTATATGTATAATCCATAAATACCCATTAGTGTTCACATAAACATCATAAACTGAGTCATGTTTCTTTATTCTTTCCAAGGTGGGGGTTCTACCAACGGATGATTCAAAAGTTATAATGAAAGGACGTTTGGGTCCAGGAATGATGATAACAGTCGATCTATCAAGTGGACAGGTTTGTACAAAACCACACGATCTTTCATGTTGATGGTGTTGCAATAGTTGTGTACAAACAATGGACCTTCACTTCATCTTTTCTTTGGATTAGTCATGGTTTCTTACAGAAGTATCCTAGATGTGATTAACATTAATTAATTTTATTTGTGTACAGGTATTTGAGAATACTGAGGTGAAAAAACGAGTTGCACTTTTGCATCCCTACGGAAAATGGGTTAAAGAAAACCTCCGGTCATTACCGCCTGCAAATTTTCTGTCAACAACCCTATTGGACAATGAAACAATATTAAGACGTCAACAGTAAGTTTTCATTTCGTTAAGGTTCTGTCTGTACCAGTTATTTTTATGACTTGAATTGTATCTTGATTTTTGTTGACAAACAGGGCATATGGATATTCTAGTGAAGATGTTCAAATGGTAATCGAAACAATGGCTGCTCAAGGGAAGGAGCCTACTTTTTGCATGGGGGATGATATTCCTTTGGCAGTACTGTCTAGAAAGCCACATATGCTATATGATTATTTTAAGCAACGATTTGCTCAGGTTTGCACTATTGAACAATAAAAGGATTTGTTCTATTGAATTTGTTAATTGATTCAATCACAAGGTGTGTAAATATGTTTATGAATTTAATCAGGTTACAAATCCAGCTATAGATCCTCTTAGAGAAGGGTTGGTCATGTCTCTTGAAGTCAACATTGGGAAGCGAGGAAACATACTAGAAGTTGGTCCTGAAAATGCATCTCAGGTACTTGTTCATGTCCTTATTTTAATGAAGAATCCTACAACCAAAATTCTTAGGTTCTTTTATGATTTCTCAACATTTTTGTTCTCCTGTTATTTTTTTATTTGGAAATTAGTAAGTTGATTTTTTAACCAGGTGATTTTATCAAACCCTGTGCTCAATGATGGGGAGCTCGAGTCTTTATTGAAAGATCCACACTTGAAAGCTCAAGTTTTGCCTACATTTTTTAACATAAGGAAAGGGTTTGAAGGTTCACTAGAGAAAACATTGTCTAAGCTTTGTGAAGCTGCAGATGAAGCTGTTAGAAATGGTTCCCAGCTTCTTGTTCTCTCTGACAGATCTGATGACCTTGTAAGCTTTTCATGATTATGTGCCATTCCTTTTTTCTTTTGGTTCCTTGTTTATATTCCACCAACTGTCATTTAAAAAAAATTTCAGATGAGTTTATCACTAGATGGCTTTAATGTGCTCTAGAGAGATACAGATACAATGCAACTCGTTTTATACTCTTCATTTGTTTTTCTTTTAACAATATATCTACCTTAATTGATGATAATGATTGATTACATGTCATAAAATTGAATTTTATTACTACCTTGTTCCTTTCGTTCGATTATAATTTCTTTGAGATCTTTTTGTCCAAACTTAGCTATAATACAAGTATTTTATTATTGATTATGCAACTCGATAACTGTTTGCTTTTTATCAGGAGGCAACTCGCCCTGCCATTCCAATACTTCTTGCTGTGGGTGCTGTTCATCAGCATCTAATTCAGAATGGATTGAGAATGCAAGCTTCCATTGTTGCTGATACAGCTCAGTGCTTCAGTACTCATCAATTTGCTTGTTTGATTGGATATGGTGCAAGGTAACTGTTGTTTTCTCTTTTCTCTCTATTCATATATATTACATTGAAGTGCCACCCTTCTCTGTACAGGATTCGGACATGTTAATTATCTTTTTTGCTGATTTATTTTATTTTATTCTATTTTGTGCATGATTCTTGACATATTGAGAAGTTGAGGTTCTATACCTTCATATTAATTTGCATGACCACCCAACAGTTTATTAATCCCTTTGAGGTTTATTTGCAGTGCTATATGCCCATACTTGGCATTGGAGACATGTCGTCAATGGCGGTTGAGCACTAAGACTGTGAACCTGATGAGGAATGGAAAAATGCCCACTGTTACAATTGAACAAGCTCAAAAGAATTTTTGCAAGGTTTCTGTACCTGTGCTGATTATGGAATCTTCAATAATTGTTTTTACAGTATTTCCCTTTTTCACGATTTCAGAAAAGACAAGCTAATGTCTTTTGTAGAACTTGATGTATTTAGTCTTACTCCCAGGGTAAAAACTGTATATGATAGTAAAAAGTGGGGAAAACTTGCAATTTTAGTCCCATAAGACTGGTTCCTCAACACTTTTGGTTGCGTAGTTTACAAAGTTACACTTTTGGTCCCAATTTTTAAAAAACTTTGCACTTTTCATCTCAGACTTTACAAATTGCACTTTTGGTCCCAATTCTTTTTAAATATTTCTTTTGGTCTCAAGATTTTAAAATGTTTTGTACTTTTGGTCCAAAGAAGGCGATGAGACCAATAGTGCAAAACTTTAAAAAAATTGGGACCAAAAATGCAATTTTATAAAGTGCAGACTGAAAGTGCTGAGATTCCAGCTCTATGGGACAAAAGATACAATTTCCCTCTAAAGTGCTACATAAGTTCCTTAAAGAATACTATCCAAAATGTTGTTCATTTGATATCATTTTCATTTCTTTCTTCGATGGTGGTTAGTGGTTTCTTCTGATATACTGCTTAAGAGTTTTTCTTTAGGCTGGTGGGAATTTTTAGGTTACAGTACTAAATGGAAGTGTAACCAAAATTTTCAGGCGGTAAGATCCGGGCTTCTGAAAATTCTTTCAAAAATGGGCATCTCATTGCTCTCTAGGTATGTTCATTTTTTCTAGCCACTTTTCAAGTTGGAGATTAATAAATTTCTTGGTGTTACGTGCTACAATATTTTCTTATAAACCTAT
Organism: Penstemon newberryi var. newberryi; assembly: GCA_030819805.1. Lineage (NCBI taxonomy): Eukaryota > Viridiplantae > Streptophyta > Magnoliopsida > Lamiales > Plantaginaceae > Penstemon > Penstemon newberryi. The sequence continues at coordinate 33,616,678 of JAUALY010000003.1, read as the reverse complement.
CTTATTCTTTCTACTTAACAAGTCTAAACTAAAGCTATGTGGTTCTTTAGTTATTGTGGTGCACAGATATTTGAAGTTTATGGCTTGGGCAAAGAAATAATTGACACTGCTTTTTGTGGGAGTACATCAAAAATTGGTGGATTAACCTTTGATGAGGTAATAATCCGTATGGGATGAAGCATTTTTTAACTTTTTGTTGCTTTCAATCTTCTTTATTATCATATAATCTTTTCTTTTATCAAATTAAATAAGCTTCATCTATTTGGTTGAGATGAAGCTAAAAGGAAGAACTTCAAACATTAGAGTATTATATATGAAAAGTTTATGTGATGACACAAATAAAGGGCTCTATGATGCAACTGTAACATTAATATCTTGTTAGAATTTTTTGTTTAATGTTGTTAAATCTAAGGTGCGAATATCCATTTAGCGAATTACATGATAATATGTCTTTTAACTCCTACTTGGTGCATATTGTTGAGTATTGTATTTGTCAAAAAGTAGGTTGACTGGTTAAGTAAGTGGATGATTGCCTTTTGACTTAGGGGCAGGGCCCTTGAATTCTAACTATCCTTTTTGTCGTCTCCATGTTCGTTTCTGAGCAGGACTATTTTACTTTATTTATGATTTATAATTTTGCAGTTGGCAAGGGAGACCTTGTCATTTTGGGTGAAGGCATTCTCTGAGGATACATCTAAAAGACTTGAAAATTTTGGGTTCATACAATTTAGGCCAGGAGGTACATGCCTTTGGACAGTTCTGAAATTCACAAAAATGTTTTTGTCTTCGTTCAGCGATATTTAGTCTTTTTATGCCAAAAAAATGCTTAACTCTTTGTTCATTGCCAATGTTAGGTGAATATCACGGCAACAATCCAGAGATGTCAAAACTGCTACACAAAGCTGTGCGACAAAAGAGTGATACTGCATATTCAATTTACCAGCAACATTTGGCTAACCGACCTGTGAATGTAAGTTTCTTTATGGAATCTCTGCATTTTTTGTGTTGTCTTTATTTCAAAAGCTACCCTGATTGATGGTTGGACATGATAGAGTTGTTTTGAAATTTAATTGACTGCAGGTTCTGAGGGACCTTCTTGAGTTTAAAAGTGATCGTTCCCCGATCCCAGTCGGAAGAGTTGAACCGGCTTCATCTATTGCTCGACGATTTTGTACTGGTGGCATGTCACTCGGAGCTATTTCTAGGGAAACTCATGAAGCAATTGCTATTGCAATGAATAGATTAGGCGGGAAATCTAATTCTGGAGAAGGGGGCGAGGTAATCAATTTATAGTAGTCTATGATCACATCATATTTTATCTTGCTAAATATCAATAAAAGTCTTAATACTTGCAATACTGTAAGAATGTTACTCGACCCTAACAAGAACCTAAGTCCAAAATAATGAGTATGAGTTAGTCCCAACCAAAATGGCAAAATTACATTTTAGTCAACATGACTGGATCCTCATCACTTTTGGTCCCGTATTTTACAAAATCGCACTTTTGGTCCCACATATTGCTTTACACGTTTGTTCCGATAGGACCGTCTCAGCTTTGTACTTTTGAGCCCAAATTGGAAGGAGGCGATGGAACAAAAAGTGCAAAACATTTTCAAATAATGAGACCAACGGTGTGGGACCAAAAGGGGCTTCCCAAATCCCAACCAAAAAGTATCATGGAGTAAAGTTTCTATATGTTACTTGCAAATTGATCTTCACAGTATCAGTTGGATCTCTATAGAATTTAACCCTTTTGGTTTTTGCTGATTGGATTTTGAATGAGGAATGAACACTGAATTTCGACCAAGATTTACTCTCGCAAGATTTGAATGTCCGGTCATAGTTGAAACACGAAAATTTATTTCATTTCAAAGAAATTTGGTCTGAAACTTTTTAACCTTTATCTAGGATCCAATTCGTTGGAGCCCACTTACTGATGTTGTTGATGGATACTCGCCCACATTACCACACCTTAAAGGTCTTCAAAATGGTGACACTGCTACAAGTGCCATAAAGCAGGTTAAAAATCTATTTTCATACTATAGTTTTGCATTTAATTGTACAAACTATTGACTTTGATTATATTCCGAATTTGAATTTTCAGGTAGCTTCAGGGCGTTTTGGTGTTACTCCAACATTCTTGGCTAATGCCGATCAACTAGAAATCAAAATTGCGCAAGGTGCAAAACCGGGTGAAGGTGGCCAACTTCCAGGGAAGAAAGTTAGTGCCTATATTGCCAAGTTAAGGAATTCAAAACCCGGTGTGCCTCTTATATCCCCACCTCCACACCATGACATTTATTCGATCGAGGATCTTGCACAATTGATTTATGACCTTCATCAGGTGGAGTGTTCTGGATAACTGTTTTACTTAACTAGCTAAATTAATATAATTCTTGAAACTTGGTTTCACAAATATATAAAAATAACAGGTCAACCCTAGGGCTAAAGTATCTGTAAAGCTTGTAGCAGAAGCTGGCATTGGCACAGTGGCATCTGGAGTTGCCAAGGGTAATGCTGATATTATACAGGTATGTGGTGTAAAAGACTGGATAAGCCATCTTTGTGATGTTCTGAAGTAATAAGTTATATGTTGATCTTATCTAGGCCTTTTATCTGGTAATTGGTTTAACTCAATCTCTCTTATGTTCCTCTTTTTTTTTTTTTTTTGATTATTCTTGTTTTTTTTGGAGTGTGTGTGAATGTTGCTCCTCCTTTCAGAACCCCTTGTTAAGTTAAATCCCTCCTGTAAATGTTACAAATAGACCAGATTTGTTGCTATATAACTTGTAAAACATTGCACATTTCCTTGCAGGGGGTAATAGAAAGGGTAAATTCCATTTGCCCCCTCCAACTTTCGACCCTGCACGCTTTGACCCCCATCTATCATCACTTTGCCCTCTCCAACTATCACCTGTATACAAATAGCCTATTTTTTAATGGAAATAGGAAACACAAGAACATATGTTCATGAATTTTTCAACTTAATAAAACATAGTATTTTGAGATATAACTAGAATTGGAATAGAGTTATCGATCACTAGAATTCTTAAGTATTATGCATGTAAAAAATTACTAACAAAATTCATACCTTTTATAATGCTATTTTCGGTTTTAACATTGATGTGATATTGAGCATTCAAGATCTTAAATTCTTTACCAATGCGTAAATTTCATTACTAGTTTAGAATAGTTTCCTCTTAACTGAAATAAGAATGAAAATTGATGGAAAATGGTTATATGTGCACGTGTGATAATTGAATGGGCAAAGTGATGCAATGAATAGCTGAAGGAGTAAAGTGTGCTACAGAGATGATAGTTGAAGGGCCAACACATAATTTACCCAATAAAAAAATATCGTTGAGAATACAATGTTATTACGTAAAAACCAAAAGTCTTGATCTGGTGCTTGCAATCACTTAAATGTTTGATCTGGTTTGCAGATATCAGGACATGATGGTGGAACTGGAGCTAGCCCTGTAAGTTCCATCAAGCATGCTGGTGGTCCTTGGGAACTTGGGCTTTCAGAAACACACCAGGTTCGTCTCACTTTTGAGGACATGAAATCTCCCCTTTTTATCTATTTTTTGCATGAAGTTCAGTAATGGATTTATGTCCTTTTCTTTATTTTGGGGATTTGGGATATAGACACTCATTTCAAATGGGCTTAGAGAAAGGGTCATTCTAAGAGTGGATGGTGGCTTCAAAAGTGGATTTGATGTCCTCATGGCTGCATTAATGGGTGCTGATGAGTATGGATTTGGTTCAGTTGCTATGATTGCCACTGGCTGTGTCATGGCTCGTATTTGCCACACTAATAATTGTCCCGTTGGTGTTGCCAGTCAGGTGAATAGGATTCTTGGATTAAACTGTCTTTTTCATATTTTGAGTAGTATTTGATAATCGCTTTAATTAAATTTTCTGCCAGTCAGGTGAATAGGATTCTTGGATTAAACTGTCTTTTTCATATTTTGAGTAGTATTTGATAATCTCTTTAATTGAATTTTCTGCAGAGAGAAGAGCTAAGAGCTCGTTTTCCTGGGCTTCCCGGTGACCTTGTCAATTACTTCATATATGTCGCAGAAGAGGTAGTCTCATATTTTTCTTTTGTTATGCTTTGACATTTTCTTTTGAGGGTTTTTCATTTCATTTTATGCATAATAATGATCTTCTGCCAGTTAAGAGGCATGCTGGCGCAATTGGGCTATGAGAAACTGGACGATGTAATTGGCCACACAGAGCTACTAAGACCTCGAGATATTTCATTGATGAAGACTCAGCATATTGACCTTAGTTACATTCTTTCCGTAAGTATATGATATACAATATGCATTGTTGTCAGATGAATTCTGGTTCTTTTAATGAAATAATTTACACTTTATGTTATAGAATGTCGGATTTCCAAAATTGAGCAGCACTATGATTAGGAACCAAGAAGTTCACACTAATGGTCCTGTTCTTGATGATACACTGCTTGCAGATCAAGAGGTAATAATTAATAAATTTTACTAAAAAAATTGTGTAGTTCATTCTTTGTTTCAACTAGTGAGTCATATTTGCATATTGATAATCTTCTCATCCCCTCAATACAGATAACCGATGCTATTGACAATGAAAAAGTTGCGAGTAAATCTGTAGAAATATACAATGTGGATAGGGCAGTTTGTGGGCGTATTGCAGGCGTAATAGCAAAGAGATACGGAGACACTGGTTTTGCAGGGCAACTAAATATCACGTAAAGCCACAAATTCATAAAGAAATAATATTCTTTCAAGTGTTGCTATTTTATTTTAAAATGGATTTTTTTATTATGGAAATTATGATGTGTTCTTTCCATATATGTAGATTCACTGGAAGTGCTGGTCAGTCCTTTGGTTGTTTCTTGACACCCGGAATGAACATTCGACTAGTAGGAGAAGCTAACGACTATGTTGGAAAAGTAAGTTGATCTTTCTTTTAGGCTATGTTGGTTCTTGAATTCTAGTGAGTCAATCATTAGAAAAATGAAAATAAATCCAAAATAAACCTAATATTCTACTATTTGATGCAAGATAAATGTTTTCTTTAGTATTTTACTCGCTAAAATGTAAAACCAACCACAATCTTACATCTTTTAGATTGTGTTGGTTTTTTGAATTTTAGCGAGTAAAACAATTAGGAAAATGAAGATGAACTAAATTATAACCTAAATTTATATCAAATATCATTGGATGCAATAGAAACATTTTACTTTATGTTTTACCCACTGAAATTCACGAACCCAACATAGCCTCACATGCTGATCTGTTTTACTCACTAAAATCCAAAAACCTTACATAGCCTTACCTGCGTATCAAAATATGTTTTCTACACTGAACCCAAGACTCAAACATGGCCTTACCTACAGATGATAATATATTGTCGTTTTTAATATCTAATACTTGAGTACAATTTAAGGGTATGGCGGGAGGTGAATTGGTGGTGACTCCTGTTGAAAAAACCGGGTTTACCCCCGAAGATGCGACCATAGTAGGAAACACTTGCTTGTACGGAGCAACTGGTGGCCAAGTCTTTGTTAGAGGGAAAGCCGGTGAACGTTTTGCTGTGAGAAACTCATTGGCTGAAGCAGTGGTCGAAGGCACAGGAGATCACTGTTGTGAGTACATGACGGGAGGTTGTGTTGTTATCCTCGGAAAGTGAGTTCTCAATTGTTATACTACTATACGTGGATTAAAAAGAACTTTCTAACACCACACTGGGGAGGACCTATACCCAATGCACTCTTCGGTCCGAACTGTAAATACACAGTTTAATAGATAAAAAAAAAAAAAAAAAAGAACTTTCTAGAATCTTGTGTTACTCTTGTCTTGCTTCTTTTGACAGGGTGGGTAGAAATGTGGCGGCTGGTATGACTGGAGGTTTGGCTTACATTCTTGACGAGGATGATACCCTTATTCCCAAGGTTTGTGTTGGTTAATATAGATGAACTCGTCTTTTTTTTTTTTTTTAAATTAAAGGCCAATGTCTTGATGATGCCACACTTACGTGTTTTAACAGGTGAACAAGGAAATAGTAAAGATCCAGAGAGTGATTGCTCCAGTCGGGCAAATGCAGCTTAAGAGCCTTATCGAGGCCCATGTTGTAAGTAAACAGTATATCTAATCTATATCTAAATCATATATATTTTCTTGAACAAATGGTGCATGTGAAAGGAAATTCTTGAATTATTATGCCTTTCTATGTTATTATTCGGAGAACGGCAAAATTGTATTTTGACTTCCACAGGATTGGACCCTCAGCACTTTCACTCTCGTGTTTCATAAAAGAGCATTTGTTCTACTTTTGTAGAATGTTTTGCACGTTGATCCCATATAATAGTCTTGGTTTGCACTTTTGGTCCCATAGCATAATCCTTTTTACTCTTCCCAAAGTCAAATTCCTATTCTTAAGAAGAGAGCTAACTCGACCGAAAGAGCAATTCTTATTCTTTTCCCACGCGTGGCTTCAGAAGTTCTTCTGCTTCCAAGACAAATTCTCCCATTACGCCTCGTAAATAAAACTAACAGATTGATGGATCAGTACCCGGTCCGAGAAATGCATTGTTGGAACTGGGATGGAAATCCATAGGATTGTCTCAGTTCTGCAATTTTGGTCCCAAATTGAATGGAAAGGGGGTGATAGGGACCAAATTGCAATTTTTAAAAAAAATATTAGGACGAAATGTGCAATTTTGTATTAACGAGGAACGCAAAATGTTCCAGTTTTGTAGAATAAAAAATGTAGGAAAACTGTGATCCCTTTTCTTATTCGAGTTTTACTACTGATCTCTTGTTTTCACAGTTACATCCCATTTGCTACGGACGAAAGAATCTTCATTGCTAAATTATCTGTGATCTTGTTTCTTTATCAGGAAAAAACCGGTAGCAGCAAAGGGTCAGACATTCTTAATGAATGGGACAAATATTTGCCACTGTTTTGGCAACTGGTTCCTCCGAGTGAAGAAGACACTCCCGAGGCGTGTGCCGACTACGAGCAGACAGCAACTGGCCAGGTTACTTTCCAGTCGGCATAAAAACGTTGCAGTTACAGTAGTATGTAACGTACTCTGAAGTCGTCAACAATATAGAAATTTGCACAAAGATTTCTTGCCAAATACTTCTCGAACGAGGTCCTTGCAATCGCGGATTACATGGCCACGAGTCCTTGATGTCTAGAACATGCTACCAGGGCCGATCCGACGTATCAGGGGAACCTAGACGAAATGTAAAATCGGGGCTCTATTCTACACAACAAAAATGATTATTAATAAAGTTTATCTTTTACTTTTAAAATTGTAAAAGTACTTATTAAGTATTTACATGGTGGGTTTTTCATACGTTAAAAGATAACATACTAGATAAAATGACAAACCAACCTAACTAATTTTTCAAATCGTAATATGTTTTTATAACATACTAGAAAAGCGCACTTGCGTTTTACGTGTCTAGTTAACTTTATTTGCAAATTTGAGAAAAAATAATTTTATAATGTCATAAAATAGCACAATTAATGGATGGTATTCAATTTATTTTTCATGAATTTATTTTTATGAAAAGTACTATTTTATAGAAAAGATCATGGCTTTAAATTATTTTAATAAAAAAATAAAATGATGACTAATTTATTCATGAGATGTTGTAAAATTTGTTCTAGAATAATATCATAAGAAAATTATTTAGTTCATTCCATAGTAATAGTTTTCATTAAAAACTTATTTATTTGTTTTAAGTGCTTACACATTACTGAAAGTCTACAACAATTAATATAAAGTGAATGTATTTTTCAAATACGAGAAGTTTTTCTAATAACGTATTTGTAATGTGAATGTGACACCAAATATGATACAATAAATACAATTATATTGATGTATATACTAAGAACCCATTTGGATGGATGGATTTGGACCGGATGAATTTGAAATCTCTAGCTCAAATCTTTTGTATTGTTTGCCAACAAAATAATGAAGTCACAATTTTTTTATCAAATGGATTTGAGTCCATTTTTAAGTAGATTTCAAGTTTTTCCGATTAATTTGTCATTTAGAAATGCATTTTCCTACCTACATAAGTCGTTTTTCACATGTTTAATTCATTAGCTTAATTAGTTTTTCATTGTTTCAACCCGTATTTAAGCCGATTTCATTCACTTTTATCTGTTTAATAATTTATTACCGATTTATCTGTATTTTTATTTGTTATAACATATTTTCATTGTTTTCCTTGTTTTAAATCATTTTTTTTTATAAATTTAGTCCGTTTTCATATATTTCACACATTTTTCTCCACTGATTTCACATGTATTTTCAACAATTTTCACCCTAAAATTTCATCGATTTCACATGTTTTCACCGACTTCACATTTTTTCACTGATTTTCCTGTTTTTTCATCGATTTCACAATTTTTTTAAAACTAATTTCACAATTTTACTCTCTTCATCCAATTTTAACGAATTTCACATGTAAATACCGATTCCATTTCGGCCAACAATTCCAAAACCTTCGAATTTCTTCAAATAAGTTGCACACAAGTTATTTCCAAACATTATATATTGATATCAAAGATAGCTTAGAAACAATAATTTTCGAATCAGACATATAGGCAGAATGTTAAGCTTAAATTATTTAATTAATGTATGTTGTATATTGATATCTATGTTTCTAATGCTTGATCTAATAAATCACATGTTATTAACAAATTTCAGAAAGCTAAGATGATTTAAGGTGGTTGGGTCAAGTGGTAGTGACTTGCGATTTTCAGAGGCGAAACTCAATTTCGAATCCTACTGAAGACATCACACTGGGGGATCTATATCCTTTGCATTCTTCGCTCCGAACTGTAAATACATAGTCTGATAGATTAAAAAAAAAAAGCTGAGATGGATCGACTCGCCCCAACACCTAACCCCCACCTGCCCTTATTTGTCCCAACTTAACTACCATGATATTGCAATAATTTTTCCAAGGCCTAATCAGCCATAATTGGAGTGCCTCATTTTTCTCAAATTCCCTGTTGTTTTATTTTCTAACATGCCAAACAATATTCCCTCTGTCCAATATATTTCTGTTCGCTTTACTTTTAACACGAAAATTTAGATAAGAATTATAAAAATATATTTTTAGATAAATTTACGTTTATGCCCTCAAGCTAGCGTAGTAATTAGTGATGTTAAATGATTATATTACGTATATTATTCTATTTAAGAAAAGAGAGTTGTCTTGAAACATCATAGAAATAAAATAGATGCAAGAAATTAAGGACGGATTAAGTATTTTACTTTCTAATTTGATTAATTTCTTCCAAATTATTCTTTCATCTTAGTTATTAGTACTTTGTTCTCGTTCTCCAAAATAAAAAATAAAAAAAAGATAGTAATTAGTTCTCAAAACTACTTGATAGATCGAAAGAATACTTAATATTTTTCTTCTCAAAGTAAATATGAAATTCCCTCCACGTGCACGCCAATTTAATTTAGAAGAATGAGTTTCTTTTAATCTCCTTAAACTTGTAATTTGCAATTTACTTGCATGTTGCATTTTTCTTGTTGGTGATAATAAGTTAATCACATTTAATTGATACATGGAATATGGGTATATCTAAATTAATAACAAAATTGCTATAGGTATATAGTGTTGTAGAACCCAATTAGTCATGTTATCTGTAAAAATGAATGACTATTTTATTTTAATTTGTTCACACTAGTTAAAATTGCAAATGTTGTTTAACATCCTTTTAAACTCTTCATTTTCATTTTTTTTTGTTTAGAATTGTACAAAGTCTGGAAAAGTTAAATATTTAAACATTTGAAACATTTTCTAATACAACTTATTCATGCTTTAATTACACGTAACAAATTGTTCTTTTTAAGATATATATCTTGAACTAAAAGAGTTTCTGATCAAGATTCTTCAAAGGCGAGAGCCATATTTTAATAAATGAATGATATTTATTAAGGTTATTCTTTGCATATTAATACATGGTTGGATGAATATAATAGATCAACTTCTTCTTAAATTCTTGGCGTAGATATAATTTTCTCCGTGTGCTCCACCACATTATTCATACAAGAATACACCGAATAATTTTTCCATATCTAGACTGAAAAGCAAGTTTGAAAATAATTCTTGACATAAACATGACCCATCTAATTTGAAATTTCGTTTCTACGACTGCGTATAATTGAATTGAGATGTCACCTTAACTAGGTGAGATACATAGGTTTATATCATTAACGCGACAACATGTTATTATCGCTGAAATATTACGAGTTGATGAGCTGACTCAAAAATAGAGATTAAACAGTGATTCTTTTCCAATTGGGCTTTTTTGGCCCATTGCAATTTTTTTTGCCATAACTTTTGCCACGGTTATTAGAATCACGATTAATATCCCATCCATAAAGATCTTGACAGTGTGCACGTCGCATTGAAACGACTAAGCCCATTTGGCATAAATTTTGTTCTCAAATTCCTCCGTTTCCCCTTCAAAAATGTGTTTTTAGTTATTTTTTACCACTTTTAGTAATATTTGTTTAGTTGATTAGGAGGTCGATTTGAACTCAATTTTGGTCATGTATCTAATTTTATTTAGTACTTAAACTTGTCTAGCTTTTGAATTTTTCAATTATGGCATATTTTTACTATTTTATCCTTATGACTATTTAGTCCGTCTTGTGAACTTTTCGAACTAGTTGATTATTTGATATTATAAAAGAATTGGACTTTTACAGTCAAAAGAAAATAATTATGTAAATATAGATCGACTCTTACAAGAAACAAAATAAAGGAACGATAACTACTAAGACACCTAATGCACTAAAATAATTGAAAAATTGAAAACTAATCTACTAGGAGAGAATTGCACTTGTGGTACCAAATTATACGTCGATTCTCACTTGTGGTACCATAAAAATCGAGGCTGACACATCTGTTGCAGATCCCAGACCGCGGCCAAGCCGTCGAAGGCTTGGGATTTGGGTGTGGGTGTGGGTGGGGGTGGGGGTGGGGGTGGGGGTGGGGGTAGTGATGGGTTTTAGTTTTTCTTTAAATTATAATTATTTTTTTAATAATATATAACTTTATTTTTTAATAAATATTAAATATATATATTAATATTATTATATATATTTTAGATTTAATTAATATTTTGTCGGATTTATGTTAAAGTATTATTTGGTCTGTTAATATTATTTATAAAACTAAATTAGTTAAATAAATATGTAAATATAATAAGTAAAATCTCCAAATTGGTCCGCACGTGTCTTATTCGAGCCAATTTGAAATTGGGCAAAAATTTGGACTAAAATTGTCAGTAAATTTGAAGATGTGGGGTTATTTTGACAACTTGAAATGTTATGTGGTAGAATTGTCAGTCAACATAAGTAATTGTATCAATTTTACAATAACACTTAATTGCCACGTCATCAGTTAACGTCCATTTTTAACGGTGGTACCAAAATTGGTTGATTTCTTAAATTGTGGTACCAATTGTGTCGGCCTCGATTTTTATGGTACCACAAGTGAGAATCAGCATATAGTTTGATACTACAAGTGCAATTCTTTCAATATATGGTTATCAATATTCTGCCGAAATAAGATATATTCTATCTTGATTCTACTTCTTCAGTCTCTCCCTCTTGGAAAGAACATGCTCTCAAGTTTGAATTGAGAGTCAAATGAAGAACGAGAAGATTCGACCGCGAATCTTAAAAAGGCTTTTTCATATCAATGAAAGAAGGAAGTTTAACGAATGAAAAGTTGAAATCTTAAGTTAAGCATGACAAATACATAACGTGCTCCGCCCAACTAACATGATAGTTTTATGAAAATGTAACGAAACAAAATCAATGACATTTTCAGAATTCTTGTCATCTTCGTCAAAAGTCACCGAGCCATAACTTTTATGGACTTGAGTTCTTCTTCTGATTTATCATAAAGTTTGTCATTTAAAGAATGATCATTTTCTTCGTATGATTCATCATAAATTGGAGGTCCTTTAACAACAACAAGATCATCTTCCGCATATGATTCATCATAAACAAAAAGTCCTTAATTCATCAAAATAAGGAACATCTTCCGTATCATACATATCTCAAGTCAACTAGAGAACTTAGATAGACTCAATGGAAACTCGAAGTCTCTATGCGGCTCATGACGACCACGGTGCTCTCAAAATACTTGACGTTTATGATATCCATCACGCGCCGGGTCAAATCTGCAACTTGTCTTTGTAGATCCTCACACATCTCCATCGTAGCACAACGCTTATTGTGTTGGGCCAAATTCTTCTCTTGTAACCTGCCCATGTCCCATGAATCTTACCACAAGTCATGAAAACCGATTAAATTGCTGCATGAAACAAATGCGGCTCTGATGCAAATTGAAATCGGTCAAAATAGCGATTATTTTGCATGCGAGTTTTCAATATTAATCACTTGATATGGAATGCATGAAAATGAACTCAAAATGGGTAAAACCTAGAGAAGAAATTCTCTTCTTTTTTCAATATAAAAAATAACCAACCAAATGAAATAAGTCTACAAGTTGGACTTTTATAACCAACATAAAATAATTAAATAAAAATAGATCGACTCCTAAATGAAACAAAAAATAAAAGTAAAAGATAACAACTAAAACTCCTAACACAATAAAATAACTTAAAAATTGAACTAATTTACGAGATTTGGTCACTACAACAAAAATCATGTCTCGAGACACAAATAAGTGTCCCAAGATGTTTATCTTGGGACACTTAGAAACTTTGGGACACTTGAAAAAAAGGTCTCATAATTTCGTGTCGCGTGATAACAAGGAACAATTTTATTCGTCCCTAAAAAGTGTCCCTAGATTATGCGTCTGAGGATAGTTATATGTGTCCCATGAAATCATTTTCGAGATACAAATAAGTGTCCCTAGATTTTGCGGTCTGAGGATATTTATATGTGTCCCATGAGATCATTTTCGAGATACAAATAAGTGTTCCCAGAGAATTGACATTTTTATTAATTTCATTCTTGAGACACTTATTTGTGTTTTCAAAAATCCATAAACATTTATATATGACTTTTGTATTAAATATTTCAATACTTAAAAGTGTCTCATATAATACTTATAGGACACTTCCAAGAATCCTAAGCTATTTTATTCCAAAATTTACTCAACATGCATAATTATTTCAACAAATTAAATGACAATTCAAATAACTAATATAATGCAAATGGTCGATTCTTTTAAACAATCCCAGTATCACTTCCAAAAATATTAAGTATATGTAGATATAGTAGTTCTAATGTCATAGAAAGTTTCCAAGACAACAAAATTACATATATATGTTCTTGGAAATGAGTACAATCTAAAATATAAACTTGCATAGTTTCTAGAATAAGGATACCAAATCTAACTATAGATATCTTCAAAGTTCAAGCTCAAAAAAGTTCATCCTCCAACTTGAATCAGTCTTCGTCTTCATCCAATTCAACCTGTTCAATATATAAAATATATTTGATGACTATGTGGAAGCATGTAGTAACAACTCCAAACAAAGCTTTTTTCTTTTTGAAAAAATACATGTAGAAAGCATGATATCAAGAAAAGAAAAAGGAAATACCATGGACAAAGGCCAAACAATAGGTACTCCAAGAGCATCTCCAATAGTTTGAAAATGACTATGAGGGAATAACAATCTTGCATCTCTTTTCACTTGGAATTGAATTACTATTTCACAGAAGTCGCGTTCCAACTCCATACCATTGACATAAACATTACTTGTCTTAGTTACAATACCTCCTGCAATAACTTCATTCCTATCTCCACCATTTTTCAAAAGAACACAAGATCCAACCTGCGATTTGCTTAATGTTAACAAAGACTAAATCAACCAGCCAGCTAGATCAAATCGAAATTTCATTGATTTCAATAGCAATTTGCAACAGTCACAAATATTCTTAAGGATTGCTACATTCAATACAAGAATAGTAACCGTTATACTTGGAAGAATATGCATGAAGTATTATCTTGATGCATAGAGCTTTTTTTAAAATATAAATCAGATGAGATTACATGCGACTAAAACTGAAATATTTGCATCAGATCGCCAAGAGTGAATAAGAATGGAAAAGTTTAAAGTGCATCTTATTTTACCTTGATACGCGTTGGACGAGAAATTGATGGTGATGAAATGTGATTGTCGAGTGGAGGGCTTCGAGAATTTGATTGCCCTCTTGGAGATGCAACTCAAGTACTTCCAATGTCAGATTGTTCACCAGGGCGTGCTTTCCCTTGGACAATTGATGTCAGCTCTTCTACCTTTGCATTCAATGCTTCAAATTTCTCTACTTGCTGAAAATACTTTTCTTTATACTCCATGGATTGCCTAAAAAGTGCATCACGACTTGGCTTTGCTCCATAAACATCTCTAGCTTTCACCCCCATTCCATACAGTCTCAACTGTCCATCTTTATCCTTGCCCATTACCTTTGCAAAGTCATCATCAGGATCATGAATACCATTATTGCTATTTGAGTTTTCAGAGTTTTGGGCAGCTAGCTCTTCCATTTGAGTCTATAATAAAAAGTGAAGAAATTAATATAAATTAGATATAAGAAAACTTAATGAATATGTATTAATATGTAATCACTTACAATTGCTTCCTGTATAGCTTCACTCGTACCATCCGGTTTTGAATAACACTTCTTGAACAACTCAGCTCTTGTGGGATATCTACCATTATCTTTGTTCTACATACAAATGGTCATATTATACATTTTTTGTAAGCTTATTCTACCAACAAACTCACAACTACAATAATTTCAAAGTAAACATTACCATTGCTTCTTTCACTACTGCATAACTTTTCTTTCCCATACGATGAATATACGTCAACTTTGCACGAGTTTCTTTGTTCTTTTGACTTATTTTCTGTGGAAGTTCAAATAACTAAAATACTTGTAACTCACCAAAAATAAAATCAAAATGAGAAATTCATAATAGGAACTGTAGAAAACATACCTCCGCATTATCAGACATCCAATGCTCAACTAACACACTATATTGTTCTTCATTCACTATCGCAGGAATTTCATGCGTTTGTTGCTCAATGGGAGCATCAGGATCAAAGTTTAATTTCTTTAAGTCACATTTCCAACTTCTCCATTTTTTGTTAATAGATCCTAGGATATATGGCTCATGTCCTATAGGAATCTCAAACTTTCCCTATAAAAAGATAAATTTAGAGCATTATAGACTAATATAAACTAAGAACTCATATGATACTTAAAAAAATTGAAATAAAATAGAACCTATAACCTTGACAAGTCTAAGCATTTCATCCTTGTAAAAAGTCGGCATTAATCTCCAATCCGTATACTTAAGTGGGCAATATAACGGATTCCTTGCAATTGAACCCAAAAAATGAGCCAAACTGCTTGCTGTCTTTTCATCATTTGGCTGTCCAAGATCATTAAAAGTTACAACAATACGTTTTCCCGGTTGCTGAAAAAATGCAAGATACATGTATTGAAGTTACAAGGAACCATCAAAGTTGAAAATAAATTATCTATTCCCTATCTTTGACCCATGAACAAATTTTATTGTGTTGTAGAAAATTTAATTATAACTCAAGAATAATATCCAAATTCCCACATAGTTACTGTTTCACTTACAGAAAAGCAATTTCATCAAGAATCTCATGTGAGTTGTAAAAAACATTTAATATTAAATTGAAACGAAGACAAATATAGGTAAGATGAGTCACACGGATCAGGTGGCATATAAAAAGCAAGAGCCCCCACAACAACAAACTTATTATCTATTCTATTCTATAAAAGACAGTGAGAAACTTTTTAAGTTGAAATTTTTCAGTAAAAATCCAATATCAACGTACCCACATCATAAATAAAACTAAATCATATTTATCGTAGGGGATAATAGCAATTGAAATCCATACCTTACTGATTTCTTCGAGAAAACCCGGATGAAAATGAGAATCGCTCAAATCTGTATGTGCAACAAATAAAAGAGAATAATCAATTAAAGCAAAAATCAATAGTAAGAACAGAACTTTAAAGATAGTGAGATAAAGAATTGAGAGAAAACCCGAATGAAATTGGAAGCTGCTCAAATATGTAAGTGCAACACATAAAAAGAAAATAATTAGGTAAAGCAACAATCAAAGATAATAAGAGAACTTTAGATTTTGAAGGAAAAACCGAAAATCAAAGAGAAGCAACAATCAAAGAGGAGAGAAATGGAGAGCAGCTGTTCATGTTTGCTTGATTAAGAAAACCCAAATTGAAGAAAAAACTAAAATAAGAAAGAGAATTTGGGCCGATTGTGAGAAAGAGAAGAACCGAATGTCAAGAACCGATTGTGAGAAAGCCGATTGTGACCCAAATTGAAGGAAAAACCGAAAATAAGAAAGAGAAATTGAAAAAGAAAAACAGAGGATTTGGGCCGATTGTGAGAAAGAGAAGAAGAAATTACCTGTTGCTTGATTAGTCTTTGTTATTTGATTTCTTATGTGTTGTCATAGAGAAGAGAGGGTTTTTGATAGTGAAGCTAGAGAGGTTTTTTTGATAGAGAAGAGAAATTAGAATGAGGGCAAAAATAATAAGGGAATTTGAGTGAAATAAAAAAAGGGAACAAATTGGGCGCCACTTTTCCCGCTCCAGAGTTAAGTGTCCCATAATCATTTTCCTATGGGACACTTAAAAATAAATGTCTTAAAACTTAAAAGTTTGGGACACATAAAAAGAAATGTCCCCTTGAAAGTGTCCCATGATCCAGTTTTTGTTGTAGTGGGTTATCAATATTATGTCAAATTAAGATTTCTTCTATCTCGATTCTCCTGCATGAGATAGTGCATTCGGTATCTTAATTAAAAAATTGTAAAATAAGTTAAGATAAAGTAAGTATAATTTGGTCTGGCAAATTGAAATATAAATATCTTTAAAAAAATAAATTTATTTCAATTGGAACCAGTGAAATATCATTCATAAAAATAGTCTATAAATAAGTTCGTGCTAAAATCGCTTATAATTCTAATTTCGAGAGCGAGACATTCATCGGATTCATGCTCATAAATCGTAGAACAAGATGTTGATGACGCTTTACGTCCAGTCCTCTAGAACAGGGGCGGAGGGACATGCCCATGACTTATTACTTTCCACTAATTACCTGGTCCTAGTTTTTTTTTAATTGGTCTTCTAGTCATAGCCAATATCCAAGCCTCCAAAGTGATTAATACTCGGGTCATTGAAAATAGAGCCTACAATTATTATTCACTTACTATAGTAAACTTCTACAATTATTTTAGTTGATTAAAAAAAATTCCTACAAATAAACATAATTTCCTTATTAAACTTCTTGTTAGATAGTTATTCTTTCCTCTTTTCTTCACAAAGTAGGTAGGTCAATCATATTATAAAAAAAAGTGTAATTCTAAAACTGTAAATCATGAATATTTAAATTTATTCTGAATTTTATTACTTAGGAGATAAATTTTATTTCTACAATTTTATATTATGTTTGATGACTTGCTTGATCTATTTTTTTATTTCTTTATAAATTATATGGGTAAAAATCATCTGATTTCATGAAAGAGCGTAGAACACAATTCAGGATGTCTAAGTAAATTAAATTTTAGTTATTGATATTCGATTTTCGTCAAATTACTTTATATTTTTCTTAAGTCTAATGATTGCTTATCTCATAATATGAAAATGTCTAATGATTATTTATACAAATCATTATAAAATTATAGACATATTGAAAACAATGTCACTTGAAAATCGCTAGTTAATTCTTTTTTAGGAATGATAATATGATAGAGAAATAGATTTTCAATTTAATCTCGCCCCCCTTGGTTGAAATTACTGGCTCCGCCTCTGCTCTAAAATGCATCAATGGTAGTATTTTTTATTGTTTAATGGGTTAATATTATGGCAATAGAACTTATAAATAGAGAAAATTTTAAAATATAGCAAGCATATTAAAAATGAAAAAATGGCATAAGGCATTGAAATCCTTTAAAATCATGTGTACGAAAACAAGGATGTAAACGACTAGAGTAATGCCAAAACACAATATTATTTATTTAAATTTTTTGTCGAGTTTGAAATTGTGCGTGAGCTTCATTTAATTGCTTAGAAAATAAGCTCGGACAAACTTTAATCAAACTGAACATGGTCAAGCTCGAGTAGTTTGATATATTTACACGTGTTTTGTTCCTTTCTACCTTTTCGAATACAACTCAAACCGAGCTTTAGAATTTTCTAATGAAAATTATTATTAATGTTTGATTGAAATGTATAATTAACTGAACTCAAATAAATTCAAGTAGAATTTAAATAGATTTATTTAATTTTGAGCCCTAGTTAATATATATATATATATATATATATATATGTATAATTATCTAAAATATATATGTATAAAATAAATAAAAATTGGGGGTGGGGGGGGGACCATGGTCCCCTAATTCCCAAGGGCATTTGCCTTTGATGTGAATTTTTGCATATCATCATAAAATTGATTTGATAGATTATGTATATTTGATAACGTGGTGTGGTGTGGTGTAACGGATAAGAATTTTTCTTCTTTAAAAGATGATTTTGTTAATCATGACAAAACCTAATCTTTAATTCTCAACAACCAAATAACATCTTTTATCACTATGAAATTTATTGGGGTAGCTTCATGTATCTACAAAAGTAAAAAGTAGTTCATCTTTAATTACCACATTTAATTATTGAAGTGGGGATGGAATTTAGCCACAAAATAGGGAGCAAATCAATTTATTACACTAAAGTGGGATTGTGGGAGTTGCAGGCTGCTCCAGTACCAAATTTAAATTTAAATTCCTAATATGCCCCTAGACTCTACCCCCCACCCTACCAACACACACTACCCCTGAATAATAAATATCTAGCAAATGTTGTTCCTGTCACTCATAAGCATTACAGAAAAACACTCCTTTGGTACTATGAATCCACCCCAATCTTTGACATTACGTTTCTGTCTGGTTAACTGATGACGTGTCTCTTTGACATAAACCCCTTCCCCCACCCCCTCGTCCCCATCTAGTCATTCTCAATTTGATGAAGATATCTTTTATGTTGAGGGCAATTTGGTCATAGTATAATTCCATGAAATTTTATATATATATAAAATTGTCATTTTTTTAGTTTTATTGTCTTTTAAAAAAACTAACATCAAACTAAAAGAAGGGAGAAAAAATAGAATTAGAGTCGACCTAGATCCATATAAAAATAAATTAATTTTATTTCATGTTCAGTTATAAATTATATTGAAAATGGTTTAAATAAGACACTTATATGATTAAGATGTGTCTTATTAATTGTAATCCTATATGCCTAATATATGATTTATTAATTATGATTTGAATGTATGTATATATATATATAGTAAAATCTTGTTTAATTTTATAAAAATGAATATTAACAAGCAATACACTTTTATGTACATGTAAAGCTTGTCTCAATTAAAGGTTATTTGATTTTATAGTGCATAATGAATATTCAAATTCGTACTATTCTTTTTTAATGCTAAATTATATTCTAGCCGAAATTAATTCTACTCCAAGCATATCTAAAAGTGCAATAAGTATTTGTCTTCAATATACTTGTCATCGATTTTTTTTAACTGTTGAGACTTTTTTCCGTATGCAACAAGAGGATGAATTACATGTATGTTTCAAATGCCATATTTAATAACTTACACAAAAATAGTAAGTATAATTTTATTATAAATCCTACTACTAATTAGTGGGTGGAATTCAATTTATTTACAATGTTTGTACAACGAACTAGACTAACTAGTTTATATCAAATTTAATATCTGGTGTATTGAAAATACACTAATCTCCATTGTTATGTGGACTTAGGTACAAATCTTCACTGTGAGAAATGCTAACATAAATTGCCCAAAATTGTCTCGAATATTATTAAGTCGGATCCAGAACATAACTCATTAGTAAGGCAGATGCCCCATAACCAAGAGGTTCTGAGTATAGCTTCAATTAATTAATATGAGTTTTTCTTCTAGTTTAATACTAGTGTTTGGTGATTGATTTTCATAGTAATCTATTGTAATTCACTGGATTTTTGATTTAGTGATATTAGCATAATTATGTTAATGTAATGATCGTTTCTCTAAAAAAAAAAAAAAAAGGTAAGACTTCTAGAAACCAGGACAAAAACCTCTTGAAATGGAGCTCAAATTTATAAAATACAATAATTGCTATTTACCCTCTATTTTTCTCTATTAATTAAAAGACAATGACTTGACACCTATCACCGATTTTTTTTCCCTTTAAATCACAACATTAGACTCAATCCAAATGAAGCATTAATTTTTTTAAAACCACAAAACTCTAACATTCAAACTCAATTCAATCAAATGAATAGGATTCTAAACTGATTTTGTTAATTAATCTTGGGTACAATAAGTCCAAAATGCCCTCGGACCTTTCTTAACTAGCATCCTGTCATATGTCAAAACCATGTCCTATGCTTCATTTACACCTTATATATATAATACTACTACAGCTTCTCCCTATCACCCACCTTCACTCCCAACAGAAATACTCCTGCAAAAGAGAACTATCATAGTACAAATTAAATATATATACAAAATTAGTTTATATATATATATATATATATATATACACACATGATATGCTCAAATGCACTATATGTACAAACAAATGAATAATTTCTTAAATATATATATATATATATATATATAGCTTAATTAATGGATGAAGAACTTGATATACATGTACTTCAGCTCAAGAGGAATAATTTTGATGGTCTTCCTGACGGTTTCGCTCTTGTTCCTGCCGCTAGTTCTGCCGCCGCTTCCGCCGCCACCGCCGGTGCTCCTCCTCATCCCCGTCGTCATCATGGCGGTGCTCATTTTCTTGGCCTGCAGCAAAAGCCAAAATGTCGCTTTCATAACCTCCATGTAATGCTAATTATAATTAGTTAAGTTCTACTTCTATATGGATAAAATGCTATAGTAACAATTAATTATTTTTCTTTTTTCCTTGTATAAAAATTAATTAATTATGTTAAATTGCTAATCAGTCGTACTGTACGTTTCTTGAATGATTCTGTTTTGTTTTAAAAGAAAAAAAATCTTTGGACTGATTGGTGTACGAGTCATGTTTGTAACGCCACTTTCTCCACCGTGTTGTGGAATTAATCAATTTTATGTTTTTATTTCCAGGTGCATTGTATGTAACCATTTTTGTTTTAATTTAATAATTAATTTAATTTCATTGATTGCATATTTTATGATCGATGATGGCGTTTTCATGAAGTCCCTAGACCTTAAGTTGTCTGCGGCCCCGGTGTAGGTGCACATAGTTTTTCTTTTTCCACCCAAATTATTTGTCTCACCTTATCCTTAATGTATGACAAATAATATTCTTATAAATTCGAATCATACTGGAGACATCACACTGGGGATGATCTATACCCTTTGCACTCTTCGGTCCGAGCAGTAAATACACAGTCTAGTAGATAAAAAAAAAATCCGAATCATGTCTAAATCAATGTTTTCATAACCGGAGCCAATGGGTCACTGATTTTATTTGTTGGACCGATCGGCCTGACCAGACCAGTATGAATTCATTATTGTATAATATTTAATATTAATTTTAATATATATATTATATAACAAAAATGAAACAACCAACATGTGATTGATTTAGTGGAAGAGATTAGTCACTACACAGTAGCTGGCACATGTTCGAATCCCTGTTGGAAGATGTACCCACTTAATGTGTCAAATCCGCCTTAAAAGGGATTAAACCCTTGGAGAATAAAAAAATTAAACATTATATATCATTGAAAATGAAATACTTATAAAGGCTTAAATTTAGTTTATAGGATTGAAGTTATCATATAATATTATTAACTTATGTTATCATAAAAAATATTTTAAAAAAAAGTAATTAATAAAATATTATACATATAAAAATAACAATATTCAATAAAAAATATTTAAAGTAAAGAAAAATAGATTAATAATTTTACAATAAAATTGTGCGATATACAAAATATAAAATTTAATCTCTTAAAAAATAAATTTTCATAATATATAAATATGAATTTAAAATTTTAAAATTTTGCAACTTTTTGTCCTAATATTATAATTTGAAATAAAAAATAAAAGACAAACACATTTCATATTAAAAAAATTATATCACCTGAAAGAGATTTAATACTCAAATTTACAAAAGAAAAATCTTTCATTTGATGAACTAGTGAAATATTAAGTATTTGACATTAGTTATCACAAATTAATTATAATAAATGTTTCATTAGTATATGTAAATTTGTTTAGACAAAATTATTTAAAAGTGTTCGGCTTAAGTGATTGTAAGTCATTGGTTTTTTTCTAAGGTCAATGGTTCAACTTCCACAACATACAAACTATAGATATTTTTCAACATTAAAAAAGAAAAAAAAAAGGACCGAATTGACGGTTCATCCAGTCCATCGAGTCGCCAATTTTCATATTTTTGACTGGTTCAACCAGGTTCACCGTTGGTTCGGTTCTCACCAGTTAATTAGGGGTTTTGGACCGGACATGCCACCGATTGGCGATCAAATCGGTTGGACCGAACTGTCCGATTTTAATAACATTGTCGAAAACATGCAATTGCATATATTTTGTGGTCGAAGATTATCATATAATTAGTTTTGGAAGTATGACATATTATAATTAGGTGATTTACACTCGGACCCCTGAGGTTTATCGTAATTACAAAAAATCCCCTATGATTTTAAAAATTATAATGACACCCTTTAAGGGAGGGTTTTGTAAACATTTTCGAGGGGGTAAGGATTGTTGAAGTTGTAAGAGGTGTTTTGGTAAATAATTTAAACCAGAGGGTTCTCCTTGTAATTTTGAAACATCAGGGAGTTTATTATAAAACGACTAAACCTCAAAGGATATGGTCGTAAATCACCCTTACAATTGACGACATTGTATAATTATTTACCAAATATTAAGTCTATATAAATGTCATAGACCTGATATATATATTATTTTCCAAATGTATGGCTATGCTTAGTTAAAAAATTGTAATATATATATATATATATATATATATATATATATATATATATATATATATATATATATATATGTTTCTCAAGGTTTAATCTCTTTTGAGAGACATATTAACTGAGAACCTCTCTCAATATGAATTTAAATTTGGGTTTTTTACTTTGTAGTATGACTAGTCACTTCCACTAGACCAATCACATGCTGATAATTGTATATATTTAGATGAATTATAATTGATCATCTTTTTGAAAATGTTATAGATAAGTGACATTTAAGGCATGGTGTATATTTTCTGCATTTTCAATAATTTAGGTCATTGAGCCGGGTTGAGACTTGAGATTATCATATATATATATATATATATAAAATTCAAACACAAACTGTGTATACATTCATATTAATTGATTTCACCTGGCCGCGGGTTAAGATGAGCAGTTCATTAATTTATAAGGTTTACAATGAGGCTTTCTTTGTATTTTTGAGAACTGTTGGAATCTTCTAGAAGGAAAAACAAACACATATCATTCTTTTTTCTGAAAATATTTTTATAATTTAAAACTTCACTTTTAAAAACATCTATACTAACCATCACGGCTATCATTTGGGTTTTATGAGCTCGGTTTAAAGTGACTCAAGCTCAAATGTTATAGAACTTGATGATGATGTGCTCAAAGTTGACTTATAAATTTGGGTCGAGCTCGGCTCGTATAGTATTTTGGACTTTGAACTTATATCGGGTAAGTTAAACTAAATTCTTCAAAAAATATGTTTCGTTAAGACACACATAAATTTGTGTCAAGCTCGGTTCATATAGTATTTTGGACTTTGAACTTATATCGGATAGGTATTTACTAAATTATTGTTTTCACTAAAAAAATTAGGACCCTAATTTACCCCAACATAACTTTTTCCTTTCGCTAAACTCAACCCACAGTAAAAGGAAAGCTGAGAGGGATTTTAACTTTTTACCGTGGGCTACATATGATACATCTGTATTTGGACGGCAAGTATACAAATAACTAATACATGGAATTTTACTTACGGATCAAAATTTGGCTAAGTTTTATCGAGAACATAATTTTTCTTTAGTTTTTGAGTAAATTTCAACGAAATATACAATAGTGTCTACTCCAAACTTGCATTATGTTTATTTAATTTAAATTTTAAAAAAAAAATTCTCAATTTTTTTTGTTCATTTGATATTTAATCGATCAAAACGAAAAATTCTTGTATAATTCTGATCTAGGAGAAATTTTTAGCCTTGTGAGTTGTGACTATGAATAATACTACATCATTATTATTGTGGACCAAATGAATGATATGGTGTTATTTCTAGCCTCAATGTCTAGAAATTTTTCTTAAACCAAATTTAAATAGAAAATTCTTATCCAGATCTGAATTGGCCAAAGCCACCCAACTAAATGATAAATGTATTGCACTCAGCTTTGTGTATTGCACTTGTCATTGTATGATTTCGATCGAACCGGATTTGAGTAAGAATTTCCCTTTTCAGATCCAAACAATGCTGCAAAAACGAAATTTGAATCTCAAGATTTTA
The DNA here is from genome assembly GCA_030819805.1 of Penstemon newberryi var. newberryi. Taxonomy (NCBI): domain Eukaryota; kingdom Viridiplantae; phylum Streptophyta; class Magnoliopsida; order Lamiales; family Plantaginaceae; genus Penstemon; species Penstemon newberryi. The sequence goes on along the minus strand of JAUALY010000003.1, from coordinate 33,592,009 downwards.
CTGGCTCTCAACTTTAATAATGTCATAAAGGAAAATTCTTATTCAGACATTACTTTGTCAAACTCATTCAACCACATGACAAGTGTATTACACTTGTTTGTGATTGATCACTTTTCAAAAAGTTTTATCCAATCTCAAAATAAGTGTATTATATTTTTTATATAATTATTTTGGGGGCTCGACTGAACCGTCTTGGTAAAAATTTCCCAATTAAAGTGGTTTTGACCGGAAGTTACATTCCACTTGTACGGCTGCATGGCGGCTAAGTGGTGCGTGTACGGCTGCACACTGTACTAAGTTTCTTCAGACAATTTGAATTCCCAATTTAAATAATTTTTTTTTTGATAACATCAATTGGAATAAATTGAAGACCTGAATCTTCTTTTTTTATACTTTATTTTGTTTTTGACTTTAAACTTTAAAGTAGTGTCAATATTTGAAAATAATTTGACTTATACGGTTTCCTCGATAGAGATTTAAAAGTCAATTGATTGGGTTTTAGTGATACCGGTTTGTCGACTTGTGATCCTTAGACTGCGGAGGACATAGACTCTATGCGCTATTTGGTTCAAGCTGTAAATATACAATTTAGAGTTTAGTAAATATAAAGAAAAAGTTAGAGTTTTTTAATATTAAAAAATAGGAGCATTCAGAATAACGAATTACTTATTTATTTGTTAATAACATCATAATATTACTTACATTTATATATTTAACCAATAATTTATATAAATTACTTGTTCGAGCTTAATAATCGAATATATATAGAGAGAGAGAATATGTAATTCTATATATTACCAAACATAATCACATAAAATAAGTTGGATCTCACATATTGTCTCTTAGTACTTGAGGATCTCTTTTGACGGATATTTTAGGTAAGTCCTTCGATTCGGAGGTTGATGTTATTGTTGGAGTTTTTATGGAAAAATTTATTTGGTTTGAGCCCATTTGGATTGAGCCCATATAAAACATAAATATGAATTAAATTAAGGAAAAAAGACACTATCCCATGTTGAGTTAAAGAGTAAAAATTTAGCTAGTTATATAGCTAAAAAATGATATAAGGGTCGGGCCCCTTTGGGTTACCAAAGATTTTTGAGGAGAGAGGACCTAGGTGATCAAAGGTTTTTCACGCGCGCCGCCGTCGTCGGCTGGCATGGTCATGGGCTCGGGCTTTGGGCTTCAAAAGATTTAATTTTTTAAAGAAAATCAATTAATATCTTGACCCAAATACTAAAGCCTAATTAGCTTAAAATTCAAACCCAATATTAAAGAGGATCCGCGACGACCCGACCCATTTCATCCTATGAGATCCGCGCCTTTTTAAATTCAAATGAACATGTGGGTCGATTCGGTTCAAACCTAACCGGTTACACCTTTTTGGACCAAAGCAATGCTTCTGGTTATATTTGAACAGATACAACCTTTCAACTGCTATAAATAGGAGAAGAATCTGGTCAATTATTTACTCCGAATTTATAAGCATATAAGCAGAATTACTCTCTCTCCGTCTCTCTTCTTTTCTTCACTCTAAATATTCGAAGTTTTGTCTGTTCAAAGTTCGCCGTGGGTTCTTTGTTCGTGCAAACAAGGAGCATCAGACTGTTGTATCTTGGGAGACTACCGGGGATCGACTGTGTGCACCGTGGGCGGCCCGAAAATATTGTCTTAAGTAGATTGCTTCCGCATCCTCAGTCATTTTTCATCTCTTTTTCTATTTCTCGTTATTAATTCAGTGAGTTAATTTGATTTTCATGTTTGCGAGTTAAATCAATTTCTGAATATCTCTTGCTATTAAATTTTCATATTTTTGTTAAACAAAAAACTTAGACAATTTTATATACTAAATCAGATTTCATTTCAAAACATATTTCATTGTTTCTGTAATATAATGTTCTTCCTATGTTTTGTTCATGTATATGAACACTTAAGTAACATTGATTTGTTTATTCATTTATATTCAATTCATTTTTTTTTTAAATTATTCAAACTAAATTACTGTATGTTTTAAAATTCAAATTGAAATACTAATCTTACTTTATAACTAAGTTTTGACTCCACTACTTTAATTTATTAAAATTTCTAAATATAGTAATATAAACTATATTGGTTCGGTAAACTATATCATTGTTATATTTACTATAAGAAATATAAATTGATTATATTTCTAATATACAAATTGTTAAACGCCACTAACAGTTATTATATACATACTCATTTTCTTCTTCTTCTTTTTTCCCCCCCTTTTTTCTTTCTTTCTTCTTCATAATTAATATTGTTTTATATCCAAATTAACACATTGTCATATTTTATGTTACAATGTACAGTATTATGTTCCTATCAGAATCTTATTTGCACTTTCATATCTTATGTCTTCTTTGTAAATGTGTAATGTGAAAATTGTTAGAAATTTGGTAGAAAATAAGTAACGAACTGCAGTAATGGAATCAAGCCGTGTTGCAATGTCATTTTCCTTAAGACTTATTTCGCCCCCACCACACGGTATACAATAGGAATTTGCGATTAGCCTTTAGGATACAATGAAACCCAATATTTAATTATGTTTTGTACTCACAGAAATAAACCACAGGGCATACACGGATTTGACAAAATTATCTAACTTATAGAATATTTTTCTGCAGTAAAATATAGTCTAATTAATTTGGAGAAGGGGAGAAAAAGTTGTCTAAATTTCAGAATTGTGCTTGTCTTTTATAGACATATTTGTGTATATTCCGGATAGACATAATTATTTGAATTTGGACACAACTTTTAAAATTTACAGTCATAATTTTAATAGTCACAACTTTCCAATTTAAATTCAAATTTTAAATTAAATAATTGTGGTTATTTGATAGTTATTTTGAAAATAACTCCAACAATCCCCCACCATTTTCAAAATCTAGAAAATTTTGATAATTTTGTGAAATATATGCATAAATGAATGTATCGGTTTGATTTGAACATTCACTTAGTGAAATATATTGCTGCCAATCAGAAATGTATGGTAGACTAGCTTTGAACCAACTATTCCTTTTTGACTGGTTAGGTACATATCACAAATAAATTCCAAGTTCCATTGTGTGCCACTTTAGTCGACATGTATATAGCCTTGTGTCAGTATCCTTTCATGAGTGTTGTTAGAGTTAAGCCTTTTAACTCCTAGAAGCGGCCTTCTCACTCATATAGGTAGACCTTTAATTCGTACTCCCGTATTTATAGTACTATATATTGAGTCTGTTAAGAACCATATGTCCATCCTTCTTTTAACTTACGGGTACTAAGCACTTTACCTTGGGATGATAAATTTTAGTGCTTCCAACCATTTATATGATGTAATATGTCTCATTGAACCAAAACTTGAAGTAGCAACCAGTGTTGAGTTGAGCTTACATCACTAATGATTTAATTTATAGGCTTTAATCCATCCTTTTTGATTTCTTAAAGATTAGATCCCTAGTGAGGCCTATTGTTAAGGGATCCGCCAGATTTTGACTTGATTGTACAAAATCAATTGTGATTACTCCATCAAGTCTAGACTTGCAATTATATACATGACTATATGCTCTTGACAAAGTAGCTTGACTATCACAGTGAATAGATATTGGCGACATTGGTTTTGGCCACAAAGGAATGTTTAGAGTAAGTCTCTTAACCATTCTGCTTCTTTACTTGTTGAAGCTAATGCAATAAATTCAGCAGCCGTAGTAGAATCGGTTATACATATTTGTTTCTTGGAACCCCAAGAAATAACACCACCACCTAGCATAAAGATCCATCCACTTGTAGAGGCATGATCTACTCTATCTGTAATCCAACTTGCGTCAAAATATCCTTTCAAAACTGAAGGATAACCTGAATAACAAATACCAAAGTTCATTATTTTTTTAAGTATTTCAATACTCTATAAACTGCATTCCAATGCAATTTACTCCGATTACTTGTATATCTACTTAGCTTTCCAACAACAAAAACAATGTCCGGTCTTGTGCTTGTCATATCATACATTAAGCACCCAATAAATCTTGCATATTCAAGTTGTGCTACTGATTTTTCTTTATTAGGTACTATTTTACACTTGGATCAAAATGTGTAGATACCGGTACACATTCGGATTTACCGAACTTTTTGAGTACTTTTTCTATATAATGAGATTGGGTTAAAGTTATATTATTACCATCTCTTATTATTCTTATTCCAAGAATAACATCAGCCACACCCACATCTTTCATGTCAAAATTATTTGACAAGAATTTCTTGGTGTTTTCTACTTGTTTCAAGTCAATACCAAATATTAACATGTCATCTACGTATAAACATATCATGACACATTTTCCATTTATGAATTACTATAGACACATTTGTCTGATTCATTTATTTTAAAATCATTTGATAACACAACCTCATCAAATTTTTGGTGCCATTGTTTTGGAACTTGTTTCAAATCATATAATGATTTAATAAGTTTACATACCTTCTTTTCTTGTCCAGGAACTACAAACCCTTCGGGTTGTTCCATATAGACTTCTTCATCTAAAACACCATTTAAAAATGCTGTTTTTACATCCACTTGGTGTATTACTAGATTATGAATTGATGCAAGTGCAATTAATAATCTAATAGTAGCAATTCTTGCCACATGAGCATAAGTATCAAAATAATTGATACATTCCTTTTGTTTAAAGCCTTTGCTACTAACCTTGACTTAAACTTATTTATGGTTCCATCTACTTTCATTTTCTTTTTTAAAATCCGCTTACAGCCTATTGGCTTGGAACCAAGAGGGAGGTCTACTAATTTCGAAGTTTTATTACCCATTATAGAGTCCATTTCATCTAGTATTGCTTCTTTCCAAAATGAAGAGTATTGTGACTTTACTGCTTCTGTATATGTTAGAGGATCACCTTCTAAATTGAAGCAATAAGGTAAATGCGTACTTATATCTTATCTTGTTCCTTCTACCAAGAACATAAAGAAGTCAGGACCATACGCCTTTTCTTTTCTAACTCTTTTGCTTTTTCTTTGTTCAGTGACTTCTTCTTTGTCATTTATTACATTGTCATTTTCTGGAATACTTTCATTATTAATGACATGATCTTTGGGTCTAGGAATTGAATTAAACCTCGTTTCATCAAAGATAGCATCTCTCGATTCAACTACTGTATTTATAGAATATGAATCATTTTTCTCTCTAACCATGAAACGATATGCTTTGCTATGTTCAGCATAGCCTATAAACATACATTCAATTCCTTTTTCATCCAATTTTCTCTTTTAGGTTCAGGCATCCTTACAATGGCTCTACAACCCCAAATTCTTAAGTAATTAAGGTTTGGTTTTCTTTTATTCCAAAGTTCATATGGAGTAGTTTTACTCTTTTTATTTGGGACTCTATTTAGTATATAACAAGTTGTTAATAGAGCTTCACCCAAAAATCCTTTTGACAATCCTGAGTTAGAAAGCATTGCATTTACCATTTCAGTTAATACTCTATTTTTACGTTCTGCTATACCATTTTGTTGTGGTGTATATGGTGCAGTAACTTGGTGAATTATACCAGTAGACTCGAAATATTTAGGATCATTATTTTCACCTTCTCTATCACTTCTTAAACATTTAATAGATGATTCACATTGCAATTCTACTTCAGTTTTATAAATTTCAAATTTATCCATAACTTGATCTTTTGAATGTATCTAGAATAATCATCTATAAAGGTAGCATAATATTTTTTTTCCACCTATAGTTGGAGTTACTATGTAAATCACATAAATCACTATGAATTAAGTCAAGTAACTTAAAACATCTATCAACTTTAGGAAAATGAATTCTAGTGATTTTTGTAAGCATACAAGTTTTGCATTTATCATGATAATTATTAATTTCAGGAATTAATTCTAATTTAACCATATCATGCAATCTTCTGTAATTAACAAGTCCTAAACGACTATGCCATAAACAAGAAGTATACTCAACGATTAAGTATAAAAAACTTTATTAATATTATCAATAATGTTGAACTTAAACATGCCCTCATACATATAGCCTTTTCCCACAAAGGCACCACCCTTGGAGAGTACAAAGTTATCAGTCTGGAAAACTAGTTTGAAGCCATACTTATTAAGCAATCCACCAGATACAAGATTTTTCCTAACTTCAGGAATATAATAGACATCTTTAAGTACAAGCACTTTTCCAGAAGTAAATTCAAGATGAACAGTCATTTTGCCCTTTACTTCAGCAGTAGCCGAGTTTCCCATGAACATAACATTCCCATCATTGATAGGTTCAAGGCTTTTGAAAAGGCTCTTGTCCTTGCAAACATGTTTGGTTGTACCAGAATCTATCCACCATGCTCCATCATCTTGTACTAGATTTACTTCAGAAATCATAGCCACAAAGTTGTTGTTAGGGGCTGGAGCATTTTGATTATTTTTCAGATGAAGACATTCAGCCTTTATGTGGCCAAGTTTTCCACAATGGAAGCAAGGACCTTTCTTTTTTTTTTTCTTGAATTCTGGCCATTTGGTTTCATAAATTGTTGTTGCTTGTCTTTCTTCTTAAAGTTGTTATTTGATGGTTTGTTTAATTCTCCCCCTTCAACCACATGGATTTTGGAAACTTCAGAATTCTTTTCAGAAATCTCAAAGGACTTAGAAGTCTCTTCTTGGTTGCGAAAATCTTCCTCAACACGAAGATGGTTTCCAAGATCATCAAGAGTCATCTCCTCTTTCTTATGTTTAAGAGTTTTCTTAACATCTTTCCATGATGGAGGAGTTTGTCAATTATAGAGGACACAACAATGGTATCATCCATTTTCAATTTATATTGTTAACTTGATAAAATTTGATCAATTTCATGCTACTGATTCATAACAGAACGACCATCAACCATTTTGTAGTTACTGAAACGACTAACCAGAAATTTTCTGCTACTTGCATCTTCGGATTTGTCCCAAAGTTCCTTTGCACTAGGCACGTTTTGATAAGCATCGAACAAGGCATCAGACATCCCGTTCAAAATATGGCCTCTACAAATGTAGTCATCATTTTTCCACCTCTGCCTTGCACGAGTTTCAGCAACAGTTTCATCATCGGTTTCTGTAGGCTTTTGTTGAGTGAGCAAATAGACAAATTTTAGAGTTGCAAGTAGGAAATGCATCTTCTTTGGCTAGCGGTTGAATTTTCCTCCTTCAAAAAGTTCTAGTTTCACAATATTTGTAGACATCTCTTTGATTGATGCCATTAATGTAGTAACAAAAAATAAGTCTTAAGATTGTTAGAAATTTGGTAGGAAATAAGTAACGAACTGCAGTAATGGAATCAAGGCGTGTTGCAATGCTACTTTCCTTAAGACTTATTTCGCTCACACCACACGGTATACAATAGGGATTTGCGATTAGCCTTTAGGATACAATGAAACCCAATGTTTAATTATGTTTTGTACTTACAGAAATAAACCACAGGGCGCACATGGATTTGACAAAATTATCTAACTTATAGAATATTTTCTGCAGTGAAATATAGTATAAGTAATTTGGAGAAGGGGAGAAAAAGTTGACTAAATTTCAGAATTGTACTTGTCTTTTATAGACATATTTGTGTTTATTCCGGATATACACAATTATTTGAATTTGAACACAACTTTTAAAATTAACAGTCATAATTTTAATAGTCACAATTTTTCAATTTAAATTCAAATTTAAAATTAAATAATGGTAGTTATTTGGTAGTTATTTTGAAAATAACTCCAACAAAAATTAATTCAGTAATTTGTACGATATTATAAAAAATAAATTTTATTTATCTATGATTATTTCATTTACTCGTTTGTAGTAAATTTATTGAAAATATAAAACTAATGAATAAATTTGTAACAAACAATCACACAAAAAGTCAATGAATTTGCAATTTTACATCCTCAAAACTAAATAAGTACATGTTGGAAAATCAGTTTTAAGATTATCAAAATCTGAACACAAAACGAAACTAACGCAAACAAACCAATTTGAACAGTAAAATAAAATACAATCAGTTAAATAACCGAACAGATAATTTGAACAACTTATCTCACAATTTTGTATAGCAACAGAATTGATCCAACCAAATCGCAGAAATAAGTCTGCTTGCCTTGAAGAAATTATCGACCCACCTTCGGTGCAATTGGGCAACACGAACACTTCTTCCAGGATAATTTGGCTACAGGAATTACTCCACTGCACAGTAGCAGAAATTCCACCTCGAAGAACACTCAGAAGCAAAAATAACCCAAAGAGAATTTTTCAGAGAGGAATCGAGAATGTTTGTTGTGTTGGTGTGTTTCTGAAATCAGAAATACACATATATATAGGTGGGGAGTGGGCTACAAATTTAATTCTGAATAAAACGGCCCAATTAAAACCCATTAACTCTGAATAAAACGGCCCAATTTAATTTCCGTAACTGAAACGTTACACAATTAAATGTGCAGCTGAATTATTCAAATTTCAAATTTTAATTCATCCAAAAAGATAAGTCCGAGACGAGACAAACGCCCAAACGCCCGAGCCGAGTCGAGCGGGCGGCGGCGGCGCGCGTGTGGTGTATTCATATGACCCTCTTTGTAAAGACTTATACCAAGTCTATACACTTAAGTTCATATATACTAGTACACACAAATATAAAAAGTCAATGTCGGACAAACGAAGAGTTTGAAACTCTTCAACTTCCTCACAAGCCTTTTATAATTTGCCAATCATTCTTAGACCAATGTGGGCCAAACCCACATACATATTATATATTTGGACTGTCCCCACTATAATAATTTATCTATGGATTCCAACCTTTTAATTAGGTATCCATCCATATAATTACGACAATACAAAAACTCGGTAACATATGTAAATGTGCACAAATGTACATGACATCTAGAATTAAAAATTTTGATTTTGCATCGGCCTTTAAAATTTGGCAAAAACATCCCCTCGACTTGGTTTTTTGACAACCACATCCCTAACCTTTCAAATTTTGGCAAGGACCTCCCCTCGATTTTGGACTTGGCAACCACCCCCCTGACCTTTGAAATTTTGGGCAAGACCTCCCCTCTCCATCCATTATTTAGTTTGTTTACTTTCGTGGAAAATATTCATCTGTCATTAACTTTAAATGGAAAATACCAGAATTTGCCAGCAATTGATTATTATTCGAAAGTAACCTATGTTGCACGAATACGAATATGACGACATAATATGATATATACACGGGTATACAAATTTTTAAAATTTATAATATACGACACATCTTACATATGAATATAAAAAAAAAATCATATATCCATGAATATTAAAACATATCAACTTAAGTCTCACAAAGAATAAATCACTCAACTACATAGTACTTCTAGAATAAAGTTTGTCTAGTAATTTAATTCTACTTATACATCATGTCCATTGTTTTATGGTGTAATTGTTACGACCTCCTTTCAACTTTAATCTATTGGCACCACACCCCTACCTTTAAAATTTTGATAAGAACATCCCTCCATCCATTCTTCCGTTTGATTTTTTGTGGAAAATACTCAATTACCCTTAATTTTAAATGGAATTCACAGTCGTATCCATTTAAAAACTAAGGTTGCCGAAAGATCAAAGTCGAGGATTATATAAACCTCCAGCTTATGTTAGAGTAGTTTACCAACAAATTTATATAGAAGTATATTATTTTATGTATAAGCTCCGCATAAATAATGGGTAAAATAAAATTATAAAAAATGTTAATTTAAGAATAGCGATAATGCAACATTCAATTAAGATGATATATTGTTAAAAAAAAAAAAAAAACTAATTTGACATGTGAAATTATAATATCCTTTAACTATATGAATCTGATGATTCGATATAATATTTGATGTAACAATGTATTCACCATCTTAAAAAAAAAAAAATTAAAAAAACTTAAAATTTGCGTGTAATGATAAAGGGTTGGTAGAAGAAGGTACCACTCCATTCCTCATAAGTCGTTTTCTTGTATGTTGTGATTTGACCCATCATTTAACTACTCTACAGTTTGAATCATCACTAGGTACGCAAACACATACATTATTAATATTCGGAAAACTGATTACCAATGCAGGAGGGAGTACTTGTAATTTGTACGACCAGATTAGTTGGAGTTCATGCATGCATCTACCTCTATTTTCCGTACAACAACAACAACAAACTAGATCTCACATGTCCAATATTTATAATAATTGACATGTTTTTATCAAATCAAAGTTGATATAACAATTTTAACCCATTTATTATCTGAAAATATAAAAATGCTTCAAAAAGAATATATATATCAAAATGCTTATTTGTTCGTTGACGAATTTAACTCCATATTTGTTCGGACGGGTGCATTTAGTCTTGTAATGTAAATTTTCAACCTTTTTAGTTAGAATTGTGCCCAATTACAAAAATGGACCCGAACCAACATCTCTTGCCGACCAATATTGGGTCTGAAGTTGCCGAAACTTTACAAATTATGGGCTAAATACGGTAGCCAAATAAATGTGTATGTCTTTAATTAACTGTAAATGAAATCGGAACTTAAGTTGAAAAAAACCTTTCTTATGTAATCAAGAGAGAGAGAGTCTCTTAATAATGTTTTTGATTTGTACCTGCCGACCAAGTCCAGTCAAATTGAAATAGACAGTAAAATTGATGGCATTGAACCAATATTTTAAACACATGCATGTACATATGTTCTACTGGAAAAAGAAAAAAATGTTCCTATAATTATATTAAAGGGCTGATGATCATAAGTTTATTCGACATGTTTACGTGTCAATAGTTTTTGTTGGATTTTATGGGTATTAACCCAATTGGATTGAGCTCAAAGCCCATGAAATAAGAAATAAATGAAAGTTGAAAAAGAGAAATTGTCTTCATCCCACATGGAGAAAAATGAAGAAGGTTTTTCCACTTATAATTAAAAAATTTGTAATAAGGATTGGGCCCCTTAGGGGTACCAAGTTTTATAAGGAGAGAGAGAATTTACTTGATTATAGGTTCACTACACAAGCACGCGTCACCGCCGCCTGTCCGATCGACTAGCACGGTCCGGTCTTTGAGTTTGGGCTTGGGTTTAGGCTTCAATATATATTACCCTAATGACCGAACCGGTGTACTTGTTCGTTTCAAAATTTGAACTGAACGGATGGCACATGTTCTGACCGAACCAGTGCTACTGGTTAAATCCAAACGTGCATGTCCCTCCAACAACACTTTTTCAGAATCTGGCCAATTCTCTCACTCCATTTTCTAGCAATCAAAGCATAATATTATCTTCTCTCTCTATTCTTCACTTTGAATATTTGTTGAATGAGTATGTTTGTTAAAGTTCGTTATGGACTTGTTCTTTGTGCAGAGAAATAAATATATGATTGTTGTATCTCGGGAGACTACTGGGACGAACTGTCGCACATTTGACAACCTAGAAATATTTTCTTAAGGACATTGCAATAGAAAGCCTCAGTCGATCATTTTATGTTTCAGAATTATTTCAGTAGTGTACTGTTATTAAATTTTAATCTTGTTTGTTCTGCAAGAATAAACTATACTAAGATGTATAATTATAGTTAATTATAAATAATTATTCTATGAGAATAATTATTATATTTTTAAATTATAGTACTTAGACATATAAAGTATTTATAATAGTCTATATAAGCAAATTGTTTTAAACATAAACAACAATTTTATCCCACAATTTACAAATATGAAGTAATTTGGTACTACTTGGGCTCAATTGTGAAAATTAACATCATTTGCCGGCCATGTGCGCTATAATTAATTAGGGGATATGATTCTGCTAAATTTTAAAAGTAATATTTGCATATACACCCTCAAAATTAGAAATTAATTGAGTAATTTGACTAAATTTTAAAATTGATTATTGCATGTTTATCCTCAAAAATTAATTTTGATTAAATTTTAAAAATGATTAGTGGATATTTATCCCCCAAAATATTAGGTAAAATTCTATAATTTTCCATGAAGTTTCAATAGGTATAAACCATTTCATGATTACCTATATAGTGAAATATATATTTGATCTTGTTTCAAATGATTCAATCATGAAATTATTTTTATTAATTCTATGACAAATCGACGTGAATATTTGTAAAAACTCGATCTAGCTAATGATTTTTAGTTTGATCGAATTAACTTTGTTCAAATTTTTGTTGAACGTAGGTAAATTAATTTTAGTTATATATTGACCCCGATAAAAATATTTTCTCATTACGTCACCGAGTCTGAATCGGGTCCACCGTGGTGTATAGGGTTGAATAATGGGCGACAGATTATGAATATGATCCTAGTTTCCAGACCAATTTTAAGGCTACATTGGATGTATGAAGCGCAACATGTCAAACACAATAATCTTAGGACAAATTAATTTGCTAATTGGCCGTCACTAAAATATGCATGTCTGCACCAAATGAAGTATTTATTACGACTTTTTCTTCAAGATTCATTGTGCTTTAGCTTAATTCTGAAACAAAAGAGTCTTAAAAGAACAAAAAGGCAGTGAATGGTTCTGCCCATTTCCAGTCCTTTTCATCCCAATTTAGCAATTAAAACGCACATTGAACTACTTTTTCTTGCTATTAGTCGATGTGTTCATCCTAATTTGACTATTGAAAACTACACTTAAACAAACAATTCGTAATTATGTTTGATTGTTGTTCTTGGATGGCAAATAATGTGGTTTTCTTTTTTGTTGTTTGAGAACTGAAACTCCCATCGCCTTTTATTTGATTATATAAGTTGTTGAATCCACCTAGATTTCTATTTTTTCCATATATCTAAGAAAAATTGCAATTTTTTTTTCTAAAATCACTTTCAGAAAACTCAAACAAATAGCATTACGAAAACCAATAAATTTTCAGGAATTTCAATTTATTTCTATGACTACTCTCATAAATGCGAGGCAAACAAGGCCCTAGATATTTGAGTGTCACAATTCAAGTGGTCGTCGTGTATCCTTTGCTTCCTTCCCTTTTTTGTGATGGGAATCACCTTACTTGAGACTTTTTTATTTGCGTTTGAATTATTTATGAAAATTTGTTTTAAATCCATTTTTTCCAGAACTAGCTTAAATCCAGAATCTGAAATATATTTATAAAACAAATCAAATTTGTGATCAAACCTAAAATTAACAAACATGCCAACACATTCAAATTACTTTCGTCCAATAGTTTTATGTCGAAATATTGCAATAAGTAATCATCCATGACGCGGCCCATAGCATATTATTTGGATGGGCTGACCCAACGGATGTGGTCACGTTATTCAGTATATATTCAGTTTGTTGGAGCGTTGGGCTTTGATGTTGAACGCGCATAGTGAGCCGGAGGATTTGAATTGAATAACTACGGCTGACAATGGGTTGGATTGTTGGGTCAGGCTCAATCTAGACCAGATTTCATTTATATTAAATCTGATTTGGGTCGAATTTGGGTCTTGCTTAATTTTTGGTTGGCGAATTTTTTCCGGGTCTAATAAGTGGTTAAAAGTGTTCAAACTTTTCTTAGCAATTCACTAACGAGGCCAACTCTTTAATCACGCCAACGAGGCCGTAGCCTAGTGGTAATCACTGACAAAGTTGAGGCTGGTTCAACTTCCACTAATGTGGTATTTACTCTCACTAATGTAATTTTTATTTTAGTTTATTACTAGTATTTGGTAGTTGTCTAATATTTGTAATTTTTTGTATTTGGTTAAATATTGATATGATTTATAATGTAATGATTAATGATGAATGTATTTTTTTTTTTTAAAAAAAAGCCCTCTTTAACCACTTATTCAAATGATTTCACTTTTTTTTTTATAAGCAAATGATTTTTATGTATTGGTAAACCGTGATATTGATATTAAAGTTTCAAAATTAACTCTCATTGCTGGATGAAAATATGCACAAAAATGATATTATGTACTAAAACATATTTTGTATATATATATATATATATTATGAGTTTTTAATTTGATATTCTCGTTCCACTTTCAGTATACATCATCTATCACACAGATTTTTTTCTTTTAAGATCCTAATAATTATGGCTCTATCAACTAGTCACAAACAATTTGTGATTGAATCAATGCAACCGGAAATAGTTCGCCAATAATTTTTGATTAAAATATGATATGCCCTAATTTATATTTGTCTTTATTTGTTGCCACAAGTGACACTAGATCTTTTTATATAATTTCGTATATGACCAATATTCTTATGAATAGGTAAACTTATCCATACCTATCTGTCTATACATTGCATCTTAATTAGATAAACATTTTGTATAGTTAATTGGAAAGGAATTTCCATTTGATTAGATTCTCTTGAAAATCAGATTTAATTAATAATCCGAGCTAAGTCAAAGCACAAAAATTAATGACATAATATGTTTAGACTATTTTCTTTTATTTTTTTGGTTGACCTTGGGCATACAATTAGATTTTTCAAATATAATATGCCAGATCAAAGATCTTCAGGTTAGTAGAATTTCTTCCCCTTTTTCGTAAAATGACCACAACTTCTCCTTCAACATTTCTGCATCCATTAAAATACTCCCTTGTGCCTGCAGTTTCAAACCCAAAAACTAAAATTACTAAAAGAATATTATAGTACGTATAAATTTTGCTCTAGAGTGGACTATATCTAGACACATCCAATAAAAATAAAGGAGAGAATTGCACTTTTAGTACCGTACGTCCTTTAGGTCAAATCACCATTTTTGGTACATCGATTTATATGTTCAACACATTTGGTACCATATTTTAACAAATTCTGACATATTTTGTACCTAGTTAAAAATCACAGTTAAGTCTTATTGCAAAGTTGATGCCATTACTATTTTTTTTTTATTTTTATAATAATGCCATTACTAATGTTGAATGACAATTTTACTCTACAACATTTTAGGATACCAAAATAGTCCCACGTCTCCAAATTTAGTGACGATTTTAGTTCACATTGTTGTCAAATTTCAAAATTGACTCGAATAAGACCACATGCTGACCAATTTGAAGATTTTACTTATTATATTTAAATAACTAATTTGATTTATAAGAAATATTAATAAATTAAATAATACTTTAAGATAAATCTCAAAAAAAATTAAGAAAACATATTCTTTTCAAATCTAAGATTTATATAATAGTATAAATCTTTCGATATTTATTAATTAAAAATTGTTTACTATTAATAAATTAATAAATTATAAATAATTATAATTTTAAAAAAAAAAACTAAAAACCCATACTGCTGAATAATTACAATATCAGTAACATAAGAAAAAGAATTCACAAATACATACCTGAAGATGCAAATTATAGAAAACTCTTCCTTCACATGATACAAAACAAGATGCACTCTTTACAAATAGCCCCTCTTGCTCCAAACTTAGTAAAGCTTCAGAAAATGAATTAGCCTTTTCGACTTTTGAAATTGAACTTTGAATAATTATTTCTTCATCACTTATTTGAGTTACCGATAATGCTGACAATGTACTTTGATTTGGTTCAATTCTTCTTTTCTTTCTCAAATTAGTTGTTAATGTTTCTTCTTGGCTTGAAATCTTGGACATAATTAGTCTTTCCTTTTTCAGATTAAGTCTGTCAATTTCTTTTTGTTGTTCTGGAATGTACTTCAACACTTTTGAAACTGTTGCAGGAATGCTTAGTTTTCCCTATAGATTTAAAATCAGTGAAAAAGAAACTAAGAACTAAGTACAAATTATACCACGAATTATTATAGTAATCCGTTTGCATTTTGAGTTCAATTTATTATACATGTCAAATGAAGATTGAATATTAATTATTAGACTGACAAAATACAAAATGTGAAAAAATCAAGAGTGATCTTTGCAGAATTCAAAATCGGGACTTCATTTTTTGAGGACCCTAGGCGAAATATCAAATTGTAGATTTTCTAACATGTATCCACCTTTCATATATGGATAAAATGAAAATTTCACATAAAAAATAATATAGTGTACAAATACTTTGAACTTTTGATCCCGTACATTATGAAATTGCACAATTGGTCCTATATATTTCTCCAAAATACTTTGAACTTTTGATCCCGCACTTCACAAAATTGCACATTTGATTTCGTCCCATAAAATAGTCTTTATTTAACACTTTCAGATCTATAGGATTGTCTCTATATATGTTTTGCAATGTTGATCTCAAAAAATGCATTGGGACCAAAAGTGCAAAACATTTTTATAAATTGGGATCAATACGAAATTTTAGGATGCTGAAAGAAAAGTACTTACAGATTGATCTTCTTGAGGAAGAAGCGAACGAAGAGTAAAATACAAAGTATTAATTCTCTTGCGACGATCGCGTTCACTTGCATTATGATTCAGCTTCTTAACCACATTTTTGGGATTTCCTTCATCATCGACTAATTCATCAAAAGAACTTGCGAATCCACCATTTTTGGAGGAATTAGGAGAATGAAGATCACCAATAGAGTCTCCTGAAGTTTGTATTTTTTCAGTAGAGAAGTAGCAATTGTTTGTTAATTCTTCATGGCTGATTAAGGGATCGTCCAAAAGCCATCCAAATGAAGAAAATTGAGGAGATACAGAAAACATTTTTCAATGTTTTACAGAAGAAGTTGAAGTTATGCAGTTAATAATAATAAGGGTCTATTTGTATGTGTGTATATATATATATATATACTTAGCTAAATGGTAGTTGCATTATTTAAATTGCCTTTGTTTATTACTCACCATTACATAATCACATTAATGTTAACCATATATATAGATTGATTCGCATATTCTCTTTAGAGAACTAAATCACTTGAGAATAAACTCAAGTTAATCGATAAAAAATCGTTTGAGTTCGACAATTTACCAATCAATAAGATAGGAGCGATATAGTCGTTAACCTCCTTAATTACAAAATTTATTAAAATAAAGTACTCCTCTCAATACAAGAAAAATTGGTTTTAGCGAAGGTAGTATTTGATCGTTAAAAGTGAGAAAATGGTAACTAAAGGCTATAGCCACACCAAGGTGATATATTTCAAGAAACCATTTTTAAAATACTTCAAGTTGGTCCCTACAACTTCATGTGATATAATTTTAAAATTATTTATTAAAATATGTCGATCCAAAACGACCTATTTTTTACAAATTGGGTGTTTTTTGCAGGGTTTTTAAAAATACAAGGAAGTTCGGCGTAATAAAAATTTCACAGGGTAGTTTCTTGCAGGTTTAGCATAATACAGAAAAGTTTAATTCTTGCATTTTTCCTATATAATGAGTTAATCATTTTACATTATGTAATTACGGATATTCGTTGAGTAATATATTTATCGTAAAAAAAAAAAAAAAAAAAAGTTGGATCATTATACTATTAGCCTATAAGAGAACATCATACCTAGGTTTTTCGTAAGCTCCAATATTATTAGAAGGCACACGAAAGCTAAAGGTTGATCATAGTTTATTTTATTAAGTGGACAAATTATGCATGTCACACACATGCACTAGACTGGTTTGTCACTCATTTGCTCGAGCTTAATGATGCCATGCACGTGGAAGCACACTTTATTATTATATACTTAATGTTTCAATTAATGTAGCTAAATGTTAAAGTTAATTATATCCTAATTTCACTTCATTAGCTAGCTAGGTCATTAGTGATGCATTGTTTTACCTTAATGCTTTATATAAATCGAGAAGCTGTCGTCATTGGTATCATGAAATATATAAATGGTTTCTCACGTATAGAGTAACCATATATATGTCCTTTATAGATTAAAAAAAAAATTGAATACGCATTAAACAGTGTTTGCTCACTATATGGATATGGATTGGGCTAAATCCACATATATGTCTTAGACCTAATTCAATCTTAAAAGCTACATTAAGAGGTGATGATTGTCTAAAATCTTATGAGGTGGACTTAAAATGTTTTCAACATATGTGGGACATTTAGTCTCACTCCTCGTCATTCACGTGTGGGCGGACTGATCGTGTAGGTGAAGCAAGCCCACCACGTGATATATTAGTACCTAACCTTGTGAATTGTGACATGTGGGTACAGACCCAACACACAAATAATAACATCCTGGGTCTTTGTTAACCAAAGGAATAATGTCGCTACCTGCCTTGTTAGTTGGAGAAATAAATCACAACCCAGACCTTTAATGAAGTCCATCATGCGTACAAGGAAGAGTCTATCACGAAAGGTGGTGGCCCACTTTAACTTGAGGCTCTGATAACATATTGGATTTCCTTTTCTATTTAACGTAACCTTATGCATGAAAATTAACTGTCATAGATAGTTATTTTGGCCCAAAATAACAACGGGGCTTCTAGGGTGCGGGCAAGGTAACTCGCCCTCACATGCGGAACGGCCCTGAAATCATGCCATGTGGCGCGCGTAACTAGTATGTAACTCGGCGAGTTGACTCGGTCTGTAAATAGACCATTTTACCCTTTTTTTATTTTGATTTTAAATAAAAGTTGAGATAATCTTGAATTAATAAAAGACATTTATAATCTTTAAATCAAAAGAATTAAAAAATAGGAAAATTTACATAGACACCCCTGACTATAAGCCTAATTACAAGAAATTACCCTCCTGTTTGAAATATTACAAAAACACCCCCTTGACTTAACGGCCGTTAGTCAACTTTAACGGAACACGTAAAATGTCCAAAATGCCCTTAGTTGTTTTTAATATTTACAAAAAAAAAAAAACAAAAAAAAACTCCATGGCCGCCTCTATTGTTAGGGTTCTTCGCGATTTTGAATTTTACTTCGAATTAGTTGTAATTATGTTCGTATTTCACCTCCTTGAGCTCCGTTTTGGCCTGTCCTAGCTTCAATTTCACGTTTCTGTGCTCAATTGAGGTCAATTGCAGAATTGGGGGAAATTGGTTTCGCGATCCCCTTTCGGATTTTTTGATTTGTGCTTGTTTTCTGTTCGATTTTGAGCTGTTTGTAGTTGGTTAGCTTAATTTCAGTTTTCTGTTTCCAATTTTGTGATTCGGTGATTCGGGCCTCCAAGATCAGGTTCGGGCCTGCTTGATTTCGCGAATTTGGTGTGCTGTTTTGCTGATTTTTTTGCTTGTTTGCGGTTCCTTGGTGTTAGTTGTTGATTTAATTCGGTAGTTTTTGTTGTGGGGAAGGTGATTGTTTGTTTGGTGATAAGGTTTAACCATTTTCAGCGTGTTGTACGTATTCGTGAAGTGAAGAAGATGAGTAATCTGCAAAATCAGTCCCCCTGTAATAGTTTATCCCGTCACTCTATTTTCAGATCTACGAATTTTACTTTTTTTCGATTTTACGCCGCCGTCGGCGGTGGAGCTTGACCCACCGCCTCCCCTTACAGCCGTAGACTCCCCTCGGTGTGGCGGTCATTTTGGTACCAACCTTATCCAATTTGGTGCTGAATTGAAGATTCCCAGTTTTCCAAGCTCACGTCAATGGCGGATGTTTCCATCTTCGCAAAATCAGCCCCTCTATCCCGTAAAATGGTAGTGAGCTTAAGTTGTGGCACCAAAAATACAATAATCCCGTAACAAAATCACCAAGCCCTAGATCCCCCAAAACTAATTCAACTCGTAAAATCGCAAAACATAGGGGTCAATTTGCAACATTGTCAAAGTAAATTATTATCAAAATTGGGGATAAAGGGGTCTTTTTATATCATAGGCGATTTTTTTTTAGAAGAAAAATAAGTGAATTCGTAAAATCGCAAAACATAGGGGTCAATTTGCAAAATTGTCAAAGTAAATTATTATCAAAATTGGGGGTAAAGGGGTCTTTTAATATCATAGGCGATTTTTTTTAGAAGAAAAATAAGTGAATTCGTAAAATCGCAAAACATAGGGGTCAATTTACAAAATTGTCAAAGTAAATTATTATCAAAATTGGGGGTAAAGCGGTTTTTTTATATCATAGGCGATTTTTTTTTAGAAGAAAAATAAGTGAATTCTTAAAATCCCAAAACATAGGGGTCAATTTGCAAAATTGTCAAAGTAAATTATTATCAAAATTGGGGGTAAAGGGGTCTTTTTATATCATAGGCGATTTTTTTTTAGAAGAAAAATAAGTGAATTCGTAAAATCGCAAAACATAGGGGTCAATTTGCAAAATTGTCAAAGTAAATTATTATCAAAATTGGGGGTAAAGCGGTCTTTTTATATCATAGACGATTTTTTTTTTTAGAAGAAAAATAAGTGAATTCGTAAAATCGTAAAACATAGGGGTCAATTTACAAAATTGTCAAAGTAAATTATTATCAAAATTGGGGCTAAAGGGGTCTTTTTATATCATAGGCGATTTTTTTTTTTTTATAGAAGAAAAATAAGTGAAAGGGTAAATTAGGTAAATTGAAATTTAATTAAAGTCAATAGTTACAAATTCATTTTGACCAAGTTACTTAATCAACGACCCAGATCAATCTGAGTCAAATGAACGGCATGATGAGGCTTCCCGCATGTGAGAGCGTAACTCACATGCCCGCACCCTAGAAAAATCCAAATAACAATGTAAAACTTCGCACAACTATAAAATGTTGAACTTCTTTGATATGTCCTCTCCATTTCAATTATCTCAATTCATGGATGATTTCTGCAATCCTAACTAATATATATAGTTAAGACAGATTCCTATTTTTTCTCTTTCACGTTTTTGGATTTTTTTTTTGGATATAGATTCTTAATACATGTTGTCCAAGGAAATGCAGAAGAAAAAGGGATATCAACTATCAAGCAAAAACATTAAGTTTTTATTTTTCGACTATATTAACTAACTTTTTTTTTTTTTTGAGATGGTGAATACATCGTTACATCAAACACTATATCGAATCGAATGTAAACTAATTACAACAGTTAAACTGCTAGTATCAAAATAGAAAAATACCCACATTCGTGGGAGTTGAACCCACGACGACTGCAAATTAAAGAGATGAGCTGTTCTATAACCATCAATTTGGAAGTTGTAAAAATTTCGCAAGTACAAATTATAAACTTAGTGGGTTTAATCGTTAGTGGTGATATATAAGAACTCAAGACAATAATTGATTAATTTTCACATTTAAAGGTCCTAAGAGAAAAATAAATTAAAAAAAAAATTGCTAATGAGAGAAAATTGAATTATCTGCATAATTAAAGGTTGGTAATTGTATAAGGAATGTCATGGTAATGGAGAAAGACAACATTTAATTATCTTTGACTACAAGGGATAAATTAGGGTATTACAAAAAATTGCTATGACAGAAACAAAAGTTGTTCTGGCAATATGGCTAGCCCTTTTGATTATGCCCTTTTATTGTGTTCATTTAATGGATTAGTGACAGGTTTGGTTAAGATGCAACTTGGAGAACAGTGTTTTTAAGGGATCACAATATTGCAGATAAGAGACAACTACCAATTAATACTAGTAATAAACTAAAATAAAGATCCACAATATTAGTGAAAACTGAACCCAAAACCTCTTGTTTGACATTCTCGTTCCACTTTCAGTATACATCTTCAAGCACACAATTTTTTTTCTTTTAATTTCCTAATAATTATGGCTCTATCAATTAGCCACCATGTATAATACATACAATTTGTAATTGAATCAATGCAACCGGACATAGTTCGCAAGAATTTTTGATATGCCCTAATTTATATTTGTCCCCTTTTTTTCTTGTTGCTGCAAGTGACACTATATCTTTTTATATAATTTCGTATATGACCAATATTCTTATGAATGATGATGTCGCTCCAAGTCCACATTATTTGGTAAACTTATCCATACCTATCTGTCTATACATTGCATCTTAATTAGATAAATAAACATTTTGTATAGATGGAAAGGAATTTCCGTTTGATTAGATTATCTTGAAAATCAGATTTAATTAATAAACCGAGCTAAGTCAAATCTAAAAAATTAATGACATAATATGTTTAGAAAAGTGGACTCAGCTATTTTCTTTTGAATTTTTTGGTTGCCCTAGCTTGGGTTGGGCATATACAATTAGATCCTTTCCAATATAATAGGATCAAAGATCTTAAGGTTAGTAGAATTTCTTCCTCTTTTTTCTCATAAAACGACCAGAGCTTCTCCTTCAACATTATTTCTGCATCCATTAAAATACTCCCTTGTGCCTGCAGATTCCAAACCCAAAGACTAAAATTACTAATAGAATATAGTATAAATTTTGCTCTAGAGTAGACTATATGATCTAGCCACATCTAATAAAAATAAATAGTACTATTAATTAGTGCAAAATATTTAGTGATAACAATAAGCTCATGATTAGTTACATATATATTCAGTAATAATAATTTAAATTTGGTCACTAAAGTAATTTATTAGTGACAAATTTGCGAGAAAAGTGACAATTAAAAAATTGTGGTTCAAACATTGTGATAATATTTATTGTCCATATAATGTCACTAAATAAGTGTAACTAATTGTCAACAACAAAAAATTAAGTAAGTATACATACTTGTCTCATTAACAGGTGATTGGTCTAGTGAAAGGGAGTAGTAAATCAAAATATCGAACTCAGATTCAAATTTTTTGTTTAGAAAGGTTTTCATTTAATGTGTCCGACACGTCTTGAAAGGGATTAACCTTTGAAAAAAAAATATTAGTGATGCATAGTTTATTTTATTAATTGGACGAATTATGCATGTCATACACGAGCACTGGGCTGGCTTGTCACTCATTTGCTCGAGTTTAATGATGCCATGCACGTGGAAGCACACTTTATTATTATATACTCAATGTTTGAATTATGTAGCTAAATGTTAAAGTTAATTATATCCAAATTTCACTTCATTAGCTAGGTCATTAGTGATGCATTGTTTTACTTTAATTCTATAAATCGAGAAGTTGTCGTCATTGGTATCATGAAATATAGAATGGTTTCTCACGTATAGAGTAACTATAATTAAAGATTTAAAAAAAAAATTAATATGCATTAAACAATGTTTGTTTAAATAGGTCATTTCACTAAGTTGTGTTAGCCGAATGATTAATGATTAACAAACAACTTGATATTTGAGTTTGTTTTTTGAATCTAATCTTAAAAGGAAATATAAGGAAACTCATTATTTGAAGAAATGCTCGTTTACGATAAATTGATCAATCGAGGTTAAAAGACTCAATAAAAATTTCACTAGCCCATCAATGAAGGCCCATTAATGAAGTAATATGCTCAATAAAGAAACAAAGGTCATTGAAGAATTATCAAGCTCATCCATGAAAAATGTCAAGTCGAAGAATAGTTTGAAGGCCCAATTTTCGACACAAAAAAATTGAGGTTACATAGGTATCGAATTTCTCAAACTATTAAGAGCAAGCAAATTTCTTTTTAACCCAACATTTTAAACTAAGCCCTAAAAATTATTTATCAAAATTAGCCCAAATTATTTTGAAGCTAAAATCAGCCCTCAAATTATCTTGTGACAAAATTTGAATTCTTCCCTTGTTTTCTAAGTAGCAGATTTTTACTTGTGGGAGAATTAATTAAATGCTTTGGAAATCTTTTTTATAACGCAGTCCATTGTCAGCTATGTCTTAAGCCTTATTTCAATTCAAAATCTTTCCAAATGAGCCTTGAGTGAAAATCTTATCTCTTAGACTAAATCTGAAAATCTCTTTACTAAGGTAAAATTCTCTAAATATTGGACTTGTTTTAATGCTTAATTAATAGAACCTTGTCCAAGTTCATTTTGCCTTTTTAGGCACAAAAATTGGACCATATAATTTGAATAGTGATAAAATATTTTTCTAACTAAAGAAATATTTTTGTCTTGAAATCTTGCCCTTACTGGATCCGAAATTTTTGCCTATAAATTGAGCTCTTCATAATCGATTTTAACACACCATCATTTAGAGAAAAATCTTAGCTTTAACTTGAAAAAATTATTCTTACGTTTTTTTGCTTTCACTTGTGAAAATATTTTGGAAAACAAAATCGATTTTGAATTACACTTGCAAAATCTCTTTTTGAAAACCAAAACTCTTTCTACCTTGTTGTTGAAAAATTTGAGATATTTGAAAGGAGAAAAGATTCGAGCGTATTGTGTACTACTTTACTCATAAAGAGTGTTTTTGTACTACCTCAAAAATCATCATATACTTGTAAGAGACGGCACTTTTGGGTGAGAAGTACTAGCATATGAGATGTGTGGCTCATATAATTAATCTTGTTGTACGAGATGGGTTAAAAGATGTGAGTCAATCAGTCGACCGGATTCGTAATGTGGTGAGGTATGTTAGGCAATTACCGGCTCGATTGTTAAAGTTTGAAAAATTTCAAGTTGAAGAAATGATTGAAAGCAAGAAATCTTTGTACTTGGATGTTCCAACAAGATGGAATTTTGTGTATTTGATGTTAGAGACGGCTTTGATTTTTCAACGCGTCTTTGAAATGTATGAATTGTGTGATGCTGAGCTTCGGGTAGATTTTCGTTCAGTTGGAACTTATGGAAGAATTGGTTTACCTACAAGAGAGGATTGACGCATTGCTGAGAAAATGGTGAAGTTATTATAACACTTTTATGATCTCACTGTACGTGACATCCAACACTTTTCTGGATGAAATTAGTGATGTAGATGACTTAATAAAAGATTGGATGAAGTAGCAACACGCATGAAAACTAAATTTGATAAGTATTGGGGGGACAATGATAGAATGAATATGATATTGTATGTTGTTGTGATGCTTGACCCACGTAACAAATTTAGTTATGTGAACCATGTAATGAAAAATATGTGTGGTTCTGATGAAGGGTAAAGAATTACAAATTTGGCAAAGGATGCTTTGACTGAGTTGTTTAATGTGTATAAAATGGATATTCTTGATGTGTCAAATTTGGATAGCTCAAGCACGATAACCGGTGGATCTCAAACTAGTGAGGTTGAACGAGATAGACATAATAAGAGGGCTGCGAGAAAGCAATATCAAAAAATGTTGTCCGAGATCGGGATGAATGATCAAAATGAATTGGAAAGGTATCTTAGCCAGCACATAGAGCAAGATTCTCCTCAATTTGATCTTATGGAGTGGTGGAAAGTGCACACTCCAATATATCCCGTGTTATCGTCATTGGCACGCCATGTATTTACCATGCCCATATCTACAGTTGCTTCGCAGTCTGTCTTTAGCACTGGAGGTCGTGTCATTGATGATTATCGAGCTTCATTGGCACCAAAAACTGCTCAAGCTTTGATTTGTGGGCAAGATTGGATTCGTCGAGCTCCGATTGGCTTTTTGGAGGAAGAAAGCGAGGCCGAGCTTATTAGTAACATTTATAACGGTAAATTTAATGTTTGATTGATATTCCATTTATTTATTTTAATCAATTTGATGCTAATCATTTCATTTTTATCCATGTAGATGTGATTGTATCACGTTCGTTAGTTAGTGAAGAGTCGGTTAATATGTGATCATAAGAGCCATCAATATGCAATGAATTGTTCAAGAAATGACTTAGGTATATTCTTGTTTTACATTGTCCTATTTTGGTTAATTTTGCCTCTAATTTCTTGTTTGTTAAATCATTGTAGGGTTGGCCGTTGATGTACGTAGTAGAAAAAATTGTGAATAATCTACAGTATTTTGGTGCATCGTTGTATGAAATTTAAGAATTACGATGAGTTTGGTGTTAAGACTTTGAAGATTTATAACTATTACTATTAGTCTATTTGAAAGGTTTGTATGATTTTATGACTTTTGACATTTATAATTTATGTGTGAACTTTGAACGGTCTGTATCGATTTATAACAAATTGGTTGTGATTTGGTTTATAATTTAGTTGTGATTTGGTTTATAATAATTTGGTTGTGATTTTTCCAGTATTTTCAGAAATTGTTAGAATTGATTAGTCACAATTTATTTTTAATAAAATAAGGCCATTATATTATTTGGTCCATTTCTGGACCGAACCGGTCCATTCGGTTTTTTACCGAACCGGATCGAAAATTTCGGTCCGTTAAACGGTCCAAGGTCCAGAATGGACCGAACCGGTTATATAACGAAAATCAGTCCGGTCCGGTCCAAATACTCACCCCTTCCCATAACACATGGAAGTATTGTGCATTTTTTTTCCTCCAATTTACCTATTTCTACTTTGAACATTGTATTGGGTGAACTTTCAGCATCATAACTCTTATTTTCCTCTAAAAATTAAAAAAGTTGTATTTTGTGAGAGTGGCTTATAATCTAAATACATATAAAAGTACGGGTTGGTCAAAAAAATTTCTTCTCTTTTTTGTGATGAATATCTTTGTTTTTTTGTCTTTTGTTTTCAAAAATAGGTTAATTCAACAAAATAATAAGTAAAATTGACCAAAATTGGGTTAAACCGCAGATAATGTGTGAATTGATTACCAAATTGGATAAAATCGACTAAATTTGGGTCAAATCGGGGAGAATGAATGAATTACTTAACAAATAAGATAAAGCACATAAACGGGTGAAATCGGTGTTAACAAAAAAATTGTAAACTTAGTGTAATAGTGAGTGAAATTGATATCTCTTTGGAAAGTTCTTAAGAAATTACCACTTATTAAAAAACATCAAAAACTTTAAGAACCTCAAAAAGAAAAAGAAAAGTTGCCACCTCCATGCTATATGAATAATAAAAAGTACTATACTGAAAAATTTATAATTGGCTTAAGCAAAAAAAAAAGTCAAAATATAGGAATGGTTGAAACCGGTGAAAAAGGGTAGGGGTGGGCACGGGGCGGGTTTGGGACGGGTTTGGGGCTAGAGTGTATAATAAATTTCGGGATTGACACTTTTCATCCCAGACCCGGACGGGACGGGACGGGATTACGGGTCCCATATTTTTTTTAATCATCAATTCTTCACGCACTTAACAAAATTAAATTACAATATTATGTATATTCAATTAACTTATATAAGCTTGATATGTACTGCCACATATATTATCTATTGCATGTATACCAATTAAGTTAAATTTTACAGAATTTTGTGAGTCAATACTCAAACCCAAACAGCACACCTAAAATACTCTTCACAATGTCCAAATTTACAATTTATCCAAAATTCAAGGGACTAAACTCAAAATTCCTCCAACACATGCATAAAGGTTACCCTAGAGCCCCAAATTTCGTACGTAGAAGTACTTTGTAGAGCATATAATTTCGTATGTAGTAGACTACTAGTAGTAATTTAATTTGTAGAGCAAAAATCAAAAAAAGTTACTGTGTGCCGTGGTCGTAGGTGGGAAGAAGATGTGATAGAGCCGTAGAGACCATGAGAATTTTTAGAACTGTGGCTCACTTAATGTACTAGTAACTAGTGTAAGATTTGAAAGAAATATTAAAGTAGAGCAATAAAGTTTCTTTGTTAGATGATATTAATTAATTAATCAATTATATAAGTAAAGTGTATATAATAATAAAAAAAAAATATAGGCGGGTTCGGGTATTCGGGGTTGGAGAGGCTAATCCCACACCCGTCCCGTATTCCCATAATAAAATACGGGTTTTCAAGTTCAGGTACCCAAACCCAAAAAATACTCGTCCCATTCGGGTATTTGAAAAACGGGATGGTCGGGTTTGGGTTACCCGAACCCAACGCCCACCCCTAAAAAAGGGTAAAATTCGATTAAAAATATATGATAAAAATGATAAAATTAATGGAAAAATGGGTTAGATAGAAGAAAAATGAGTTAAAGCAAAAAAAATAGTGCAATTAATAAAACAACAGGGTGAACCAGCAAAAAATGAATAAAAGTGGTCAAAACTGAATGATATCAGCCCAACACGGAAAACAAGAAAAACGGATCAACTCGATAAAAGAAAAAGAACAAAAAGATGAGTTAAATTGGCAAAAGAGGTGAAATATGTGAGAAAAAAAGTTAAATCAACAAAACAAGACAAAAAAGTAAAATCGACTAAAATTTGGTTAAACAAGAGAGAATTGGTGAATTGATTAACAAATGGGATAAAATCAACTAAAATTGGGTTAAATCCAAAAGAGTGGATGAATTGATTAATAAACTGAATAAACCACAAAAAACGAGTGAAGCCGATGAAAAAAGGGGTTATAATAACAAAGAAAATGGTAAACTCGGTGTAAAAGCAGGTGAAATCGATAGTTCTTTGAAAAACACTTATGAAATTATCACTTATTGAAGAACCTAAAACATTAAAGAACCTAATAAAATGCCATGTTCGTGCTATATGAAAAATTTATAATTGGCTTAATCTAAATAAAGTCAGAACATGGAAATGATTAAAATCAATGAAATATATTAAATTCAATTAAAAATATATGATACACAAAATGGTAAAATCAATGATAAAACAACGGTAAACGGGTAAAACCGTTAAAAAAAATGGTATCAACTAAAGACGGGATAACAAGAACAATAATGGAACAAATCGATTAAATAACAAGGGCAAAAAAATGATTTAAGTTGGCATAAAAAAGGTGAAATAGGTGAGAAAATAGGTTAAATCAGCAAAAGAATAAGCAAAATTGACTAAAATTGGGTTAAACCGAATAGAATGGAAGAATTGATTAACAAATGGGATAAAATCAACTAAATTTGGGTTAAACATGGGAGAAAGAGAGAATTAATTAACAATTGGGATAAACCACAAAAGGGTTACATCGGTGAAAGAACGAGTAAAATAACAAAATCGAAATGGTAAACTCAGTGTAAAAGCGGGTGAAATTGATATCTCTTTGAAAAATTCTTAAGAAATTATCACTTATTAAAGAACCTCAAAAACATTATAACCTATATGAATAAAAGAAGTATTATTTAGTTAATTTGAAAACTTTTAAATGGTTTAAGCCAAAAAAATTCAAAACATAGAAATAGTTAAAACCGTTGAAAACGGGTAAATTTTGAATAAAAAATATATGATAAAAATGGTAAAATTAATGAAAAAATGGTTTAGATCGAAGAAAAATGAAATGATCAAATCGATGAAATAACAAGAAGAAGAAAATGAATTAAATAGACAAAAAAAAAAGTTAAATAGGTGAGAAAATATGTTAAATCGGCAAAATAATAATAAATTCGACTAAAATTGGGTTAAACCGGTGAGATTGAGTAAATTGATTATAAAATGAGATAAATCACAAAAATAAGTGAAATCGATGAAAGAACTAGTTAAAATAATAAAATAAAAGCAAATGAAATCGGTGAACAAATATGTTAAAATAAAAAAAATTGTAAACTTAGTGTAAAAGCGGGTTTAAACCGATAAACTAGGTTCACTCAGTAAAATTGAGGTAAATTGGTAACATCGACTCAAATTGGTTAAAAATGGATTAGGCATGTAAGGATGTAACTGAAAATGGATGACCTCAGTAAAAGACATGTATAACCGATAAAATTGGTGAAATCGATAAATAAAAAAGGGCTAAACCTGTGAAAATGATTTAGATGGAAATATCAAGGTCAAGAAAGAAAACAACTGATGTTGTCCATTCGTTCAAATGGTAGGCTCATAATAATATTTGTGTAGACATGTAGTTTTAGGTTATAAATACTTACTAAATATAGTTCATTTTTAATTTTCAAGTTTTTATTTTAGGTATTTATGATCTCAACTTTTATTTCTTGGTAACAACAAAATAATTTAGTGATTTAGTCAAAAAATACATAGCATGTCTTTAAGACGATAGTATGATAAAAACTCATTAAATATACGATGCAATTAACGTATAAAATTAGTTAGTCACATGCAACGCACATGCACTTTCCTAGTAAATTATAAAACATATGTATATCTATTGAATTTCTGATTGAGTGAATGTACTCGAACAGAGTTTGAATTACTAGTTGAATAAAATGCAAATATACCCCTTTGTTAATCTTAATTGTCATAAAATTCTTTGTGGTATTTTTATTAGCAAAGAACTCTCATGTGCAAGTAAGTCAGAAGCATTTAACCTACTCTGAGGCCGTTCGAATGAGTTATACTCTATATGCTATTTTTTTCTTTGGAATAAAATAAATCCGATTATTCAATTAAAAAAATTGACAATAACCTCTTTGTAGACCTAAAAAATGGTAATAATCCTCTTTGATCAATTCTTCATTTTGAAATGGTTGTAATGAACTAATAAAATTATAACAAGAGGGATTTTTGCTAATAAATTATTAACAAATAGAATTTTTTGCTAACAAAAATAACACAAAGAGTTTTCTGCCAAATAAAAATAACATAGGAAATATTTTTGCATTTTACTCTAACCTAGCTAGTTCCTAGTTGCTTGTTATTTTGTAGCTCAATTTATTTTTATATTTTTATATGTTATTGTAGGTACTAAGATATTGTTTTGTACTCCCTATATGTTCCATAATAATTGTCGTTTTAGATAATTATTTTAAAATATTTGTCGCGTTAGGATTCTAATGCAATATCAATTACTCATTCTCCAATTTTTCCCTTATTTATTATACCTAAAACTTCTATTTTATCACTTTTTGTTATTTATTAAGGGTATTTGAGGTATTCCCTCCGATTTTTTTTATTTGTCGCTTAGGCAAGAAAAAATTGCTTACGTGTTTATTTGTCGTTTTAGGATTCCAATGTAAAATCAATTATTTTCTACCAATTTTACCCTTCTTGTTAATGCTTGTAATTATTGCTAATTAATATTATGATTATTCGATTTGTTCTTTGGGATTTCTGTTTAAAAAAATAGTTATTTATTACATTACTTAATATGTGTGCAATCCTCCAAAACAACAAATAAAAAAAAACGTAGGGAGTATAATTTTTGTTTTTTTCCTTTCAAAAATTCATGTTGTTTATAATGTCTCTTAATACCCGTGCAAAACTCCAAAATGAAAATTATTATGAAACGGACGTGGTAGTTTATATGATCCATTTATTTAATGACGTTGCTTCTGGTCCGCAATATTCTTTTGTTCAAGTTTGTCTTTATAAAGAGAAAATAAACTTTTGTAGTTGGAAGTATCAAGAACAACCATTCATTTTAGATTCTCTTGAAACATTAGGTAGAAATGATAATCTAAGCTGAGTCAGCATTCAATTTAATAGCATAATTTTACACAAGTTGCCTATATAACCCTTTTCTTTTTTAATATATGGTTAATATATTATTGAACTTGGGCACATACACAGTTTGGCTCCTGTTGAAAAATAGGATCCAAATCTTCAAGCTAGTACAATTTCTTCTCCTTTCTCCTAAAATGACCAAAGCTTCTCCTTCAATATTTCAGCATCCATTAAAAAATTCCCTTGTGCCTGTAGAATCCAAGCAAAAAGAAATTAAATTAAAATTTTGCCTCTTCGATTCTTGTTTAAAATTGTTTGTTACAATTTAACTTGAAAATCTGATTTTGTATCTAACAGTTAACTATATAAAACCTTCATTTAACATATTCACTAAATATTCATAATGTTCAATTTACCCCCTGTGAAAATTTTAAAGAAACAATTTATCCTCTTGAGCCGGAGAGTGTAACTCACTTGTCGAAATTAAAAGTGGACATGAAAAATGTTTTGTAACATAGAGGGGTAAATTGTCATATACCAATACTTCAGTATACATTAACAATTACTCTAATACTAGTAATTACTAACAATTGCAAGATCAGTAAC
Organism: Penstemon newberryi var. newberryi; assembly: GCA_030819805.1. Taxonomy (NCBI): domain Eukaryota; kingdom Viridiplantae; phylum Streptophyta; class Magnoliopsida; order Lamiales; family Plantaginaceae; genus Penstemon; species Penstemon newberryi. Next base: position 33,560,394 of record JAUALY010000003.1, on the reverse strand, counting down.
ATAAGAAAAAGAAATAATAAATTCATACCTGAAGATGCAAATTGTAGAAAACTCTTCCTTCACATGATTCAAAACAAGATGCACTCTTTACAAATAGACCCTCTTGCTCCAAACTTAATAAAGCTTCAGAAAATGAATTAGCCTTTTCAACTTTTGAAACTGAACTTTGAATAATTATTTCTTCATCATTTATTCGAGTTACCGATAATGCTGACAATGTACTTTGATTTGGTTCAATTCTTCTTTTCTTTCTCAAATTAGTTGTTAATGTTTCTTCTTGGCTTGAAATCTTTGACATAAGTCTTTCTTTTTTCTGAATAAGTCTGTCAATTTCTTTTTGTTGTTCTGGAATGTATTTCAACACTTTTGAAACTGTTGCAGGAATGCTTAGTTTTCCCTGTAAATTAAACACACAAAATCAAATTAGTGAAAAAGAAACTAATTTAAGAACAACTTATAATATAAATTATTTTATCCTATGTTATTGCATTCCACATGCACCATGGTCATGATTAATGAGTCCAATTTGTTATACATCATATATTAAACGAAGCTTAAAGAACATTTATTAAATAAAAAAAAAATTACAATAAAAATGTTCTTAGGACTTGGGGACACATGACTAAATTTAAAATTGGGCACAATTTGCTTTCGTAGATTTATCACATTGTAAATTTACTAATATATCTCTTTTTATGTAAATAAAATGAAAGTTCACATATAATATATAGATCGTATATATGTTTTATTTATTTAATTTTAATTTTTTTTTTTTAAATCTTCTTTCTTTTTCATTTTTATGAATTTACTAAAACTTCTACCACTATTGCAAATATAGAAATAATAATTATACATATATAATTTATTAAGATAGGAATACTAAATTTGTTTCGTGCTAGGACCGGCCCGAAAGGCTGAAACTACTACAACATTCGGATTTAATTTGTATTCGGCTCAAGTAATAAATCCCAACACAATACAAACTCAAAAAAATCAATATTGTACCTTGGGTAAAAAATATTTGGAATGTTTCGCACTTTTGGTCCCATAGTATAATCTATATTCAATACTAGCTTTTGACTCCATAGAATTGTCTTTGGTCTAAAATACAACGATGGGACCAAAAGTGCAAGACATTTTAATAAATTGAGACCAAAATGTCATCTTGGCCTAGAAACGAAAAATTCCCAATAAAATTTCTTTCACAAAGGAAGGAAAAAGTACTTACAGATTGATCTTCTTGTGGAAGAAGTGAACGAAGAGTAAAATACAAAGTATTAATTCTCTTGCGACGATCGCGTTCACTTGCATTATGATTCAACTTTTTAACCTTATTCTTCGGATTTCCTTCATCGACTAATTCATCACGAAAACTTGCGGATCCACCATTGTTGGAGGAATTAGGAGAATGAAGATCACCAATAGAGTCTACTGAAGTTTGTATTTTTTTCGAAGAGAAGTAGTAATTGTTTTCTAATTGTTCATCCAAAAGCCATCCAAATGAAGAAAATTGAGGAGATACAGACAACATTTTTCAATGTTTCACAGAATAAGAAGTTGAAGTTATGCAGTTAATAACAATAAGGGTCTATTTATATGTTTACTTATACACTTACTTAAATGGTAGTGGCATTTTTTAAATATTTGGTTATACGTACTATTTTTTCTTTAAGCTTAATTAATGACCACTACGTTATCGCATTGTATTTGATAATATAATATTGAATGATTCGCATATTCTCAGCAAGGAACAACAAATTATGTTAGTTCGTTTCAGCTTGAGTTCGATCAATAAAAATATAAAAATATATTTGCTACATTTAATTTGATTTAAGCTCAAATACAATCGAAAAATTAACAAAATCATATTTGAATAAGTACTATATATTAATTGTTCAATGTCATCAGGCTCATTTACACCAATATTTTACATACCTATAATTATTAGGGTTTCATAGATGTTTGTTATGTCAACAAATTAAAACTTAAGTTTGAACTTTTGAAAAATTAAAATTGAAATAAATTTAGACACATATCATTTTGAGTAGTTGTTCATTATTCTAAACAATCTGAAGAAAAAGAAAAAGAAAAAGAAAAAAGAATCTCAAAGTCTCTGTAAGTCCAATATGATCAAGGACACGCGAAGGCTGAAGCTGATCTTAGTTTATTATATTAATTGGACGAATTGTGCATGTCAAGCACGAGCTTAAGACTGGTCTATCACTCATTTGCTTGAGCATAATGTTGGCATGCACGTGGAAGCACACTTAATTATAAAATATATAAAAATAAATATAATTAATTAGTATATCATAATTTCACTTCATTAGTTAATTAGGTAATTAATTAGTAGTACTGATGCACCGTTTTACTTAATCGAGATGCTCTTGTCATTGGTATCTAGAAATATAAAAATGGTTTCACATTTGAGCTAGCTAGGTATTTTTATGGTCTAGATAAAATAAGAATAAGAATGACAATGCACTAAATTATAAAAGTACTGTTTGCTTAAACTGTTCATTTAACTGATTATACAGTATTTTAGATGTTTTCAATAATGTTATATATCTCGTACGCATTTAACCAATCATCAGTTACATTCATGTTTATGTTGGTGTCTAATAATTTGTGCACATATATATATTTCACTAAATATTTAAAATTCATAGAATATTCAAACAACAAATAGAATATTCTAACACATTATTTCACACATTGTTAAAGCATGTAAAACATACTTACTTGATTGAAATTAATCCACATAATAATTGAATCAATATATGAATAGGAAAAAATAAGACTAAGGATCGCCGAAGCAAATTTTTTTCGAACTACCTACAATGCACATGGTTAATTCCCAGTAATCTCCCAAGATACACCATTATGTTGTTTGCACTATCAAGAAGCCCATGGTCCAACTTGAACAAACAGGACTTCGAACATATATTTAAAGAATAATAGAAGAGATGGGAGAGTATTTAATTTCTGATTTTAATTGCTCGAAAATACATTCAAAATTAGCCAAATTTTGTTTCCTGTTTACAAACGCAGAAGTGTCCTTTTACAAGGAATATATCGTTTGAATCACAATGTTTCAGTTCAAACTGTACTTTTCGGACCAACAAACGCAACTTTTATTCTCGCTATTTCATTCACTTATAAAATCCAAAAGTTTCATGGATGTGGATATACATATTAATTATAAAATCAATGAATGCATAACAATTAGTCTGCAAGATAAATATTTTTGAAAATTATCTATTATAATAACTAAAAATTACTATAGTTAACTGGTAACTGAGTAGTGTAGTCTAATAAAAAATAAAAAATAAAAAAATAAACTTGTAATTGAGTGTAGCAAGAAATAGAAAGTTATAGAAACGGACAGAGTTTTAGGTTGGGTCAAATGGGCTCGAGATTTGGGCTAAGTTGGGTCATCGGTCAGCTGACCAAAATAAATCCGCACCCGACCCGAGTTACCATTAACTTCCAAGTTCCAATCTAGGGTTTATCGCGTTAGCCACTCGGAGGTTAGTCATAAAACAATCCTTTAAATTTTGTTGCAAGCAGGGCCGGCTCTAAAGCTAGGCAATTTAGGCCCTCGCTTAGGGCCCCGACTATAGAGGGGCCTCAATTATTTTTTTTGTTAATGTAAATGTATCTCAGTTATTTTCTACTTGATTTTTTTTTTTTTTTTTTGTCAAATAAGATGTAAGAATGGAAATTTTCAAATAAGGTCTTGCCCTATTTATATAACCACATTCTTAAATAGACGGTGAAAATCAACTTGATCTAGTGGCTAAAACTGATGCTCTAGAGACTTTTTATATATAATTGTCTAGAATGTTTTACTTCATAATCTAGAACCATGTATATGCAAAAAGAATGTCTTAGATATATTTATAGGCTATATATTTCTGCTATGTCTGCCCCCCCTTTACCTGCATCATATTATATTAAAATTTAATGCGTCATGGATTGGTTAAGATGTGTTGGACAATGATCGTAGCGTGACATTAAAATAGATTTAACCTATCAAATTAACTTTTCGATTAACATTACACATTCTATTGACATTCTCCTTGTGTTTGCTATGTAAGCTTTGTTGATCTAATTTATGTAAAAATGATTATTTCATATTATTGGTGTCAAATAATAAAGATTACTTCATCCGTTTTTATTTATTTATCGTTTTAGAATTTTAATGTAGAATTAATTTTTTTATACAAATTTTACCCTTCTTATTAATGTTATGATTATTTGATTAAAAGGGTATTTTGGGACTTTTACTTAAAAAAGTGGCTATTTATTATAATTATTAATCCGTGTTCAATCCTCCAAAGCGAATAAAAAAACGGAGGGAGAATATGCTAATTGATATTACAAGTGTTTTTGTTTTATTGTGTCTTAGTATTTTGAAAAAAAATATATTATAATATTGTTGTTTTGCATTAGTAAATAAAATTTAGAATTTGATATAACTTAGATTCAACGAGTTTGAGTCAAACTACAATTTTTAATATTAATTTATTACAAAGAATACTTAAACTACATACACGTCTCGGTTTTTTTTTTGTAGCGGACTGAACCGTTTGATAATCGAACCAAATAGTTCGGTTTGATGTACTGTACAATTTTTGAAACTACCGCGTCAGACTAGATACCAAAAATTGGTATGGTTCAATTATATTGAATGCAACGATAACAATCCCCTAATATTAGTGTTGTGCACGATTCGGTAAACCGTATACCGAACTGAAATCTCGATTCAGTATACGGAATGAGCATCATTACCGAACCATTATAAGTTTCGATTTTCGGTATTATCAGTAGATTTACATTACCTTACCGAACCGGACCGGACCGGACCAGTATACCCATTTTTTTTTAATCCCAATTCGTAAAGGGTAAAGACAGCGTTCCAGATTTCCAATCCAAGCCATACTTCGCTCTTCTCACTTTTTCTACGGACTGCCCTAGGGCAAAACCCAAATCTTCTCCTCCTTCAATTCAAAATCCCACCTCGCCGCCGCACCTCCTACCCCCATCGCGCCTCCACCATCTCTCTCTCGGCCCAGGTTTGTAATTTACAGAGTTACAGTCCAAATTCTAAATGGCCAATTTTATTCTTTTTCTGATTTGCTCTTAATAAATTGGGTTCTAATTGCATTTAAAACCCAAAACTTGAATGATTCTAAAGTAATTTTTGGAGAGGGGACTGAGGCTAGGGGGTCTCTGATGTATTCTTTATAATTTCTATTCAACTTCATTGGATGGTTAGTGGTTAGAGTGGTAGGAAGAGACAAATTATTTTTTATTCAATAATTTTCGGTTATTTTGTACAGAATCAAATCGAACCGTACTGAATCTGTAATTTACTGAACCAAACCAAAATTTTCTGTTTGGCAAACGGTATGAGATTTCAAAATACCGAACCAGCCGGTATAAAGAAATATATTACGGTTTGGTTCGGTTTTACCATTTGCACAGCCCTGCCTAAGATAGTAGTGTGAGCAGAAATATTATACTTTCATATTCAATCTATTTCCTGATTCTGACAAAGTAAAAAATTATATTTGTTAACTTACATTTGTTATATAACTATATTCACGATACTTGAATTTTCAACATATATATTTGTTAAGAGAAAGTTTAAGAATGAAATGTCATAAAAATTTATTACAATTGAAACTAAAAAGTATCAGCTAATTTGTAAAAGAGAGCCCCGATTTTAAATATCGCCTAGGGCCCTGTAATATGTCAGGCCGGCCCTGGTTGCGAGTTTGGTTTGTTCCAGTTATTTTTCACCAGTAATTGTAGTAATTTTGTTGTTTCCGAGAAGCGAAAATGGTGCGATCGTACAAAATGAAAGGGCAGAAGAGGAAGAAGAGAGAGGACAAGTACGATAAAGGAGAAGAGTTTGAAGAATTAGATGAAAAGAAGGCGAAAACAGAAATCTTAGTCTCAGAAAAGGAAGAGGAGAAATTGGAGCCAGTTATTGATGAAATGCCCGGAATTCCAATTGTCGAAGTAACTTCAAATGACAACAAGCCTGGAGTTACTTTTGTTATCGAGAAGGCGTCACTGGAAATCGGAAAAGTTGGAAAGGTTTGCATCTGTTATAATCATATTCAAAAATTAGGTTTTTTTTTTTTTGTGATTTATTAATTTTATTGACTTTATTTGTACAGAGCTATCAGCTTTTGAGTTCGGATGAGCATGCAAGTTATTTGTTGAAAAATAAGCGCAACCCTGCTGATTATCGGCCTGACATTGCTTTTCAGGTTTGAGTTTCAGCTCAGTTCATTTTCTGGTTGGACGCAGAAAACTAAAAAATATGATAACTTGGATAATAGTGATGTCTGAATGTGTGAAATCTCTTATATTTGATGTATTTAGCTGCTTTTTGAGGATAAATCCCAACCTAGCTGTTCGAGTTTATAAAAACTTGTGACCTTAAACTAATTTGTTCATGACTGGATCAATTACTATACAAACTGTGGTGTTGAGTTTACTGCTTTTGTTGCCACATATAATGGAGGTCATGGAGTTATGTAATGCAACTTTTTCCAATTAGTTGGAAGATTTTTTTGGGTATGGAATTTGAAAGGGGGAAATCTGCTTTCTTGGTCTGTAATTTCTCATTTATGCATAATATTCAGAAATTAAACATATTATTATTGATCTGTAATTTGGTTTTGGATGAGTTATAAGCTTGAGCCTATCTTCTTTGCATCCCTATTCCCTTACTTTTTGGACCAAAGACGTATATGAACAGAACAAAATATTATCTGAAAAATGGATATGTTTTATCTTTCTTATTGGATATGAGTGCTCAGAAGTTGAGGGGGACATTATCCTGTTTCTAACAAATATATAGCTCAACATCTTTAGGCAATACAAACAATTTTAGATAGTCGCGTGAACAAAAGTGGGAGGCTGAAAGCTTTATATGTGAGGACACAAAAAGGTATTCTTTTCGAGATTAAACCTCATGCTCGTATGCCGAGGACATATAAACGATTTGCCGGTCTGATGGGTGAGTTTGTTTGAAAAATGTTACATTTGTACATTGCCATTTAGACCTTATAACTTCATATAGGAAGCTTATATTTACTTTAAATGCAATGCTTTGCAGTGCAACTGTTGCAAAAGCTGCATATTACTGCTGCTGGAAAAGGTGAAAAACTATTGCGTGTCATCAAGAACCCTGTGACCCAGTATTTACCCATCAACTCTCGTAAAATAGGTGAAGATTTTCTTTCACTATTCATTGATATATTTTTTTTAGCCTAATCTATTACCATAATATTTTACCACCTGGTTTTGTTGGACATCAGGCTTCTCACACAGTTCAGAAAAGGTGGTTGACATGTACGACTATGTTGGTACTATTAACAATGAATTGGATCTTGTTTTCGTGGTATGCTTGATTCTTGCCTAGACTTCCTTCTCTCTTTTTTTTTTTTTTTTTTTTTTTACTAGAGTGATTCATTTGGCTTAAATTTGTATGTTGCTTGATTTATTTATAGGTTGGGGCAATGTCTCATGGGAAAATTGATAAAGAGTATGTTGAAGATTATATATCAAGTAAGCATTACCTGCTTCTTTCTTGTGCTACTAAATATTCGAATATAACTCTCCTTTTACTTCAATTTTCTGCTTTATTTGTAGTTTGAAATTATCAATTTAAGTAGAATTTGCTTCTAGTTTGTATTACTTATCAAAGTTTCATCTATTGAACCTTATATTCATATGAACTTTTTCTGGGCACATATTTATACTTGTACATTTTGCAGTCGGGTTTTCGGGACATTTTGTGATAACTGATACGAGGTTTTCTGATAATTTAATGATCTCTCGCAGTTTCTGAATTTCCATTGAGTGCTGCATACTGCATTTCAATAATCACCACTGCTGTTGAACGCAAATGGAGGATTTTGTAAATGGATCAGTTGGCTGCAATATGGTTGAACATCCTTCAATTAGCATCAGCGTTTTATGTGCTCATATTTTCAAATTGATGGGAGTTTCTTATTTAAGGTTCGAAAGAAAATTTTGACTGGATTTTTGTATTTAAGTTGCAACAATTTCTATTTTGAGGTATCAACATACACTATATGACTTGATTATTTACAAATTGTATGAAGAGCTGTGTAATAATAGACGTACACACAATAGCCACATTCAACAAAAAACAGATGATGTAATCAACCAGAAACAAAACAGAAGAAAACTAATAGAAAAAACAATGAAATAAAGTTTATTATTCAATAACAAAAGAGGAAACTATCATTGGCATATATCAAATACTGCAGTTGAGCTCATTGGGAGAAGTAGGCAACATCAAGGGTTTATTTGAAAAGATTTTGGTTCAGTTTTGTGGATCTCAATTTAAAAAAATTATTTTTGGTGGTTTCAATAAAACTTTTAAAATCCCATTTTGTGGTTTTAAAAAGCTGAAACCTCACTTTGATTGAGATTGAGTTTGAATGTTGAAGTTTGAAAAAAAAAATAGATGATAAATGTAAAATCAATATTTTTTATTGAATTTTGAAAGAAAAAAATAGGTGGTAAGTATCAAATTAATGTTTTATAGATTTCAAAAGTATGATTGTGGATTTCTGAATAGATTTGTGATAAGTTTCACGGATCTAACGAAAACTCATTTGAAAAAGTTTTGACCCGGTCTTGTGAAACCTGCGAGACTGGGTCAAAACCCATACACATTCACCCTAAAGGTGCATTAGCATTTGATGTTTTAACATTAGTGTCTATTATTGCATTTTATATTCTTTTTCTCATACTCAAAAGCTATTTGATGGAAAAATATTAGAATTCAGACTCAACACAATTACATTGCTATTAAACAAACATTTTCAAAATATATAATTACAAAAAAAAGGAAAAAGATTTAAAGGGCATTCTAAGATAGATGGACATGCATTATCATTGCCTTGTTGAGGCTGCAAGTTGTCTCTTGAGATCGAGGACTAAAGTACCATAAGCAGCCAACTGGTTTTTCAGCTTTGTTGAAGCTTCTTCAAACTTCTTGTTCATGTAGTCCAACTCATCCACCGACTCCTGGTATCTAATGCGAAATACGTCCAGTTTATCCTGCGTTCCTCGGAGTCTCATTCTAAGTTTCGCCTTCTCCTTGCTGTTATTAACTCGATCCTGTTCAAATTCAGCAGAAAATCATAATCTTTCATGTGGGAATTAAAGCACTTGTAAAACTTTGAATTTCGGCAAAGTTTCAACACTCAAAAAGAAAATTAAGCAAACGGTCAAAGCACTATAAACAGCCACAGCATCTTACAAAGATCCATGTTAGAGGAAAGAGAGAATTGCGAGAAGAATACTTGTATAATAGTTCATTTCAAAATATTAATCCTGAACATTAGTAATTCAGCAGAGCTATCAATAGGTTATTGTGGAATGAATATAAGCATTTCATAGCCCCCATTTCAATTGGTCCCACATATACAATATGTTCATACAATACTATGTTGTATGACATGCAGGAGTTTGTATGCAAGAATACATATACATTATAGCCCCCAATAGAAAGTGCATTATTACTTACAATGCGCGTGTTGACTTCAAATTTTGCAAGTTTATGGCTCTGTTCCTCTAGTTCACGTTTTAACTGCATTACCTGTGGGAATCAGAATCATTTCATCCAGTGGTTACGAAATGGAGCTAGCAAAAAATATACAACAGGAAGAAATGCAAAATCAAGCAGAAGAAATGAAAAGTCTCTAATTTTCTTTGCGGTGGAAAAGAATGAAGCTACACACCTGAACGTCGGCTGTCGACGCAGGACAACTTGCTTCCAACTTTTGAACTCGGCCCAATAGATATTCTCTTTCTTCTCTAACTTCACTCAGTGCCAGCTGTAGAGTTTTAATTTGTTCAAATACATTTTGGCACTTCGAGTTTAGTTCTGGATTCAAAATCTGCCAAAAGAAGTTTCCAGTAGCTAATTATCAAGCAGTTGAAATTAAACAATGTGTGACATAATTTACTAAAGAATGTATGATCTTACCTCTGGAAACATTTTCCTCTGCTCATCAGATGCTTTTTGTTCATTTATGCTGGGATGGAATTCTAAATGCTCCTTACTACAAATATAAATTACCAGAAAGGCCACAAAAATTCAACGAAACGGAAAACACAAGTGATATCTTATATTTAATAAAAGACAACATATTTGAAACACAAAATGAGACAAAGACCTGCACTGCTTCCCCTCATTGGCTTTTTCCTCCAACCTAGTCAACCATTCCTCGTAGTCATTGCACTTTTTTCTACAAATCTCCAGTTCATTTCTTGCCTAATAGTGCCAAATCATAAACCAAAAATCACCTTTCTTAGACATAAACAATGAACATCATAATTCAAAACAACTTCCACTTTAATAGTATATTCAACTGAACACATTAGAGAGTACATAATTCTCAGAAAACGCAGATATAAAAATCCGTTATTTTGCAAGCGGCGAAAGGTCACTGAGTTAAAAAACTCTTTCCTGTTTGAAAGCATCCATAACAGACATCACAGATACTAAGGCAATCTATCTTGGATTTAGTCCTTATGAAAAAAAAATGTTTTCATCAAACAACATTAAGAGCTCAGCTGTGTGAAAAATTGACAGGCGCTAAAACTAACATAGAAAGATTGTTAGATTATAGGTGCACCCAAAAAAGGGGCTATACTAAAGGATTCATTGTATGCTTCCAAATTTATTGTTTATTTGCTATACAACTTTACAAAAGTTAGAATAATTTGTTCATAATATGTAGATTAACTATAAATAATGATGCCATCAACTGTGCATATGCTCTCTGAATTCTTCAGACAAACACACATGCACACATAGCATCTGCTACTTTTCAGTTCCAAAAATCGTTAATCGGGCTATTGGTAAAAGAAAATTTTTAAAAGAAGAAATTTTGAGGTAATTTTCAGTTAACACTTTCTCTGCCTAGTTTAGAAGATTACCTCTGACAGTTCTTTAGATAACAGGGCAAGTTCAGTGGTATGTAGTTTTTCTTTTCCTTCAATGACTTCTACTGAAGCTTTCTCCTTGGATGACCATATGGCCTTCTCCTCCTCCATTGACAAAAGTGCTTCAGTAAGTTGCTGCAAGAAATGACAGAATCCAACTATGATAAGCTTGCTACATGAAGTTGTAAATACATGTTTTTTATTAGTACCATTAACAACTCCTCCTTTTCTTCTGATGATGTCTTAAGAGAGGTCTCCAATTTCTGTCCATGAAACTTAGATTCTTCCAAACTTGTTCGCTGAAATGTTGTCAATGTAAATTTGGATAAATGAGCAAAAAACCTTGCTAATTTTGCAAATATATGTAACACATAATGATAATTGATAACAAAGGATTTTGGGAAACGTGAGCATTAAGATAACTAGGGAAAGCTTACAAGAATTGAAACTTCTTCCTTCAATGTACTCAACTCTGAGTGTGACACGTGCAACTCATCGGACAATGTTTGCAAATCAAAAGCCAAAATCTCAGCTCTAGAAGTGGCTTCATTCTTTTCCTCATATGTCATTGCTAGCTGATCTTCTAAAGATGCAATTGTTGCCTCCATTTCAAACGCAAGCACTTCTAGCTTCTTGTGCTCCTCCTAGATAAAAAGGAAAGTAATGGCGATTAACATCAACCCAAGCACACAATAAAACAAGCGGTCTAACAGGTAAGTACAAAAGGCATAAAAATCCACTTCCAGTCCCTCAAAGGTACAAAAGATAAAAGGAGTAATTGTGAACATAATACAATCTTTCATTCAAGAATACAAAACATGATTCCTTTTGTGGCAGCTGACTAATCACTGTATCAAAAAACTAAATCACTTCATTGTTCATTTTATACTAGCAATATCGATCTGTTCTACTTCAGTTATGATGATCATTCAATGTTCATACTGAATAACCTAAACATCATACACATACAGTATAATGTCAAGTTTTCATTTTCATTTAAAAGATGTAGATCTGATGCTTCTCAGTTATTATTACAATAGTTTAGTGTCCTTCCCTGGTGATTTGGAAATCACAAACAGGGTGGTGTAGTAATAAGTTTCTTTCATATGTTCATTCCTTTTCTATATTCATCCTGAAATCACACATTACCTCTGTTTTTGGGTGTGTGAGTGAGTGCATGTGTAGAGAAATGCATTTGTTTCAGGAGCATTATCAAATATAATACATTATCTAATTAACAAACTGACAACTACATGCATAGCATGTTCAACCAAAGCAGAAGATCCCTTGGCTCGTTTCCGATCAAATATGTTTGAGCTCGTGTCAACTGTTGAATCACGCCTTCTGCCGATTATGGATTCGCGTTTGCTCATATCACGTTCAAGCTTAACCTGCTGGCCTTGCAGTCTTTTAATTTCTCTCTCCGCACATGACTTCTCACCCTGGCATCAAGCAAAATGGATCCGTCAAATAGTGTCTGAATTAAAGGGCATATTAAAATCAAAAGAAAGAAAAATGGTGTGAGACCTCAAGCTTTGTTTTATCCTGGATAGCATTCCTGAGCTTAGATTCTGTATCTTTTAACTTCAGTTTTGTTTTCTCCAAATCCTTTCTGATACTTTCCTTTTCCTTTGCCATGGAAGAAGATGATAAGGATGAAATTTCCCTTTGTAGCATTTGAATTTGAGAATGGCATTCAGACTTTTCCATTTCGTGTTCCTCTTTAAGTTCCTGGAACAACAATGATCGGGTCAAGATGTGGACTAAACAAACAAGAAGAATCCAAAATAAAGTCTGCAACTAACCGAAACAGATTTTGCAGAATTCTCAACTTCTAGATGTAATTCTTCTATCTTACTCCGAAGCTCTGAAGCTTGAGTATATAGGACAAGCTACACTCCAAGAAGATACCAAAGAAATTTCAAACACAGAATTTAGATAAATAACTAGAGTATTTACACATAGAAATACCATACCTTCTCATCCTCAAGCTCATGTATTTTGTTTCTCAAGCAAGATTGTACCTCCTCATGGCTCCTAATAATTGATTTTATTTTAATTGAATTCTGGGAGGCTGAAGGTGTAACATCCTGCACTTGCAATAAAAACTAGTGAATCTATAATAGTCGAACTGACCATGTATTGGAGCATCATAAATATTATTGTATGTACATTGGCAAATAACTTGGAAACAAAAAAGGAATACAAGTTAAACACAGAATATATAAATTTGCTTGAATATATTTGTTAATGTTAACCAATGCTAATATTCTTCTTTTTCTTTGTTCTGTTAGCTATGCCTATATCGGCCGTATAATATCATTAAGGTCAAACTCCATGGTCAGTGTATGAAGATGTCTACTCACAAGAAGCAGATTTGGCAAAAAATGGAGAAGTTCTTCCACAACTGATGAGATAGACTCGATAACATGTTTTGAATTTTCAAATTCCAGCTTTATTTCCTGGGCTTCTTTTAACAGACTCATCAACCAATCAGATTCTTCCTGGAAGAAGTAAAAACAAAAATTAATTTGCATCTTTACATTTAAACATGAAAAATGTCTCTAAAGGGAGTCAAATGTGAAAATCAAATATATAGTTTATGATATATGCTGAAACTCTAGGCCAGTTACCGTTATAGTCTGTGTTGAAGCAAGTGTCGCATGAGCTAGAGTTGCTTCTTCTCGTGCAATCAGAAGTTCTTCATAAAGCTGTATTCAACAATACTGTAATAACTTGAAGCAAGCAATTTCAAACCATGAAGAAATTTCTAAGTTATTAAGCTTCTATTCAGGTATTATACAAACCTTTTCACATTTCTCCTGTGCAAATAAAGTCTGCTCCGTGGCTAAGCCAAATGCACAATCTAGATTTTGCTGGCTTGAGGACTTCTCCATCTCCAGAAGCGCAATCTGCGTATCAAAATTTCTAAAGCATTGACACCATGAAAGATCTAAAGCACGACTGGGAAGGGCAATAGGATTCAGTTGAAGACTTTACAGAAAATCAGCACAATTATGGAAATCTTATGGTACAAAGTTACTGAAAAGGCTGAAGGTGTCAATCAGACTTCTGATTGCACCAGTTATACAAGCAACCATTGCAATTAAAACTGATTTTGAAATCTACATCTTATAGCTCAGAAATTAATGCTAAATCTGTAAACACTTCATTGCTAAGGCATCTAAAAACGACCATGCATTGACCTTTTCTTCATCAGCAAATAAAAACTCTTATAAGTAATCGCACCTTCCACATTTTAGAGACAGCTGATGAACTATATATGTCATCAGTAAGTGGGAGTCACAAACGACAAACCAGAATTACTGGAAACTATAGAACTCTAGCAAACTGCACATGATTATTTGGTCTTTTCAAAACACTCTATGTAACCTTTCAACTGTATCCTTCATATGTCAAAAGAAGAAAAATATTATTTTTTTAAATATTGGTTTTCTTGTGTTTTGATGAATATAAATTATAATATATTGATTGAAGCTACTAATTTATTATAAAATTAATTATTTTTAAGGATCTCATCTCAGCTTAAATTGTATTGACCAACTATGGGCATTACCGTCTTTTTGAATCCCCTTGTCTCTTAAAAGTATCTTTCTAAGTTCCAAACTTTAGGTAGCCCCAGCCTTCGTCATCAGATAACAAAAGACCCATTTCATAGCATCTAAACCTGTAATTTAGAAGTCTAAAGTAATGCCAAAGTCTAAAACAACAATTCCGGTTTCACCCTAATCCACACAACTCTCTCAACAGAAAGGCAGCAACCAAGTGAGGTCATTAGACTCGAGACTAAGAGAAACTTAATGAATAAAATGAAGAAGGAAAACCTTTTCTTGAAGTTGCTTTATCACAATAACATCTGGCTCTCTTAAACTACTATTTCCGTCTGGATGAGAGATAGCAGCCTCAGCAAGTTTCCTCGCTAAGTAGTCAATTTGAATGTCACTTATCGTCCTCTGTAATAAGGAATAAGTTAGCTAAAATAATAACATGCATCATATTAATAGAGTAGGAAAACTTACGTGAGTTTCATATTTTAGAAGCAAATTTTCATATTCTGTTTGTATGTCTGCCATGTCATTGCTCTCCTGTAAAAGAAGAAATTAACCCTAAAAGCATATCGAAAAGGTAAAGGTAGAGCTATTATGATATGAACCTTTGGTAAATTTATTTTTGTGGAGGGGACTTTTCTCCGACTGGTAACATGCAGCAGAGCACGTGGATCAGGAAGAGTACAGTCATCCACTGCACCATCTTTGCAACCTTTATCTTGCTTGCAAAGCTCAGTACTTTCTTCTTTAACTAAATCTTCAAAAGGAAGAAGTGGCCCCATTGTGCGATCTTCTCTTCTTGATTTTTCAACAGTTTTCTTTTCAACCACAGAAGACAACTAAATCATCAAGGAAGAATGTTAATGAATACTCCTGAAAATTAAAATGCAGTAATTTGAATGATCAACAAAATGAATGAAGTGCACTAGTAAGTATGGGCTGTTGGTTACTAACATGATGCTAGCTACCTGATAAAGGTATACATGGAAGTATCAAACCTCAGGGCAACCAGTTGCTAAATTAAACCAACTTTACAAAATTGAAAACTAACTGAATAGTATGTGCTAACAGTTGTGCTTTTGATAGAATATAGAGGAGAACATTCACATTTATTTCCTAAGAAGACTAAATCACACATCTTTACCATGCATCTTTGTGCCTAAATTACAAGGTATCAAGGTAATTTTGATAACTTTATTTAGACAGGTTGTTTATCCAAAAAGTAAGATTTTATCCAAATCCAAAAGAACCAAATAGTTTTTCTACGTTTTGTTGCAGGCAGAAGAAAGAATCCTTGTTTCTTTTCTATGAATTAACAATTAATAACCCTTCAGTTTCATAAGTAGAACCCATTACCTCCTTCAATTTCTCCCTAGCAAGATTTCCAGGGCACCAGGTATCACGCCTTTTTGCCTACCATAAAGAACACATAAAACATCATGTAAAGTAGAGTCAAAGAATATGATGCAAATTAATACTGATGGTTGGGAACTTGCAATTCCTTTTGTTTTTGTTATTGTTTTTGTTTTTGAGTTTCTCAGTAACTAGGAATAACTAGGCTTATCATCATGTCTTTTAAGTTTCTTAATAAAAATTAAAGGGTATAACATTTTGCTAAGGTATGTCCATGGGACATCATAATCACTTCTCCAAGTCTCCGCAATGGACTGACAAAATCACGACTACAAAGCGCAAACACAATTTTGAACACCTATAAACAAATTTATGTGTTATTCTGTTTCATTTTTAAGATCTCTTTTGCCTATCCACTTAACTCAAAGAACTTCAATTAGCATCCTTTACTAGTTTTGTTGCCATGAGACATAACTTTGAATAACTTGTGTTACATTCTGTAGAGAAATCCAGGGCAATTTAAATCCATGAAGTTCCTATATGATGTAGACGGTAGCTAAGAAATTTAAGAGCAGGGTTCACCACAGCTTGTTTCTTCACTAAGGGGCTAATTACTCGATCTCAAGCCGGAGAAAACAATTTTTATTGCTATAACTCTACAGTATATCTTTAAATTTTATGTGTTCACATTTCTATCCACCGTCCATAGGCTGACCATAGAGCTTCACATATACTAGAGTTGTTAAAAATGGTTGCGTCAGTGCTCTATAAACTCGTGTTTTGTAAGTATCATACAAGTTCCACAGAATACAACAAGAGATAACATAACTAACCTTCCTAAAGATATCATTGGTCTCCTTATTAGCACAAAACACCATTGAGCTTAAGTTCTCAATTCTTTTGTTGGCTTGCTCTTGCAACCTTTTCTCCCGTTCAGCGTGGGCTCTCTTTTCTTCTTCTAGCTCCAAAGCAATTCTCTCTCTCTCCAATTCACTCTGTGGATTAAATAAAAACTTTTGAGTTTTGAAACAAATATGTACCTTAATGTAAAAACACAAGTATTCACGAACCTTTAGCAATGTATTCCGCAAATTTAAAATTTCGTCTTCTTGATGTTCTGAGTGTAAACCCTAGGAAAACAAACAAGTTTTAAGGGTAAACTAGGATGCTACCATGACCCACTAATATAATTGGATCAGTCCAATATAATGAACATGATTGCACATAGTTACCTATACTAACCTGTAATTTGCCTCGAAGCTCCTCAATCTCCTTCTTCTGACGCTTTAGCAAGGCAGCGTCAGTCAATATCTGCCATTACCATCGGACTAGGTCAATACATATAATAGTTAATAAAGGAACAAAAAGTCATTTCCAATGGCCTATTTTTCAAATTCTTTTGCAAGCATGCAAGGATGAGTCCTTACAAAATGATCAAAATAATACTATGCAATAGAACTTTTTTAATAGGTGAGTGAATCGTATATAAAAGTATAACCGCATGGAGAATGACACTCGAAGTTTTACCTCATTCACATGAGCACAATTTGTTACACGTAATGCTCTGCTTGCAAACTGAAGACTACTTTTTGTCTCATCAGCATGGATCTGCAATTAAATAAAGTCCAACTGATGGCTGTAAAAGGACTAATATATAGTAAAATGCAAGAAGAACGGGCAAGCCAGTTGAGTGTAAACATTGAAAATTGCAACAAACAACCAAAACTGGGAGGAAATAGTAGAAACAGTATGCATTTAGGATTTTGCAACATAATTGTTAGGAGATAAGAGAGCATTATCCAATCATGGACCAACTTTGATTGCTCAAAGACTTCATATCTTCCCGTTTTTATATTTAAAACCAGCCCTAACAAACCATAACTGATCGTTGTTCTGCTGCAGATGGTGGGGGGAACATCTAAAAGCACTTACCAGTCATCAGAGAGAAAAAAGAAAAGGAAATTTTATTAATGTAGGAACTCCCAAATTTACAACTGCATGCAGTCCATACATGTTATGCTAACTACATCTCTTGAAACAGAAAAAGAAGATGATACCAACAATATCACCAGTTCTCTCTGAAATCAATATTATATCTTCCAACTAAGTTTTACTAAGATTCAAGCTTTCACCTGAGCAAGTGTAATATTGCATATGATGGCAGTATTCGCATTTCCACCTAGCGCGGGTTGCAGAATGCGTGTGAGTTTGCTGTCTCGATAGGGGACATGTCCTCTGTAATATTTTAGCAATGGGTCACACAAATATAGACTCTCAATTTTAATTTCAGTGTACTTCATACTTACCCTTGACTCTCAACACCTTCACTCAGTTTCTTTATGACAGTTCCTAAAGTCATCAGGCTTTTATTGATGTGGGATCCCTCCTTTAGACGAACACCTTCAGCTCCAGTCTTCGTAGCACGTTCTGAACCAGCAAGATCCACCAAGTTCTTCCCAAGTTGACGAGAAAACAAACCAAATGAGTAAAAAAGAATAGTGATAGTGAACAGACAAGAGGGGGAATTACAAGAAAAATAATTTGCAGACAAAATAAATTACAAGAGTACAGAGAAAAATCAGACATAAAATCCAAGAAAAGAAAATAATAAACCAGTAAAACAAATATTGCCAACAATGAAACAATAATCCAGTAAGCCGAAGACTGAAGAATATCAATTTGTTGTACACTTGTACTTCAGCCCAGAAAAATTATATTAATAAACAAAACGTTTGGCCGCAAAAAACTACTGTTACTCTATTGATACTGAAAATTGATCTGCTCTGGCCATAGAGACCAATTTACAGCCCCTTTTGCACAATGCCTATAAGAATTTCGTCCCTTTTAGTTTTATTAATGCTCCAAACCTTCATTTGGAATGAATCAACCACAGTATGTTGGGTTTACAGACTCTCTGAATTTTGTAAATAATCTAAACAAATCTCCCCCACCCAACAGTAGTGCAAGGGAAAACATATATAAAAGCATTATTTACTTCAGTCGACAAACCAAACATCAGAAGTGAAAGATTTATGAAGCCTATGTTCTGCTAAAATATCAGTAACTGCACGAATAAGGAAAAGTTTTCCCACTTCAATTATTTTTTGTTAATACGATTTCATTACACATTATTACAATATCTATATATTAAAACATGTGGTTTATATAAAAACATATTATTAAACATTTCTAATGTAATAGGTTATTAGTTGGAGATGGCTGTCAAATGTGACCCAGACTGTAGATGGCCTAAAAAGCTATTCCATTTAGTAGTTGAAACTGTTGGCTACATCGTATTGTTGAACATTATACAATTCATCTCAAGGATAAATATATATAATTTTATATACACTATCATAAATCACTATAATACATATATATATATATATATATATATATATATATATATATATATATATATATATATATATATATATGTGATTATCTATTCAATTTGTGAATCATATAATATAATGTCATCAAGCAAATGGTATAAAATGATTTATAACAAGTTACAAGTACTTTCAAGTATAACATGTGCAAGAATAGGAGATATATGTGTTCAGATCTTGCTTCATCATAGTGAGGTCAAACATTTGAATCATAAAAGAAAAAAATACCATGTCATATGATCATTATCTAAAATAAGTTTCACTTGAAATTGCATTCCCTATACAAAACAAGACTAAGTTCTTACGACCAATCCCACATAAATTCCTCTACTTTAAGATGAGCATCAGTTGTCCAGATGAAAGATTTCAAGGTCCTTTAATCTCAGTGCGAGAATCTGAATTTGTATATATGGATGTAGATACAAGAATAGAATTGGTACCAAGAAAGAAACACGGACTGCATCACATGACAAGTCAGCTTCTGCACCCTCAGCTTTCTCCCTGCTCTCAATGATCTTATCCACAAGCTCTTGATTAGCTGAATCACTAGATTCATGAATTTGACAGGAATCAATAAATCACATACATACCATGCGGAAGATTGTGTGTGACCTGCTACTGTACACATTCATATTTGTCTCTCCAATATGACGATGTGCTGTAAATTTGTTATAGAAAGAAGAGTCAAATTGTAGTCACAAAAACCTAGTATGAATAACTAAATGAGGGTGAGACAGGTTTTCTCTGAATCTTCTGTTTTCTTCTCATTTTTGGGATGGGAATGAGTGGAGGGGAGTTAGCTAGATTTAAAGCAACACTAGAAAAGTATAAATCAGTAAATGTAGCATATAAAGATAAAAATTTACATTCTCCAAAGGCCATAAACTCAAGGACTTGATCAGCAGATGCCACAATTTCTTCTCTTAAACCAGCGACAAAGATTCCTCGCTTCATTTTATAGATAAATTGTAGTTCATGTATATTTTTTTGGTTATAAGATTTGTAATTTATATTTGCAAAAAGTACATTGAGTAAAAAGATTTAGGTAAAGTGGTACATCAATGCTCTCATGAATTTGCAGTTTTCGATGCTCGGGAGCTAACAAATCGTTTATCTCCTCGTTATAAATCTCCATATAAGACATACGTAAAAGAAACTCCCTGTCGATTTCCTTCAACAACAAAAAAAAAAAAAAGGTATTAGACTGCACTTACTTGCAAATTTGCAACAACTCTCAAAGAAAAAGCACGCGTTTAAAGCAATGAAAGAAGTGTTAAAAAAGAGAAATTAATGCAATTGACCACCCTGAATGCCGAGCCTCATAGATTGAGCTCGTAACTAGACGAGTATTAATGTAGGGGGGTATTGTGTGGAGACTCTAGGCCCCATATGTGGTGCTGACCATCAGTCTACTCCAAAATTGATGCATCCCCAGTCCACCATTGGCTGGCAAGCATTTCTTTGAAGGAAAAAAAAATACAATAATGGCTACTTTTTTCATCTTTCAGTGTTCAACAGTGCTCATGCTATCACCTTACCTAGTAATCTCATGGTTGTCATCCCAAAGTCCTAAAATCTAAGCCGTCTATCAATCAAATCTATTGAAGTAACTAAAAGCCCGCGTAGATTGGCTTTTAATTCTAACCTTCTGTTCTTGTCTATCCTACTGGTTCAAACATTTAAATAAGCAATAAATTAGACATCAATACGAAAGAAGAGTGCAATAGGAAAGAATACCTGTTGTATTATGTTAAAAAGATCATGTACAGCAAGAGGGATAACTCCAAGCTCAGAACTGGATCCTCGCATTGTATGTGTTTTTCCACTACTTGTTTGTCCATATGCAAAAACCGTTCCTTGCAAAACCAATATGTAGAATAGACAAATTCTCAAATAATTGCACTTTTAGGAAATAGTATGTCAAGAAAAAACCAATCCAATTAATATCGAAAAACATACCATTAAAACCACGAACTGCGGCCGCAACAATATCACCAGTCCGAGCCCTGTACACATCTTCAGTCTTACAGTCCTCGCCAAAAACATGATCTAAACATCCACATTTAAGCTAAACCAAGTCATTAATTAAAATTAAATGGAGAATTTAACTGCAGACTGAGCATAAATGCAATTACAAATATTGAGACAGAGAATGTAACAGTGTCTACTACCCTACTTCATGATAAATGTATTGTACTTTCCAATTACCACTATACAGTATACACCAAAATTTGAGCTAAAAAAATGCCTGAAAAGAAGAAGAAAAAGGTACCAAATTCAAATTTGGATGGCGGATTGGGGATGAAAATTGAATTTCCGGAAATGCGCCATGGGGTGGTCTTCGCATCCTCGGGAGATAGGGGCCTCGGCCTCACAGACACGTGGATTCTCTCCATTTCCTCTCTCTCTCTCTCTCTCTCTCTCTCTCTATGTGTGTAACTGAGTGAAAGAGAAAGGGTTTTGCTTTCCCGCCTTCTAATTTGCTCGGTTCGCTTTTATTCCTTCTGTTTGCTGCAATTCCTTGCTTTTAGCAGTGAAGTCGCACGATTTCTTTACCAACAAAAACTCGAAAACTGAAGTCGCATTGGACTGTTTGGGGAACTTGGACAGTCTGTACTGTGGGCCGAATTGACCTGGGCTGGATTGTTCAATAGGCTCGTATAATTTTGTTATTGATATATCTATATGACTATAGTCTATAATATATGATTTATCTGAATTATGGATCAAAATTTGTAAATGTTCTCATGGAAAATATCAAAGAGTTTTTAGTTTTTCGCTCAATCGAAATGTGAAGTCTATTCAATATTTTTATAATATAATAAATGTTTTCAAATATTTATGGGAAAAATGAAAAAAGTTATCAAAAATTTCTAATATTTAATTAACCGAAAATCAATAAATAGTTTTAAGATTGCATATAACTGATTAATTTTTCCCTCTCTATTAGTTTGTCTAGTCTCTTTTCCTATTAATTTGAAGAAAAAAATTCTCTTCGATCTCATTGATTGCACAAATGGGTGGCAGCTTGAATCGAGTTTGGGCTAGCCAAACGGTGGGATCACTCATTTTCTCCGATTATGAAAAAAAAAATCGATCGATCTCATTGATTGCACAAAAGGGTGGCAAGTTGAATCGTTGAATCGAGTTTAGGTTAGCAATAATAGATTGGTGGGATATCGCTCATTTTCTCTGAATATTAAAAAAAAAAATGGATTCCACCATGTCGATCCATTTTGTTAAGGTCTGTCAACACTATGCCGGGTTAATTAGACATTAAGAATCATAAACCATTGTAAGAAAATTCAGTTTTAAATATTCAAATTTGGATAAATAAAATCAGTTTATAATTTAGTTAAATTTTTTAAAAATTATAAATGTGTTTTACTCGTAAAAAAGTGAAATGAAAAGAAAATGCATTTTGTATTGATTTAAGAAATATGTTAATTGTCGCTTAGAAACATTTAAGAATAGCATTTAAGAATGGCATGTACTCTCACATACTCATCTCTAGTTGAACTAGAAAGCTTGTCCAATAAACATTTTTTTTTCTTTTTCTTTTAGGAACAATAAACTTTACTCAAATCCCATAAATCATTACTTCATTTTGAATGCCATAGAATAATTTAACATAAGAATAAACTATGAGACACTAAATATTGCAATACAAGCAAATAATTGGGAGAGGAATTGTGCATTCGCCCAAACAAAACTTTACAGCAGGAGCTTTCATAAAACCGGCTAAAGTAGACAACCAAAATAACTAGTTTTTCTATATATAATCGAACTTCCAGGATTTATATATATATCTCATATTTTGTACTGGATAATATTGATTATTAATGAATTTACCCTATGAATTCCCTCGGAAAGAGAAAAAAAAATAGAAACAATTCTTGAACCTTGATATATACTCATTACTTATAGTATAAATTTATAATTACGCGTTATATATGATGTTTTGAACTTTAGAAAGATAAAATATTAGTAATGGAATCAATTATGACAAACAAAAATCTTACAAAGCTAAACAGACAAGAAAAATTGTCGTGGCAAATGAACAAGGTGGTTTGAATCGTGTTAGCAATACCAAAAACAGTCATTGTCACCCGTTTGGCCATTAGTAATTGTTCGGGTACACCAAAGGGATGATTTTAACTAATAAGGCAATGCAAAATTGAATTATCAAAGGATGAATAATTAAATAATTCAAAAACGTTAACCATGATGAAATTAGATATTTAAATTTCACATATTACATCAAACTTTTTGTGTATGACTCCAACTTGGTTGGGGAGCTTGGAGTAATAATATATGGTGCAAACAAGAGAAAGAAGACTAATAGTATAATTTCTTATTGTATATGTCTATTTTCAATCAATGATATAGTTTGAACATGGATCACAGAGAGATTTTTTTTTAAAATTATAATTATTTATGAATACTGTATATAACATTATTATTTTAATACATATAAAATATATTAATACTATTATATAAATTTTAGATTTTAAAAAAAATAAGTTTTTTTTTAATTTTTGTTCGGGTTTGCACACTGTTAATCTGGTTTATATTTATTATTTTAATAAATATATAATATATTAATACCCAAAATATGTTTTTTTTTAATTATATAAATTTTAGATTTTATAAAAATATGTTTGAACATATCTATTAAAAAAAGTATTATTTAATTTATTAATATTGTTTATAAAATCAAATTAGTTTTAATAGATATTTGAATATAATAAGTAAAATCTCCAAATTTGTCAGCACGTGTCTTATTCGAGCCAATTTTGAAATTGGGCAACATTGTGGATTAAAATTGTCAGTAAATTTGAAGATGTGGGTTACTTTGCCAACCTAAAATGTTATAGGGTAGAATTGTCAGTCAGCATAAATAATGACATTAAATTTTCATTAAGACTTAACTTCCACGTCACCACTTAGCGAAGATTTTTTAACGGCGTTACCAAATGTGAGTGAATTTGTTAAATTATGGTACCAAAAGTGTTGACCTGAATTTTTATGGTATCACAAATGAGAATCGATATAAAATTTGGTACCGCAAGTGCAACTCTCTCGTTGGTCATAAATTCATGATGTAGCTTCCAAATAGATGAGTAAGCGTATAATGGTGTACGTTTGTTGTTGAATTCTTGATCATTTCAACACAAGAACTATATTTATATGCCCCTTTGAGTATATTAGGGCCAGAAGTTTAAATTTTCAGATTGTTGGGAAAAACTAAAATATATGGTGCATTATAATTGCAGGAAAATGCTTAAAGTTGTTATAAATCAATTGAATTTGGATGCCACTCCTTTGAATACGTGCACATAAATTAGACCTATGTATCTAATACTTATTTTAGATACATGTAACATTTGTAATTATTAGATGAATATAAGTTATGTTCTTTATCTTCTTTCTAATTAATCATTTAATTAACCTATAAATGAAGGAGGTATTTTTTTTAGTTTTAGTATTATTTCACAACAAAAGCAACGTACTTGAAGTTCTACGAAATTGAAATTTTAGAAAATGGGATTTTTTTAATGTTGGAGTTAAGAAAAATGTGTGAGACCATTAGAGTTTTTATGCTAGAATTCAAAAATAAAAATGTGTATTAATTTGTTTTCTAATATTTAATTTTTCAGTACACGATAATATTTGTTTTTTCTTTTACAAAAGTACCAAAGTTCTATATTTTGAAAATTTGGACATTTGAATCAAAACTTTTAAGTAATTATGAACTAAACATTGTTCTTGGGGATTTGGTTTTACTCACGTCTCACATCTAATCGAAATTTGGGCAAAATCGTTATGTATCTATTCATATATAAGAGATGGTTCAAAAGCCGGCTTCAACTCAAGTTTTCGTATTTCTGAATCCATCAAACCTTGATCAAACCTACACAATATATTTTTATCTGCAAAAATATAATATTAGTCCTTTAACTTTTATGAGGACACGAAAATGGGACATATATACTTATTGCAATCAATTTACATCGTTTATGTTTTAAATTGCTGTAATTTTAGTCCTTTTACGTACAATTTGAATCCTAAAAATTTCCGGAACTAAAATCAGTGTCCCAAAATTGTCGCGATTCTGGGGGAAGAAAGAATTGGAGGGAGATTCCTTGCCCTAATAATCAGTATGTAGTGGAAGAAATTGATGAAAATAGTGTGTTATCTCTTAAATTTGAGCTTATGAATTGATGGGTTACAATAATGTGGTAGCCAGCAAGAAAAAAAATTTAATTTGTTTGGTTGCGTTGCAATTTTAAGGGAATCAATTAATTTCGGCATGTTTAAAATTAAAATTTTGTGGTCCTTATTTGAATTACTTAATTACTCGAGGGTGAAAGGGACAAGAGACCGGCGTAGTACAAGAGATTCTTAGTCAAATTAAATTTTTTGTGGAATTGTTTTACAGAGGCCCCGCCACTTTTGAAGAATTTAAATCTTCAATTGAATTCCACTAAAATCAAATACTAGGAAATATGGGATAGGATGAATATATAATTAAGTATATCATGTTGTGCAGTTTACACAAAAACGAGTCAAGAACTTGCACATAAAGAAAATCGTGAGAATAATGTAATTCACTTTAAAGTCCAAGCATCTTATCTTATGTAATGATGCATGATATACACATGCCATGAATATATTAGAGCTAAGGATGTAGACATAGCAATTTCTTTAGAAGTGCATTTTCAATAAACGGATTTGAATTTCAGAAAAGATAACCCCTGCCTATATGTTTAATTCCAGTAGCTTATCAACCTTATCAGAAATTAAAAGAATACTCGTTACGGTGTTGTTAGTGTCAGAACATTAAATGATGACACCATCTAAAAAATATAATGTTTTTCCAAATTTACCCTTGGTGAACTTTTAATATAATTTATGATACATGAGGTGTATTTGTAAAGTTTATTCCACCACCCCTTTCATTCAGCCGTCATTTTCTGACGTTTATTTGCCAAAATTAAGTTGGGGCTTTTGTTCCTCTCATCAAGACGAGTTCATAGCCACCAACCTTGTCAAATTTCATCGAGTAATTTGGGAGAAATCATTGTTCGCGAAAAATCCTAAATCCAAAATTTCAAACTCGGCCGTCGTTTTTCGGCTGTTATTTGCCAAAATTAAGTTGGGGCTTTTGTTCCACTCATCAATACGAGTACATAGCCACCAACCTTGTCAAATTTCATTAAGTAATTTGGGAGAAATCGTTGTTCCAAATTTGGTTCGCGAAGAACTCTAGATCCAAAATTTCAAACTCCAATTTTTCTCTCATTTCTCAACCAAACTTAATGAATCTTGTTGCCATAGACTCCCGTGTTCAAGGGCTACAAGTTCCATGGGTTAATTTTGTCCTCCGCGACAGCTTGAGTTCCACCCGAAGGGGCGGCGCATTTCGCATTTTAACCCCAATAGTTGGGGGGTTTTGGAGTTTTTTTTTTGTGTAAATATTGAAAATAACTAATGGCATTTCGGATTTTTGACACATTCCGTTAAAGTTGACTAACTACCGTTAAGTCAAAGGGGTGTCGATGTAATTTTTGATAAAGATTGGTAAGTTTATGTAATTAGACTTATAGACAGGGGGTGTCTAAGTAAATTTCCCTACAAAATATGATTAAGAGTAGATTCATGCAAATTTAAATCGATTCAAACATATGGTGTGAAGTTCAAATTATTAATCAAAATGAAACCTAAAATTCTTTTGAGGTGACAGTAGGACAGTCGAATTGATTTTTATTTTTTATAAATCAACATTAATTCAAAATTCACGAGTAAATTAAAAGGGGTTACAAAGTTTGAATAACGAGACATTACCATGACAAAAGACTGAACAAGATAGGTTTATGTGATTAACAATACAAACAAAATTCGATAAATTGGCCCATTTAGATCAATTATAAGAAGTCAAATTGAATATCTATAATTTTAAATAATATATATATATATATATATATACTGGTTCAAAATGACAATATCATAAATTCCAACCTCCCTATGCTAATGTTTTTATTAGAAGAAAATCCCTTCCCAAACCAAATGACAATTACACCCCACCAAATGATTCAAAAAACCTCTATTCACATATAAAAATTGGCAATAATTTTAATTTTAAAAATTGACAATAACCTACTGTTCATCTAATAAATTGACAACAACCTCCCTATAATTTATGAAGTTTCATTTGGATATTTTTGCTAATAAAAACGAATGCAATGAATTTTTTGCTAATAAAAATAACACACGAAGGTTTTGATAATTAGGAAAAAAAAAAAGTTTCCCCACAAACCGGATGAAGTCAACAATTCTTTTTTTTTTTTAAATTGACATGTGATAATTTCAAATTAAGAAATATTAATAGGACCAAGTGGATCGATATTCGATACGATATATATATATATTCAAATCATGAAATTCGCCCCCACTTTCTTTCTATAAACCCAGTTCCAAATCCAAACAAAACAAAGGAATCACAAACTAATTAAATTGAAATGGCAGGAACAATTGAAGAAGAAAACAGAATCGAAATGCTCAAAGCTTTCGACAAAACTCAATCCGGCGTTAAAGGCCTAATCGATTCCGGATTACAAAAAATTCCAGAGATTTTCATCCGGCCATCTGAAGAAGTCGCCCAAGAGTTGCTGACCCACAAAGAGCAGATTCAATTTCATGTTCCAGTAATCGATCTTAGTGGAATGAGAAAATCAATCGTTGAAGAAGTAAGAATTGCTTCGGAAACGTGGGGATTTTTTCAAGTGGTGAATCATGGGATCCCATTGAGTGTTGTTGATGGGATGCTTGAAGGTGTGCGAAAATTTAATGAAATGGATGTTGAAGAAAAGAAAAAGTATTATACGAGAGACGGGACGAGAAGAGTAAGATTTCACTCGAGTCATGATTTGTTCACATCAGCAACTGCAAGCTGGAAGGATACTTTGAGTATTTCCTTTTCGGACCCAGCTGATCATCATGTTGATTATGAAGACGAGTTGCCAATTTCTTTCAGGTATATATATATATATATATATATATATATATTGATTTTCATGTTTAATTTATAAATGACAGAATTGCAGAAAACGTCACAAACTAATCAGTGAAATAAATGCATGTCTTAAGTGTTATCTTATAATTGATTCATTTCATACCTTGTGCACTGAATTCGTAGGGACTCTAGTGTAGAATACTCGAAGCATGTTGAAAAATTGGGAAATAATCTCCTAGGATTACTATCCGAAGCTCTAGGACTCGAAACAGATCGCCTAAAAAGCATGGAATGCTCGAAAGGACATAGACTCTACTGTCACTATTATCCAGCATGTCCCCAACCAGAACTAACAATCGGAACCACCAAACACTCTGATGGTGGATTCCTCACAATTCTTCTACAAAACCAAATTATCAATTCCCTCCAAGTTTTACATCAAGGCCAATGGGTCGATATTCAACCCATTCCAGGCGGTTTAGTCGTAAACATTGGTGATCTTCTTCAGGTACGTAGTTGGTTTTTTTTTATTTTGCTGAATTAGTTAAAACGGATTTTTAATGTTGTTTTAATTAACATATACTCCTATATATATTATATAGTTGGTATCAAATGGGAAGTTCAAAAGTGTTAAGCATAGAGCGAAGACCAGTCGAGTTGGACCAAGAATTTCTGTGGCGTGTTTTTTCTCTGGACCTGCGAATGGGGATAAGATTTACGGTCCAATCGATGAACTGGTTTCACAAGAAAATCCTCCTCTTTATAAAGAGGTTCTGTTAAGTGAATACAGAGTAAAGATCCTCACTACAGGACTCGACAAATATCGAGGTCTTGATTATTACAAGGTTTGAATATGGTGAAGGTCAGATGTTATGAAGTTTAGAGTGATTGTTGTGTCTGTCATTTGGTACTTCTTTGTAAGAATACATTTGTGTAACAAAATAAATAGTAGTAATACATTTTGTATGTTGTGTGTTTCAATGTTTATTAAAATATATATGGATCATAAGATAAGTATAGTGGATGGTTCTTATAGAATATTATTGCAACTTTAGTATCTAATTATGCTGAATTATTTTTTTTTTTTTTTGAGAGGCAAAATATGATTTCATCAAATAGGAGCTTCGGATGATACAATGTTAAGGATAGAAAGCGGTAAAACATAAAGCGAAAAAGTATCGACACGAGATAATCTAGCTATTTCGTGAGCCACTCGATTCCCTTCTCGACCAATATGCTGTGCTTTAAAGTGACTAAACTCCGCAACCAAGTCCTTAAGATCAGAGATAACATTTCCGAAATCTGCGCTTGAGTCCGAACTAACTTGTATTGCGGTAATAATAACGTTCGAATCACCTTCAAGAATGATAGAATTCCACTGATGAGTCTGTGCAAACTCCACTGCATAAAGTGCTGCCTTTGCTTCGGCTGTTAGTGGATCAAGAGATTGCCGAATGCAAGTAGAAGTCCAGCCAATGCAAGCACCTGTATTTGATCTAGCAACGACACCCAAACCACACACTCCCAACTCCGAGTTAATCGAAGCATCAAAGTTGAGCTTCACTTTATTCACTCCAGGCGGCTGCCACCGAATGGTTCTCCTACTAGTACGACTCTCCGACTGTAAAACCGTAGATGTGGCTTTCTTTAAATCAAACCAATATCTTTGCACAAACTCTGCCACTTCCATTGCACATGGTGCTATTCCGTCAAAAAAAGATTTGTTTCGGCAATGCCAAATTGCCCAACAGACCACCACACAAAGCTCAAAAGTTTGACTGTCCGAATTCATCTTCATTTTCTGGAACCAATCAACTACGCTAGCTTCAGCACATCCATAAGTAGTCCAAGATATGTTGCTTAATGCCCATATTTGTCTCGAAAAACAGCAAGAAACAAGGCAATGAAGGACTGTTTCGGTTGCACTTTGACACAAATTACATCTATCATCCTCAATGATCTTACGTTTAACCAAGTTTGCGCGGGTTGGAAGAAAGTTCCTACAAGCACGCCAAACAAATTTTTTGATTTTACTTGGAAGATTCATTCTCCACAACCACTTCCATTCGCCTGTTGAAACGGCATTAGAACTACTCTCCGCTGCATTTAATTCGTCCCGAGCTAGTTTAACTGCAAGGTGGTACGCACATCGAACCGAAAAACGACCATATATGTTGTAATGACAGATCCATTTATCCATGTTAGTGATATTAGACAACGGAATCGAAAGAATACATTTGGTGTCGTATTCATTAAAAATATTCTTGAGCAGATCCACATTCCATTGTCTTAACTCTGGAATAATTAGTTCGCACACCTTCATGTCAATTGGGTGATTCCCTCGAGGTGAAGTAGGCTGAAAAGTAGTTTCTCGAGGGAGCCATTTATCACCCCAAACATATATTCTCGCGCCATTTCCTACTCTCCATCTAAGTCCTGCTTCGAGTACATATTTTGCTCCAAAAATACAACGCCAAGTATAAGATGGGTTAGAACCAAGCGTGGCTCCAAGTACATCAGAATTCAGATAATATCGTGCTTTAAAAATTCGACTCAATAAGTTGTTTGAATTCTCCAACAGCCGCCAAAGCTGTTTTGCAAGCATAGCCGTATTAAATGACTCGAGATCTCGAAATCCGAGGCCACCAAATTGCTTACTCACACACAAATCCTTCCATTTCGCCCAATGAATACCTCGACCACTAGTGCTCTCCCACCAAAACTTGGACATCAGCCCCTCCAATTCATTAGTAAAATAGCTCGGAAACTTGAAACACCCCATCGCATAGGAAGGGATAGCTTGTATTACCGCTTTAATCAGAATCTCTTTGCCGCCTATTTTTCTTTCCACCCTTGAAGCCTACGACAAACATTATCTCGAATATTGGAGAAGACTTCGCGTTTGGATCTCCCTATTGCTGAAGGAAGACCTAAATACTTTTCGTGTTTGTCGACAACCTCCATTGGTAGGAAAGACTTAACCGCCTCAATAGAATCTGCAGTTGTGGTCTTACTAAACATGATACTAGATTTCTGAAAGTTAACCATTTGGCCTGAAGCTTTCTCATACGATTGGAGTATATTCTTGATACATTTTGCTGAGTGGCCGTTTGCATTACAAAAAATCATTGTATCGTCGGCAAACATAAGATGGGAGACTGGTGGGGCACCTGTACAGACAGAGGGGCCTACAATATTTCCTCGTGATTCCTCTCTTCGAAAAAGAGCACTCAAGGCTTCTGCACAAAATAGGAAAAGATAAGGCGATAATGGATCACCCTGACGTAAACCCCTCTCAGGGGCGAGGAAACCGAAGGAATACCCATTGAGAACAAATGAATAAGTAACTGTAGATACACATTGCATAATTTGCTCTACAACCCGAACATCCAGACCCATGCGAAGCATAACCTCCCGTAGAAAAGCCCATTCAATGCGATCATATGCCTTACTCATGTCTAATTTGATTGCCATATGCTCGACTGAACTTTGTTTCATATAGTGTGTAACCTCAAACGCAATAAGAATATTATCCGAGATCAATCTAGTAGGAACAAACGCTGATTGTGATTCAGAAATAATCATATTCATAAACGACTTTAAACGATTAACGATGCATTTGGAAGCAATTTTATACGCCACATTGCTCAAGCTAATAGGCCTAAATTGAACTTGTATAATGGTATATATGTGATTAAGGGTATTTATAAATGAGTTGAGGAAAAGCAAAGAATAAATTACTAGTTTAAATATTAAATTTGTAGAAGTGAGCAAGAATATTTTAAAAGCATTTTACACGAAAAAAATCACATTTAATTCTGGAATCTGGATGATACACAAATAAGGAACTTATACAAGAATTCAATTTTCCCATTCTTCATTATTGAAAACCACATGTTGAGAACCTGTGAGAATATGATACCATCAATTAATGTGCAATGAGAATAAAATTAATTTAAGTACCCATATTGTAATAATATTCCTTAATTAATATATTTTATATTTATAATTCAGAAAACAAGCAAGAATTAATATTGTAATAAACATAAAAACTTAATGTGAATGAAATTGAAGGAAGAAGACATTATCCCACATGGAGTTGGAGAGTAAAAATTTAGCTAGTTATATAGCTAAAAAATGGTATAAGGGTTGGGGCCCTTTGGGACACCAAAGATTTTTTAGGGGTGTGGACCTAGGTTATCAAAGGTTCTCCATACACGCGCCGCCCGTCCGGCCGTCACGGTCACGTGTTACGGGCTTTGGGCTTCAATAGATTTAATTTTTTAGATAAAAGTCAACTAATATCTTGGCCCAAATACTAAAGCCCAATTAATTAAAAGTCCTAAATCCAACATGATAGATCCTTCAACCGAACAGGATCCGCGGACGACCCGGTTTGACAGGGAAAGATCCGCTCGCCCACCAAAGATTTTTGAGGGGTGAGGACCTAGGTTATCAAAGGTTCTCCACACGCGCGCCGCCCGTCCGGCTAGCTCGGCTCGTCACAGTCACGAGTCACGTGTTACGGGCTTTGGGCTTCAATAGATTTAATTTTTTAGATAAAAGTCAATTAATATCTTGGCCCAAATACTAAAGCCCAATTAATTAAAAGTCCAAATTCCAACATGATAGATCCGCCAACCGAACAGGATCCGCAGACGACCCGGTTCGACAGGAAAAGATCCGCGCGCCTAATTCATGTGAAGTGGTGTGTCCGTTCAAACCGAACCGTTTGCACCTGTTCGGATCAAATGGTTATATCCGAATAGACACACCCCTCCAAACAAAGCCCTTCAATAGCTATAAATAGGAGAAGAATCTGGCAAATTCTTACTCCGAAATTTTCAAGAAAATAAGCATAATTACTCTCTCTTTTCTCTTCAATTCTTCACTTTAAATATCCGTCGAAGTTCTATTTGTTCAAGTTCGCCGTGGGTTCTTTGTTCGTGCAAACAAAGAGCATCAGACTGTTGTATCTTGGGAGACTACCGGGAGTCGAACATAATTGGAAAGCTTCCTCCGGCATGGACATGGTTCAAACATCACCTAAGGCACAAGAAGTCGGTTTCAAATAGACCGTGCAAGATCTTGCAGAAAAGCTCAAGACACAGGAGAATAGCATGATCACTGACAAATGGTTGAACTATATGGGAATGCCTCATCCTGGGGGAGCTAAGGCTCACATTGTGGAAGACTCTCAAATGAGTAAGAAGCAAAAGCCCAATCCACCTAACAAAGGGAAAAAGGGTAACCAAAAGAAGAAATCCAACAAGATCTGTCTGTAGAAATAGCGGCCATCTTGCAAAGAAGTGCAGTCACCGGAAAATCGAAAAGATAGATGAAGCAAATATTACTGTGGACCTCGCGTCATCTGACATGGACGACATGCATATATCTGGCAGCGGTCGTATCTGAAGTATTCTTAACTACCGATACCAAAGGATGGTGGGTGGACACTGGGGCTACCCGCCATATCTGCTACGACAAGAGCATGTTCACTACTTACAAAGATTCTGAACATAAGCAGATGCTCTTCATGGGAAACGATGCTCATTCCGTGGTAGAAGGAGAAGGAAAGGTGTTGCTGAAGTTTACTTCGGGAAAATATGTTACTCTTAATAATGTACTTTATGTTCTTGACATTAGGAAGAATCTAATTTTCGGTTCTATCCTTAATAAATATGGTTTTCGTTTAGCCTATGAGTCAGATAAATTTGTGCTGACCAAAGGGGGTATGTATGTGGGAAAGGGTTATATGTGTGATAGCCTTTTTAAGGCAAATAAAGCCGTGATTGGCAAAGACAACAAGTTTATTAATAATAATATTAGTTCTGCTTACTTGCTTGAGTCTCCTACATTATGGCATGACCGTTTAGGTCACATTAGTTTTCGAAGAATGAAAAAAATTAGCTAACTTAGGTTTAATACCTAATTTTGAAATAGATAAGTCATATAAATGTGAATTTTGTGTGGAGGCAAAATTTGTCAAACAACCTTTCAACTCAATCGAAAGAAGCTCACAACCCCTAGAGCTAATTCACACCGACTTGTGCAATTTAAAGGCAATTCCGACTCGTGGAGGTAAAAGGTACTTCATCACATTTATTGATGATTGTACGCGCTATTGCTATGTGTATTTATTACATTAGAAAAAAGAAGCAATAAATGCCTTTATACAATATAAAGCCGATGTTGAAAATCAGTTAAATAAGAAAATTAAAATTCTTAGATTTGATAGAGGAGGTGAATATGAATATGAATATCTTTTTCAACAATTATGTGCTAAATCAGGGATAATTCATGAAATGACTGCACCTTACTCACCCCAATCAAATGGGGTAGTTGAACAGAAAAACCGAACTTTAAAAGATATGACTAATGTAATGCTTTTAAGATCGGTGTTGGTCCCAAGTGGTCAGATGAGGTCTAGAGGGAGGGGGGGGGGGGGGGGGGGTGAATAGACCTCTGTTCCTTTAAAAAAATTCTCCAACTTTTATGTCAGCAGAGTAAGCTGATCTTACGTATGAGACTACTTAGCTGATTTTGCATTTAGCTTATTCAGCGTCAGTTGACCACTCGTCTGATTTACTTATCTATTTTGATAACATCAGAGTTTCAAACTTGTATGCAGCGGATTTGTCTAAGTATGTTTTTCAAACAAGTTTTTCTTTAAAGGTTTTAACTTTGGTTTTTATAAATCCCTTTTTAAAAGCTTTGTTGGTATAAATTAGAGAATGTTTTGAAGATGACAAAAAGGCCATAATGGTTTTGAAGATCAAAAGGTTAAGTCATCAACTAAGAACAACAAAGTGAAACCTATCTCAAGGTCTTGAAGCGAAGTAACCGAATCAGCCAATTGGGATATCGGATTGGTTATCATCAGCCGAGTCAAGATAGATGTGTTCATTCTTGAATCAGCCGAGTAGCCATCAGCCGAGTGATCATCAGGAAAGTGGTCATCAGCCGAGCATTCCCATCAGTGAAGTGAAGTCGGTGAAGTAAGCTTATCAACGGTAACCAGCTGAGTGCATTAAATGCGACTGGACATAAAGTGAATATCCGTACAGCAGAGTGTACAGAAGACAGTCTGCAAAAGCAAAAGCTGCCGTCAGAGAATAAGACCGTTGCTCGGGATTAAAGAGTAATTTCGCCTTCCTTCAACGGGCAGAAATTCAAATCCGTGAGTATAAATAGAAGACTGACTGAAGATCTAAATATAGACTTGCAAAATTCAAGATCACATCTATAGAGCAAGATCCATCAGTTGAGTCGTCTGATCACAAGCCTAGTCATTTGTTGACGAAGCTTTTCGTTGAAGAACAGAGAACTCACGTTGTCTGTCTGAGTGACTTTCAACTGAAAAGAGAGAGGGGTGTATATCCATCTGTGTGAAGTGATATAGCTTCTTAGTGTAGGTTTTCTTTGTGACCTCCTATACTGAAAATAGCGTGAGGAGTGTAGATCCGTCTAAGTGAGTGGTCTAGCTTCGGAGAGTAGGATTTCTGTGTGATTTCTTACTGCGCACTTGTGGCCATTTCATTTGTTGTCTGGCGCAAGCATTGTATATTGTAATATGTGTGATTATAGTATAACCCAATATCTGTGTGACTTGGAAGAGTGGCTAAAGGATTTTTATCCATATAACCACTATAAAAATTCTGTGTGTTTGATTTACTGTTTGTTTACCTTGCATATTTTCAAAAGAACTCAAACATACGAACTGAACAAAAAGATTTTAAAAGGAGTTGTAAAAACTGGGGATAAAATCTTTTGTGTGAGAAAACATAAAGAGGAACAGATTGGTTGAAAAACACTTGACAAATCCGCTGCCAACTAGTTTCTAAAACTCTGATATTTCATCTGAATCAGCTGAGTGAAATCAGATGAGTGGTCAACTCTTCTGCTCAAAGCTTTGTGCGCGAACAGCTTAGTAGTCTTACGAATTCTAGATCAGCTTAGTCTGCTGACAGAAAAAGTTGGAGAAAAAGTTTTAAAGTTTTCAGAGGTCTATTCACCCCCCCCCCCCCCTCTAGACATCATTGACCACTTTTGGGACCAACAAGTGGTATCAGAGCAGGTGGTTCATTTGAATCAGTTGCCTGATCAACGAGCTTGATCCAAGTTGTGCTTTCCAAATTTTTTTTTTTTTTCAAAAAGAGGCATATTTTGAAAATAAAAAACTTTTTGAAAAACGGATGTCATAAGCCATGTTCCTCACATTGGCCTTATGGACTTTGAAAGCTGGAAAATCAGAATGGAAATCCTTCTTGCTGCTTACGACGACAACATGTTTACGTGCATTACAAAAGGACCATTCAGATTTCAGAAGACTGTGAAGGTTGCTGGCCAACCAGATCAGATAGTTGACAAAGAGCTGGATGAGCTGACACCCAAAGAAGTCAAGTTAGTAAATCTTGATAAAAAGGCTAAGCTCATCATGTTCAAAGCTGTAGACGAAGACAGATTCCAGAAGATCAAGCATTTCAAAACTGCCAAAGAGATGTGGGATAAAGTCTGCGAGCTAAGCGAAGGAAACAACGCTATCAAAGAACACAAGCTCAATGTGGCTCTTGAGGAGTTTGAACATTTCAAGATGAAGTCTGGTGAAACGATTGATCAGATGGATATCAGATTTACCAAAGCTCTGAATGAAGTTCTAAGGTTTGGTAAAGAATTTTCGAACAAGGAGATCACAGCAAAGGTTCTCAAGGCCTTGCCACCCAAATTCAACATGAAGGTAACAGCCATGGAAGAATCAAGGGATTTAGAGAAGATTTCTCTTTCCGAACTGTTCTCATCTCTCAAAGCGTATGAGTACAAGATGCCAAGAATGGGATTAGAAGAGTCAACCAGTTCAGACCCTACTGCTGCTCTAATGGCGTCAGACAAGTCAAGAAAATCAGCAGACAAGTCAAAACAGAAGACTCTGCTGAGTTCAGAAAAAGTCTACACTGCTGACCACGTTACCCTGCTGCTGAATGATTTTGAGAAGTTCTACAAGAAGAAAATGAAATTAAAATATAAAAATGCTACTTCATCTTCTTCTGATCATTTTCAGGAAAACAGGGATTCCTCCAAAGCAAAACTTAGAGACAACAATGAAGAAGAGTATGGACTCTAGATCATCCACACTTATCATTAGAGAAGTTTGCTGAAAAGGAAAAGTGTGCCAAAAAGGAGCTTAAGCTTAGTAAGAGCAAATCAAAGTTAGCTGATGCAGCAAAGCTAATAAACTCCTGCACATCTTATTCAGACCGCAAGTCGTCTGATAAAGAATTTGAAGAAGTACCTGAAACCCTATGCTTAACTGCCATAGAATTTGATGATTCTGAAAACTGAGGTAACTTCTACCAATTAAATGAAATGCACTATTTGAATCGTTTGAATAAATGTTGAATTACAAATTCAAATATTGTTTGTGCATTTGCCAAGCTTAATGAAGAGATGACTCTGCTGAAAAGAGCAAATCAGATCACTGAAACTTCAGGTTGAAAAACCTCAAGAATCAGCTGACCACAAAAAGCTTGAGCATGAGAATGAAACTCTAAAAGCTGAGTGTGCAATTCGATTAGATAATACATATCAACTTGAAAGAAGCAATTGCATAATTCTCTAAAAAGAAATCAGAGACTTAAAAGAAGAAGTCTACTGATGCTCAAAAGGTTAGATAACCTAGTAAGCTACCTAAGACTAATCAGACTAGTAAACCCATCAGCCAAGTAAGTTGAAATAGGCTGCTGATAGGAGTAAAATTAAAATGTCAAAGTCTGCTGAATCTAAGGAGAGTTATTAAATAACTTAGGTAAGAAATTGAAGCAAAAATGAATTATCTGGCAAGAATTTGAATCACATTATGATAATTGTTACTATGACATGCACTATGCTTATTCATATTATCATGTTGATCATGTTCACTGTACTGATTGCCATCCTCATTTCAATATGCATGCTTATCACATATCTCATGCATCTTACCTTGCTTATGAGCATTATTTTAATCATGACCAACAAGTGGTATTATCATGATAAAACATAAGTCACTGGATCATCACATGTTTGTACTAACCCTGCTGGACCCAGTAAACAAGGGGTACCAAAAACAGTCATCTGTTTTGTAGGTGAAGCACATGTGAGATGACAAATATGAGTTGACTGCCTTGCAAATTTCACCGAGTTCAACAAGTGGTCTCACCAACAAGCTTACACCAACAAGTGTTATCAAATAAGTGGTATCAACAATTGGTATAATTCAAGGGGTAGACTCTACATTTGGAGATTTCAAGGAAAGCAAGATCAAAGAATAACAAGTGGTATTAGAGACCAACAACTGATCGCAACAAGCAGTATCACCAACAAGTGTGGTATCAGTCAACCATGTGACAAAGAAATTGGTTCGTTGACTTTGGATTCATAAGTTGAGGGGGAACTTATCAGAAGACTAACCCAGAACAGCTTACTGGAATTCAACGGCTGAGTGTCTTTGAAGAGTAATTCTCATCAGACTACTTGACCACGGATTCTTAAACTCAGGGGGAACGTGTACGACTAGCGGTACTCCTGAATAAAGATGAAGTTTTCAATAAAGTCAAAATGAAGTTATCAGAAGACTGCTTCTCATCAGCCGACTGGAACTCAACAGCCAAGTGATATTCAAGAATGTACTACACCAAGTGGTATCAACAAGTGTTATCACATCAACAAGTGGTATCAGCTGACTAATCTGATTTACATTCATACAAGTAGCATCAGACTACAAGTAGCATCAGACTACAAGTGGAATCAGACCACAAATGGTATCAAGTGGTAAAAATTCTTGAAGTTAGGGGGAAATTTTCTAGCTGGAGTGATAAACAGCAACGAAGACTACCTCGATCAGCCAAGTACTTACCTACCTGTCTTCAGCATACTAAGTTTGCAATCCTATAAAGAGAAAAAGGGGAAGAAGAGATGCAACTAAGTATTGGTGTTGATGGCAAAAAAGGGGAAGATAAAGGATTCAACTAAGAACCCTTTAAGCAGAAGATTAGAAAAGGGAAAAGAAAGAACCAACAGATAAATGATGCAACTAAGAACCCTTTAAGCAGAAGATCAGAAAAGGGAAAAGAAAGAACCAACTATTGGTAATTTTTTTAAAGTTGTATCAGTTCAATAAATTTCCATCTCAAGGTATGAAGACTAAATCTGAAGACATAGAAGACGTTCTTAGTTGAAGATCAAAAGGTTAAGCCATCAACTAAGAACAGCTTAGTGAAACCTATCTCAAGGTCTTGAAGCGAAGTAACCGAATCAGCCGATTGGGATATCAGATTGGTTATCATCAGCCGAGTCAAGATAGATGTGTTCATTCTTGAATCAGCCGAGTAGCCATCAGCCGAGTGATCATCAGGAAAGTGGTCATCAGCCGAGCATTCCCATCAGTGAAGTGAAGTCGGTGAAGTAAGCTTATCAACGGTAACCAGCTGAGTGCATTAAATGCGACTGGACATAAAGTGAATATCCGTACAGCAGAGTGTACAGAAGACAGTCTGCAAAAGCAAAAGCTGCCGTCAGAGAATAAGACCGTTGCTCGGGATTAAAGAGTAATTTCGCCTTCCTTCAACGGGTAGAAATTCAAATCCGTGAGTATAAATAGAAGACTGACTGAAGATCTAAATAGAGACTTGCAAAATTCAAGATCACATCTATAGAGCAAGATCCATCAGTTGAGTCGTCTGATCACAAGCCTAGTCATTTGTTGACGAAGCTTTTCGTTGAAGAACAGAGAACTCACGTTGTCTGTCTGAGTGACTTTCAACTGAAAAGAGAGAGGAGTGTATATCCATCTGTGTGAAGTGATATAGCTTTTTAGTGTAGGTTTTCTTTGTGACCTCCTATACTGAAAATAGCGTGAGGAGTGTAGATCCGTCTAAGTGAGTGGTCTAGCTTCGGAGAGTAGGATTTCTGTGTGATTTCTTACTGCGCACTTGTGGCCATTTCATTTGTTGTCTGGCGCAAGCATTGTATATTGTAATATGTGTGATTATAGTATAACCCAATATCTGTGTGACTTGGAAGAGTGGACTAAAGGATTTTTATCCATATAACCACTATAAAAATTCTGTGTGTTTGATTTACTGTTTGTTTACCTTGCATATTTTCAAAAGAACTCAAACATACGAACTGAACAAAAAGATTTTAAAAGGAGTTGTAAAAACTGGGGATAAAATCTTTTGTGTGAGAAAACATAAAGAGGAACAGATTGGTTGAAAAACACTTGACAAATCCGCTGCCAACTAGTTTCTAAAACTCTGATATTTCATCTGAATCAGCTGAGCGAAATCAGATGAGTGGTCAACTCTGCTGCTCAAAGCTTTGTGCGCGAACAGCTTAGTAGTCTTACGAATTCTAGATCAGCTTAGTCTGCTGACAGAAAAGTTGGAGAAAATGTTTTAAAGTTTTCAGAGGTCTATTCACCCCACCCCACCCCCCCCCCCACCCCCCCTCCCTCTAGACCTCATTGACCACTTTTGGGACCAACAAGCTTTATCATTTAAAAGTTTGTTTACTTATCTATGAAAAATGAAATTCTCTTAAACATCATTATGTAGGTAAAATAGAATCACCTTTATCTATGAAAGAACATAAAATGCTTATGACTTAGCTAAATAAATTTATTTGGCTAGAGAAACAAAATATAAAGAATATCCAAAAATATGAAGACATGCATAACCTCAAATTATTATGGAGTTCTTATCATGAAATGGGTGAAATCGATAAAAAAAAAGAAGGTGAAATCGGTGAAAATTAGTGATATCGTTAAAAAAAAATCTATGAAATTGGTGAAAACATATAAAATCGATATAACCTTGAATTTTCAAGAAATTCTTTTCGTGAAAAACATGAGAAATGGATGGAAAAAAAAAAGGTGAAGTCGATGAAAATTGGTGATATCGATAAAAGTGAAATTGGTGAAAACATGTGAAAATCGATAAAAAAAAATCCTGTAAAATTGATTTACAGTGGTAAAGTTGGTGGAAAAATGTGTGAAGCTGGTAAAAGAAAATGCCCATGAAATCGGTAAAATAAATGTGAAATCAATGAAAATTCGGGTTATTTCGTTAAAACGGACAAAATCGCCAATACTCGAATTTTTATGGAGTTCTTTTCAAGGAAAACAA
This sequence comes from Penstemon newberryi var. newberryi, assembly GCA_030819805.1. NCBI lineage: Eukaryota > Viridiplantae > Streptophyta > Magnoliopsida > Lamiales > Plantaginaceae > Penstemon > Penstemon newberryi. Next base: position 33,518,897 of record JAUALY010000003.1, on the reverse strand, counting down.
GTAAAATTGATTAAAATCGGATGAAAATTGGTGTTAAACCTATAAAAGTCAGTTAAAACATGTGAAAACAATAAAAATTTGGGTGAAAATTGGTGAAAAAAATGAATGAAATCGGTAAATACATATGAAATATATGAAAATTTGAGTGCAATTTGTGAAAACGGATGAAACCGGTGAATGGTGAAATAAGTGAAAAATGGGTGAAATCAGTGAACCGGTGAACAAAGGTAAAGTTGGTGAAAACATATGAAATCAATGAATATCGAGTGAACTCGGTGAAAAAAATGTGAAATCAGTGAAAAAACATGTGAAATAGGTGGAAACGAGATAAGTGGTAAAAAAACGAGCAAAATCAGTAAAAATAAAATAAACGAGTTTAACTGACAGAAACAGGGTGAAACCAGTACAAAATGGTTTAAACCGAAAAAAAAAGGAACAATTTGACGAAAAATGAAAAAAATAATGAAAGTAGATTAAACCCATAAAAGAATGAGTAAATCGGTAAAAATATATAATCATTTCGTCCCTTTTCTTTTGCGCCCCTGAGTTTTGGACACGGAGTTTTAGGTAAAAGTTGAAAAAATAGAACTTTTAGGTATCTTTACATTTATACCCTCAAAAGTAGTAGTAGAGAATTAGTGGTGTCAAATATCATTACTTAATGTGAAAGGATACTTTTGAGAAAAATATTTCATATTAGGAAAAAGAGTGTTGTTATATCGGCTAAACATGAGATAATAAAAAAAAAGGGTCAAACTAATAAAAGAACAAAAAAAAACGAGTTGAATTGACAAAAAAAAAATTGAAATATGTGATAAAATAAGTTAAATCAGCAAAAGAATTAGTAAAATCGACTAAAAGTGGTAAAACCAGAGAGAATGTTGGAATTGATTAACAAATGGGATAAACTCCAAAAAATGGGTGAAATCAGTGAAAGAACATATTAAAATAAACTTAATGTAAAAGCGGGTGAAATCGATGAAAGAACATGTTAAAATACATTTTTTTTTGTAATCCAGTGTAAAAGCGAGTTAAATCGATAAAATAGGTCAACTCGACAAAATTGAGAAAACATGATAAATTGATTGAAAAATGGACTAGGCATGCAATTGAAAATGGATAAACTCAGTAAAAGACAGACAAAACTGGTGAAATCGATTTAAAAAAAAAAAGGATTAAACCTGTGAAAACTGTTTAGATGGAAATATCAAAGTCAAGAAAGAAAAGAATTGATGTTGTCTAATCATTCAAAGGTTAGTTTTAGAATAATAGTGATGTAAAAATATAATTTTAGGCTAGAAATACTTAATTTTTTTTTTTTATCTATTAGACTGTGTATTTACAGCTCAGACCGAATAGTGCAATGGGTATAGATCCTCCCTAATGTGGTTTCTCCAATATGATTCGAACCTGAGTTTCTCCTCTGGGAGTCGCAAGCCACTACCATTTGGCCTAACTACCTTGTGTGTTAGAAATAGTTAATATTTATAATTCGTTTATTATTTTCAAGTTTCCATTTTAGGTATTTATATCTACTTTAAATTCTTGATAATAACATAATAATTAATGTGAAATAGTCAAAAAAATTATGTGGTATGCATAATATGATGAAAAATGATTATATTATTCAACTAACATGAGAAATTAATTAATTACGTGCAACGCACGTTCACTTTCCTAGTAGGACCAATTGGATCGATACATATATATATTCAAATCATGAAATTCGCCACCACTTTCTTTCTATAAACCCAGTTCCAAATCCAAACAAAAAATCACAAACTAAATTGAAATGGCAGGAACAATTGAAGAAGAAAAGAGAATCGAAATGCTCAAAGATTTCGACAAAACTCAATCCGGCGTTAAAGGCCTAATCGATTCTGGATTACAGAAAATTCCAAAGATTTTCATCAGGCCATCTGAAGAACTCGCCCAAGAGTTGCTGACCCACAAAGAGCAGATTCAATTTCAAGTTCCTGTAATCGATCTTAGTGGAATGAGAAAAGCAATCGTTGAAGAAGTAAGAATTGCTTCGGAAACGTGGGGATTTTTTCGAGTGGTGAATCATGGGATTCCATTGAGTGTTGTTGATGGGATGATTGAAGGTGTGCAAAAATTTAATGAAATGGATGTTGAAGAAAAGAAAAAGTATTATACGAGAGATGGGACAAGAAGAGTAAGATTTCACTCCAGTTATGATTTGTTCACATCAGCAACTGCAAGCTGGAGGGATACATTGAGTATTTCCTTTTCGGACCCAGCTGATCATCATGTTGATTATGAAGACGAGTTGCCAATTTCTTGCAGGTACATATGTGTATGTATGTGTGCGTGATACCAAAATGGAACCGATCTAGTCGAAAAGGGGTCGGATCCAAGTTGGGTTGACTCTATAAATGCTTTGTTGTCTTACTAAGTATACTTTATTCTTGTCTCAGTGTTATCTTATAATTGATTCATTTCATACCATGTGCACTCAATTCATAGGGACTCTAGTGTAGAATACTCAAAGCTTGTCGAAAAATTGGGAAATAATCTCCTAGGATTACTATCCGAATCTCTAGGACTCGAAACAGATCACCTAAGAATCATGGAATGCTCGAAAGGACACAGAATCAACTCTCACTATTATCCAGCCTGTCCCCAACCAGAACTAACAATCGGAACCACCAAACACTCTGATGTTGGATTCCTACTACAAAACCAAATTATCAATTCCCTCCAAGTTTTACATCAAGGCCAATGGGTCGATATTCAACCCATTCCAGGTGGTTTAGTCGTAAACATTGGTGATCTTCTTCAGGTACGTAGTTGTTTTTTTTTTTATTTTTTGCTGAATTAGTTAAAACTGATTTTTAATGTTGTTTTAATTAACATATACTCCTATATATATTATATAGTTGGTATCAAATGGGAAGTTCAAAAGTGTTAAGCATAGAGCGAAGACCAGTCAAGTTGGACCAAGAATTTCTGTGGCGTGTTTTTTCTCTGGACCTGCGAATGGGGATAAGGTTTACGGTCCAATCGAGGAACTGGTTTCACAAGAAAATCCTCCTCTTTACAAAGAGGTTCTGTTAAGTGAATATAGAGTAAAGATCCTCACTACAGGACTCGACAAATATCGAGGTCTTGATTATTACAAGGTTTGAATATGGTGAAGGTCAGATGTTATGAAGTTTAGAGGTCATTTGGTACTTTGTAAGAATAAATTTGTGTAACAAAATAAATAGTTGTAATACATTTTGTATGTTGTGTGTTTCAATGTTTATTAAAATATATATGTATCATAAGCATAAGTATAGTAGATGGTTCTTATAGAATATTATTGCAACTTTAGTATCTAATTATGCTGAATTGATGAACTAGTATAATGGTATATATGTGATTAAGGGTACATATAAATGGTGAGCAAGAATATTTTAAAAGCATTTTACACCAAAAAAATCACACTTAATTCTGGAATCTGGATGATACACAAATAAGGAACTTGTTAAGAATTCAATTTTCCCATTCTTCATTATTGAAAACCACATGTTGAGAAACTGTGAGAATATGATACCATCAATTAATATGCAATGAGAATAAAATTAATTTAAGTACCCATATTGTAATAATATTCCTTAATTAATTTATTTTATTTTTATAATTCAGAAATCATTACTTCATTTTAAATGCCATATAATAATTTAACATAAGAATAAACTATATAAGACACTAAATATTGCAATACAAGCAGATAACTGGGAGAGGAATTCTACATTCGCCCAAACAAAACTTTACAACAGGAGCTTTCACAAAACCGGGTAAAGTAGGCAACCAAAATAACCAGTTTGAGACGCTTTTTCTCTTTATCCTATCTAAATCCACAATGACCTCTCCTATTTTCATTGTACAGAAAGAAAAAAAATACAAAAACGGGTATGTACAAAGTTATTCTGAGGTTGAAGCCTTTCGCTTGGGTTTTCGGTGAAGCAGAAATACTTTCAGACCTCAACTCCTATTCTTTGAGCAACCTGAACCCCAAAATGAGACAAAAATCATCGATATAATTTTTTTACCACTATGAAAAAAGTTTAAAGCACTAAACATTGCAGACAAACTTCTTTAAGTCCAAACGTACGTTAACGATATGTTTCGTTCTTGCATATCAGTTGAATTCAACTGAAAATAAAACTTGATGTTCGATTTTCATTTACGTTTTTACTAGCTAAAACTCAAGAACTAAGCATAGAGTAAAGATTTATAACAAGTTTATATACCTCTTTGAAGGAATTGACTTCACTTCCCCAAAGCCAGGCATCGCAACCTGCATCTCTGGCACCCCATAAGTCGTTTCTTCGATCATCCCCAACATGTACAGCATCCTCAGGTTCTACTCCCAAAAGCTCACAAGCTTTCAAGAATATCATAGGATTTGGCTTCTCTGCTTCAACCTGTTTAGAAAGAAAAAAATGCCATATTTGTAGAATGAGAGCAACAAATTTGGAGAAACTAGGGGAAATAAAGATTACTTCTACTTACTTCGGCAGAAACTGCCACGGCATCAAACCAGTGATCACACTTGAGAGCTCTCAACAATGGTCTCAATCGAGTATCGAAGTTAGACACAACAGCCACTTTTATTCCTGCTTTTCTAAGAGCTAGAAACACTTTCTCAGCATCAGGATCACACAGGTGCCAAGCCTATTGAGGAATAAGTGATCGAAATAAGTAAACTGGCCATGACATATAAACTGTATCTAGGGTCGACCCAAGCATAAGGACACGGACCCTGAAGTGTTTAGTCATATTCTCGATCATGAAGGGCAATTTAAATTAGCATTTTCAATTATTTTTTCTTGCTTTTGAAGAAATATAGTACACCATGTAAAAAGTTAAAAACAATAAATGGCTGCTTGTTGCTTTGGTGACATTCAAAAGGTGAAACATATAAATAAACTCAACAAATCCCTTTAGCCAACAAACCTTTTCAGTAGTATAATAGCTATATAGCTCCTCAAAGTATTGAGGATCTGAACAACCAGTTGAAGAAGTGACTATATATTGCCAAAATGGTCTTCCATCATTAACATATCTGCAAGTAAGTAAATTGCGTTCACACATTATCGAACACTGAAAGAGTTACACTACTGCCATGTTAAAAATACTAAATTTGTTTAGGATGTACAAAAAAAAATGGGATTCGAACTCAGGTCCTCGACAACTCGATTTATGGTCACGGTCTCATACTAGAAAAATATGAAATAAAGGAAAGATTGAAAGGATTTGATGCAGAACCTTCAAAAATAAGACATGGAGATAAGAGATAAATATGGATATTAATTATGTGAGATTTTCTATAAAATGCGTTTTAGGAATTGGATAATCTACATAATCTAATTTACAAGCTTATTTTCATAACTTCAAACTGTATAATACAAATAAATTAACAGATTATCACCTGAGACGAGATCTACCCCAAGGCTTCTCATAAGCCCATCTGTATCTGTTTAATATCTCATTTTCAGAATACTCGACTCCGTATTTTTCGCCAATTTGTCGATATATCTGAGATAGATAACAATAGCCTCTAAGCAGAAACTAAATAAAGTAATAGTATATTATAAATGCAATTAATAAACTTCAAATTAATGAAAATGGACAACGGAAAAAACTTAAATAAATACTTGAAATTAGTATTTTGGCTAAAATCGGAAATCAAACCTGGGCCATTGGCTGCGAAGGAACAACGAGAGTGCCCACTGCATCAACAAGCAAAGCTTTATGAGTCAATCCGCCGTATAATTTCCTCCGGTAATCTTCGTACTCTTTGACTAAGCCTGATAATTTTGTCCCGGTCAACACCTCCGCCGGAGGCGGCTCAAGCGCGGCGGAGGTCGAGAAAGACTTTGATTCGGAGGTGCCACGTGGAAGGACAAAACGCAGCGTTTTCGTCGGGGTAGTGAGAAGTTTACTGATCTTCGCCATAGTAAGTATATTGATTATTGAAATGATGTGATACTACATTTTACGATGTCGTATATATATGGTGCAATTTTGCTGAGAAGATTGTATGGGGGGTGGGTTGGGGTGGAAGACAAATTCCAGGGGTTGGAAGTCGGGAAATTTTATCCAATTAAAAAATTATCCATGAGGTTTAAAGCATGATTGAAATATTAATCAAATTATCCTTGAGTTATTGAATTTATTATATAGATCCCCTTATGGCGTTAAAATTGATTTCGGAAATACTCATAGGTAACGTCTAAGGTGTTATGAATCTAAACTCAAATTGATAAATGCCATTGTAAATATGAATTAAGATATTATTGATTGCACCATATGAAAAGCCATGTACTTTATTCATTGAACTTTTATTAAGTCATCTTGTAACTCTTGGCCTTTAAGTTGTACTTCTAGGCCTATATATAAGTGATTTGTAATTGTATGATACACACATAAAATAATGAAAAATGAAATGGAATGATATATTATCTATCTTCTCTCAATTGTTCTTAGTTCTTACTTTGTTTACTTTAAGTTATTGATCATTTTTAGATTAGTTTTATAACACGTTATCAGCACGATTCTGCTCTATATTTCAGTTTTAAACTAGCTAATTGGATCAACTAAGAAACAATCGAAGTGAGAAGAAATGTTGTCTAAATATATGAAGCTTTTGAAAGCTCTGTGTGCTACAAGGCTAAACATGGATTCATTCATTTTATAATCATGCTTCCATATAAGAAATTCATGTAGCATGTATGATTCTTTTCATTAATTGTTTATGTATGTTATATTTAAGATGATTACATTGGTAGTATAATTTTAGTTCCGCAAAAGTATAGAGAATTGTTTATTTCAAGGTTAAGGAAGAAATATAAAATTAAATATGAAAAGAAAAAATAAGGTTGGAGATAAATATTTATATTATGTGAAGTACTTTATCATGCTTTTGTTCGAAGGTGATTTAAAAGAATCATCACTGTCACAAAATAACAAATGGAATGCTAGTCCATATTTTTCCATTAATTAAACTATTTTTTATACGTATATTAATTTCTTATCTATATATATATATATATATATATATATGCTATTATAAAACTAAAAGAATGCTATGGTGTATTCCTTTTATATTCATCAATCAAACTTAATTTGATATTTGATTTAGTTTTGCTGAATTGGAAATAGTGCACAACATACTTTCAGAGCAATAGTTCATAAATTATCTCGGTAAATCATGATTTTAATTCACATATGGTTGGGAAGATTGCAGCTTATTCCCTGACATTATGGAAAATTGCATTTCAGTCACTATTTCTTTTTGTAGAATTGCAGTTCAGTCATTATTTTTCCTGAAATTATAGTTTAGACCCTGATATTTTTAAAATTACGATACAGTCTCTGAAATTTCAAAACTACAGTGCAGTCCTTGAACTTTTCTGATTTTCAGTTTACTCTTGAAATAGTAGAGTTTTCTAAACTAAATTATTTAATTTATGATTTAATGTTTACCCTTCTGGTGTGTGTTTGAAAGTTTGTCAAACTTTTACCTAACAGTTGGTATTGTGCTACTAATTTCGTTTTACATCATGAATAAAAAGAAGGTGAATTATGAAATTGTATTTTCTCATAATTTTTATTAAATTCTTACTCTTATTGTTATCAAGAAAGTTCTAAAATAAAAACATAATGTTAGGCCCGATGCCTAAGTGATAAATTCAAACCCGGAGATCTGGGTATACTTTTAGCAATCCCAAGTTATATGTTTGGGCTTTAAAGTTAAGGCTAATATAATCAATTTAGGCCTTGTTGCCCTTGGAAATTTCCGGAAAAAGAAAATGTATTATGACATGGATTATTGATGTTGAAATCCATTTCAATGAAAAAGAGCCTCAAAAATTTCAAAGTTGGGCAAACGAAAAAGATAAAGGGCGATATTTTTCAATTGCCATTTTTACTTGAAGGATTGAGATCTTAATATATTGAAGTAGAGGACCGGTTTGTCCTATGAAATGTTGGGGCCACAATATAGCTACCAAAATGTTAATACTCCAAAAGGATTCGATATAATATGAATGATGGCATATAAAAATGCAATAAGCAATATAGTCACTGACTCACTAAATATATGTGATATTTACAAATGCTCAAGATGAATGTTTTCACCCGAAGTTACAATATATTAAACTGATATATGATTATACTCCACGATTTGAAATGGTATCTCAATCGAAATTATGCGTGCTAAAGTATCATAATTTTCATGATTTTAAAATGCTCTTGATGAAGCAATACCGAATTGATTTAACATTGTTAAACAATGAAAGTTTGATGAAAAGAAAAAAAATCATAACTCCCACCATACTGATTGATAAGGATTGTATGGTGTAAATGTAAGATGTTAATATAAATATTCATTCCAGGAAGTGAATGCAATTAACAATAGACATGACATGGTTTAGTCATGGACAAAATTTATATCATGCATTTCATAGAAAGATTGCATCATACCACTCGAAGTGAAAGTATTATAGTGGTAAGCAAGAAATAAAGGCAATGGTGTGCAAATTGATACACTTGCTAGAGGTGTGGAGTAAAAGACATTGGTCTCGTACATTTCGTGCACAAATGCATCTTTGTTTATATATGGATGCCAATTACAACGTTGATGCACAAAATATTAATCCTATGAGCATTATGAAGATGTACGATAATATGAGCATCATGTTAGATGCATAAAATTATGCAAGCATCATGAAAATGCTTGAGCAATTATGTGAGCATCGTAAAAATGAATGGTGGAAATATTTATTTGGTTGACAGTAGGTCAACACACACAATTCTTCGAGATCGAAAAATATTCTCTAACTTGAAATTAGCAAAAGCAAAAGTTAATACATATTGAGGTACTATAAAGGCTCCAGAAGAGCAAATGCAAATTGTTTGGATGAACAAATATTTTGGGAAAGAGGCTTTGTGCTCTTTAAAATTCAAAATGAATATGTTGAATTCAAAGATATAAGCCTTGAAGAATGTATTGACGAGTTTCATATGGAAACTATATATATAAGGGGAATATGAAATATATTTATACTACATTCAATATTTCATGCCAGAATAATATTGATGAATAAAATTCCAGTTTTCTCATCAAAATGAATTATGTGACCATAAATTAAGTTGAACCAGAAGTTCAATGATCCAAAATATTATGAAGTGGCATGATAAATTTGGTCATCTAGGGAAAATTACAAATACGCCGAATTATTACAGGCATCTTTTAAAGAACCATACAATTCTTTACCTCATGATTATGTGTGTGTTGCTTGCTCACAAAGAAAGTAAATTGTAAGACCATCTCCTGTGAAGAATGGTCGTGAATCCCAAATCTTTTTATGATGATTTAATGGGATATATGTGGACGTATAGATCCACTTTGTGGACCATTTTGTTATTTCATGGTCCTGTAAAAGTTATTTTTTTAATGGTTTAAGTTATGCCTATTGTCAACACGTATTGCTTTTGCTGAGATTCTTGCTCAAGTATAAGATTGAGAGCAATGTTGCAACTTGTGTCAGGCTAGAAGCCTAATAATTCTCAATTAAAATTTATGATTGTGCGATTTATGTTATGATTTTTCCACCAAAATGAACAAATATGGGTCTACAAATACGTGTTTGTTAATTTTTATTTCCCGTATGTAATCATATATTTTGAACATTTGACGAGGCTATAACCATATATCTTAAACGCCTGACGAGGCGATATGGTTAAATCAAAATATCACGATGAGACACTCTTCCCATCGTTAGGGGGAGAATTGATGTTATTGCATGTAGAACGACGTGAAATTATTTGACATGGGTACATAAATGTACAATACTTGTCTCAACTTGGCCCACGCACAAAAAGAGCAAGAATTGAAAATTGCACTAGCATGGATTGAAGTCCTTGAAGGACAATATGCTAGCATACTATAAACGCACTTGAAGTGTGAAATTACTATTGGTGCAAAAGAAAACTTTTAAAGAAAAATGGTACTTAAAGTATTTGTCCCTCCAGAAGAGGAAACTGTTTCAAAATAAAGCGCTATAGAAAAATGACTGATCAGTCTAAATCACGAGATGCCCATTAAACAGAAATAAAATATATAAATAAATCAAGAAAACTGGGATAGAAAGGAAAATAATTATGTATAATAGTTTTGCTTATTTGGGTCGCACTAAATAAAAGTTATAAATCAGGATCCTGAACCGTGAACGTTAATATCGACATAAATAAATAAATTGGCCAATATAGAAAGATGCGATTCAAGATTACTATTAACTTGTAAAAGTATTTGGACTAGTTGTCCGCACGCCCAAAGAAGTGAAATTTATATGTCACAAACATATAATTTTACAAAAAACATGATGAAAATGTGATATATAAGACACAACTTCTTGTACGAATTCTCGCAGAGACCAATAACTTCGATGAAACATATTCCCCCGTGATTGGTACAATCATGTTGCGGTATTTAATTGATTTGCAGTCCCTGAAGGACTTGAAGTGTGTTTACGGATGTAGTTACCGCATATTAGATAGATCATTGGGTAGTGATATTTATATTAAAATCCCTGAAGGAATTAAATGGTCTCATGCTTATCCTTTACTAAACAATACAATCCTTATTAAGTTAGGGTGATCTGGTCTGATGTGGTATAACCAGCTAGATGAATACCTCGTAAAAGAAGGATTCGTGCATAATCCAATTTGTCCATGTATTTTGCATTGAAAGATTTTTTGATAAGTTTTCTATTATTGCGGTATGCGTGGATGATTTAATTTTTATGAGAACTCCTGTAGAGCCCACAAATACCGCAAATCACTTAATGAAATAACTTCAGATAAAATTTTGATAAATGTTTATTCGTTGAGCAAATTCATGGTTGATTGTTCTTTAGATATATGAATATCACTTCATCCCGGGATAGAACAATGAATAAATATTTGGTCCTGAAGTACCATATTTAAGTGCAATAAGAGCCCTCGTGTATCTTGAAATTGTTCGAGGTCGGATATAACTTTCTCGGTGAACTAGATACAACTTTGCACCAACATGAAGTCATTGAAATGACATTAAACAAACATTATGTTATCTTCGTGGATCAACTGACATGAGTTTATTTTCACTCTAAATAATCAAGCCCACAAGTAGAGGGTTATGTAGATGTTGGTTGCATAAAATTTTATTCCAAAGTGAACACGAATTTACTTATGGTGGAGCTTTTAAATCATGGCAATCTCTGAAACAAACTTTAGCAGCCACCTCTTCCAACCACTCTTAAATTTTGACATTTCCTAAATGTTTATGGATGAGATCTATGATTCAATATTTTCATAAACATGTGGGTTACATTCAATAAGGAATACGCTAATATTATTATATGAAGACAATATCACCTGTATTGTTCAAATCGAATATGAATATATCAAAAGAGACATAACGGAATACGTATCACCAAAAGTTTCTCTTCACCCACAAGTCTCGTAAAAATGGTGATTTTGACGTTCATCAATTTCAGTCAAGCAACAATCTTTTCGATTTATTTGCTAAAGCACTGCCGACTACATCATTTAGAAAGATGGTGGCTCTTGTGCCGACATCAGGGGGAGCGTGTTATTAATAATTATTTGTATACTGTACTCTTTTTCCTTCGTCCAAGTTTTTTACCAACGGATTTTTTCCTGGCAAGGTTTTAACGAGGCAGTGTTACACGCTCATCAGCCTCATATGGATGTGTACTCTTTTTTCCTTGTCCAGGTTTTTTCCACCGGGTTTTTCTGGAAATGTTTTTAACGAGGCATATTCCATAAGCAATGGCATCCAAATGGGAGTGTTATGAATCTAAACTCAAATTGATGAATGCCATTGCAAATATGAATTAAGATATTATTGATTGCACCATATGATAAGCCATGTACTTTATTCATTGAACTTCTATTAAGTCATCTTTTAACTCTTGGCCTTTAAGTTGCACTTATAGGCCTATAAATAAGTGCTTTGTAATTGTATGATACACACATAAAATAATGAAGAATGAAATGGAATGATATATTACAATGTAATTAAAACCGGACCGGACCGGCCGGTCCGACCGGTTCGACCGCGAACCGGAGGATGGTCCGGTCCGGTTTACCCCCTAAAACCAGCTGACTCAAAAACTAGTCTGAACCGGGTTGAACCTGTCCAAAATCGGTGAACCGGCGAACCGGTTTGCGCCGGTTCAACCTGATTTTGAATTTCTTTTTTTTTTCTTTTTTTTTTTCGATTTTTTAAATTTTATTAATTTTAAAAATAAACTAAAAATTCTTGTAGAAGGTGGGATTTGAACACCTAACCTTTTGCATGAAAGATAACTTCCTTACCAGTTGAGCTACATCATTTTTGTTGAATTTGTAGTACAAAACAAATTTATAAATTATAGAAAACCTGTAGCCAAATTTGTTTATAAATTAGATTATGATAACTCAAATTAACATTTTACACATTATCAATGAAAATTAATACTCAAATAATAATTTTTTATTAAAATTTGTTTTATAAGATATTTCTTTCCAATATTCTTTTAGGATAAAGAGTGTCAAATTTTGAAAATCAAATCGATATATTATGCAAGTTTGATTTTGAATATTAGACTTTTATACATAATCATATTTTAAATTTATTAATCTCTTAGTTTGTTGTATTTTTAACTTACACTTTTAAATGTTTATAAAGATATATAGTCATATTATATTTATATGAGCTTACAAATAGTATCATATTACAATTATGATATAAGTTATGTAAATATTATGTGATTTAATTTAAATATATTCTAAGATTTTATATATTTTTAATCAATTGTAGGATAATGTTTAAATTTTATGCATATTATATATACTTTAAAATTAAATATATTTATTATATCATTATGACGTCATCCGGTCCGACCAGCGGTCCAACCAGTTCGACCAGTAAAACCAGTGGCCAGTTGGCTCACCGGTTCACTGTCCGGTCCGGTTCTGAAAACATTGATATATTATCTATCTTCTCTCAATTGTTCTTAGTTCTTACTTTGTTTACTTTTATTGATCCTTTTTAGATTAGTTTTATAACATAAGGAAAGAATATGAAGTGAAAAAAGTGGAAAATTGGTGGAAAAAAGGGGACGACATTGGATTAATTCGGTGAAAAAAATTATTGAAATTTGTGGGAAACGTGTGAAATCAGTTTGCCACCCTTAAAGTTAGTAATTTCTTAGATGGCAATTAATTAGAGGTATTTCTGGAATTTAAATACTTTTTTTAATGAAATTAACATCGTAAAGGGTTAATTATAATGAATTCAATGCATCAGGAGGAGTAGTTTGGATAATTTTTAGAACATGGAGGGTGATAACCGTCAAGGGTAGTATGAGTGATTCTCCATATAGTAGTTGTTATAGGATTGACAAATATAAATATATCCAAATATAATATATTATATTTGTTTTAAACAAATTTCAGGGGTTGACATGGAGCTGGGAAATTTAGCTAGGAATTAAACAAGTATAATATATTTGTTTTAGAATTAAATGTACTCCTGATCAATAACAAAGCAAGCATAAATACACTTGTCCAATCAAGAAATCGGACATGGAGATTCGTTGTGGTAAATTACATGTTTAGCCTTGCTGGACTAAAGTAATAATAAAAAAAATTAATGGGAGGGACTTATTTTATTTTATTTTATTTAATAGAATAAAAGTTTTAGTACAACAAATGGAAGGAAATCTAATGGAAATTTCTCCCAAGTCTTATACAAAAAGTCCAAACAACAAAGCTATGGACAACATAATGTAAAGCACACACGATTAATTTAAATCTTTTTTTGGGCAACATGCCCAAAAACGTCTAATTTAATCAATCGACTCACAATTGTCCACTTCATATCCCCTTCATTATTAGCTCAAACAAATTTTGAAAAATGCGTTTGAAAATGTGGAATAGTGCGTCTCAAATTATTTTTAGTGTTTGATTTTTGTAACATGTTGGAATATTGTAGATTGTTAGTATTGATTTTCTTAGAAAATATGAAAATATGTGGGTTGTATAATTTTTATATGAAAAAACAAGATTTTGAAGTTTTAGAAATCATGAAAATAGAAACAACTGTTAGAAATATGACTCGATGACAACTCTTTACCAACATGTCAAGGGTTGACATGAAGTCGGGAAATTCTATCCTAGATCGTGTTTGGTCAAACTCAAAATATTTTCATGACAAATATAATATAAACGTTTTGGGATTGTGTGTAACTGAATGACAAATACACTTGTCCAATCAAGATATGTGGAGAATAGTTGTGGTTCAATTACATATTTAGCCTTGTTCGACTAAATTAACAATAAAAAAATTAATGGTGGGGCTTATAATTTTTTTTCTATCAAGAAAATAGGATTAAGATTAATAAAATCAAAATATTGGTACAACAAAGGGGAGGAAATCTAACTCCCAAGTTTTGGATAAAAAGGCCAAAACAGCAAGGTTATGGGCAATATATTTTGAAGCACGCGAGAGAAATTTAAATTTCCATTCATATCAACATGCCAACATCTAATCTAATAGATCGGCTCACAATTGCCCACTCCATATCTCCTTCTTGGTTATTAGCTCAAACAAATATTGAAAAATGTAGAAAATGGAGGGAAAAATACTTTTCATACCAAACATTTATCAACTCGACACTTTTCATATCAACCTTTTTCATAAAACACATTTCATACCACAATTTCAAATTTTGGACACTTTTGCATTTTCTGTTAAAAATTGGACGGAGTAATGCTCGTGTGCAACACGCGCCCGTTTTAGATTTCTATTTGTCATGATTGCATGTGAATGCACTGCATCCCTAAATTGTTTCCTAGTACGAAGCAGTTGCACACGGCCGTAATTCCGTCCAATTTTTAACGGAAAATGCAAAAGTGTCCAAAGTTATGAAATTGTGGTATGAAATGTATTTTTTGAAAAAGTTTGATATGAAAAGTGTCGAATTGATATAGGTTTAGTATGAAAACTATTTTTCCCTCTTTGAAAATGTGGAAAAATGTGTGTCAAATTATTTTAGTGTTTGATTTTTGTAACATGTTGGACTATTCCAATTTGTTAGTATTGATTTTTAAGAAAATAACCCATAGTATGTGGACGCGACCCTAGACCGTTTGGGTAATTATTGTGGTAATTGGATTTATGGCAAGAGACTCATGGTTCGTGCGTGGAATGGATAACTCAGATTGTTGAACTCCCTCACCATCCGAAAGAGGCGGAAGCCATAGCAGCATCCAGAGGTATTGAGTTGAGCGTTTCTGATCATGGTTAGAATCATATTATCTTTGAAGGCAACTACAAGACATAGTGATGGACGGGGTTTGTAATACTTCCTCTTCATCAAGTTATGTGGGCCCTGTTTTTTGAAGCTATTAACCGTTTAGCTTGTAGTCTTGTTTCATTTAAATGTTCTCACGTGTTAAGAGAGAATAATTCAATTACTTTTAGCTAAAGTAGCTCCTAGTACTGGTTTTCCTATATATAATCGAACTTCAAGGATTTATATATCTCATATTTTGTACTGGATAATATTGATTATTAATGAATTTACCCTATGGGTTCCCTCGGAAAGAGAAAAAAAATAAAAACGATTCTTGATAAATAGAATGTAGTGTAATTTTAGAAATTAGTATTCGCTAATATGTTAATATACCAAGGAAAAGATAAAAGTAACATTTGATTCTGTAAAATACCATTTGCCATATATGTTAGGAAAAATTGAAATGTAAAATTATTTTTGATATTTCGTATGTTAAACCATCGTTCAATTTTTTTAAAAAATAATAAATATCCTATTCGCTTAGTAGAAGAGTTTACACAAAGTTACATTCCAAATTCCATCATTTAATTTGAAGATTAGAACATATTCAAATTTTGAACCTTGTTATATATGATCGATGTTTTGAACTTTGGAAAGATAAAATATTAGTAATGGAAACAGTAAAGACAAACAAAAAATCTTACAAAGCAAAACAGACGAGAAAAATTGACGTGGCAAATGATGAAGGTGGTTAAAAATCGTGTCAGCAATTCCAACAACATCTATGCAATTGCGAGTCTACATCATAAAGGTGAGCCCACCTCTTAACATCCAGTCATTGTCACCCATTTGGCCATTAGTAATTGTTTGGGTACACCAAAGGGATGATTTTAACTAATAGGGCAATCAGCAATGCAAAACTGAATTATCAAAGTATATATGTCTATTTTCAATTTCAATCAATGATATATATATAATATATATTGTCTGAACATGGATCATAAATTCATGACGTAGCTTTCAAATAGATGAGAAAGCGTATAATTAATGGTGTTTCTGTTGAATTCTTCATCATTTCAACACAAGAACTATAATTTTATGCATTACAATTGCATAATTATATGAGTGTCGGGAAAAAGTAAAATATATGGTGCATTACAATTGCAGGAAAATGCTTAAAGTTGTTATAAATCAATTGAATTTGGATGCCACTCCTTTGAATACGTGCACATAAATTAGAAATATGTATCTAATACTTATCTTAAAAACATGCAACATTTGTAATTAATAAATGCATGTAAGTGGAGTATATTTTTTTTTATCTCCTCTCTAATGAATCTTTTAATTAACCTATAAATAGATGAGATATATAAAAAAAAGAATACAAAGTTTATTCATTTTATTTCTCTTGCTTGTGCTCTCTCTTGTTCTTTAGTTTTAATATTATTGCACATGCAACAAAAGCTATACTTTAAGCTCTATGAATTTGAAGAAAAAGGGATTTTTTTAATGTTGGAATTAAGAAAAATGTGTGAGACCATTAGAGTTTTTAGGTTAGAATTCAAAATAAAAATATGTATTAATTTGTTTTCTAATATTTAATTTTTCAGTACATGATAATTTTTTTCTTCTTTTCCAAAAGTACTAAAGTTCTAGATTTTGAAAATTTGGACATTTGCAAATATTGAATCAAAACTTCAATTAAGTAATTATGAACTAAACATTGTTCTTGGGGATTTGGTTTTACTCACGTTTTACACCTGATCGAAATTTGGGAAAAATCGACATGTATCTATTCATATATATATATATATATATATATATATATATAAGAGACGGTTCAATCACCGGTTCCAACTCAAGTTTTCGTATTTCTGAATCCATCAAACCTTGGCCAAACCTACACAATATATTTTCATCAGCAAAAATATAATATTTAGTCCTTCAACTTTTATATGGACACGAAAATGGGACATATATACTTATTCTCATCAAAACCCAATATCAATGCAACCCAAATCAAAATATATCTCAAATTTGATCATATTCCAACAACCACCGTCTACAAATTCTATTTAAAATCATATTCCAAATATTTCACTGAAATCACTCAAACGAATTATCTAAAATCGAAATAAAGCGAAACAGGCCATGTGCCTCTTGAGTTTTAGATTATCATAGAAAACCTAATCAAATTTTGTGGTCCTTATTTGAATTACTTATATTTTTGTGGTCCTTATAAGAATAACTTTGATAACGAGCCACAAGATTACTTGAGGCTGAAAGCGATGAGAGACCGGTGTAGTACAAGAGATTCTTAGTCAATTAATAATTCATGGCTGAAGACTTCCCCCAGTTTTTGTGGAATTGTTTTCCAGGGGCCCCGCCCCCTTTTGAAATTTGAATCTTCAATTGAAATCCACACAAATCAAATACTAGGAAATATGGAACAGGATAGAGGAGGGTGACATTTTCTTGAAATTGTTGAAGACGTGTGGATGAATATATTATTACATGAATTAAGTATATCAATAAACTAAAATGTTCTACGCATGAATATAGATGAGTACATGTACTAAGCTAGATGACAATTATATTTGCATATCTACATATATTAGATTAGGTTCATACTCGAAAAATTCTATATATAAAATATAGCACTCTCATATTTCCCTTCATTACTCTCTTGTGTGAGTATAACTTTTTAGTGTTTATGCTCTCCAATTTCTAGGTAACAATTGGTATCAGAGCCATGTGGTGTTTGGAGATGAGTGAATTTGAAGAAAAGATGTTGATGGGACCTCCTTGTCGAATTCAAGTACTCACCGAAAGAAAAATATCCACTCACATAAAACAATAATTCGATACCGCTAACTATCCACTACTATTTTTAAGGACATAAATGTAAAATTGTCTAAATTTTTCACTTTTTCAACTCTTACATAAATATGACGTTATCTAGTTCATCTAGAGGTCAAATCGGTCAGATTGATCGAACCACTAACCAATACGGCCACCAGTTCGAGTTCCGATTCGATTTTGAAAACATTGCTAAATTCTTATCATAAACCAATTCTTATTGAGCTTAATGTAAGAAATTTAATGGAGTTACATTGATTTTGTTTAGTCATATTGGATTACGTCTAAAGTCCAACATTTGTGTATTGAATAAAGTGTTTAGTCATTAATATGTTAATGGGTTTCTGTGATGGTAGACCAATTTGATACATTGGATTAATGGGCTAAGTCCCTTTTCCTATCCAAAATAAACAAGCCCATTACGAAGAGCTGTGTCCATTACTTAAAGTTTATATTCTTCCTAATAGGTGTGATGACGAGACACATTGTAGTCTATACATAGACATGCATCTCCATCTTTTTTATTTGCTAGAGATAATTAAAAATCTTATAGTGAGTGTGTGGCTGTTATAATTACAAGGATTAGAACTTGTAATTATGTTTAATGTGTTTGTTCATAAGAGAGAACGTGTTATCCATTAAACACGTCCTTGAATCTTGAATGGAGGAGTAGAAAGACTTGTCTAAATTACACTTCAAGTAAGTGTACATTGTTGCAAAGAAGATAATCGACATGATGACATCCTTAATAGATGTTAAGTGTATATTGAAATTATACGGTACACTTCCGCTTAACATTATCTTATTTCTGACTTAGTTTATATGGTGTTTTTACATCTATTATGGTGATTTTGGGGTTATAAGATATAAATATCTTACACTTATAAAGAGTCACGGTGCATGCTTTGGATAGAAGACGAGGATTTAAATCATGTACTAAAATTTTGATCACTATTTTAGTACATGGTCACTCGGGAAAACTCAATAATAATTATATGAAGCTTTATATCATGCACTAAAATATAGATGAATTGGAAATTACTCCATAACCAAGTATAATTTATTTAAGTTTTAGTTAAGCCTAATAGTGCCAATAAAGGAAAAAAAATATCTACATTGAATTTCTTTTATTTATAAAACAAAACCCCTAGGAGAAGTTTCACTACACAAGTATAATTATTTTCCTATTGACTAAAGTACCCTCAAACCTTCTCTTTAATTACAAAATCCCTAGTCACCGATCCAATCCACAAACTCCCATTATTTTCCTCTACTTCACTAACAAATTTCCATCTCTTTGAATCCAACACCTCCACCACATTTCCATCAACACTTAACCTAATTCCCATTCCATTACTCCCAATCAAATCAACCAAACGGTAATACAATTTCGTAAAATCAATTGGAATATATCTAACTAAAGCATTCCCAATCCATGGATTTGATATAAGCAATTCAGTTGATTTTTTTCTCTTGGAATTGATTCCTACCCAAAACTCACCGTTTTTGTTCCTTTTGATGTTGTCCGGAAATCCCGGTATTTGCGTTATGAGTTCGAGATTCTCGGATTTTGGTTTTTTAAGCCAATGTTTGTATAATCTGCAAGTTGTTGTTTCTGCGAAAAGTAGAAAATCTCCGTTTTGACTTAATGAAACGCCGTTTGGGAACTTCAGATTGTCTAAGAGAAGAGTTGTTTTGTTTGTGCTTGGATCGAATTTCATCAGTCTTCCGGTGTTATCACTTGTAATAATCACGGATATATAGTTCCTGCACAGAAAAGACAAAGTTACTCGATACACATCTCGAAAAATTAATATGAGTTTGATTTACATATCAAATTAGGTCTAGAGAACATTTATAATGGTTAAAACTTAGTGTGAAGTTAATTCTCGAGTTAATAATGAAACGTTGACAAAATTTATATTTATTCGAGTGTAAGTGAAATTCAGTTAATTGGAGTATTACCTTATACTTATTTTATTTAATAAACAAAACAAGTTCAAACACAATATTAAATTTAAAAAAAGAAGAAGAAGAAGTGATATTTAAATCTTACAAGTATGTCTTAATTAGGCAATGCAATTTAAGATATTTAAAACATGAATAATAATAAAAATAATAATAATAAATTATTCATTTATACTCTTGATGTTCTTTATCTTTTTACTCTTATTAATTTCCTTAGAATGCCTTAGAATAAGATTTGTTTCCCTTGAATGTATTATATTTTCACTATTTTCAGAATACAAATAAAAACTAAATTTTACATTTTTAAACTTTATTTAGAAACTTTACTCCAAAATTCCAAATAGAGGGTTGGAATTGGAAGCTTCGACGCTACTCATTCTTCCCAAGAAATTGGATAGACATTGGGATGATAAACACCGCGACGCAGTGAGTATTGTTTGACAATTGATTATGCGTGTTATCATATCTTTCTACTTGGGACCATTATCCTCACATTCATCTTCATTCTCTTTATCCTATCTTATCTTTTTTCTTTATTACCCTTCCATCTTTTGGGTAAAGATAAATTCAACACCTAGATATTCAAAGGAGCTGTTTGTTTGGTGTTTGGTAGAGTAGTTTAGGAAAGTAGTGAATGTTTGTAAAATAATCTCGATTTACGTAATATTTTGGTATATAAAGTAAGTATATGTTATTTTGGAATAGTTTAGGATGTAGGGTGTAAGATGTGTAAGTCTTATCTCATTTGTTATGTGAAATAAATTGTGTAAGAAATAAGTTTTTTTATATCAAATCAAAGTAAAGTTCGTGTAGTGTTTATTTTTATTTTAGATAAGAGAATTATTGCTTGTTCAGCTTTTTGAAGAGTAGTTTGAAAAAATTAAGAGAGGATTAATTTATTTCAGAAAGTATAAATCTTGTTTGATTTGTCTCGTTTTTCCCAAACATGGATATATTTTCAGAAATGCTAGACAAACATCTTATTGATTCTAAAATTATAACAAACTATTAAATAAGAGAGGCTTGCTTACCTTCTTGTATACCGTGAACTGCTATCTGTAAAATATACAACTCCACTTCTTTGATCAATGTCCAAAGAATTTGTGAACCTTAAACCAACTGCATCAGCTTCTTTTAAAACTGGAGTGGCCAATCCACCATTTGGGCCCACAACAAGAAGGCCCATATATGCGTCCGCTATATATAGCTGGCCCGTTTTCTCGTTGAAACGCAGGCCCAATGGTCTCCCACATATGTGCTCCATTTGTATATTATTATCATGACCACCTTCACAACCATTCCTATTTATGAATATTCAATTATTAGTTGAAAGATTATGCCTCAATTATTAGTTTTTTTTATTTTTTATTACTAGCTAAATACGAAAAATATTCAACTAATAAATACAAAAAATACTTGAGCTAGACAAAATCCAATTACAAAAACATTGGTTGGTACCTTGGTATAGTTCTATGTAATTCAAATATGTTTAATTTTGGGGTGATACTCACAGTCTTGTTTGGATCCATTTTTGGTTCATGCGTTTTGAATTTTATTGAACTGAATATTATTTGAAATGGTTTTTACTAGTCTAAACCCATAAAAGAAATATTTCAACTTAATATAATAATATTTCAGTCACATTAAAACAATACAATGCCAATTAAAATAACTTAAAAATACCAAGGGTGTTCAATGAAATCATCAAACAGGCTTAATCGATCGGTCCAACCAAATTGACCGCAATTTGCTGGTTGAAGGATAAATGACTTGGTATTAGGCTTCCTGAATAAAAGACCGCAAGTTGCAATCAGACTTCTATTTATATTTCAATTATTTTGCACAAATTTAATTTTTTTCCTTAAAAATACTCAACTAAAATATATTTCACTCATAACATATAAAACTGGGCCAAAATACACCAAACAAGGCCTACGCTCATGTATATACTACTTGGGTCGAGTGTGGTATTTAAAACCAAATACAGGGAGGTTTTTGGGAGTTAAAATAATACAGGGAGATTTTTGGGAGTTAGACAAAGCATAGGGAGTATTTTTTGTCTTTTACTCTTAGTTACTCTCTTGTAATTAAAATGTCACGATTCATGCAGATTCAAATAAATTGCATGACATATGTATATACATCATAAATTTGTACCAATTTAGGTCTAAAAATAGAGAAATCAAATCTTCGTATGAATGATAACGTAATAAGCTATTTTTAAGAAAAATCTTATTATTCAGTCTTTGGAAGGTTCTGATATTAGATACTTCAGCTGGGATTAATTATAATATATAGTATGCTAAAAATAGACATGGCCCTATAAGGCTATAACTCTAATAATAGTAAATTACATTATTATTGCATAGCAATATGGAGAAATGTAACATAGTGTTGACTTTTATTGAGACTAAATGTCCCACATTGATTGAAAATCATAGTTAAGCCCACCTTATAAGGTCTTGGCAATCCTCACCTTATAAGCTACCTTTTGAGGTTGAGTTAGGCTTAAGCCATGTAAGTGGACTTAGTCCAATCCATGTGATGAATTCTAATAACTTTCTTCCTCCAGAAAAATGACATTATTATTTCGTTCATGGTCTATGAAAGACCTGGTCTACACAAAAAAATTTCAATTCTCCATTATTATTATTAAGTTACCTCATGATTTCATACTCTTAGGTCTAATTTTCATGTGCCGTATTCATATTCATGTTACATTTAGAATATTCTAATTAGATGATACATATAGTATTTATAATTAACAGTGACAGTATATTTATATTTTGTATATGATAATTAATATCGGAATGTAATTTGATTGTCATAGACAAAAATACAATATAAGATTTAGGATATACGTGGGTGTTAAATTATTTTCTTTTTTAGAGAAGTATCTATATTGTGCAGTTATCGCAAAAATGGAGATACAATACTTTCTAAAATTAAATATTAATGATATTATAAAACTGTATTTGAAAAGAAATCGAATTAGCTACAATACAATATATACATATGCAGTCGCGACGCAAAATAATATTAATTTATTTGCAAAATATAACAAACACTAAAATCCATGTACGAGTGTCTAATCACGCTCGATGATTCATGTTTCTTTAAAATTACCTCTAAATCTTTATATATTTTGTCAATTAGTGCACAATAATCGAAACGCTCAAATGTCTTCAAAAACAAAAAAGTAAAAAACTTATTTCATGAATATAAGAATAAAAAAATACATAATAAGTTACAATTTTATATATCTAATAATTTACTCCTAATTCAATTTTATGAAATATTAAAATGAAGTGTTGTATTTAATGTTTACTGATGGATATTTTCGCATTTCATTTAATTTTATTATATGCTAAGATACATTCTTAATTTGTACACTAGGGGATATCTATTGACAAAAATAATACTGGAACGTGTTTGTTAATTAAACTAATTAAGAGCGTAATTTGCAAATAACCCAATGTTTTAATTTTTTTTAAGAGTTAAAGACAAAAACACCCAATGTGCTTTGTCTAACTCCCCAAAAAAAAACCTCTGTGTTATTTTAACTCCCAAAAATCCCCCTTTGTTTGATTTTTATTACCACACTCAACCCAAGTAGAATTTTACTTTTGACTTTTGGCGGATGGACAAAATTACCCTTCTGTGTTTTTTTTTTAAATTTATTTATTCTTTTTGAAAACATAAGTATATACTACTTGGGACGAGTGTTGTATTTAAAACCAAATACAGGGAGGGGTTGGGATTTAAAATATCACAGGGTTTTTTTTGTCTTCGATGTCAGGGGTAAAATTGTCATATCAACAGCAAATGTGAACAAATACTTGCAATTTTTCGCGTTTGAATCACACTCTCTTTTTCGGGGGTGTATTTGACACTTACTTGAAATTACAGGGAAATTTTTTAGAGTTAAAATAATACAGGGAATTTTTTAGAATTTCGACAAAGCATAAGGGGTATTTTTGTCTTTCGCTCTTTTTTTTTATGATGGGGTTGATATCATGGACCACCAAACCGGCAATATCACAATATATTTGTGCCATGAAAATTACATGTTCGCATTTTGCACCAAAAACTGAACGTAAAATTAATTATTTAATCGAAACAAACAATTCACTCACCTCTCCGGCGACGTCACGGCGAAGTCCACCCACCGGTTTTCATTCTGCAGCCACCGGATAATCCGCCCGTCCGACACTCCGGTGTACGGCCCGCCACCACTTCCGTCGAAAGCGAAGCTTTCCGGCCCGACGGCGCCGCCGGGTAAGGGTATTATTACAGACTCGTGAGATTCGTTTTTGATTGGTTGAGAATGTGTATTATGATTGAAAGCGACAAGTATGATTGCGAAGAAAGCAATTGCTATTGCAATTAAAATTAGTTTTATGCTCATCGCTTTGGCTTGGTAAACAAGTGGGGTTGCCATGATATAGATTTAGATTTAGATTATTATTATTATTTTTTTTTTTGAGAAAGATTCAGATTTAGATTTGAGTATCTAAAAATCTTAGGAAATGGAGCGGAGATTTATAATGGGATCTTGGCATGTGGATATATATGAAGTTAATTAATTACTTATATTATAATTTAAAAACAGTTATTAAAATACTTAAATAAGTTGGCAGGGCTATGTATTGCGTTTGGGGCTCATATAATATATACAGGCTCTTTGTGTGATTGGGATTGGGTAACCCTTTTTAAAATATTATCTCTAGGTACGTACCCATGCCTTATGCCTAGCCAGAGTTAATTTGCAATTTACCCCTATGATATTCATAATATTCAGTTTACCTCTATGTGATTTGAAAAACAACACTTTACCTTCTTGTAATTTGTAAAAGTTTCAGGCTGCCTCCCTGATATTTTTATATGTGATACTTTACCCCCCTGTGTTATGATAATTATGACACTTTACCCCCTGAGTTATGATAAATGTTATACTTTATCCCCATGTATTATGATAAATGTGACAATTTACCCCCTATGTTACAAAAAACTTTTCAAGCCCACTCTCCAAGTTTGGCGACTGAGTTACACTATCTGGTTGAGGGAGGTAAATTGCTTCTTTAAAATTTTCACAGGGACAACGTGCTTTTCTTTTAAATCACAATGGTATAAATTGAACATTATGAATATTATAGGGGGTAAATTGATAATAACTCCCAAATTTATACCGAATTATATCAAATAATTGGAAGAAAAAAAAGTGTGTAACAAATGATTCTAGAATAAACTGAGTTTATTGATTGGTTTGATTTTTGTTATTATAATCACGAAACTAAATTTATAAATTCATCATAAATATATATTCGATTATAGAATATATATAATGATCATTAAACTCCATAAACGGTAAACGTGGATCATGGTGAGTCATGTTACTACTAAAATTATGATTTTTTATTTTCCTTTTGTGCATATGACTAAGTTTAATTTAAGATAAAACCCTATTGGATTGCTGGCGTCACTTTCATTGTATGAGGGAAAATATGAATCAATCCACATATACCTAGTTGCCAAAATTAATCACGCAAAAGAAGTTGTAATATTTCTTAAATCGATCTCATATACTATATAAGAAACATATGCCAAAAAATCACAAAGACTTCTACCTAGATTCGAAGTATGACTATTTCAATAACTATATGGCCAAATTAAATCGTATAATAGTGGTAATAAAATCACATAACTCGTAAAATATAGAAATCATCATGTCATCAAAATGGCTATATTTATATGTAACGACCACGTAAGAAGAAAAATAGGAAATAGCAATAGAATGAGGCTGTGATAAATACTATAATTTGAAGAAGTAATTTTAAAGAGTAAAACCTAAAAACACTTTTTTTTTTTTTTTTGTTATTCTTATTAGTAAACAGACTTTGTATCAATATTTTATTAAAAGAAAGTCAAGAAACCTTTGTCCTTTTATATCAATATTTTATTAGCTTATTCTATCCGTTTGGAAATTAGAGTTGATCGTGGGTGGTTACTGCTATTTTTGAAAAGTACAAGGGGTTATTGCAATATTTTAATGTTAACGGGGTTTATATATATATTTATTGTCATTTTTTACGTGAACAGTGGTATTTTCATAGTTTATTCCGAAATAAACTGCACTTACAAAGTCTGAATACACAATGATCTAAAAGGTGATATATGTCTTTGACCTGTTTACAAATGTAATTTTTTGCTTATGAAAATAGTATACAAAGAAACTTTGCCAATTAAATAAAACACAAAGGGTGTTTCTGCATTTAACTCAAATTTCAAAGTTTATTTCCACAAAAAAATATCTTAATAGGATAAATGAAAAAGAGTCGATGACAATTTAGTTATTGTGATATTTGTAATGTTCAATTTACTATTTGTGAAAAAAAAAAAAAAAAAAAAAACATTTTACCTCTTTATGTTTTTATAAGGACTCTCACTTTCTCTCTTGCATTTTCAAACCTCCAAAAATATGTAATTGATACTCGTTTGTATATTATTGACTTAAACCTAGTTGCTCCTGATCATAAGTTATTTTTTATGAAACATTTTACCATGTGTTCCTTTATGTGAATCATTTTACCCTTTGTATTAGTATATACATGGCAGTTTACTCCTTATGTAATTTTACATATGTAAGGAAAGAGGGGTAATTTGTTTTTAAATGCAACTATTTTCACATTCACATTCAATTTTGGGCCAGGACGAGTAAACTATATATATATATAAAGGATGCAAAATAATCATTTAAAATTTTCACGGGGTATTGTGCTCATCAAACATTATGTTAATCACATATTCACATGGGTAAACGGGAACTAATCCACAAGATAATGAATTCAATAACTAGGTGCTGTGGGCCTGTTTGTTTGGCGTTTGGGAAAGTAGTTTGGGAGAGTAGTGGAGGTTTGTGAAATAATATCGATTTGCGTAATGTTGTTTGTTTGGGTTTTGAGAGAGTGGTTTGAGAAATAAAGTAGGTGTAGGTTTTTTTGGAAGAGTTAGGTTGTAGGTGTAAGATGTGTAAGACTTTATGTCAAATCATGTTTTTTATGTGAGATAAATTGTGTAAGAGATAGGTTACTTTATGTCAAATCAAAGTAGAGCTTGTATAGGTTTTGTTTAGAGATAAAAAAATTGTTGTTTGTTTGGCTTTTGAGAGAGTAGTTTGAGAAAATTAATGGATGAAAATTTTATTTCGAAAAATAGAAAACATGTTTGTTTGGCATTTTCCAAACACGAAAAAATTCTGGGAAACGCCAAACATACAGGCCCTGTGACTTTTAAGAACATGCTATTTGTAAAATAAAATTAATATATATTATAAAATGCATGTCCAAAACAAATTATTGTGATGTAGAATTTTCTTTTGGCTTTAAGTGTGTGGTTTAATGGTGAAGGACAAAGTGTCAGTCTGAACTCTTGAGGATAAAAATGAGTGCTGCCTTTAATTTGCTTCTCTTTCCCAGCAATATATATTGAATTATTGATCTAACTTTATAATACAAGTATTAATTTTTATCACTTTTCTTTTCTTCCATAAAACTGAATTTCCTTAAAAGCCTATAAGATCTGTTGCTTTGCACAACATTTTTTAGTTTCCTTTCTTTCTTACCCTGACAGGAAACAGAACGTCTACCAATCTTGTCTTTTTCAATTTAATTTTTTACAGGACCAAAATATTTAATTTGTGGCTTAACTAAAAGTCCCAAAAATCTCTTTATGGGCCAAAACAAGACTAAATTTTCAAATTATTTTAGTTACATGATTTAATAGTCAACTCGAAAAGTTAGGACTTTTTTTTCCAGTTAGCATTAGTTTGAGATCATTTTGCAGTTTATGGGCCAAAAAAATTATACTGAAGTCCCTCCTATATAAAATGTATTACACCGATCAATTTCAGCACTTTACGGTATAAATGCAATCACGTGCAAATTGCGTGACCTCTGGTAAGGGTATTATTATGTGATTACACATAATAATCCAAAAATACCCTTACTAAAAATAACGTGACATGCACGTGATTGCATTTTCGTCAGAAAATTGTAGAAGAAATCATAGATAGGTGTTACATGTTTTATATATGAGGAACGCAAGTGTAAATTCTCTGACAAGTGGGATATAAGTATAAAACATTTTATACTTAGGGGACCATTGTGATTTAGCCTTATATGTAATTTGTTGAGTAATTATTTTATCTCTTCATCTATAACCTTGTTCTAAAGAAAGTTTTAGTAGATGATGCTAGTTCAAAATTTAGTGAAATTTAGTCTACAAAAACATATACATGCACACAATTATCAAAATCAAGTGAAAGATAACATTTATTCATAAAGCATGTGTATATACTTTTTTACAAATTATATATTCCTATGTAAGGCATCATTACAGAAGCAATCCACAGCTTCCCATTCCTCTCCTCAACTTCACTGATAAACCTCAATGTCTTCCCTTCAATATCCTCTAAAATCTGCAAAACCTTTCCTTCATTACTTAGCTTTATTGCAGTAGCATGCGCCTTGCCTCCCACTAAGAAGTAGTGCAGTTGTTTGAAGCTTAGAGGAAGCTTTAACATCATGTTTCCAAACCATGAGTAAGAAATAGCCCATTTCGTAAGAAGCCCCGTTTTCGAGTGCAGAGCAACCCAAAACTCGCCTTCTGAATTTCTTCTAATATTGTCAGGAAGGCCTGGTACTTCAACAAAGGTATCGTGTTTTCCGGCATTAGGGCCTCGGAGCCAAAACCTTAGTATTCTACGTGCAGAAGTTTCAGCTACTAACACAAAAGAACGATCTTTACTTAGTGCAACACCATTGGCAAAAGCAAGACCTTGTAATAAAACTGTCACTTCTTTGGTTGATATATCGTACTTCAACAGCCTTCCAGTCTTGTCTAGAGAAAGAATTGATGGCATGAAATCCCTTAGAACATATATAGAAGGTGAAGTCAATACACATTAGCCAAGAAACTTCGGTAAATACTGGAGACAGAAGGTAGTTCTTTACATTAAGACTGTCATTCAGGTCTAGAAAAAATCATTCATCAATTTCAGGCAAGCGTGTATACAATGAAGATCAGTTTGTGTAGGTTAAATCCTACTACTCAATCGATGATATCAGCCAATGCCTACTCATGCAGCATTAGCACAAACAATATAAGAAAAACGGTGGGCTTGAGAACTCACCATTGATTTCAAGAACTTAGACGATGCATGAGCATCTATATACTTTGCACCATCCAAATAAATCAACAATTAAAGAAAGAAGAATAATTGAGTGCCTCACTTCATAGCTCCACAGCAAATGCTTTTAGTAATCAAATTCTTTCTTGAGTAGCAATAAAGCAAGGCACTTTTTTTTTTTCGGTGTTAAATGCAAGGTTACCTAGTGTTGATTGCTTGTCTCTTGAGTCTTTGTGTTCAAAGAGTCTTTTAAGTTGCATGAGTTGAAGGCCTGTTTCAACTATAAATAGTGGTTTGTAATTTGCATTTTGGCAAGAATTCCATAGGTTGGCTGTCCTTAGAATATGTAACTCTTTGGAGAATTCCTCCGAGTGGTGAGCCTATATTTCGTAGACATTGTATGAGAACTGTCATACATAGTCTACGAAATTCCAAATGATGCATTGTTTGAAGCATTAGAAAATATACTCAAGGAATTTCCAACCATATAAGTTTCATCCCCCAACTATTATCGGAGACATACAAAATTGCATGTGAAGTTGACTGAAAAATCTGATCTTTTGACTTCCTTCATCTTTTTTCATTAACTGGAGATTTATTGGTGCTATGTGTGTAGATGCTCCTGTACCATTCGAGTTGTGCTAAAAATGCAACGATATAAAAACTAACCCAAAAAGTGTGCATATTCAACAAAACTACCATTGTCATTATACATTATATATCCATATGTTTTCCCAACTTCAAGCTATCTAAACTACTGTCTCATTATCTGAAAGAAAACGCCATATATCTGAATCAAAGTATAAACATTTAGAAGGAGAAACATTGGAGCATTACCTTCTGTGGAATTCTGTGCTGGAATCTGTAAAGTATATCACATCTTTTTCATCATCGATATCCAAGTCATTGGTGAAGCGCAAAGGTTGGCCTTCTACTTCATTTACTAGCTGCGAAGCAATTCCTCCTTTAGGCCCGACTACTTTGAGGCCCAAATAGGCATCGGCAATATATAGATCTCCAGTTTTCGGATGAAAGCGTAGTCCTAGTGGCCTTCCACATATGTGCTCCATTTCTGGATTGAATGGATGAGAGCATTCCTTCCTTCACCACAGTCATCAAAAGCATTACTGTCAGATGAAAATTAACTAAATAAATGCCTTTTTATCAGATATATTCGTGTAAGTTACACGAGCAAGATACTATGCCTCTCTCATGTAAGCTTCAAATGATTCCATAAATGTTTCAATGCATGACTCTTATCACTTTTATAACCAAGTAACTTGTAAAGAAAAAGCTCTAAAATTTACCAGGCGAAATAACAATCTATCTATTTCTTGATTGCTAATATAAAAAGATCGAATGCAGTATACATCATAGTCTAATTCTTCTATCATCCCGGCATCCTAAAAATGCAATTTTGTTAAACATCTCCCCCCCCCCCCATCCCCACACCCACACCCACACACAAAAAGTTTCTTAGTACTTCCAGAGATTAATCGAAAGAGTCGAAAGGTTACTATTGTTAGAGTTATTGGAGTATTAGTGTTATAGATTGAGTAGGAGTGTTAGAGGCCTATTTGAATTAGTCCTATTTGAATTAGGAATGTTTTACTTTCTTCTATAAATACTCCTACGTTGTCATTGTAACACAACACATCGATTATTAATGAGAATTTAGTATTCCCCCAACTTTGTCTTTCTTTACATGGTATCAGAGCAAATTAATACCGATCTAGGGTTTGAGAGTGAGTGAAACCTTGGCCGCGGCGGCTCCACCATTAATAAGTCGTCGCGGCCACCAAATTCCGCTAAGTTTAGTATTGTTTTTTTGTCGCGTCTTTCTTTCTTGTTGCCTTCGTTTTTCCTGAAAACTCCATCAGTCACTCAGAAACCTACCGTCTTTGGTACTGATTCGTACATTGATGGGTTTCAAAAATATTTTCGTTGTTGTTTTGGGCCATTAGTGTGTGTGAAATTTGTTCACTGACTATGGAAAGATCTTTTATCGGTTCTTCGATGGATGGGTTTTGGATTTGTTTCGTTTGTGGGTTTGTCGAGTTGTTAATGTTTTGGAATTGTTGAACTCTTGATTGAAGTTGTGGCTTTTGGTTGTCAATGTTTGGTGATTTCGTAGATACACTTGGTGAAGTGAATTTCACAATTGGGGTGGTTTCAATGAATACACTCGGGAGAGTGGGATTCATGCATTGGGTGGTTTCGTGGATACACTCGGGAGAGTGGGATCTACATGGATTTGTTTCGATGGGTACACTCGGGAGAGTGGGATCCATAAATTGGGTTGATTTTGTGAAACACTTGGATAAGTGGGATTTACGAATTTTTCGCGATTGATGGTCAACAATTGCTACATCTGTCATCAATTCGTTATCGTTTATCGTCAATTCGTTATCCTTATTAGTTTTTTGTTTATTGTTTTTGTATTTCAACCTTTTTGTTGCAAGCTTAGAGCATAGTATGCTCTAGCTTGAGGGGGAGTGTTAGAGTTATTGGAGTATTAGTGTTATAGATTGAGTAGGAGTGTTAGAGGCCTATTTGAATTAGTCCTATTTGAATTAGGAATGTTTTACTCTCTTCTATAAATACTCCTACGTTGTCTTTGTAACACAACACATCGATTATTAATGAGAATTTAGTATTCCCCCAACTTTGTCTTTCTTTACAACTATTTCATTTAACAGTTCAAACCAAGCTTGCACAATGTGTTCGACGCTAAATTGCTCGTTTACACCCCTAATTCTGAAGCATGATCTCATTTGGCCTAATTTTGCTACAAGCAAATACATCTAGGCTATACAATTCAGAAAAATGCAAATGAATCAAAAGTAAAGTATTTTTTCCATAAACATTTTCTACTTGATATATTCAATAACCAAACTTAGCACTGAAGTATGAATTTGAGTAAGAACAGAAGTACAACTGTGGAAACCTTTCCGCAAAATCTTTAGTAGAATTGGGGAAAATGTGGTTTCGTTACCTCTGGGATGAAGTGACGGCGAATTCAAACCAATCTCCACCGTCCGGCTTGAGAATCCGTCCATCGGCGACACCAGTGTAGGGGCCTCCGCCGCTGGGATCGAAGGCTAGGCTCTCCGGCCCGACGGCTTTGGTGAGGTTAATCCTCTCGGCGGCGGGGAGGACATCGTGCGACCCACGTGCTTGAGGCGGCGTGAATACTCCGGTGGTGGTGAAGGCTATCGACACGGCGAGAAGTGGAAGTGCGATTGCAGTCAAAATAAGCTTTGGCTTCATCATGTATTAATTTTTATTTTTTCATATATAAATTATGGAGTAATTATTATGAATATTCATCAGTAAAGAAGAGTACAAATGATGAAGGTAAGAGTAGAGAGTCTAAAGACTTCAATTGAAATTTCTCAGATTTTTCTTTCTTTATCTTCCTTTTTTTTTTTTTCTTGAAAAAAACGAAAAACATAAATTCATCATTTCCACCCAAAATTAATTATTTATGAAATCATTTGTTGAACTACGCCAATAAAAATCCACCAAATTATTTAAATATATAACTATTCTACTGAACCGGTAAAATAAGAAATGCATTTATATATGTATGATTTTACAGACCTATTTGAGGGTTTTTTGCACTTTGCATCCCCAAAACATGGGAATTAGACATTTTACACCCCCAAAATATAGATTTAGCAACTTGTACCACCGAAACAGTAACAATTCAGCACTTTGCACCCTCTCTTATTTTTCGGCAAAGTTGGTCATCGCAGTAAAAAAACTTAGGTGCAAAATAGGTAATTTATTTTTGGATCTTTGACACTTTGCACCCCCAAAATACCAAAAATTGGCACTTTACACCCCGGACACAAAATTAGCACTTAACACCCTCGAATTAAGAACAACTTAGCAACTTGCACCTTCGAAATACGATAAATGGTCACTTTGCACCTTCGAACACAAAATTAACACTTAGCACTCTCAAATTAAGAAACACTCAGTAGCTAGCACCCTCTCATTTTTTCCGACAGACTTGACCACCACCGGGATAAAATAAATATACGGGCAAAATAGGTAATTCTTTTTTTCTCCCCTTAAAATTTGCAAAATACGATTATGAACACTATAATACTCATTTATCTCTCCATCTTTGTTTTCATCAATATGCATATCCATATGTAAACTTGGATTAAAAAAAAAAAAATTATATGATTTGGTAAATTTTATGTATTAAAACTTTCTAGAAACTTTTCGAATTCTTTTGAAAATTTTTGAGAACACTCGAAAAATTGGTAATTAAAGAAAAATTGACAAAGATCCAAAAATGAATAAACAATTTTGCCCCTAGATTTTTTTGACCCTAGATTTTTTTTGACCCTGGTGGTCAACTCTGCTGGAAAAAACGAAGGGTTGCTAATTACTAAGTGTTTCTTAATTTGAGGTTGCTAAGTATTAATTTTATATTTCGGGGGTGCAAAGTTGCTGAGGTGTTATTAATTCGAGGGTGCTAAGTTCTAGTTATGTTTTGGGGGTGCAAAGTGTTAAAGATTCAAAAATTTGCCCCTCGAGTTTTTTACTCCGGTAGTCAACTTTGCCGGAAAATAAGAGAGGGTGCAAAGTGTTAAATATGTGTTTTGAGGGAGCAAGTGCCTATTTCCTATGTTTCAGGATGCAAAGTGAAAAAAAACCCCTATTTGAATCAAACCCCATTTAAAGTTCGGGTTTGCTATGGGCAGTTCAGCCTTGGCTAAACTGCCCATAGTTCACCATACATTGTTTGCCATGTGGCAAACAACTTACCTATAACCGGATATATATTTATACTACACCAAATGCAAAATTACTTCAATACCCTCTTCTTCTTCTTCTTCCCTTCTTCTTCTTCTTCCCTTCTTCTTAAAACAGAGGAGTCTGCCAATTAATCAATCTTCAAATTTAAGCAAAAAACACCTGAAATTAAACACTACGAACCAAAACAAGCAATGTAGAACAAGAATCAGGAACAAAAACACTCAAAAAACCGCTAGATTCGAAGAACCCGAAATCTGATTTGAAGCCCAATTTGCAAAATTCAACAAGAGCTGCTGTTAATTGCGTAGGAAATAGGCTGTAATCAAACCTCCGAACAAAAAGAAGAAGATTCCTCAAGAAATCCGAACCAATTTTGAATGGAATTCACGGCCCGTTTAAGTTCTTGAGGGCCCGAACCTCTGAATCACTTAAATGAACACGACAAACAGCAATTAAACACTCCAGGAGTGTTTTCCAATCAAAATCGAACAGAAATCTCACAGC
The DNA here is from genome assembly GCA_030819805.1 of Penstemon newberryi var. newberryi. NCBI lineage: Eukaryota > Viridiplantae > Streptophyta > Magnoliopsida > Lamiales > Plantaginaceae > Penstemon > Penstemon newberryi. Next base: position 33,484,244 of record JAUALY010000003.1, on the reverse strand, counting down.
CCGTTCAAGTTCTTCACGGCCCGAATTAAATTCCAGCTCAATTAGTGTATGTAATGCGAAATTAACTTCCGAAACACTCTACCCAGGCCCTAGAGAAGAGTAAACGAGCAACAATTGTCTCTATGTGAAGAATTTTAATTGTCAAAAGATTTTATATGATTTTATGTTATTAATATATATTATTAACAAGGAGGGGCAAATGTGTAAGTTCAACAATTGTGACCTGCTATATTCAACCGGGTCAACAGGTGACATTTTTATTATTAAAATAATAAAACAGTTCATTTTTGTGGAAAAAAGTGAACTGCTTTTAGAAGCCCCTTTAAAGTTAGTGGAGATGCAAACTTAAATTTGATTTATTTGGCAAGTAAATAAATCTGGATGTAAAATTGCACTAAATATTGGGCTCCGATCACTTCTTGTCAAACAATTGGGTCTTGTCATGAATGTTAATCAGAACTAATTTGAACAAACAATTGGGCCTAAATATTATTTGAACTTGGGGTTGAATTTGGGCCTGGGCACCTGGCCTGAAGGATGTTCTTTTGTTGAAAAGCAAATATTTGGTCCAAAAAATCCTTCCTAAAGTTGGGGGAAAAGAAAAAATCGAAACTAAACTAAAATTAAAATTCGTATCCTCAATTCTGCCCTTTATAACATTCAAAACTACAAACACATGCAATTTTACAATACTTACATTTAAAAAATTAAACCACATTTGGTAGTCGTAAAATTATTGCTTTTAACTACTATTGCACTAATAAATGCATTTTTTCCTTACAAATAATACATCTTTTTTTTTTTGTTTGAGATATTTCAAATAATACATATACATGAACAAAAAAGGCAAAAGATATAGGATTTGGTGAACACATAAACTGGCCTAATGTGGCTTATTAGGGGCAACCTATTTGCCCCAACATATGTACATAAGGTCACCACATATTATAATTTGGAGTAGGGTTATAACCAACAAAATAAAAATTAATTATTGGAAATTCCAGCATTAAATTCATTAATATAATCAAAACAAACATTTATTATGATATCTTAATTTAGACACCAAAGTACCAGCATGTGCATTATGTATGAATTGAAAATTCTATAATTTTTTTTAGTGTATATGCATTTAACAAAGACAAAAACAAGCAAACCTTTGCTGGCAAAAAGATTTTGTGGGTGGCCCAAAGATTTTTTTGTTTTTGAATATGATTTATTTTGTAAAGAATCTTTAGTTCATGTGGGGAATATAAAATAATGAAAACTCCCAACTCCACTTAAGGGACCATTGAAAAACACGCATCATCTTCTTCAAGTTCAAGTAGTTTTTTTCTTTCTTTTTTTCTTTTTTGGGTAATTAATCTTTTTCTTGTTCAAATAGCCTAAACATTCTATTTATTATAATTGATATAAAAAAAAAAAAAAACTTGTCTGTTCTCAAAGGGCCATGTTTTTACTAAGGAAAATAATACCTCAAAATACTTTTTCAAATTGAAGTCAACACAAAGGTTTTAAAACCTTTTTGTAACCTCAATTAAAGCTTATCTAACTCTATCTTATTCAAATTGAAGTCAACACTATTTTTCTAACAACCTTTCACTAATTCTAGAACAAAGAAATTTAACAAGTTGGGATTCATTGCTCTAATTCTCAATTCAAATAAAGATGATTATTTGTAATGGAAAAACTCAATTATTCTAATAAAAGAGTAATTTATGTGGTAATCAAGTTTGTTTAGTTTATATATATATATTTTTTCTGAAAAATAAATCTATTGAGTTGGAATTGGAGACATGGACATCATCCCCCAAAGGAAGGTCATCGGACATGTTCTTTTATGTAAATTTGTAAAGCCGACTTGACCCACAATACCCGGCAAAAATCCATGATTTGAAATATCCTATCCAAACAAAGAATCCTTCACTTTTAAGACTAAATCATTTCTTGGAATTGGAGTTTTTGGGACCATCCCATTCAAACGATGGTCCATATTGAGCCATATGGTCAATCCAATCATAATACAATTGCAATACACTTTTTTTTCTTCACTTGTTTGTGTGTATTCAATCACAAAACAAATATGTTGTACTTGCAATGTAAATGATTTTGCTTCGACCAGACCCGGTTCGAACGATAATTACTCTTAAATCATCTATATTTTCTAGGCGTGTACATTGTTCGTTTAGTGTGGTTTTATACTAGCCCAAACCCAATATTTGTCATTATAAAATTAAATTCTAGCTTAAATCCTACTCAACCAGTCTTAGGATTGCACTTTACTGTCCATTCGAGTTGGAGCAGATTATGCGGTCTTAACTTTCCCAGTTTTGATGTATTTTCGTAATTTGATCAATTAAATGCACAAATTAATTATCAATTTGTACTTGTTATTATACTTTTACCTATGAATAAATTTTTTAATTCAAAATTTGAAAAAAAAATATATAGTAGAGAAATCAAAATATTAACTAGTAATTTATTGTTTGGGTTTATTGTTTCGTTCTTTTGCAGAATATTGTTTTTTAACTTTTTTTTTTGAATTCTTTGGCTGCTAGTTCTTAGCACTTGGGGTTATAATAAATTGTGGAGGGCGATATGATTTTTTGTGGATATATTAAGCTTTGGGTTTTAGTATTGAGACAATAAGTTAAAAGTAACTTATTTTTGTAAGCAAGTTAAAGTATATATTGGTGTTGTTTATATATGCGGTTCTTAAAAAAATACCAATTTAAGCATATTGCAATTTGTGGTATTTTTGCATGAAGTCCAAAATTAAACCATTTAACTTTCAATCCGCAAGTTACAATCGGTTTGAGTTGAACCGATCGATTGCGGCGGTTTAACAGTTTCATTGTACACCCTATACCAAAATAAGTCAACCACATATAAGATATTCAGATAATTTTTTAAGTATAATCAATTCAAATTATATGTAAACAAATTTGGTTTTCGATTAAGTTGATTGAATTTGAGCTAGTTTAATTTTCTCTAACAATAATAATTTACCATGGGAAAAAGTACTTGATGTAATATGTAGTAATATTTCTTGTTGACTAATATTCCCTGGTGCAACGTATCGTTGGTTCTTGTATCTCCATAATCTTGATGTACCTAATTGTTAATAAGCGGCCAACGATATTGTCATAACACATATTATTGTTGTCAGAGCATTTTTTTCATTTTGACTAATTTGTCCTTCGTTTATTACAACAAATAAAAACAAGAAAAATAATTGCATATCTCTTTATCCACATTTCTTTGGTAACATTGCCGGAATCTACTCCACCCCATTAAACCACTCACTATTTCTATCATGGTGTATAAAAACTTTTTTAATTGATATACTTGTGTTCATCAACATATAAAAATGGATTTCAAAACTTAATATGTACTGGCTTCTCACCCTTCCCATTAAATTGAAGACTTTTAATTATATAAACAAAATATTACTTCAAACAGTTGTAATTCCTTGAGAGAGAAAAACAATGTTTTAAGACATTCAAATTAAAAATATATATATAAAAAAAAAAAAAAACTGAGATTGAGCATAGTTAAGATTCCTTTTTTGTAGGAAACGACTAATTTATAACATAGAAATGTGCACGTAAGTCCAATGGTATGTAATCAAAGCAAATCTCTTAAAAAATTAGCAAATCTCTTAAAAATTGCTATGCAGAAGGTTCAATGAACATCTTTTGTCTATAATTTGTTTAAATATGTACAAACCGGCCAGTACTTTAACAGTTCAATTTAGTTTTTTTTTTTTTTTTTCAAGTCACTTTAACTTTGATTATCAAAAAAATAATAAATAAAAAAAATAACTTTAAATCTGGCTTATTCATGATCATGAAGTTGCCTTGCATGCAGTGGATTGTTTCATTTTACTTTATAATAATACATTGTGGAAATAATATCATAATTAACTATCGTCCTATAATTTAAAAAAATTCTAATTACATTCATTGATGTAATGCACAAAACATGTACAGTAATGAGAATAATAATTATTCAATCCTTTTAATTAAATATTTTGATGACAAAAATTTGTATTTTAGTTGTTATAATTCATGATAACCTAATTAATGAAAAAGAGAGGTTAGTTGCCTAATCATATATTTGTACCGTAGTTGATCAAGATAGTGATGTAAGGATCAATCCTTAGGAATTTAATTTGAATATTCCCCAAAGCAAAGTCAAATGCATATATATTTCCATTTCATAGATCTCTTTAATTAATTATTTATATAAATTTACTTTCCTAAATTATTGCGCATCATTAAGCACCACAAAACTAAAAAACAATATAATAGGGCTGACTTTCATCTAATTCGAAGTGCCAGAATAAAAATCAGACTCTCATCCTTCTGACTTTATTCTGTATTATTCTCCCTTTTCCTATTTGCACTTCGATTTTTGAGTAATTTTTTTTTTTTTTAAATAAATTCATCATTAATTATTCAATAACTTTCAAGAATCAAGAATTACAAATATTAAACCACAACCAAACACTAGTATTAAAATGGATAAAATACAAATTAGTAAGAGTTGAACTGAAGACTTCTTGGTTTTGATGCCTCATTTTTGTCAATGATTACCACTTGACTATGACCTGATTGACGATTGTTGAATTACTTAAGTACTTGAATCAGAGAATTGGAATATATTGTTTGGGAAATTAAAGTGGTCTTGATCACATATTTAATCTTAAAGATGTGACAAGTTATTTGTTAATTAAAATATCTACTTTATCTTTTCGATATGTGAAATAGGTTCAAGAAAATCTAGCTATTATTTAATCGATCTCTTAGAGTTTCTTTTTTCAAATTTTGATTTTGGTTTTTTTCTTGAGATCTGCGATGGTATTCTATAAATGAATCAAACGGCCTCAACCAATACAATGTTCTTATAAGGGAGTTCAACAAAATTTATAAAAGATGCAAGTCTAGCTAAAGAATGAGCCGCTCTGTTTCATGTTCTACGTTTTAAAACTAACTTGAAATGACTAAAAAAGACACACGACGTTGTTAATGTCGTTTATAATCGGACAAATTTGACGACAAACTTTCTTCCGCCGAAAAAACTGATACTCTCTAGAACGCTACTACAGTCACCTTCCAGTATAATCTTCGGCCACCTTTTCTCCGTAGCAAACCCCATTACGCTTGTTTCTGCTAAAGCTTCGGCCACCTCCGGTTCCAAGCCTTGGTCAAGCCGCATCGGGTCTCATCCTAAGCAAGATCCATGGACGTCCCTTGTGTTTGCAAAGACAGCTACATCAATTTTTTATTTATTTTTTGTTTACCTAAATTCGTTAAAATGCAGCTATGTAAGTAAATGGTAATTATTATTTCTAAACTATGGGTATTCGAAAATATAAGAAGTCACTAAACAGGTCAGATACTATATACCTTTAGGGCCCTAGACAAAATTTAAAATCAAAGTTGATGCAGAGGGATCTGATCATACAAATGATGTTGAACTGTCAAATTGTACATTGATGTCATTGAAGTACCGCAAGTTGACAGATCATCGCAAAGTAAAAAATAAATAAAAATCGACGTTCTTGTTCGAATTTGGTTTCTTTTGACACGTTTCATTGTTTTGTCCATAACTTTGGTTACGGTTGCCATATCACGATTAAGACCCCAATACAGAAATCTTTAAGTGATGCTCACTACCATTTGAGTGAAGCTCGATTATATTGGCACCTTCATCTAAAAAAATACCATTTTGACCCTCAAAATGCTATTTTTAGTTAGTAACTTTTCAATTATTAATTAGGAAGTTGACATTTATTTTATTTTATCATGTATTTTGATACATTTTGAATTTTGACTCTTATTTTGAAAAGAAGAAAAAAATTGTTCTCACCCTTTGCATGTGGATATACAATTTGGCTTGTGATTTTTTTTTTCTGAATGAGTTTTGATATAAAAAGATCAAGAGTGTTTTCTCTCTACGGTATTTCTTGTTTTCTCTCACATAATCAAACCATATGGCACACACGAAATTGATAAAATCATATAACTTATAAAATAATTTCTGCAGTAAAATATGATATAAGTAATCTGGACAAGGGAAGAAGAATTTTTGTTTAAAATTTTGTAATTGCACTGTCTTTTATAGACATATTTATGTTTATTCTGGATAGACACATTTGTTCAAGTTAGACACAACTGTTAAATTAACTAATTTCCAATTTAATTGTCTATTGGAATATTTAAATTCAAATCCGAAATTAAAATAAAAAACAAAAGAGGTAATACGGATTTAATGAGTCTTTCACTTATTAATTACTCCCTCGGGTTTTTTTTGTCCTGTTGGCAGAAAAAAATGTTTACTTTTATTTGTCGTTTTAGGAGTTCAATATAATATTAATTCTTTTCTACCAATTTTACTCTTCTTGTTAATTGTTGTAATTAATGCTAATTAATGTCGTGATTATTTGGTTAAAATGATATTTTGGGGTTTTTTTCTTAAAAAATTGATTATTTATTACATTTCTTAATCTATGTGCAATCCTCCAAAACTACAAATGAAAAAAACGAAGAGAGTACAACCCTACAACTTTTACATTTATAAGGAGCTCAAAATGTATTTGTCACCCCAACATGGGACGTGTTCCCACAAAGACCCATTTACATATCTTGATAATAACTCCAACACAATTCAACCCACAAGTTAATCACCAATTGTTACGAGTTCAGAATTACTATGCTATAAGAAAATTTCATAAATACAAAAGTATAAATTAAATATTTTAAAAATTATAGTTTATTTTCTTTCTAAAATATATATTTATTCTAGATAAATATAATTAAACGATAAATTTACTTAATTTTCTCTGTATAGGATAATACTTCGTAAATACACTTTTATTGATGTGAAATTCGAAAACTTACTTTTATTATTGATGTGAAATTCGGAAAACTTTTTTCAGCGAAAAGAACTTTTTTATATTGTGACTGTATTTTGTACAATTGTGGGAATAATAGTATTCATTCAACTATGCGACAAAAAGTGCTAACCAAAAATTTATTAATTCATAGTAGGTAAAAAAATTTACTTGTTACTAAAAATTAAATCAAACTACACGATATCCGCTTAAAGATTGAGCTCGGGTTGGCACATATCAAACCATAGTGAATAACATTTCTCATTTTATTAGTACTTGATTTGATTTTTAGTAAATATATCAAACTATCTGAGTAGGACTCATAATCGGCTCGATTAAAGCTTTTTTTATCAGTTCATTTATAAATCAAGCTCGATAAAAAGATTAAATCAAATTTGAACATTAATAACATTGGACCTCTATTCAACTTATTTACATTCTTAAGGCTTAATAGAAGAGTTATATATAGCTCGGTTTCACGGATTTTGTTTCGAAAAAGTGGTTTGGGTGAAATATTTGAAATTCGACTTGAATTGAGTTTGAATGTTGGGATTGTAGTTTTGAAAAAGTTGGAACCTTATTTGGATTGGAATTTAGGGTCTATTTGGATGGGTTTTGGCTCGGTCTCGCGGGTCTCAAATTAAAAAAATTGGTTTGGGTGGTTTCGATGGAACCTTTGAGACCTCATTTGGATATGTTTTGGATGTTGGGTATTGTGGTTTGAATAAGTTGAAACCCCACTTAGACTGAGTTTGGATGTTAGGTTTACGGGAAAAAGTAGATGGTAGGTGTCAAATCATTATTTCTTTTAGTGAGATTTGGGGGAAAAAGTAGGTGGTAGGTGTTAAATCAATATTTTATATGTTAGAAGAGTTTGAGTGTGAGTTTATGAATAGGTTTTTGATGTTTTTATTGGTTTGGCGAAAACTCATTTGAAAAGATTTTGGCTCGATCTCGCGAAACCCGTGAGACCGGGCCAAAACCCATCCACACACCATTAATATATGAAAAATTACATGTCATTTATTAATACAATAAACTAAAATCTGCTACAATATATAATCCTAACAACAAGCGGATCAGTACTTGTGCATGAATATTTTATTGTATTATTTTTGATAAATTCATACAAGGTAATGTGACATTTCTTCTCAATTAACCATATCCATATGTATTGTAATATATATTCCATTAGCCAAAATACGTATTTTGAATTAATCAACAAAAAAATAAGGAAGTGTATACATATTATTACCCAAGGAACATGTCAGAATCATTTGTAGAATATGGTAGGGTTAAAACAATCATGAAATTTGATAGGGAACCATATGTGAGGTTCCTGTGGTGTGGACACAAATCTACTGGGAAATCTAATCTGCTGCTTTCTTGGTTGATGCCCTTGTCCTACATATATGGAAGGACAAGTGTCATAAAAGAAAAATAAACTCGACTAAAGGGATGTTTGCAAATTGCTTTTGAAAGCTCAAAAGTAATTGCTTAAAGCAAAAGTAAAAAATAAGTATTTTTATTCAACAACAGGAGGTGTTTGCAAATATGTAAAAAAAGCAGGTTTAATTATTACAAAAATGCCACCTAGAAGAAGCAATGGAAGAAACACCTCCTTAGCTGCTTCTTGCCAACCTGCTTTTACCTGTTTTTCAGTTGAAGAAGCAATAACAGAAACACCTACTTGCAAACACTATCAAAGTGCTTTAAGCACAAAAAAAATCAAAAAGTACTTTTTAAAAGCATTTGCAAACACCCTTTAAGTATTTGAAAAGATTTGTTCGAAATTGAATTATTTAATAAATAAATTAGATCTAAATACAATCTCAAATATAAATAGGTTAAGGGTGTGTTGCAAACAGCTTATCAGTTTTTTTTTACCTCGAACACAACTTCTGGTGTTTGCAAAATTAGCTTCAGCTTCACTCAAAATAAGTTATTTTTAACTCATAAGTTGTAAGCTTCTCCTGAGGTGCTTATGTTTATACTAAACTTAACTCACAATCTCATATCTCAGCTTTTTTGCTATAATTTGCAAACACACCCTATGTATTAAGCATAAAATCTATCTAGGATCTTGTCCCATATTATGACTCGCAATCCTTGTGGTCCTGCAAAAAGTGACTTGAGTTCAATTAGTAGTTTCTTGCATGTTTATTGGCATCAATGTAGATTTCTATCTTTGTGTATAGGGCAATGACTTAGATGGTGTGGTTCTAATTAGGACACATATAATGTTAGTTGGAAACTATTTCTAAACTTCTTAATGAACTTTTTCAACCTAAGTTCCTTGTAATTCATAGTAAAGTCCTTAAAAAACACATTTTCTTATATCATTTGTTTGTTCAATTAAATGATACTAGTATTTTTTTTTTTTTTTTTGAGAAACAAATCAGACTAGTTAAATAATTAAACATTATGTTCTCACATTTGAATTTCTTAATATTGAATGTGTAATTTTATTAAGTAAATCTTTGTTTGGAATAGAAGCCTATATATATGGTTATATAATATAATTTGATCCACTATGTATATTTAAAAAAATTATTTGTAGGAATAGTTATGTGATATATGTATTACACGAGAACTATATTCGAATTGTGATTTATTTGTATGATAGTTATTCAATAAAACTAGTATAATATAACTTGTGTGTTGCAACACATCATTTGTACTAAAAGTTCTACTCCAAATCGAACATTTAAAGTTTTCACATGACATTAATACACTTGTTTTGAGATTTACTAAAACTCCTGGGAGAGTAAGTTATCACAAAACATCTGTAATACATTTGTCTTGTGGTTTAATAATTTTGACCAAATCAGATTTAAGCATAAATTTCCTACTCGTACAACATATGCACAAAACATTATTTTTTTCTTTAGTTTAATACTAGTAATTAGTTTACTTTGATATCATTGTAATAGTTTCGATTCGATGTAGTGTTTGATGTAACAATGTATTCTCCATCTAAAAAAAAAGGGGGTGACAAGTTGCGAAAGTACTCGAAATCATTCTACCCAAAGATGTTTTATTTGTGTGGGGAAAATCAAACATTTAATAATTCTAAAAGAGTGACTAAATAAATTTCCAAAAGTGAATTATCATAGACTCGTTGAAGTAAAAGTCTCAAAAATTGGACATGAAGATAGATGGCTTGAGATCTCGTCAAAGAAAAAGTTGAAGATCTTCACAAAGAATTGTTTTACCAAGATCTTCCACCATCTTACATAGTACCTACCGACATATCATTCCACATCCAAATGGTGTCATAAATTGAAAAGGGTTAACTTTGAGCAACTTGAGTCCAATAGGAAAAATTCGTAGTATAATTCATAATTAGTAACTAATTAAATATATTAATAATGCAGCAAATTAGGATAGAAATTTTAAAAAGTTCAAAATATGCACAAATTAATACATGCAAACATGGAGAGAGGCACACAAACATTGACGACGGGGGCACACAATTTGATAGAGTGTATTAAAATCTATTCGAAAGAGTTTTGCTTCGGTTTCGCGGCTTTTAGTTTCGTAAAATTATTTAGATGGTTTCGATAAAATCTTTAAAACCTCATTAGAATTGAGTTTGGATGTTGTGATTTGAAAATACAGTAGATGGCAAGTGTCAAATCAATGTTTTATAACATAGTTTGAGGATAAAGAAAAAGTAAATGGTAGGTATCAAATCAATATTCTATAAGATTTCAAAAGTTTGAGTATGAGATTTGGTTGATTTTCATGGGTTCTGTGAACTCCGTTTGAAAAAAATATTAACTTAATTTCGCGATACTTGCAAAACCGTGCCAGAACTTTTTGAAATAGGGCCCAAAGTTGCAGTGGAGATTTTCAGCTTTTTGTGTTGATAATACAAATTTTCATTGATCAAGTTCAAAATTTTTACTTACCTAGTTACCCTTCATTTTCTTTAATGATGAATTGATGATAAAAGAAAAGCATTAGAGGAATTTAAAGGGAACCAAAAGAAAATGCAAAACATAAAAAGAAAGATAGAAAATGCCCTCCTTTTAGCACCACCCTGCACCGGCTCAAGATATGGTAAGCGCACATGATTTCACACTAGGAAAGAAATTTAAAGAAAAAGGGACCAATGCTGGCATCACCTGCATTCATCTCCTTTTAGGGGCGTATTGGTACATTTTATAAATACAAAAATGTATTTATAAATAAAAATAATACATGATATGTACTATATGTGTACAATTTATTTTTGTAATGTGTTTAGAACTAACAAGAAACCACGGTGTAATTTGCATGTAACGGACATAATAAACTAACAGAAGTACAAAATATTTTGCAGGTTAATTTTAAAACAAGATTTGGAAGGCAAAACACAAGAAAATCCACCAAAATTTACCAAGAGAAACTTCTAGGATTCGAAAAATATTACAGAAGTAACAAAATCTCGAAAATCATGCCAAATTACAAACAAAAATAAGTGCTATGGTAAAATTTTGACAAAAAAAAGGGTTCAAAAACACTAAAAAAAATAATAATAGACGGAATATTATCAAAATGACAAAAAGTAATTAAGAATAACTATTCGGGTGGTTAAATAGCGGACTTTGAGATCATAATGTACAACCAAGTATGTACATGGCGTGTTTTCGGGAAAGAGTTTTGCTAATTGGGATCATAAGCGAGATTCAAATGCAGTCACAATTATGACCAAAATACTGAAATGCAATTAAGAAATATAACAATATCATTTGTTGCCTTTGCACTAATTTACCACCAAACGATATTATAACGACATCAACGAGCAATCTGACAACTCAGCATCATCTATCCCGAATTCCCTTACATCACCCATCCCAAAAACTTTCTACTTTCTTTCCTAGTTCTTTTTTCTCCATAGTGATGTAAAATACCCAAAATACCCAAACAAAGAATCAGTCACAAATATATGAGCCCATGTTCATGATTTGTTTTCAACCATTCTTTATTCCACTCCAAGTCATACCATTTCAAGCATTAACTCTCTCTGTATTGCTTGCCTTGTAATTCAATCCCAAGTTTGAAATTTTGTGGAAATCTTTGGATAAAATCTGGTCAGAGATCTTGCTTTTGTGGGTTGTTGATTTTGTTGTTTTTTTTTTCATTACAAAAGCTAATCTTCATTTTCTCTTCTTCAGCTCCTCAAAAAACAAACACAACCTAAAAAAGAAGCAAACTTTTCTTTCATATTCTTGAATTGGTGCAATGGGCATGACCGCAGCAGATTCTCAGTTTCATGTTCTAGCCGTTGATGATAGTTTGATTGACAGAAAACTTATTGAGAGGCTACTTAAGACCTCTTCTTATCAAGGTAATTAGGTTAATTTCTTGATTAGCTTGATTAATCTCAATCATTTTTATAATAATATGTCTTAATTCTGATTTTAAGCTTATCTGGGTTTTGTGCATTTTGTTTGAGGCAGTTACTACAGTTGATTCTGGTAGTAAAGCTTTAGAATTTCTTGGATGGAATGGAGATGTGAGAAGCAACCCAAATGAAAATGAAATCTCTGTTTCTGAAAAAAATTCTCAGGTTAATTTTGTTTTTATTTTCAATTTTTACATTGTTGGGATTTTCTGGGTTTTTCTTTTTTTTTTTGTTCTCAGCTGTCTGAAAATTCAAATTATTTTTGATTTTTATAGGAAGTGGAAATAAATCTTGTTATTACAGACTATTGTATGCCTGGAATGACAGGGTATGATTTGCTAAAGAAAATGAAGGTATGTTGTCTTGGCTTTATTCTGTTTTCTGTATCTTCCAGATCATAGAAATGAAAATGCAAAAAACTCTCCTCTCTAATTACTTAAAAAAAAAATAAAAAAAATTTAATATTATTAACAAAAAATGCAAAGTATATAATTACTTTAAGAAAAATTGTGTTAATTTATAAGCAAAAAACTTCTTTTGAAAAAAAAGTCGATAGCGAGCCGATCGCCTACCTTAAGGTTTGAGTGAAATGCAAAAGTATCCATATGCTTTGTCTAATTGGTAAAAATTCTTCTGCGTTATTATTATTAGTAAAAATATTCATGTGCTATTTTTTAATTAGCAAAAAAAATCCCTGCTAAGGAGTATTTCTTTTGAGGAAAAATGACAATTATACAACAACCATAAAAATGTAAAAACACCCCAATTCACCTAAAAAATTGAGAAAAAATTCACCTTTGAAAATTTGCAATAACATCCATGTTCATTTAAAATTGACAATAATCTCCCTCTTGAATTATGAAAGAATTTTAAATTAATTTTTTTTGGTAATAAAAATCAACACAGTGGGATATTGTTAATATAAATAACAAAGATAGTTTTTTGCCAATTAAACAAAGCACTCAATTAGACAAAGCATTGAGATATTTTTGCATTTTGTTGCTTATTTAATATTGCAAAAATAAAATAACACACAGTTTCTTCGTGTAATCAATATTGCAATTTTTATAATTGCTTTTTTTTTTTTTTTTTACCCATATAGAGGATTTTAACTCGATAATTCAAGGGGTCTGTAGTCATTTTAGATACGATCAACAAGAATATTTAGCTAATACGTATGAGGTTTTTTGCATTTCACTCCATAATCCTGTCATGTTTTGTAGAAAGATTGAAAATGTCATCTTTTTTAACACTATTTGATTTACTTTTAAGGAAAATATGCCCAAACCAAATCAAATCTTGGATTTGATGTATCCTAAAAAGTTTGTCCATTATGAGGTCCTTTTCATGCCATTAAATTGTGATCAACAAGAATCTCTACAAAATCTATCCCACCTAATATAATGAATAAGACATTTTGACTACAACATTTACTAATCCCACATGTTCACCCTTTTTGCTATGTCTTGTATCTTTTGATGTTAATACTTACCTACTTGCAATAAATACATGTAATATTTAATTTTCATTTAGTCATCTAACATTAAAATGCTCTTCATTTCATTTGATTTCACAGGAATCTTCATCTCTGAGAAACATACCTGTGATCATTATGTCTTCTGAGAATGTCCCCTCAAGAATCAACAGGTAAAGAATGAAACTTTAATCATTATATTTATAACCAATTTATAGAATTATCTTATAAATTGAATATTGTTTATTCATATTTTACAGATGTTTAGAGGAAGGGGCAGAGGAGTTTTTTCTTAAGCCTGTGAGATTATCTGATGTGGATAAGCTTAAGCCCCATATTATGAAAACCAAATGTAGTGATATTGAAAAGCCTGAAAAAGAGGAAAAGCAAGAAAATAAAGAATCAATTGAAACATCATCAGAAATCCATTTACAGAAAGCACAAACAAGTAATAATAGCAAAAATAAATCATTGGATGAAGGGCATTTACCAGACAGAACAAGGGCTATAAACAATGACTTCACTGTCCAATTAATACAATTTGGAACATTTTCTTTACCTTTGTTACTTCTTCTTTTCCTTAGTTATAGTTAAAAGGTTAGAGATAATATGTACATAAAGAGGGGTTTTATTTTGAATAATTCCCACCCAATTTTGTGTTATTGATGTAGATATAAAAAAGAAACTCTTTTTTTTTGTTCTTGAAGGGTATATAAATCTTATATCTGACTTACTTTCTTTTAGGCACGTCGAATACATTACTGTGAGCACCTCTTCCCTAGTTCGAACCTGGATTCATTTCTTTTGTTTTATGATTGTGTTTTACATATTTGGTTTTGGTTACATGGTTTGTCATGTGGTAGAATTTTTAGTATCTACAACAACTTACTTCAAGTTCTAATTAATTTTGGAGTATGGAAATAGTAGGGCATAGTTGTGGAGAACAAATGTCCCCATGAATTGAAAATTAAGGATAAGTTTAGAGCGAAAGAAAAAAACACCATCTATACTTTGTCTAACTCCCAAAAATTTCCTTGTGATTTCAATTAAGTGCCAAAAACACCCCATAAAAGAGAGTGTGATTCAAAAGTCAAAATTGCAAGTATTTGTTCACATTTTGCTTTTGATATGACAACAAAAATACCCCATATGCTTTGTCTAACTCCCAAAAAAACACCATATGTTATTTTAAATCCCCCAAACCCCCTGTGTTTGGTTTTAAATATCACACTCGATCCAAGTAGTATATAGGTTTTCAAAAAGAATAAATAATTTTTTTTTAAAAAAACACATAGGGGCAATCTTGTCATTCCGTCAAAAGTCAAAAGTAATATTTTACTTGGGTTGAGTGTGGTAATTAAAACCAAACACATGGATTTTTTGGGAGTTAAAATAGCACATGAAATTTTTGGGGGGTTAGACAAAGCATAGAGGGTGTTTTTGTCTTTAGCTTGATTAGTTTACCTTGTAAGGTCCTAGATAATTTTTACTTCTTAAACTAGATTTTGAGGTGAGTTAGGTCTGAGTCATTTAATGTTCATTCTCAATCCATTAAAAATCTAAGGTGGTATCAGAAGTCTGGTTAAACGAGAAATCTATGGGTTCTGGCTCGGTTTCGCGGGTCTCAGTTTCAGAAAAATGGTTTGGGTGGTTTCGGTGAAATCTTTGAAATCTCGTTTGGTTAGGTTTTGCCATTTTGGATGTTGGGATATGGAAAAAAATAGATGGTAGTTGTCAAATCAACGTCTTCTTTAGATAATTTGGGGGAAAAAATAGATGGTATATGTCAAATCAATGTTTTATAGGTTTCTAGAGTTTGAATATAGATTTGTGAATAAGTTTGTATTGAGTTTCATGGGTCTGACGAAAACTCATTTGGAAGTATTTAAGCCCGGTCTCACAAATCCCACGAGACTAGACCAAAACTCATCCACGTAGAGCCATTGAGTCCTAATATGCAATTTTTACATGTATACATAAGATTCTAGCTTTAGGAGGGTATGGCATGCATGGAATTTTAGCTTGAATCTCATCCAATTGATCAAGACTTTCAATTAATTAAAAATTTGATAACTCTTATTTGAATAAATTGATCCATAATCTAAATACATCAAGTTTATTCATCCTCTTCCCTAGACTTCATTAACCATTTGGAACTAACATTGATCACTCAACAACATGAATTAATTTTATTGACACATGCATTATCAATACTTTTTTTTAACAAAATCTGATAGGTACTTTATAACAATGGTTAGGTGATTGATCCTTTATATATATATTTGAGAGTTCGGTATAATAAAGAAAACATGAGATTGTGAGATGATTGCAATAATTGGCGTAAGAAATTTGTTTTAGAGGGAGATAGTTGTGGAGATTTTAAGGAGGAAGATTTTATTGTAAAATTTTACCATTATCAGATTACCTAAGACTTGGACTTTATAAAGACGTCAAAAATCCAATGAAATTCGAATTTTGATTAAAGTAAATTAATATAAATTTTATTCTAGGAAGATCCACTCAGAATTCGACTCGCTGACGAAACCAGTGGGAGGAACTCGAGAGGGGGATGCCGAATATATTCATTTAACTTTATTGTTTAATGTCAATGGTTGTTAATGGGACGGATTTCAACCATTCGGTTAGAATTCGTTCCGATTTGTTAGGATTCGATGAATTTGATTTGCTTACGAAGATCTATAATGTGAAATATGTGGATCGAATATGGATCCAGGCCGAAATGATCCGTTAAAGATTTGTATCCGCAATATATATATATATATATATATATATATATATATATATATATATATGCATAAAGTTTTTCAAACAAGTAACATTAATATTTTTTTTTTTTCGTTTTCCAAGGGTTTAATCCCTTTCGATGCGGGTTGGGCACATTAAGTGAGTACCTCTCCCAACAGGGATTCGAACATGAGTCCGCTACTTTGTAGTGACTAGTCCCTTCCACTAGACCAATCACCTGTTGGTACATTAATATTGTTTTACCATTAGTTTAGTAAGATATTAATTAATAATTCATACATAATCTCATATTTTTGCCTATTTTCATCAAACAATAAAATTTAATTTTTGATTCCTTAATACAATAGGATTTTTTTCCAAAAGTAATATGCTAAGTCATTTGAAGTAAGTGGTTAAATGTGTTAAGTGAATTTATACGAGAAAAATAAGTTTGAACACGTATGCTAAGTTAATGAGAATGTAACGTTAACGGATTTGTTTTAGAAAAAGAATATTGGTTGGTAACTTAAAAGTGTAGATTCTATTGGACCCAAAATATTTGATATCCGACTGAATCCCTTATAAATCTGATGGATGCGAAAATTTCAGATCTAAGCAAGATCCGAATCAATCTCTATCCTATCCGTTATAAATGAAATTGGTTTTCAAATCCAGCCCGAATCCGACCTAACATCAAGAAGCAGAGTCAATTTGAAAATTAGTCCCATGGACTGGTTCTAAAAAAATTAGGCCTTTTGTTTGTTGTGCATTTTTAACACATTGTCCCACAACTAAACGAAAAGTGTCTATGATAAAGCCCATGTATACTTCTAATGTTAGCCCATCATCTTCATAAGATCTTCGGCCATGGTCCATGACTCGGCGCATACCAATGACTCGGACTACGATTGGGGATGTATCAATCCAAATTTGATCCGATTGATCCATAATTGAATAACGTGAAATAAAAATGAATTTAGGTCAATTCAATCTATTAAAGATTTATATTCAATAAAAAAAGAAAAATAGGACTATATTATTAAAATAAGTGACATTAATAGTTTATTATCACTAGTTTAAGAAAATATTAGCTAATAATTTAATTTGTATGCCTACTTTCATCTAAAACTATATATATTAGTCAGAAAGTTGGAACAAGTAAGCTAAATTAAAAGAAATTGTAACGTTAACAAACTTATTTTTTTTTAAAATAATGCTGTAAATTTTTAAAATTGAGATTTTATTGATCGAGAAATATTCGATATCTTCGAACAAGATCCGATGGACTAAAAAATCTAGATCCTAGCGACCCAAATCCTATCCCACATAAAAAGACCCAGATTTGGGTCGAATCCGGTCTTACCTGAATTCAACCCATTGAAAATCCTAATCATGCGTTACATAACTTATATTTTCATTTAACTTAACTTACGTGTTCAAATTTCCTTGGGAATTCACTAATATCCAAAATTAGTATGGATTAATTATCGCTATATTTAACCATTTAATGCGAATTATTTATAATGGATCACGCTGAAAAACAATGAATGGTATTGATATTAGTGCATCACAATTAATTTATGCCGTTAAGTAAAAATATGCATAAAAATAGGAAATTCTTGCATAGACCTGATCTTTGGTAAACCATACACAAAATCTTGCAAATAAATAAAATATTAAGTCTCCTGCTAACTGCTAGTGAAATATTATTCGTGTTACTTATGAAAAAAATCATATATATATATATATATATATGCTTTTATTATCGAATATCACCGGTTTGGATCGACCTTTGCTCCAAATATTTCATATTACATAACTGAATAAAAACTTCAATAAATAAGATCGGATTGAATCCGAGTTAAAATATGATCCATCGACGGCCCTAGGTTCAATCATCATTAAAAAAAAAATATGAAGCCACACTTATTTAAGCTGTTATAAATTTATGGTAGATATTTGAGTCCAACTCTATCTCAAGAATTCTACTCACTTAGTTTGATGAATAATATTAGATAAAAGTTAAAAAAGTATAAAAAATTTATATCTTTTATATATGTGCTTTACAATAATATTTAAAAATTAGTGGTGCTAACAACTTATTAAGTTTTTCAAAGAAACTATGTGAACACAATCGATTACAAAATCGAATTATCATGATTAAGTTGAGCAAAGAAAACAAGTATTTAAACCAGGAGATATGAGCTTCAACTTGTATACAAAAGACCATAGGCAAATACTTTAAGCAACTTATTTAAGTTTCAACCAAACATTCCTCAAATTTTGGCTATTTAGGAATGTACTAAGAGAATATAAAGCTCCATCTTCATCAATAAATATGATGATGACAAACTAAAGAAAATTAAATACTGCAGCTACTTGTACTGATCACGTATTTCGAACGTAACTAAAAACCGTAAGGAGATTGAAAACTCAAATTCAAATTTTATCTATGTACATATCAAACACCTACAAGATATTGTAACACAAAAAACAGCTACATACATAAAAAATTCACAATCTGAAGTTGAATACAAGTTTAAGTATGCATTTTTTTCCGGATAGTATAGCTCATGGTTCAAGTTTATTTGAGCTCTTTCTTTGTACCCGTCTAATAGGTATCTATTAGAGGATCGTGTTTCCTAAATATGCTTGATCTAGGGCTCATTCTTGTGCTACATCAATGCAAACCATTATTCTATCAGAACTTGTTTGGTAGCACTGTAAACCATAGATTAGTAGCACATTAGTAAAACAAATCAAACAAATGTCTTGATAGGTCATAGAAATTATGATATCATAAATTTGGCCATGTGATAATTATATTTGAGTAAGTACCGAGTTATCGCTTTGTTTATCATCGACCCCCTTTATTTATCTGCATTACATTAAGACCCGATCTCGCTTAATATTTGCTAGGAAAAAGAGATATCATAAATTGTTTACGGCCAAGCAAATAAGATTCCAACGAAGCCGGTAAGTTATCCCACATAAGGATTGCTTGCATAATTCAAATAAGCAAATTCAAGTAAAAAGCAAATGAATAAAGAAGATTAAACAACACAACATGTATTATATATATAATGGTAATACAAGTCAAAATCGAGGTAAGCATAAGTACCTATTTCTGTTCAGTTAACTTGTTATAGCTGCCACAAAATTCAAATCAGCTTACTTTTGCTTCATCTCTGTTTTCTTAGCATTATGGACAAGGCCAACTTTGTCTAAATAAGGGGCAACATATCTCTCATAGAAATACTTTTTTGACATTGTACACAAATTCCCCAAACTAGGCCATTTCTTAATCAAATTGTGACTTTCCAAAATCTCTAAAACTTGTAACTGTGGCTTTAACTTCTTTTCTATGCTGCGACCAAACGATGTCGGGTTGTTGATTATACAACGCATATCGTACTTTCCAGTGGCAAGCAAAACATTCATTACCTCCTTCATTTTCTCTTCTGATAAGCCAAACACCAAAGGGGACTTTCTAAATGCTACAACTATATCATTTTCGGAAAATCCCATATTCCGAAAAGCTTGCAACTTTAGTTCCCAAGTGACATCACTCATCGAAGAAACAACCGAAACAGCATGAACAAACATTCTTGAACTTCTACTAACCCCCATCTCATCAACCTTGTCTACACATTTCTTGATAATTTCCGGCTTAATTAAGAGATATCTCGGATAAGAATAGATAACCCTACTGATCTGATCCATTGGTACACCACAACTCTCCAAGAATTTAACATTGGGGACCAAAGTCTTTTCCAAATTGTTTGTCAAAAACGACGCAGAAACCCTTAAAGCCTTACGCACTTTCTCGTCGGATCCTAGCAAATCCTTTAGAATAGATAGTGAGGGGATGGCTCTGTTATTTGTACTACAATGCAAAATTGTAGGATAAGTTGAGATGAACTTGGCAATGTCATCGTTTGAAAAGCCCAAGTCTTGGAAAATCTTGAATTTAGGCTTAATGCTCTTATCAAGATTGGAAGAGAGAAAGTTAGGCCTGTGTTTCAAAACTTTTTCCAATTGGGTATTAGAAAAGCCACTCTCTTTGAAGAATGAAATTACTGAATCGGATTTTTCTGGGTTTTTTATGCGGGTTAGAACTGACGCTATTTGTGCGGCAGCTTGAGGAGAAAACTTGTGTTTTTGGAGCAAGAATTCAGAAACTGTGGAGAAATAACGACAAAAAGAAACATGGGATTTGAATACAGATGATAGAGAATTGTTGGAAAACTTATAGTTCAGATTTTGGCGGACACTTCCAGCAATCATGATAAAGATTCAAAACTTTTAAAAGGGATTGCCCTGTAGGTTGAGAGGAGAGAAATGAAGGGCGATTTTGTATAGTAAAAGCTTGGGCTAGGTGGGTCGAATACGGACCGGATATAGGTTGATACGGATCTGGGTACAAATTCTGATTACCTATCCGGTTTCAGATCTGGATCCAACGGATTTTCACATGGATTAAAGCCATTATAGAGGACGGTTCAAGTGTCTTCATCTCGTCAATAAAGCATCTTTTGCTTCTGCCACCACAAGATACAGACTTCCACCCTATGATACACGGATACTCCGGAAAAAGACTAAGTACTGTATCGGATATAAGGGGATACCGATACGCGTAGGATACACATGGGATACATATTCGATACGCCACGTGGCGTATCAGTAATAAAAATAAATAAAAATTAAAATAGATACGTGGCGTATCAGTAATAAAAATAAATAAAAATTAAAATAGATACATATCGAATACACTAATTGGGCATCAGGATACACCGATAGGTTTATTATGTAATATTTCGGGTCATATTTAAATTCTTAAAAATGATAAAGTCTCGAGGGTTAAACATAAACGACTAGTATCACTACTCTATATCTTAATTCAAGTCTATCTCCTAGGTCATGAAATCTCAAAAATGAATTCGTTCCATTGATGCGCTATGTTAAGAATTAATTATGCTTGCTTTTGGAGTTATATACTTTTGTTTATATCATAGTGGATTAATTTTACTTTTAGGACTTAAATTGAATGATCTAGTTGCTTATAAATAAATTTAAATTATATTTTTGTATCCGTATCCATGCCGTATCGTATTCAATAAATTTTAAAAATCCACATCACCGTATCCGTATCCCCGTATCTGTATCCGTGCAGCATAGCTTCCAGCCCAAGCATGTACCGGAATTTGAACGCGCCAACACGCCTAAAACCTTCGACATAGTTGATAAAGGCGTCAAGATAATTTCACGAATATGTAATAATGAATTTATGAAAAGAAGATGGTGGAGATTTTTACCACTAACAAAAATTGGTATATAGCTAAACACTTGGTCCCTCCTGAAAAGAACAAAAAAAAAAAGATTGTTAAGGCATTGTCTAGGTCTATGCACCCTACTAGTAATATTGTGTTTACTTTAAATGAGTTTGGCTAGTGGTTCATTTGTTAGCTTGGGATCAGGAACAAATCAATTAAGATCGGTTCTAGTCCAGCCCGAACTGCAAATGAGTCGAGTTAGCTGGTCCCGATCCCAAGCCGTCCTAGACCATCTTAGATAATACCTCTATGTAATTAGGATATGAAAGGTTATCAATATATATTTCCTCGTCAAGTTTTCAAAATAAAATGCGACTTGAACATAATCATTTTGATTGAACTTGTTATCCCATCACTTTTAAAACCATTATGGTGAACTCACATTCTCATATTTTTCTATCATAATAGCACAACCTTAAGAACACTTTCGGTTGATGGAAAGTATGTTAACACTTTGTTGTTCACTTTGTATAGCTTTGATGACGGTTGTGTCTTTTTTTTCTTCCTTCATTTTAGATGGGAGTAGAAAGCCACTAAATGCAAGAGTTACAAGAAGATAATCATGGTCTCTATAACCCACCTTCTTGTAGTTACAAACTTTAAAGATTAAACTACCTATTAAATAAGGGATTATTGCATTTTTGGTGTCGAAACTATAGTTCATTGACGTTTATACCCCGTAACTTTTCGAGCTGACACATTTGGTATCACAGCTTCAACATCAGTGGCAATTTTGGTGCTAATTGAGGCCCAGTCCGAAATTCCCCATATGCGGACCATGTGACATGAAAATTGGGGATTTTGACTATTCAACGCATTTTTCATCAAAAAAAAAAATTATTTCCATCCATCAAGAACTAAGCTACTTGGATGTTTTTATTGAAAGACTTTTATTAAACTTTATGCGGAAAAGCTTTAACAATATGCTTATCAATTTAACGCATATTATAAACATATCATAAATATTATTAGGATAAGAGATTTATCCGTATACCGTTCGCCATGGAGTCTTCAAGATATGACGTTGCTTCAAAGTAACCCTTCAACTAAATTTGATATTTCCTCACTTGTATAATATTTATAGTGAACTCACCTTCTCCTCTCTTTCTATCCCAATGACACAACCTTAGAACACTTTTAGATGATGGAAGTTTGCTAACACTTTTTAGTTCTTTTATTTGGTGTTGCTTTGAGGAGTGATTGTGTCTCCTTTTATAGATGAGAGTAGAGGGCCACTAA
This sequence comes from Penstemon newberryi var. newberryi, assembly GCA_030819805.1. NCBI lineage: Eukaryota > Viridiplantae > Streptophyta > Magnoliopsida > Lamiales > Plantaginaceae > Penstemon > Penstemon newberryi. The sequence continues at coordinate 33,461,166 of JAUALY010000003.1, read as the reverse complement.
ATGCAAGAGTTACAAGAAGGTGAAAGACCAACCATCATGGCCTCCATAACCCACCTTCTTATAAGTTAAAAACTTTAATCTACCTATTAAATTATCAGCCTTTAGTCCTTAATATGAAGAGTCCAAAAACTTAAACTTGATTGCGGTTAGCGGACCATTTAATAAATAAATAAAAACTAACATTCTCCCACTTGGTCCACTAAACTGATTAAGTTAAAAATAATTTTGACTCTATCGGGCTCTTCAAAGAAAAATTTGACACGTGATCACGATTTAAATAAAAACAAAGGTTGACAACTAAAATAGGTAAATGGTATACTTTAACACTAGATATAGTCTAAGTCACTAATGTGAATCATAGCGGTCATATGACTTTGTTTATCATATTCCCTTCCATGTATTGCACCACTAGCAACTTTTACTACTCTAATCCATAATTGTCCCTTTAACTTTGTCTTGTTAAGACAAATCTTGTTTTATCGAATCCAAACATAACATGTGTACACATAATTGGAAACAGGAAAACATAAACAATAATTTAAGCAAATGATAATTTATTGATAACCGCTTATTATAGTCATGGATTGCTTAAAAGACCCATACTAATAACATGTTCTTTATGAGTCTTTATAGGCAATCATTTGGTCAATGGATCGGTGACCAATATGAGTGGTACTTAAATTTTCAATTGACACTTGTTGTTTCTGGACTCTTTCTTTAACAACTAAGTACGTAATTAAGATCCATTTGCTTGGATCCACTAGAGTACTTTCCATTCTTTGAAAAGAAAACTGTTGCGGTATTATCACAATATATCTTCACTGGCTTAGCAATTGAGTCAACAGCCCTAAGCCCTGAGATGAAATTCCGCAACCACAGTGCATGACTCGAAGCCTCAAAACATGCAACAAACCCGACTTCCATCGTGGAAGAATGCTTTACACTCTTCCAGGAGATTGCTCCACCAGCTAATAGAAATACAAAGCCCGAAGTAGACTTTTTACTATCCTGGCAGCCAGCAAAATCCGAGTCTGAATATCTAATAACCTCTAATTGATCTGATTTCCTATATGTGAGCATATAATCCTTCGTTCCTTGGAGATACCTCATAACCTTCTTTGCTGCTTGCCAATGATCTATGCCTGGATTACTTTGATACCTACCAAGTACACCTACAACATAACTGATATCTGGTCTAGTACAAGTTTGTGCATACATCAAGCTTCCAACAGCTGATGCATATGGAATCAATTTCATTTCTCCTTTTCCAAGTCATTCCGTGGACATTGTTTTTCTCTTAACTTATCACCTTTCGTGATAGGCGCATCAATGGCTGAACATAATTGCATATTGAATTTTCAAAACTCGATTGATATATCCTTTTTGAGACAATCCCAGCAATCCTTGAGATCCATCCATGAAGATCTCTATGCCAATAACATAATTTGCCTCTCCCATATCAACCATCTTAAAGTTTGTGGAAAGATAATCATTGGTTTCGTGCAATAAACCAAGATCACTACTTGATAACAAAATATCATTCACATACAAGAATAAACATATAAACTTGCTCCCACCGACCTTTAGATAAATACATTGATCAACAAAGTTTTCTTTAAATCCAAAGGAAGTTACGGTATCATTGAACTTTATATACCATTGTCTGGAAGCTTGTTTAAGCCCGTAAATAGATTTCTTTAATTTGCAAGCCAAGTGTTCATTTCCTTGTTTTGCGAACCCTTTAGGTTGGTCCATATAGATATCTTCATCTAAATTTCTGTTTAGAAAAGCGGTTTTGACATCCATTTGATGTAACTCCAAATCATAATGAGCTACAAGGGTCATAATGATTCTAAGAGAGTCCTTTTTAGACACTGGAGAGAAGGTCTCTCTGCAATCAATGCCTTCTTTCTGAGTGAAACCTTTGGCCACTAGTCTGGCCTTAAATCTTTCGATATTGCCCTTAGCGTCGCGTTTGGTCTTAAAGACTCATTTACAACCGACTTTCTTACTATCATTAGGCAATTCGACAAGATCCCAGACATCATTGTGATCCATCGATTTCAACTCTTCATTCATGGCATCAATCCGTTTATCAGAATCTTTACTATTCATGGCTTGTGAATATGAAACTGGATCATTTTGAATACCCATATCAAAATCAGATTCTTGTAGATATACCACATATTCATCTGTTATGGCAGATCTTCTTTCCCTTTGAGATCTTCTCAAAGCTACCGGTTGTGGTGGTTCTACATTAACATAGTCAATGGTGACATCTCCATGAAGCGGTGAATCAATAAGTTGTTCATTTACCTCAACTTGTTGTACAGGTTGAGTAACAACATTATCTTGAGAGAGATAAGGTGGTATAATATCCACTCTAACTTCTTCAATTTCAGCCTTTCTCGATTCACTGCTCCCACTAAATTCACCATTCTCCAAAAATTTAGCTTTATCAGTTTCAACGATTCTCGTACTATGGTTAGGACAGTAAAATTTGTACCATTTTGACTTTGATGGATATCTAATAAAATATCCAGATATTATTAGTGAGTCCAATTTCTTTTCATTTGGATTATAGATTCTAGCCTCCGCTGGACAACCCCAAACATGTAAATGTCCTAAACTGGGTTTCCTGTCAGTCCACGACTCGTAGGGAGTTGTTGGAACCGCTTTACTTGGAACCCGGTTTAAGATATACATTGCGATCTTTAAGGCTTCACTCCACAATGAAATGTGTACAATTGAATCACTTAACATACTCCTAACCATATCCATAAGAGTACGATTACGCCGTTCAGCAACCCCATTCTGCTGTGGCGTTCCAAACATTATGTATTCAGCACAAATACTCCGCTTTTCTAATAATCTTGCAAATGGGCCATGATGTTGTCCCGACTCATCATATCTACCGTAGTAGTCCCCACCCCGATCTGATCTCACAATTTTAATTTTTCTATCTAATTGTCTTTCGACCTCCGTAATGAACACCTCAAGGACGTCAACGGCCTGAGACTTTTGATGAATTAGATAGATGTAACCATAACAAGAAAGATCATCAATGAAGGTGATGAAATATCTTTCTCCACTAAAACATGGAATAGGTAGTTTGCAGATATCTGTATGGATTAACTCAAGAAGTTCTTTACTTCTTGTGGCAACCTTTTGCTTATGTTTGGTTTGCTTGCCCTTAATGCAATTCACACAAATTTGAAAATCAGTAAAGTCTAGATTTTCCAAGACTCCAAACTTTACTAACTTTTCTAATCTTTCCCTGGAGATATGCCCTAAACGTCTATGCCACAACATTGAAGGATTTTCATTAGTTAGATTACGTTTTAAGCCAACTTCTGATTGAGAAGTTAATAACGATTGTGAAAACTCATAATTTAAAGATATTTTATATAAACCATCACATAAAACACCAAAACCAAGAATAACTTTATTGATCAAAATACTGAGTTTTTGACAATCGAAAACAACGGAATAACCACAAACATCTAACTTAGACAGGGAAAACTAAATTTCTAGAAATCTAAGGTACATAAAAAGTGTTTTGAAGATCCAGTTGGTGACTCATCTCTAAGATGAGGCGATATGTGCCTACTAGTTCAACAATTGATTTGTGACAGTTCCCCATATACAAAATCTTTTCATTTTCCTCCGGCTTCCGGGTTGTAAGGAATTCCTGCAAAGAATTTGTGATATAAGTCGTTGCTCCAGAATCAATCCACCAAGTATTAGAAGGAACTTCAACAAGATTTGATTTATAAAATACAAAAGAAAGATTAGTACCTTTCTTTACGAACCAGGCCTTGCGTTTTTCACGGTCCTTCTTCAGATGTCCCTTTCTGCCACAAAAGTAGTATTTGACAACCTTTCCATGACCCTGGCTACTTTCCCCGGGCTCATTTCCTTTCTTTGGTGTGTTTCTGTTACCATTCTTCACATTATTTCCTTTATTCTTCTTTACTTCATGAGTTACAGCTAGTGCAAGATGGCGTCCTTCCTGTCTCAACCTCGTTTCCTATTGAGCGCACATACTACTCAGCTCATTCATATTCCACTTTTCTTTTTCGGTATTATAGTGGATTTTGAATGGGCCAAACTTAGGAGGAAGTGAGTTGAGTATGAACTGCACGAGGAATGGCTCCTCTACTTTCATGCCAAGAGTTCCAAGCTTAGCAGCCTTATTAGCCATATTCAGGATGTGTTCCTGAATTCCTGTTTCACCATCATATTTCATGGTGGTTAATTCAGCCATGAGTGTTCCTGCTAGCGACTTATCCACTGATTTGAAACGGTCTTTATAGCCACTAACAGGTCATTGGCATTGTCAGCCTCGGGAAGTGAAGTCAAGTCGTAATGTTATTTGCTACGGTCATGCGAATAAACATTAGACCTATTCCAGGCTTCCTTCACGCTAACCTCAGTTGTTTCCTCTGGCTTATCGGTAACCAATGATAGGTCTAGATCCATCACACCCAAGGTGAATTGAATTTTTCAAACCATTCAGAGAAATTTGATCCATTAAGAGTTACAATACCGGAAGCATGCGAGTGCAATAAAGTAGGAGTAATAGCTGAAATAAGATGCAACAAATATAATAAGATAATGTATTAAACTAATGCTTATATTGAGGTTTAAAGTCAATTAAGATAATTTCTCCTTTGGGCGAAAAGTAGTACATCTATTGTTCACTCTTTATAGGTGCAAATCACTTAATGTAACACCTAAGTAGGTCTAATATAATTTTATCTCACTTATGCAATTAATCATGTTACCTTTGGAAATCCAATCCTAATTGCTAAATGAATATAAATTATATTCCCCTTCCCAATCTATAATTAATTAAAAGTGACTCTCCTTTGGGAGAGTCTCAATCTCTTAACTATGATTGCAATCAAGAATATTATTGTCCTTTATATCACTAAATGATCAACCTTTTATGTAGTCTTTATGTTCATAAAATTTCACTAACCAATGTCACTTTGGCAACTACAAGATTACCTATTTTTTACAAACAAATGACTAACCAATAATGTTCTCTATTATTTTATTATGGCAGTAACTTTAATATACACAAATAAATTATACATGAAGTTCTATACACAATCTGAAATTATAAAATGGTGTAAAATATTTTATCACATATTTTGGAGTGAATAGCAAATTAACTCCCTGTGTTATTCTAAATAGGTAATTTAACTCCCTGTGATAAATAAAAGGGCAAAATATCTCCCTGTGATATTCTAAATAGGCAATTTAACTCCCTGTGATAAGAAACTCCCTGTATTTTTATAAAAGAAGCACATTGTCTCACTCTAAATTGCTCATTAATTCATATCACATGGAGTTAAATTGCTCATTATTTCATTTCATAGGGAGGTAAATTGCCTATTTTTATATTACAAGGACGTAAATTGCTCATTATTTCATTTCACATGGAGTTAAATTGCTCATTAGACATATCTCAGGGAGGTAAATTGCCCATTAGACATATCACAGGGAAAACTTGCAAAAAAACCCCATATTTTGACAATGATTATATGTTTAAACATAATTTTCCATTATCAAATCACGTAATTTGTATTATACTGTAAGTAGTATCACTAAAATTAGAACTCATCATTTTATCATGTGATACAACAAAAGTAAACATAATAGCCATATCAAATAAAAGCATACGGTACGGACCATATTTGCAATAATCTTCAAAATTAAAGCAATCACGAAATCAATATCTTATTGGCTTTTAGGCAGAAGGTTTATGTTATTAAAGAATCCATAGTCACAATCTCACTCGTCAAACATGCGGATATATATATCCAACAACTTTAATAACAACCTTTTAGATTCTTTTTGATTTTTATTATATGAAATTAAACATCATGGCATAATCAATTAAGAAATTTTGCATCTGCCTTAGTGGCTGAAAATGAAAAGTTGAACCGTTACATCAAAGATTAATTTTGCTTTCCTTGTAGTCATGTCATGAATTCGTAAATTTTGCTTTCCTTGTAGTCATGTCATGAATTCGTAAAAGCTATCACTTTGCCAGATTAATTCATTCAATATACAGAATACTAATCTGCTTAACGATTTTTTTAAAATGATCAGAGAATCAAAATTTGAATAACATCAAGGCAAAGGTATCGTATGGCTCTAAATACCAATTGAAATACTTTTATTAAACTTTATGCGGAAAAGCTTTAACAATATGCTTATCAATTTAACGCATATTAAACATATCATAAATATTATTAGAATAAGAGATTTATCGGTATACCGTTCTCAATGGAGTCTTCAAGATATGGCGTTGCTTCAAAGTAACCCTTCAACTAAACTTGATATCTCCTCACTTGTATAACCTTTATAGTGAACTCACCTTCTCCTCTCTAATTTCTATCCCAATGACACAATCTTATAACACTTTTAGATGATGGAAGTTTGCTAACACTTTTTAGTTCTTTTATTTGGTGTTGCTTTGAGGAGTGGTTGTGTCTCCTTTTATAGATGATAGTAGAGGGCCATTAAATGCAAGAGTTACAAGAAGGTGAAAGGCCAACCATCACGGCCTCCATAACCCACTTTCTTATAAGTTACAAACTTTAATCTACCTATTAAATTATCAGCCTTTAGTCCTTAATATGAAGAGTCCAAAAACTTAAACTTGATTGAGGTTAGTGGACCACTTAATAAATAAATAAAAACTAACATTTATTTGGGGAAGAAGAAGAAGGCTGGGTAACAATTTAATTAAGCAATGTTTGGTGAAATTTATAGGAAAAGTTAGGATTTTGAATTTTAGTATTTTTTTAATGAAAAAGGCACCGAATAGTCAAAATTCCCAATTTTTATGTCACATGGCCGGTACATGGAGAAATTTCAGTATAAATATGAAATATATTTTTTTGAAAACCTTGATACCAAATTTATTTTTTGAACTAAATTTTGGTATCAAAGCTACCTTAACCATCATATGGTTTTTGGAGTCACTCTCGCCCTAATCCCTGAAGATACTTCTCTTTCGTATGAAAATAGGTTTGAATATGGACAACTTGAGTGGAAACAACCAAAATTTATTTACACATCAAGAAGATATTCGAATTCGATCAACGTAACTTGTGTTTCTAGAGAAGAAAATTAAGGGGTTAATTTATCTAGCTTAAACTGATTTTAATTTTGTAATTAAGCTTGAATATATCGAGTGAGTTGACAAGAATTCTAAAGAACTTCTTTGTTACCGTGATCATTATTAGTAAAATTATTTTTCTCAAACAAAGAAAAAAAAAAAAGAATAAATTCCATTAAAGAATATTTGTAATATATCGTAAAAATTTCTTAAATTAATTAGTACTATTAGATTCTCTTATCAATAGTATCAATTATATACCCAATTGAGTAATATCAACTAGTAACTAAGGGTGGGTTGAATTCGGGTTAGGACATGGTTGGAATCAAGTTGTGCTTGAGGGAGAATATAAATATGTCGTTGAAGGAATTTGTGCCCTCATTCTAAAAGGGGTAACACAAGACCTATTTTGGATGATATCAAACGTCTTGTCTCCGATTTTACCTTATTTAGTTACTCTCATGTGTTTAGAGATAGCAATTCGGTAGCACATGCTTTAACTAAATAAGCTCTTAGTTTAGACTTGTCTTTGTTGGTGCTTTCCGCATTTAAAGATTTTGTACTTGATGATATTGATCATCGTTTTGGGTTTCCTCAGAAAAAAAAAAACAAAAAAAAAAAGTTAAGGGTGGTATTGGGTTCGAAAAATCAGAACTCGTCTCGTCCCGTCCCATTTTTTCAAACATCCGAATATGACGAGTATTTCAAGTTTAGAAACCCGAATATGAAATTCTCGTATATATTTTATTATATAAATATGTGACGGGTTTAGGATTGAATTGTACAGTCTAAATATTCGAATTCGCCTAGTCCAAGAATGTTGGGTAACTCATCTCCTAGCACATAATCAATTTAAATAAAATTAGCCCTATAAGGTATAACTAACTTATACAGTATATACATTACTTAATAATATGGGATAATTACATCGACCTCCCCTGGGGTTTGGGCTAATTATTGCCCAATCCCCTCGCAATTTCATAATTACATCCACCTCCCCCCACATTTGAAAAACCTTACAAAATGATGTGAAATGACCATATTGTCCTCGTCAGTTTTAATTAAAAATAATTTTAAAAAATCAAATTAACAAAATGTCCTATTTACCCTTGCATGGAATAATTACATCGGCCTCCTCTGAGGTTTGGGCTAATTATTGCCCAATCCCCGCGCAATTTCATAATTACATTCACCTCCCACATTTGAAAAATCTTACAAAATGATGTGAAATAATACACAAAATTACAATATTACCCATGCAATTATACACAAAATTACAATACTACCCTTGCAAAAATTATTTTTATACATAAAAAAAAAGACTAACCATAACCCCCCACCCAACCCCACCTCCACCATCCCAACCCCGCAAATATCCTCCCAGACCGTGTCGTCGGCCTAGTTCGAATCCTAGGCCTTCCAAGCTGACGGCGCGGCCTGGGAGGAGATTTGCGGGGTTGGGGACGTCGGGTGAGGGGTTGGGGACCGGCGGTGCGGGGTTCGGGATTGGGGTGGTTGGGGTGGGGGGCTAGGGGTGGGAGGCTAGGGATGATGAGGGTTTTTTAAAAAAAATAATAATTTATATTAAAATAGTTTATTGATTTATTAATATTAATATTTTTATACAAATAAGATATGATTTTAATATTATTGTATTTAAGTAAGAAATATTTTAAAAAAAATTATGATTTTATAATAACTATTTTATTAAATCGAGTATTTTTAATTTTTGTAAAAAAATTGTTGATTTTATAATAACAATTTTGGTTAAAAGTTTAAGAAAAAATTTAGTAAACATGTGAGCATTTTTATAATGTCTTATAATTACTGTTCAAGTTTTTTTCTTCTCATGATTAAACGTAGTTCATTAATTTATCCTTGTACTTTAATTATGAAAAAAATTGAAATTATTACAATTACGGGTAAAATATATTTACATTTTTTTATTTATATTCTACAATATTTTTTTCTTATAATTAACCACAATTTATTTACTTTTCCTTGTACTTTAATTGTAAAAGCATTATGAAAAAAATTTGGAAAAAATCATTGATGTGTTATTATATTTTTATTTTAAGAATACATATACACTACTATTAAAATTCATTTATTCTTTTAAACATAATAAATTCATTTATTCTTTTACTTTAATTAGAAAAAAAATTGAAATTATTAAAATTACGGGTTAAATGTAGAGTTGAATGTATTTACATTTTTATTTAAGTCTACAATGTTTTTTTCTTATAATTATCCATAATTTATTTATTTTACCTTGTACTTTAATTGTAAAAGCATTATGAAAAAAAATTGAAAAAAAAAAACGTTCATTTGTTATTATATTTTTATTTTAAGAATACATATAGACTAATAAACTAATTATAAGTTTCCTGTAAATTTATAACATTTGAACCCATACTTATACATATACATTGCAAAGAAACCCCTCCTATGTACCAAACATAACAAGGGTATAATTGTCCAACAAAATAGCTACAGTAACCTCAAGGGTAAAATAGGAAGTTCAATAAAAATTTGACGATGATGTCATCAAAATGTAAGGTTTTCGAAACGTCCAGGGAGGTGGATGTAATTATGAAATTGCGAGGGGATTGGGCAATAATTATCCCAAACCTCAGGGGAGGTCCCTGTAATTATTCCTAATAATATTTGTCAAAAATTAATAATCATTTTGGTTAAATGCTTAATTACTATCATCAAATAAATAAATAAATTTAATAATTTAGTCCATTTTGTTGATTCATGATTTGGTCCATTTAGAACCTCATGACATAAAAATATAATGTCCCGACTTTGTTCTCAGTATCTTTTAGTGCAAATTTTTTTCTTTTTAAAAGAAACAAATCTCGTAATCTCATATCGTCCCATCCCATTAATTCGCTCATGGATACCCAAAATATTACGGGACAGGTTTGAATATGAAAGTTAAAACTCTAATAGTTCACTATTATGTTGCTATGTATGTAGGCTGTTACTAAAATTTACATATTACCAAAATAATTAAAAAATAAGTGGATTAATTACTTAACTAATAAACAGAATTTGCTTTGACTTTTGACTGACCGCAGTTATGTGGATTCTTATCCAATGAATGAGAGAGGAATCAAAAATCACAATGATAGACCCCACTTCCGCCCGATGCGGTTGGATGGGGCCCCCACGAAAAGTTGTACATTATCAATTATGAGTTGTACGTCGACTGGGGAGAAGCGTAGGTTTATCATCTGTCTTCTGTCTTCTGTCTTCTGCCTTCTGTAATTGCTCTGCTGGAAAACCTGAAGAAATATTAGGTGAAATATACGAATTTTATTATTCGATGCATGTGCCGATTTTTCTAATTGCATGCTTGTTTTTGTTATATTCTACTATATTTCGTGCCCTAGTACTATAATTAATCGAATTTTATGGATTTATTTCGGGTGATTATTATAGCTTAATTATTGCGATTTTGTTTAAAACTTCAAGGTTTAAGTTTAATGGCGTTTTTTTTGTGATATGTAGATGTCGTTAGTGTGTGTAAAGTATTTTTTTTGGTTTTTGAAAAAATGTTACAAACCATTGATTGTACAAACTCTGTTTTCTATCTATACTCGAGGGAAAGAAGTGTAACAAGAGCATATAATTTAAAGGAATTCCGTCTTTCATTTTTTCGTCTATTAGAATTGATAAATGATAGGTGATGCAAGTTTATGTGGGTGAAAATAAACATATTTTTTAGAGAAATAGGGCTTTGAAGAATGTTTAGATTGGATTATAATGGTAAAATGTGTGAATTGTGCCGAATTTACTTAAACTTAGGGGTTCTTCGTAAAGTGCACGAACTAGCAGGTTTGATGAATTACAAACAAGGTGAGAGAGAAAGTGAGGAATGTCGAAGAGCTGGATGCTCAAATAGAAGTTGAGCATGCATTTCTTCTCGTACGAAACAAAGAGTCTTAGTTCTTTTTTTAAGAGGTCAATGTGTTTTCCGTTGTCTATTCTGTTCATGCATATAGCCAAGCTTTTTGTTAACTTCTGTACTTGCCCCAGCTGGTCAATTTATTATATTTTATTTTATATCTGTCTTGGTTTGTGATTCACTAGTTACCTATCTCGTATTAATGAGCATTTATTCGACGCGGTATAGGTTGCATATTGAATTGACAAGAAAGCTGGAGTTAATGTATTCTGAGGTTTCATTATTGTGACATGATATATTGACCAGTTCGATTATATTTAATTTATTGGTAGGGAACTTACATAATGTCTAATGGAGGAGTTAGAAAAGTCTCGCTACAAGATATACAGCTGGTAAGTTTTCTTGCCTAATTTGTATAGTTTATTTTTATTTGTCGTTTTGTGCTATATTGTAATAGTAAATGTGCTCCTTTATTTAGATGACATTGATCATATATATGTTCGACAAATTTTGTTGATTATTAAGTTGCATATAAACACGTGTTTGAAAGATGAAACTAGAATCCTGTATAGATGGGACATTTCGAGATCCTTTCTATGAAGGGTTTCGGTACTTCTGGATATTGAAGTTTTCTAAGACTATAAATATCTATATGGTGAAACTTTTTATGGGCAAATTACACAGTATCACTTCGAACAATTCTGAAAAGGAAGCATGTCATAATAACAAAATCACTTGGCCGCAAAAGTTCCTCTTTACAAGTGAACATTAATGATAAAAAAAAAATTCTACGAGATGAATGCATGATTGATAACAAATAATGAAATATCTGAGATAAGGATGGTTTCTTTCTTAGATTGATCTTATCATTTTGAGCGTCACAGATTGGGGTCAAAGTGTTGATAGCTGTAGCCTCATTAATTGCATTTTTATTGGTAAATCTTTTCTGGCATAGCAAGAACAGTGGGCTACTAAGAAGAGAAGCATCCACTAATGTTTCTAACCTTGTATTTTTCTGTGGTATCAGGTTCAAAATCTTATAGAAAGGTGTCTTCAGCTTTACATGAGCCAGAGCGAAGTTGTCAGTACCCTGTTAAACCATGCAAAAATTGAGCCTGGTTTCACTGAACTCGGTAATTTCAAATTATTTGGCTAATTTTGTTATCTTCTTCTGTCTGTGTACTTTTTAGGGAATGGTGTTCACTGTAATGCATCATTGCATATTATCATTAACATACAGCGTTTTTCATCAGATTATGTATGCACTTATCCCGACCTAGTTGTCAATAGCGAGGATTCTGTGAGCCAATCACTAACAAAATTCGTTACTGTGGCTTTCACTTTCAAATCTATCTACTTGACATAATTTATAGATATTAACATTTTTAAGGCAAATATTGATTCCAATGATGAGAATGAACTTTATGCCTATATGCACCAATATATGGTAAATCCAGTTGTTGTGGTCTGCATACTGTATACTCATTCTCTTTTTTCTTCTTTTTTTCTGTACGCATGGGCGGTTTTATAATTTATTCATAAGGATTTATGGATTTTCTTCATACTATATGTCTATATATGTATATATATTTAGTGTTAGCGATGTAAACAATATATTTATGAATGGTAAATAACATTTTTGAAGTAAGTAATTTTATGACTCAATAAAAATATTGACGTAGTGTTACAAAATAAATTGAAAGAAAAATCCTCATTCGAATTCTGTTTTGTGCCTTCACATTCTAGGTATGTTAATTAATATATGTAATTTATTGGCTATTGCTTTAATTTCAAAATAAAAGCATGTCTTCTTTAGTTTATTGCCATCCATTTATAGTATATTAAATTTTTTTGTGCTTCAACTAATTTCTACAAGGAAACACACTTCTCAAATTGAGTTATCATATCATTGTTTATAAAATTAATAAGAAAAGGATGGTTGTTCTTGCGCACAGTTTGATTCTAACATTGAGCAGAGAATTATTGATAATATTTATATATTATAATATAAATATTCCTGTGTATTTCTATAATTTTTTTGGTAAATTTCTTTTGCATTTTCAGTTCGATATATTTATTTTACGTACTTAATTTTTGTGAATTTGTACAAATAAAATAATTTGGATATCATTTTAAAAGAATTCAATAATGAAGTTTGACGCCATCGACACGTCAATCCTGGGTCCGCCCCTGTCTGTACGCCCTTCTATTCCTTCAAGTAGTCAGGAAGTCTTAATTTCTCCAAGCTCTTGCCATGCGTCACATTTTATTCCTAACCTGCTGTTAGCAATAAAGTTCTTGGTTCTTCATCCAGAATGTAATATATGAGCTAAATTTGGTGCTTTGATTAGTAATAATGGGGATCTTTTAACTTGTGTCTCCTCATTAATACAACACGGGCAAGCTTTCATTGAATTAGGTCCCTTTGTGAAGTCAACTTTTCTGCAGTAGTTGGAAGAAAATATAGCAGTATATCGTACTAATGAGATTAGAGTATTCAGTCTCATTTCCTTATCCTGTCTTCAATAATTGTTGTTATGTGTTCAAACTTTTTAAAATAACATATTGGGCCACCTTCCATTTCCAGTGTGGCAAAAACTTGAAGCAGAAAATCAGGAATTTTTTAGGGCCTATCATCTGAGGCTGAAAGTGAAAGACCACATATGGCGATTCAATCAGTTGCTTGAGAAACAGGCTAAGCTAATGCAGCAAGTAGGTCATGTCGGAGTTTCTTCTGTTCCTCTGTCTAATGGTTCCCAGATTCATTCAAGTAAGTTTGCTTTATAATGACTCAGATAACTGTTGCTATAGATATTTTAATAATGTCTATCTATACTTCTACATTGTGTTGGCCTTTTTGGATGAACCACTTATTGGCACAAAATATACTTATGAATGTATGGGTTATTCGTATCCTTGGATTTTGAGTTAATCATCCATACCTTGGATAAATTATTATTGAGTTTGAATTGTTTTCTGTACTTCCATTTCAAATAGGTTGTGTAGTTGTAGTTGTGGTTCTTTTGTTTCAATTTTCTTCAATTTCTTTCTTTGGGTGTCTATGTTCTGATTGGTTCTTGGCTGAAAGGGAAAGTAAAGAAGCTAGAGAGCAGGCTAATAATCTCTTTTATACACATGAAACCAATAATGGAAGGAAGAATGTGATGCAGAGATAATGTTCCATAAATTTCATCCGTATTCCATAATATCTATTTTCTTTTCCATTAACAATCATCAAATGCTTCATTATAGTACTGTAGTTTCCTTTTTTATTTTTGTTTGTGGTTCACAATTTCTCTAGGACACGTAGACGACGCAGAAATAACAGTAAATGAAGTCATCGCCACCACATCATAATTATATATCATTGGTAGAATACAATATTCATCAAGTAGTTTATATATCAAGGATGAACACTACACAAAATCTGGAATCATATGATTACATGCCCGTTCAATATTTATGCTTTACTTAGACCTTCCTACAAAGTTACTCATGCGGGAATATTTTTTCTCACATCACATGTCCTTGATTAAATGCTTTCCAAATTTACAACATTGCAAAAGCTAGCAAATGTGGTTCATCCATTGAACATCCGAACGTACGAGTTTATGTATAATTATGAATAATAGTGAAATGTCTCTTATAATACTTTTACAATTATTAAATCTTATCAGCAACCATTTTGTAGCTAGTTATTGAAACGTACATTTTATTTTTACATTTTGGCAGTGCACGACAACTCAGCTTACCAGGCTCCATACTGTCCCGCAGAGAACATGCACCCAGCTAATACTAATGTTTACACAAATGGTGTATCCTCCCGCATGCAAGTTGCAGTCAATATGGGGGATCATGCTGGAAGGATTCCTTTGCCAGAAAACATACCATTGGCTCAGAGCTCTAATGCAGGAATGATGCAAGGAATGAACGAGGGAATAATTAAATCAGGAGGTGGTTATCCGGGTGATTCGCTGTTTACATTTGGTGCTGATAACAGCCTTCTAGAACCTCGTAATACTCCTTATAATGATGGTAACCCCAGTTTGCAAATGTTCAATGAGAATATGCTGGAACCGGAGATGAATTCATTTGGAATTTTAGGACAGTTACCTCAAAACTTGAGTTTTTCAGACCTCGCAGCTGATTATTCTAATAGTAATGGTTGGCCCTCTCTCTCTCACTCTCTCTCTCTCTCTGTACACCACACACACACACACACACGCGCGCGCGGGCGCAGACAATATCTTTCAACCTATGAGTACAGAGAAGCTCATTGTACATGTTATGATTGTATTCTCTAAATAAGTTCAGATATATTAGGAAGCTATTCAAGATCTCCATTCATGGGAACAGGTGCAAACTTTTTGGACCCACAAATCAGGGGAGAACAGCAAGGTAAGGTTTTAGACATTTGACATTGTTGTCTCTAATGGAAAGAAGGTAACATTACTAATATTTTATGTTTCACTTATAAGCAGATATTAGAAGAATGAACACTCAGAGAGGTTGACTTGTGAAGATTTAAGCAGTGATTGAATGATAGACAGGTACCACTCAATCTGGTGTTCTTTTAACTGATTTTAGCAGTATGTTACCATATATATAATTCTTTTTTATGATGAACACATCTAATTTTCTTATCTTCTTGTGAATTATGTTTTGCAGGGCCAATTTCTTGTGGAAAAGAGATTTTTGTATTTAGGTTCTTAGAATAAGAGGGAAGCTTTATGGTTTCGACTGATCGTCGGTATCGTCGGTATAGTGATTTCTCAGGCAATAATTTTATCATGATGAATGGCAAACCTAGTTTGTGGGATTAAGTTAAAAGACTTACAAGCCATTGCGGCTACTTTTTGTTTTCTTAGATTGGTCTGGAGTTTTTTAATAATTTTTTGGAATAATACAAACACATTGGCAAGCAATGTCTCAATGTGATAAAAGGGGTCGAAAAATTCTATTGTCTTCTTCTTCAAAACACTAAAAAAAACACAAAACATAACATGCATCAAGCATTACAAAAGAGTAAAATACCAAGATACCTCATATGTTTTATCTTCTTGGCAAAAATTAAAGTGTTATTTTAATTAGCAGGCGTATTTAACTGTATTCTTCATGATCTGCAAGGGTAAGGGTGTAGTAATTATACTCGACCCGTTACTTTTATGGCCAATTACACTAGATAAACGATGGATTATGGCCAATTATTCAGTGAACAATGATATTATTATTATTATATTTTCTAATGAAAACTTGGTATTATTATCATTTTTTCAAGTTAACATGAGGGTTACTATCAATATCAATAACACTTTTTTTGTTAATTAGGTGAAGTACCAGAATATTTTTTTGCAGTTTACTCCATTACAAACTTTGTCGTCTAAATTTTTTATA
Organism: Penstemon newberryi var. newberryi; assembly: GCA_030819805.1. Classification (NCBI taxonomy): domain Eukaryota; kingdom Viridiplantae; phylum Streptophyta; class Magnoliopsida; order Lamiales; family Plantaginaceae; genus Penstemon; species Penstemon newberryi. Next base: position 33,444,718 of record JAUALY010000003.1, on the reverse strand, counting down.
GATTAGGATTTATATCCAAACATTTGACTTAAGAATTTCATATATTTTTATTTATTGAAGAAAGTGAATACCTTTATATACTTTCTTAGAAAATTCTAGGCAAATAAGACCAATTCTTACAAATATAGGAGATTATGGTAGTTAATTACAGCCAAATCCCTAAAGTTTGGTCAAACTATCCAGATTTTCTTAAAGGTTTGGAAATTTACAAAATACCCCTTGAGAGTAATGAACATCTTTTTTTGAGATTGATAGTGAACGTTTTAAATTCATAGCGTTTTTAACTAAAAGATAGTAATATCTAACCTTAGAGGTGCTTATTAATTAGTAAAGACTTTTTGTAAGTGCTAAAATTATATCAAAAGAATGTTATAACAAAGTAAAGGGCTTAAATAATTTTTAGATAGTTTATTGCAGGTTTCCATAAAGATAAAATAAGTATGTTGTTTGACTTGATAGAATGCTTATTTAAACTCATCCCATCTTTAGCATTTTCCATTTCAATCCTTGCTTCACATCAATTTGTACTGAGAATGACAACCCTCTAAATTTAAATCATCAACACTAACACATGTGCTCCAAATAATAGAATCCTAGATTTAGTAGATGTTCTCGAAACTTAGGCCTATCGATGGGTTGGACTCGGACCAGATCAGGGTCGACCTGAGTCCAAATTCGAAATTCAAAAATTGAATTTAGATCCGCTTTGAATCCGATTAAATTTTGAAAAACACATTTTGAATATGAGTCCGATAAATAGAGATCCAATTCAAAATTTTGAATTTGTGAACATCTTCAAAAAATTAGTACTAATTCTTCACATCTTTCTCCCTTACAAATTCCAACCTCTTGATTATTAACTTATTGATACTCCCTCCGTTTCATATTATTTTTCGTTTTGATACAAAATTATTGTTTCATATTATCTGTCATTTTATCAGTTCAATGCAAAATTAATTTCACTTTTTCCAGATTTACCCTCTCATATTAATTGTTTTGGCTCATCATTAAGAGGAGAGAAAAACAATGATTACAACTCAGTAAGGGTATTTTAGGATTTTTATCTTCAAATGATGACTATTTAATAGGTTTTTTAATTCGTGCGTCACTACTCAAAACAACAAATAATATGAAACGGATAGAGTAATAACAATAATTGCTTTCACCGGAAAATATTGCCGGAAACAGGAGAATAACTATGATGGTCGAATTCTTAAAGATAAAAGGAGTAGGAGACAATGAAACTTCAATTCGGAAGAGCTGTCGATTAATAAGATAAGAGAGAATATATGAAGAAAAAAAAAAGAGGGTAAAACAGTACAGAAAAATGGAGAGAGAGATGGGGCGGTTTTAGTGAAAATAGGTAAGGTTTCTGGTTTCATTTTCATTCAATTTTTGCGAAATTAATTGTATTGTAAATTTATTAAATTACTATCAAATACGAAGATAAATAAACTATCAAGACTAATAGTATAAAACTAGAGAATACACGTTGGTAGTCGAACCCAACTTCTTTTAACATAATCCATTACTTTTATCTTATAAAGAGTACTTCGTATTACATTATGTAATTAAATTAATTAAAAAAAATACATTATGTAGTTAAAACTTAAAAGTTAAAGTTTTAATTGAGAACAAATTTCCTTTTAACTTTTTTATTTATTTCAAGTACAAAATTTATAATTAAATATTATTATGTATATATATGAATAAATTAATCGAATTCGAATTTTTAACGGATTGTATCCATATTCGATCTATTTATTTTGAATTACTGGTCTTCCTAATCGAATCAAATTCATCGAATCCTTAATCGAATAAATATTCTAATAAAATCGGAACCGATTCAAACAGGATCCGAATTAAAAAACATCTCATTGACAGCCCTACCCAAACTAAGGGAAAAATACAATAATAGTCCTTTAACTTTGATAGAGACGCGGAAATCTTGCAGTTCTGACAAGTAATTTAGATCATTTATGTTTTAAGTTGCTGCAATTTTAGTCCTCTTATCCGTAATTTTAGTCCTCAATTCAGAATTAAAATTAGTATTCATAAATTTTCACATAAACAAACAAATTAAGACATTATAACATTTTTTCCCTAATAAATAGTAGGTTAGTAGGTAGGTAAATACCACCTCGTGGCTGCTACAGGGATAAAAACACCCAATTCATTTGCTTTTGTATCAATTTAAAGACACTAATTTAAATTTCAATGATTTAGGACTAAAATTGCGGGTAAGAGGACTAAAATTGTAACAACTTTAAACGGAGAGAATGTGAATTGCTTGCCAGAACTACATATGTCCCATTTTCGCGTCTCCAAAAAAGTTAAAAGGACTAAAATTAATTATTTCCCCCAACTAATATGTTGTATTTTTCTATCAATTAATAAAATTCACAGAACTTTCCTAGATTCTCGTGAAACAGCTGAAGAAGTTATTAATAAAAGAATCTATTATTTTATTTAATCCATGAATTAGACCAATCATCAAAAGTTGACGAACGTATCATTTTTTTAGAGAAGGCGAAAGTAACATTAACACTATTAGTATTAACTACCAACATAGACAATATGTGCCATTGGTCTGAATACGAAAAACACAACTAACTCCCATTAGGCAAATAAAAAGTTTTATAACAAAATTATCCATACTAAATTATTGAAGACATTAAAATGAAGACTTAGATCATGTATATGAAATAATCTATGCAGGCCCAGTTCTGAGGGCATGATCTAAATCAGCAATTAAATCATCGACATCCTCGATTCCGACAGAGATTCGGACAAGATCCTCCGTTAAACCTCTAGCCTCTCGTACAGCAGCAGGTATGCTTGCATGAGACATGAAGCAAGGCAAGCTTATGAGGGACTTCACACTTCCTGTCAATCAAAATCACACATAAATCATGAGTTAAAACTATAACTATATATATATGCTGCAATTATATAACGACTGGAACGAGAAATTACCAAAACTGACAGTTATGCTGAAGTACTTAGTAGTCTCAACTACATGCTTAGAAAGGGCTAGCGAACCGGTTAAGAAACTAAGCACAGAACCTGCACCCTTTGCCTGCAAGAAGAGTCAAATCATACAAATTCAAACACGCACATATACATATAATACATATATATGTTGCTTTGTGCAAGATACTTGATTAATTGAAATCCCATGCATATTTTTAGCTAAATGCAAAAAGTATCCCCTGTGGCTTTGTTTAATTGGCAAAAAAAAAAAAAAACACGTGTTATTTCATTAGCAAAAAATCGCTTATGTTCTTTTTCTATTAGCAAAAAACTCCATTTGAAATTTCTTCATAAATCATAGGGGGGTTATTGTCAAATTTTGAATAGGGGTGTTTTTGCATCTTTTGGTTGTTGTTATAATTGTCATTTTAGCTTGGGAGGGGTTTTTTTGCTAATAAAAATGAGCTTGGGGGTTGGCAATAAAAACAACATAGGGGTTTTTTTGCTAATTAGGCAAAGCATAAGGGGGGTATTTTGCATTTCACTCTGTATAATTTTGTACCTGAGAATAGTGAAGAGACTGTCCTGGATGATCAGGGAGACCAGCATAATTCACCTTTTTCACCCGCGGATGAGAGGACAGAAATTCGGCAATTTTTTGTGCATTCTCCTGATCATTATCAAATTAAACGGAATTAAAAAAGAATAATTGCCCATTTAATCTTATAAAGAATCCGAGACAAGAATAATGGAGAATTAATACTACAAGTAAAAAGATGAAGCAATACTTGTTGCTTCTCAACACGTAAGGCCATAGTTTTGATGCCTCTTAAACAAAGCCAACAGTCAAATGGAGCTAGCCCCGACCCCTCTGCATTCTGTAGGAAATACAGTTCTTTCGCTAAACTGGTCACAAAATTAAAAGAGATTGAATAAATATTGATACATTTTTTTTAGTGAAATACTTTATAATAAAAAGTGAGTTATAGATCGAACCTTTCTCCTTTAATTGAAAGCACACCAGCCATGAGATCACTCTGACCAGATATGAATTTAGTAGCTGAAGTCATCACAATATCTGAAAATTGATTGACAAATTAAGGTTTGTGGAATAACGTAAATAATCCTACTTACCAAAAGTGATTAATGAAGAAAGATTTATTACCAGCTCCGAGCTCCAAGGGTCGACACAATACAGGAGACATAATGCTGTTATCCACCAATACAAGAGCCCCATGTGCATGAGCTATCTCAGCTATTTTCTAAATGAACACGTTGATATAAGATTATAAAGTAAAATCTCCAATATTTTCACACTCTATATATATATAAATATCATATACACATATTATACATATAAATATATTCAACCGCTAGGCCAAACTCTCTCCAAAATGAGTTTACAAAAAAAAAAAGACATACACGAATGTCGGAAATTTGTTGGCGTGGATTTGTTGGACTCTCCAACCACACAAGCTTTGTCCAGGGTGAAATGGCAGATGTAACCTCTTCCAAATTTGTTGTATCCACTCGCCTGTATAATTTTAAGTATTTTAAAGGTTTGTTTTTCTAATGGTACAATTAAATGAAATTACTTCAAAGAAAAAGTAATACTAACTTAACCACAACTCCTGATCTAGGAACTACACTCGACAACAAACGATCTGAACCACCATACATGTCATCGCCAGCAACAATCTCCTGGCCTGTCATGTGAAAAAACGAAAAAATAAACATTTTACTTCAAAAAAAAAAGAAAAAAAAGAGGCATAGCTAGTTTAAAACATGTCAATCCAAATTTTCAGCAAAGAGGAAAAAGTGAAGCACCAGTTCCAACAAGATGAGTAACAGCTGACAAAGCAGCCATTCCACTAGTGAAGCAAAGTGCTCGATCGGCTTTATCAAGCTTTGCAATGAGTCTAAAATACCAACAAAAAAAAAGAATTAGTTAAATAGACGAGAAGAAGTCCACAACAATCAAACACACTCGAAAAACAACATGAATTAAGCATGGTTAGAAAAGTATGGACCTTTCCAAGGCATCCCGAGTGGGATTTCCACTTCTTGTATAATCATAAGGCCCATACTCCACTGCTGAAGGCTGTGGAACAACTAAATTTGGTTATAAAGAAAATACCGTAATTTCAAAAGCTCACATTATTGTTATGGTATTGAAAATTTACCTGCTTGAAAGTTGCTGTTTGATAGATAGGAGTGCTCATGGCACCATAAGGATCAAAGTCATTGGAAAAATTCATCAAAATCGTTGAAAAACTTTGCTCCCTCTGGTCATTGATCTCTGTTGTCTCAGTTTCTGCAATGAATAAATAAATCATTTATTAAGCCAAATTGAACTCATAATACTTGGATATATTCTTACTATAACTCAACTAATATAGTTGTGAAATACTAAAAAGATTTAAAATAAAATTACCACTGGAACATTCGGCGGCAATTCCATCAACCAAAGCTGAAGTGCTGACATCCATCTCTTTGTCTCTCAAGCAATTTAATTCAAAGTTTTGACCACTCACAGAAAAATTCCCCTTTTTGGGCACTATTGATTTGCATCCATAGTTGAAGGAGCAATTCGCAATTACAAAATCCTAAATAAAGAGAAATATAGTTTGCATAAGTTTTAGATTGAAAACCTAGATGATCTGATTTAGAGCAAGCTTGTGAATATCACTGCCATTCATCCTAATCCATTTCATTCTCTTTTCATTTCAAAATAACCAGTTAACCATCAAATTACAAATAATTGCAAGTATAGTCAGTTGAGTTCTACAATAATATTTTGAGTGTAAAAAACCAAAAACTCGGAATTTCGCAGAAAATTTGTTAAATGAAGCTCATATAAGTATTTCGATACTTCCCCCAAATTCACCAAAAAAAAAAAACCCTAGTATTGGCAGAACGAATAAATAAATAATAGCCCTTATTGCAAAAACAATAAACACCGCAAATAGAAAGACAATAAACAAGGATTGAATAATTGGAAAAACAAAAACTTACATTTTGGTGAGATGGGTTTGTGGCGAAAGAGGTGAAGAGTGATTTGAGAGACAAAGAAGAGGACGCCATTGTTGAGTTTCAGTGGAGGGAGGGGCTAATCAGAAAATAAGTTTGTGACTATTATTTATAATTATAAGAAATTCTAATTATAGGAAGAAATAATGGAAAATTTTAAGGTGACGTCACGTCACATGACGTAAGCTATGACGAATAGAATTATGACATCTCTAAGGTGAAGTCACGTTATGTGACGTCAATTTAATTTAAGGCATTGGATCATAAATATGTAATCACAACCACATAAATTTCATAATATAAAATAAAATTAATCTTAATTAATTATGAGTTACATGTTTAACAGGTAAAAATATTATCTTATATTCTTTAATATCCCAAAGTTAGCTACCATAAATATTTCTACTTTCCTTCTTTTCTTTTTTCTACCCAAATTAATATCAAATCACCATAATAATTGTATGTTTTCACATTGTATGGTACTAGTTCATATATAATAGTACAATACCACCAATGTGTATAATTATTTACATTACATAGTATAATGTCTCACATGTAATAATATTGACTCCACATACTTAGTACGGTCTCATATTAGTAGTAATTAGTCACATTGTATAGTATTATCATTGGTACTAATCAATTTACGGATAATTCTTCACATTACATGATATATGTCTCACATGTAGTAGTATAGACTCACATAGCATATTATTGACTCCACAAACTTAGTACGGTCGACCCATATTAGTAGTAATTAGCCACATTATGAAATATTATCAGTAGTATTAACCAATGTGTATAATTCTTCACATTACATAATATAATGTTTCACATATAAGTATTGACTCCACATACTTAGTACGATCTCATATAGTAATAATTAATCACATTTTATAGTATTACCATTAGTACTAACCAATTTACTCATGCAGTAGTATAGACTCATATAGCATAGTATTGACTCCACAAACTAGTACGGTCCCATATTAGTAGTAATTAGTCACATTATGAAGTATTGTCATTAGTATTAACCAATGAGTATAATTCTTCACATTACATAGTATAATGTCTCACATATAATAGTATTGACTCCACATACTTAGTACGATCTCATATTAATAATAATTAGTCACATTATATAGTATTACCATTAGTACTAACCAATTTACTGATAATTTTTCACATTACATGGTATATGTCTCACATGTAGTAGTATAGACTCAAATAGCATAATATTGACTCCACAAACTTAGTTGGTCCCATATTAGTAGTAATTAGCCACATTATGAAGTATTATAATTAGTATTAACCAATGTGTATAATTCTTCACATTACATAGTATAATGTCTTACATGTAATAGTATTGACTCCACATACTTAGTACGGTCTCATATTAGTCACATTATATAGTATTACTAGTAATACTAACCAATTTACTGATAATTCTTCACATTACATGGTATATGTCTCACATATAGTAGTATGGACTCACATAGCAAATTTTGACTCTGCATACTTAGTACGGTCTCATATTAGTTGTAATTAGTCACATTATATAGTATTTTCATTAGTCCTAACCAATGTGTATAATTCTTTACATTACATAGTACACATGTAATAATATTGACTCCACATACTTAGTACGGTCTCATATTAGTAGTAATTAGTCACATTATATAATATTACCATTAGTACTAATTAATTTACTGATAATTATTCACATTACATGATATATGTCTCACATGTAGTTGTATAAAATCACATAACACAGTATTGACTCCACATACTTAGTATGGTGTCATATTAGTAGTAATTAGTCACTATATAGTATTATCATTAGTCATAACCAAATTACTGATAATTATTCACATTACATTTTATATGTCTCACATGTAGTCGTATAAACTCACATAACATAGTATTGACTCCACATACTTAGTACGATCTCATATTAGTAGTAATTAACTACATTATGAAGTATTACCATTAGTACTAACCAATGTGTATAATTCTTCACATTACGTAGTATATGTCTCACATATAATAGTATAGACTCGAGTACATAGCACATTATTGACTCCACATACATAGTAAGATCCCATATTAGTATTAATTAGCTACATTATGAAGTATTACCGTTAGTACTATCCAATATGTATTAAAATATAAATTATGTGTATTAAAATATATTACGATTTTTTTTCAAAGGTTAATATTAATTATTCAACACGAAATATTATATATCGTTTATTATAAAATATTATTATACACAATTATTTATTTATTTTTATAATAATTTATTAATTTATAATTTACTATTGATGTGGTTAAATATTACAATGAATGTGGTCAAATAATAGTAAAGTACAACTACTGTGGTAATAGTATTATGACTTATTAGTAACCTGTTAAGTAGGTAATTTATTAATGAGGTGTCATAATTATATTGGTTATAATTTACGTCATGTGACGTGACGTCACCTTAGAATTTTCCATAAATTACCTACTTAACAGGTTACTAACAAGTCATAACTATTACCATAAGTAGTTGTACTATATTATTATTTGACCACATTCATTGTAATATTTAACCACATCAATAGTAAATTACAAACTAATAAATTATTATAGAAATAAATAAATAATTGTGTATGATAATATTTTATAATAAACGATATATAATATTTCGTGTTGAATAATTAATATTAACCTTTGAAAAAAATTCATAATATATTTTAATGCACATAATTTATATTTTAATACATATTGGATAGTACTAACTGTAATACTTCATAATGTAGCTAATTACTACTAATATGGGACCTTACTATGTATGTGGAGTCAATAATGTGCTATGTGAGTCTATACTACATGTGAGACCGTACTAAGTATGTGGAATCAATACTATTACATGTGAGACATTATACTATGTAATGTGAAGAATTATACAGATTGGTTAGTACTAATGGTAATACTTCGTAATGTGGTTAATTACTACTAATATGAGACCGTACTAAGTATGTGGAGTTAATACTATGCTATGTGAATTTATACTACTACATGTGAGACATATACCATGTAATGTGAACAATTATCAGTAATTTGGTTATGACTAATGATAATACAATATAGTGACTAATTACTATTAATATGACACCATACTACGTATGTGGAGTCAATACTGTGTTATGTGAGTCTATACAACTAAATGTGAGACATATATCATGTAATGTGAATAATTATCAGTAAATTGATTAGTACTAATGGTAATATTATATAATGTGACTAATTACTACTAATATGAGACCGTACTAAGTATGTGGAGTCAATATTATTACATGTGAGACATTATACTATGTAATGTGAAAAATTATACACATTGGTTAAGACTAATGGAAATACTATATAATGTGACTAATTACTACTAATATGAGACCGTACTAAGTATGTGGAGTCAAAACTTGCTATGTGAGTCTATATTACTGCATGTGAGACATATACCATGTAATGTGAAGACTTATTAGTAAATTGGTTAGTACTAATAATAATACTATATAATGTGACTAATTATCACTAATATGAGACCGTACTAAGTATGTGGAGTCAATACTATTACATGTGAGAAATTATACTATGTAATGTGAAGAATTATACACATTGATTAGTACTAATGATAATACTTCATAATGTGGTTAATTACTACTAATATAGGACCGTACTAAGTTTGTGGAGTCAATAGTCAATAATATGCTATGTGAGTCTATACTACTACATGTGAGACATATACCACATAATGTGAATAATTATTAGTAAATTGGTTAGTACTAATGGTAATACTATATAATGTGATTAATTATTACTAATATGAGACCGTACTAAGTATGTGGAGTCAATATTATTACATGTGAGACATTTACTATGTAATGTGAAGAATTACATTGGTTAATACTAATGATAATACTTCATAATGTGGCTAATTACTACTAATATGAGACTGTACTAAGTTTATGGAGTCAATACTACGCTATGTGAGTCTATACTACTACATGTGAGACATATATCGTGTAATGTGAAGAATTATCCATAAGTTGATTAGTACTAATGGTAATACTATATAATGTGACTAATTACTACTAATATGAGACCATACTAAGTATGTGGAGTCAATATTATTACATGTGAGACATTATACTGTGTAATGTAAATAATTATACACATTGGTGGTATTGTACTATTATATACGAACTAGTACCATACAATGTAGAAACATACAATTTTTATGGTGATATGATATTAATTTGGGTAGGAAAATGAAAAGAAGGAAAGTAGAAATATTTATGGTAGCTAACTTTGGGATATTTAAGAATATTAGATAATATTTTAACCTGTTAAACATGTAACTCATAATTAATTAAGGTTAATTTTATTCTATATTATGAAATTTATATGATTGTGATTACATATTTATGATCCAAGGCCTTAAATTAAATTGACGTTACATAACGTAACGTCCCCTTAGAAATCCCCATAAATAATACAAGTAAATGACACTGCAACCTATTAATTTAGATAATATCACATTTTTTATGAGGTAAATTAGTTAATCTAAGAGAAGTTGTACTGCTATATTACATTATCATATTTATTTTTCTTTTCCTTTTTTGTGCTTGTGTTTTTAGTTTTAGGATTATATTTAAATGGTGAGAGAGAGATAGTAGAGAGAGAGAGAGAGTAGAGAGTGACGTGGGTTGGAAATAAGATTTGTTACGAATATTTAACCAATAAATTATTTTGAGAGAATAAAAAAATCAGAATAATGAGAATTTAGTATTCAGTCAAAATTGTAGGAATTGAATTTGGTACCAAGATTTAACCAATTTCTTTTTTTTTTTTAGAGAATGGAAAAATCAAAATAATGAGAATTTAGTATTGGATCAAATACATAACCCATAATTCCGACTCTAGCCTACCCACCTGCAACTCATAGATTTTGATTCTTAAATATGTAATGCAAGGTTTATTACTTTGCACACTCGAATTATGTGGGTCGGGTTACGGGTTTAATGGTTGAAAACCGACCCACTACACAACAGCATATATATATTCTTTGTTGACAAATTCTAGGGCTTCAGCCTTCAGTATTATATTATCCATTAATAAGTTTGTTACTTCTCTTATTTTCCATTGAGGATTACAGAATTTTCACCATTCCAATTTGTTATTTATTTAATTTGGACTTTAGTTTCTTTAGCTTAATATATATAAGCAACATTCACGTTCCTATTTACCTATGATCCATTGACAAAGAGTTTTCATTCTTCTTTCCCTTGATTCTTCTTTTTTTTCCTTTTTCTTTTTTTTATTCATTTGAGCATACTTAAATAAACTTTTCTGACTCGATGAATTGTTTAATGAAAATTTAATATAGGTTGGGCTCGATATGCATAATGCATATGGACGTAGTGATTTTTCTTTTTAAAATAAAATAAAAAAAACTTTTAATTAAGATGTAGAATCAATAGCAACAAATTAAAGAGTATTAAATCAATTTTACCAAAGAATGAGCCGCCTAGTTGAATATCTTCAAACAAGAGATTTATAGGACTATGAAAATGTTGGATACATGAAGTCCCCTCCTGATTGTTTCACTAAAAAAAAAAAATCAAAATTATGATTAATGTTGTTCATATTTAATTTGTTGTGTAAATAAGATGACTTAAAAAAATTATTATAGATAAAACTCAAGTCGAAACTCAAGCTAATAAACATAAAAAAATTCACTGCATAGCATCAACCACATTCGACTTCAAGGTGGTTTTACAAGACAAATTTGCAGTCAACCAAGCAAACATACATACAAAAATACATACATACATATAATTGAACTATCAAAAAGAACTACAACATTTCATATACACAAAATAAACTTATGGTACAAGGCATCATGTACCCTAACGCAAAAAAATTCATTATCAATCTGAAGATATTTGTCTTCAACTTCTCTTCTCACCTGCTGCATTTACACGAAAACCTCATAATTAAGTCTGTCGTGAAAATATGGAACATTATGTTGTCTGAAGCTCATATTAACAAAAACATGTCCAGATCAAGGGGAAATTCTAGTCCAGATCGCAACACACTCGATCACAAAATAACATGCATAGTGATTGATCACTTTCCTAAAAGTGTTCTCCCAATCAAAAAACCAATTGTATTATATTTGCGTCGTGAATAATTTGAGTATTTGAGCTAAAATTTCCAAAAAAAATCATGTTACAAAGTTGTCTTAAGTCATTGCTAATGAATTGTTGAAGTATAAATTACGGACATCCAACTAAATCTCTGCGCATAGAAGATATATATATATATATAGATAGATAGATAGATATATATATATATATATATATATATATATATATATATATATATATATTGTGTGTGTATCTGTATATTTATAGAGAGAGAGGGAGGATAGGAGACCTTTGCTTTGATCTTGCAGTTCTTCTAGTGGGAGGATCAACTTTTTGAGACCTTGTGCTGCCTTTTTTCACCCTGGATTTAGAAGCACCTGGAAGTAATGACATTATATTAGAAATAATTGAGCTTGAGATATACATATCTTTGCATCAGAATTTTCAAGCTGAACATAACCTTTTAGATGAGTGAGAGGCGATTGAACTTCATCTTCATCAAACTCGAACTCTGTTAAACCACTAGAAGCATTTGAACACATTCTTGATCTGGTGATACTTGGTTTTGAATGCGAAGTTATAATCTCGTGACCCTCGTCATTTGATTTATCGGTTCCTCTGTCATCTGTTCCATTTCAAAAATGAAATTTAGTTATCACCAAATGAAATAGCTGATGAAGAACAAAATATTAGGCTCAACATTTACACACTACTCTACGCCATATATCAAATTGATTGAAATTTGAAAAAAACTAACTACTAAGTACCTGAAATTTTTAAAAGAACTACATAGATAATTGGCAAAATTGTATTTTTAGTCCCCACAAGACTGGACCTAAGCACTTTTGATCCCAGACTTTACAAAATTGCACTTTTGGTTGTAATAAAAAGATTCACTTTTTGGTCCCATAGAATAGTCCCTTTAGCACGCTTGGTCCCACTACTAGACTGTCTCAAAGTTGCACTTTTTGTCCGACATTGAATGGAAAGGAGGCAATGGGACCAATAGTGCAAACATTCTTAGAAATTTAGATCAAAAGGGCAATTTTGTAAAGTGCCGGACCAAAATTGCTGAGGGTACAGTCACGTGGGACTAAAACTGCAATTTTCTCATAGATAATCTAAGTATCTAACTGTGTGCTGCTAGCACAAAAATAAATGCACCTACCTTCAGTGATTTCAGATTCACCACTTTCATCAATATCTTTTGTGGTTGCAACAAAGCTTCCCAAGTTATCAACTTTCTGTTGATGCGCTTGTGCATTCTTTGTTGTAAGTTCTTGCTCCTTCTTTTCTTGATGGAACTGGTTTATCTTCTCTTCAAACTCTTCAATACTAGACTTTAATTCTGGTTTGATAAACTTCTTCGCCTGAGAAAATAGAGCAGATTATTTTGGCAGAAAACTATGATGTGTATTTGATTTCGCAGTAATCGCATCACAGTCAATACCTTAGTAATTATATTTTTGAAATGTTCCATGACAATGTCCTCAGATAACACATGTTCATACACCTTGAATGACTCTATCAGCTTCCTCATGCTCTTCTCAGTAAATGCCAGCTGAGAGAGACAGTATGAAATATACTCCCACTGCTTGATGTCTGTACAAAAGAGTCCATGCTTGACATTATTTGGCAAGATAAAGCTACTGCAGCACTACCATTAAAATTGAACACATTGTGACATAAATCATATAATATGCAAAATAGTTTTACTGCAATATTTGCTACAGGACTTAAATGAAAATATGAAAAAATTCTAATGAAAGCTTTTTTCAGTTTGTATGCATCATCATCATGATCATATTACAAGTAAACAAGCACAGTTCTCTATATCCAATCTACTCACTGGACACAAAATACAGAATTGGATGTATTCAAGAAGCCTGAACAGATTCGAGTAAATGCAAAGTTTGAACTAATACAGAGAACCATTTTTAAGCTCAAAGTTTACTAAGACAAATCCTCATCTTGGGTGTTACGCTTGTTAACTGCTTGATAAAAAAATCGACAAATTTCGCAAGAGGGCTTAGTAAGTCAAGTGGGGCCGTGGCAGAAAAATAAAACCAACTCTGTTTTCATACCTGAGGTACCAATAAACCTATTGCATAGCTTCTCAACAAGAGCTTCCATTTGTTTATCCTGAAAAACTTCACCAACTCCATCAACTTATCAATAAAATAAGAAAATTCATCATGAAAGACAAAGCTAGGCCAGTGCACCTTCTTGATGGAACCAATTAGAAACTGCATAATGTTGCAGAAAGGCTCTCCCTTCAAGTTCTGGCAGGACAATTTCCCGAGGATATCTGGAAGTAGATTATATATAGGGTTGCTCCCTACAATGAAAATTCAAATGTTCAGTATTATTTTTCAGTGCTCAGATACAGTTGCAAAAGGTGGAGAATGATTCAAGTCTATTAAAGATTCACCTTTCTTTGATAGCTCATGAAAGAACAGTTTAGCTAGATTTGAAATCCTTTCATCTTCATCTTCTATTCTTATGGCCATTTCATTTATATATCCTTTTACCTAGACATTTTAACGGTCGGGATATATTGTAAACATCAAAGCAAGAGGAATAGTAACTAGATCAGATAAGCTAGTCCTTCAAACCTTCATCATATCATTTAATATAAGGTGAGAAAGAACCAACACAGCATTCTTCCGGACAGATGGTGACTGATCTCGAAGACGAGCATACATGTTTTCTGTCCATGGCTCTAATAGATTGGGGAAACGAACTGCCAGATCTCCAAGAGCTATAGTGCAATTTGACCTAACAGTTTCTGACTGCGCATTCTCCACAACGGTGAAAAGTAATTGGAGATTTGTCTCACTGGGAAGCGAAATAAACAAGAAAATTGGAAATTAGGCCTTGCTTTCTTTAGAAAGAGATAATAAGTCTGTGTGAATGCAAAAAGTCGTATTTTTACCAGAACTCAGCATCAATTATCATTAGTCGGCATAAAGCAAGCATTCCAGATGCCTGAAGTTCAGAATACTACAAATGAGGAAAGAAGTCAAGTCAGTTAATCCAAAAACATATCAGCATTAAAGTAACTAATTAACGAGAATATACTTTTGATCAAAGAAAAAACAAGAATATACCAATCATATTCATGTGGAAAATGAATTGCTAAAACAAATTTGTTCTATTAATAATTTTCAATAGTGAAATCTGGTGCTCCATCTTTTTAAGTTCCGAAAGAAAGGTCATTCAGATTCTTAAGAGTTTAGCCACTACATAACATTTTCGTCAGTGCAGATACTCCAAGGATGCATCTGCTTGGCTGTGGGAGCTATAGCTAAGCATATTAATTCAAGTTTCCAAGATATCATACAGAGTGGCTATTCAGTTTTAGTATGATGAAGAAATTATGGCAATCACCTTCTGCATCAGAGTAAAGTTTCTACACAATTTTGACAAGAATGGAGCACAGAGCCCAATCAGATTCTTTTCAGAACTACCCCCAGATACAATTTCTTTCTCGGCTCTTTCAGAAAGGCTATCAAGCAATGCATCCTGAGACGCAGCAAGACCTAACTCCGCAGTGATGTCATTGTCCTGCAAGATACCAATCAAGCAAATAAAACTGGATGTCATAATAGCTGTTGTATATAATTCCAATGCAGTCAACATCAGGGAACGGTAGTACCAAAAAACTTGTCACCTTTTGAGCATCAAATGTTGTGTTTTCATCAACATTCTTGTCCTCAGCAGCCATTTTCTCTTTCTTGGCCTTTTCTTTCTGGATCTTTCGAACACAAGATTCTATATAAAGCAATTGTTGCATGGCGACATGACTAACAACAAATAAGTATCTGCTGAGTTTTGTAACCTGAACAGTGGTTAGGACATTTAAGCTGCCATAATCTATGTCCTTTTCCAATTCACCTCCACTCAAATCTAATACAGACTTGAGAGATCTTTTCACCAGATCAGCAGCTATTGTTTCAGGAGTAGGATGAATAGTGTATAAAGCAGCTATTGCTCTATCAGCAGCAGCAAACCATATATTTTCTGGAAGAGAAAATCCACTGACTAAACTTTCTAGAATACCAAATAAACGGCTTCCAATAGAGGACAACAACTTTTTTTTATCCTCTTCCGACAAACTTTGTATGGCAAAGCATGCTGTCCTAGCAAGAAGAGGTTCCACTTTTGCCCAACGACCAAATCCAATATCAACAATGTCTTGCAGGTGGGAGCTGAGAACAGTAGGAGAAGATTTTGCAGCCATGCATAGGACAGATAAAGCACCACGACTTTGCTCAGCAGTGGTCCCGCTAATATTGAAACAAAAAAAATCCCATAGTGCTGATAACTGGACAATTAAAAGTGCACAAGTAAAACCCTTGTTATTGAGAACATCAGCAGGAAGGAAAAAATTAGGATAAACGAAATACTGTTTTGAATTGCTTCTGCTTCAAAATTAGTATCGAGAGAGAACTGAAGGAAAAAGGTTTTTTGGCATAGGGTTTGTAACACAAGCCATACAAAAAACAATATAAGCTTCTAAGGTTGTGAGGTTGTAAACCATTTACAAAAATAGTAAAACTTCAAACTTCAATTGCTTGCAGAGATGGACAGTTAATAGGAAAAAGTGAATTATCAAATGCAAAGAAAGGATGTCAATAAGTAAACTTCAAGTTGAACTTCATCATATCAAAATCACGCCTTATTGCTAGCATAGGAAAATTCATCCCTAACAAAATTCTTTTTAGTATATATTACTGCTCACAAACTCAACTTAATGACATATTTCTCATATTATTACAAATACGCTTGAACTGTAACCTTCTAACATCACCATCATAACAAAAAAAAGTTCGACTGCATAAATAAAATCTTCTCTAATGAAATCTAATAGTCAAACCACATGGTCCATAAATAAGGACAATGACTTTATGTGTAGTAGATATTGTCGGTTCAATAATGAGTAGAAATTCCAATGATTTACTAATGTCAGACTCACATGATGTTCATACATTCACCTATCCAAAATCACCTGATCTACAACCAGTATCATCAGCTTGAATAATGCCATACTCAGTTTGCATGGCTCGGAAAGACAATGAGGGCTACATCATAAAAAAAATAAAGATTTTATATCCATTGGGGTTATCATTCCCTCCATTAACAGGGAAATTATAAGAACTTATAGCAGACTTTGCCTAAGACGATCCAGATAATTATGAAACAATGCTTTCAGAAGCTTGAGTTAACCGATTAGTTGAGATACTCAAGCATTTAAGGACATGAAACTTATTTTGAAAGCTTCCTACTCTCCACAAAAAATTCTAGCAATTTATGGGTTATATATATAGAATCATGTTTAAATGGGATCTTAGAGAGCTAACAATTAAATGAATAAGCTTGACATCTTGAAATATCAGTTAAAAAATACGATGTCTCAACACTGTCTCAATCTTATACAACGGTATTCTAGTATTCATCACATCATAACCCCACAATTAGAACCAAATTACGTTATCACAATGCATTTACGCCTTTATTTGTCCCAAGTTACCCTAAACAATCTTAATTCTAACATAACAAAATATTCAATCAAGTATCACACAATATCTCAGAGGATTAAGGTAATTTAAGTGGAAACCAGAAATGCTTTAATGTAATAGGATTTGATGCTGCAATTGAATCCAACATTCTCATGAACCTTATAACTATTGTGACCCATGATCATGTGGAAAATGGATACTTGTTGAACATATGTTCAGGGTTTGCTGAAGGAGTGAAAAATCATAGCAGATTAAAACAAACTTTGCATTCATGATAACCATGTTTGTAATATTAAATCATGAGAGTTCCAGTAATCCGATTTTCCAAATTGACAAATATAAACATTCTAGTCTTTGGTATGGCAGCTAATAACATCTTCAAATTTCACATATATGTATCAATCATGCAATGCAATGATTTCTTTAATCATGATTGCCAATAAACAGTCATCTAGCATTCCAGAATAAGCACAAACAAGAATAAATCCACATTTCCATTTTTTCATCTCACATGTAACAGACAACCTTTTGTTTAATATATATCTTTATCAAACAAGAAACAACTTACCATCCCAGCAGTTAAGTCACCTTTGGATACCAGCGCTCCAAGGACAAATTCCAAGGCTGCGAGATCTCCAATATTTGAATCTATCGCCAGATTTAAAAGATTCTTAGCAGTCTCCACCGGATTCTTTCTTATATATATTGTGATGAAAGCATTCTCAACAGCCTCATAAATGGATTTGTCTTGAGAGAAAACCTGGTGAAAATCCGTTACATACAGACTTAGTTCTAAAAAAATAATTTGTATGAATAACAGAAAGAAGAGCTAAGGGAAATGGGTGGTGACGAACGAGAAAATGTATCCTATAATTCACATATGACGGTTATACATGGCATTACCAAAGGTAGCATCTTGCGGAGGCAGGCTTCTGAGTCTTCAATTTGGAATTGCCTGCATCTCATGAGTAAAAGAATAGTATTCTCCACATCACTTGAAGAGGATGAAGCCATTAACTGAACAAGGGTAGGCATTGTGGCAGAGATACACTTTGAAAATCTCAGACCTGCCTCCAGTGAAGCAACCAGGGTCCTGGTTTGCTCCACATTTCCAACATCTGGTACAGAATTATCCACCGGAACTGTCTCGTCTGTTTCATGAGGTAAACAGCTATTGGTCAAACTATCCTGCTCCTGGGAATCCCCATCAAGTTCTTCGTTTTCAATGCCACTATCTCCACAAGAGACATCATTCTCTGAAGGTAGACCATCTAAATTTTTGGGCGGAGATCTTGGTGTGAGCTCATCTAACTTCTTCTTGTATTGTTCTAAGGTTGCCTCAAAAGAAACTGCTCTAAGTTGGGGTCCAAAAGGGTTGTGCTGCAGCATCATTATCAGCAAATTAAGTGCAGATTTTCTGACTATTGCGCTCTTGTCTTCTAATCTCCCAGCACCTATTGCTGCAACCTCATTCCACAAACCAATTGAAACAGAATGTTCCTCGCATAGTTCAGCCCAGACCTGAAGAACCCGACTTCTAGTGTATGCTGAGACATCACGCCAGCGCTCCAACAAGATTTCCAACATAGCCTGTTTTGTTCGAAGACGTATAGATTGTGAACTCACTTCACCTTCCACATCATTAAATGCCTTTGCAACTAATTTACCCAACACTCCAAGAAGAGCATTCCTTATCTTGTAAGATTCTCCTCCAAAGTGAGGGATCAATAAGCCAATATTAGTTGAAAGCAGCTTAGGCAATCGATCAGCCAACTCTACAAGAAACCGCCCAATATTTTCAGCCCCAACAGTATCTTTAACATACGCTTTCGGATTTGTCCTCCCAATCTCCCTAATAAGGGAAGTGGCCATGCTTCCATCAGCATATTTTTTTTCAGCTCCAGCAACAGCATCAGCCAAGTGGGTAACAACAAAATCATACTTATGAATCAAGTGCAAAATGGAAGCACATGATTGTTCTATATAGTGGTGTTTTGTAGCACAAACCCCAATAATACGGCATAAAGCATCTTTTGTGTCGGAATCTTTTAACAGCAACGGGTTCTCAAACATAAAGAACGCATTTCTACAACAAGCAAATGGTTCAAATCAGCAATCATCATCAAAGATCAGTTCCAAAATCAAAACAAGAAACATGTTTACGACTTACTTCACAATGAAGGATAAGTAATTTTCATCGGGAACAGATGAACCAAAGAGCATAGAGAGGTTAATCTCCAAAGAATTGGCAATCAAATTCAATACCCTGCCCCTCTGAAGCCCCCAATTCCATGAATTTACCACTTGTTTCTTTTTACTACTTGCTAACACCTATACACAACCAAAAGGAGATCATAAATGCTACTTCTGTTAACAAGGAAGCATCTTCAAATGTTAAAAAAGGAAACAAATACGCACAAGATATATATATATATATATATATATATAAAGCATACATTAATGCTTCCACATGTCACCAATTGCAAAAATTCTCTCACAAAACTACTCAACATATAAACACACAATTATGGAAACAGAGAGGTGAGATAAGTTACCTTAGTGGCATTGTTACTTGAACTCAAACTGGCTTCCTCGATAAGCATAATATGAACAAGGAAAAAAGTGTAAATCTTAAAAGCATTCCTATACGACGCCAACCGTTGACCAACACCCTCATCATCCCTCGACCGAGATAACGAGTCCACATTTGGCAACAAAACACTGAAATTCGACCTCAACGACTCCAAAAAATTGAATTTGCAATTCGGACTGAGACCACAAAAACCCTTCACCAGTGAGTAAACGCGGTCGAAAATTTCCTGTTCTTCGATGCAGAATAACTCCTTGTCCGACAAATCGAAGGAAACACCTGTTTTTATTTCAAAGAAGTTAAAGAGTTTTTATTGGGCAATTTCGAAATTGAGGGAAAGGGGAGGGGTATAACTGACCTTTTACAAATTCTTCGAGCTCCGGAGGGCGGAGAGAGGTGACGGAGAATGGATGTTGAACGGTGAGGCGAGCGTAGTCGGATTCGTCGTCTTCTTCGAGGGAGGTCAGAGTTTGGGGGAAGACGAAAGCTGCTGCTGCCATTTTTTCTTTTTCTTCTTCGTACAGAGAATGGAGTTTGAAATGAAATCTCAAGCGGGAAGAAGAACACTATTAAAATTAAATGGGCTTCAAATTTTAAACAAATACTGTACAGTATTTTAAAATTTAAAAAAAAATTAAAAGCCTAACAAAAGCAAGACAATGAAGGATGTTAAAAATAGCCCATTGGGCTTGAAAGTGGGACTGATATCATGTCATTCATTTGTAACTTTAACAAACATTATTATATTAAACTTAATCAAAATCATAAGGGACTGTGATTGGGTTGGATCAGGTTGAATTCAGATTCGACTCATTTTGAATCGAATTTTGGTTGAATTTGTATTTTATATAGATTTATTTTTTTCACATCCATTGAATTTCTTTCGGATTTGGACTGATAGCAGATATGTTTCGAATTCGATAACTTTTCACTTGCTCGTGTTAGGATATGTTACAGATACAATTTATAGAAATACTGGCTCTATTTGGATGGATTTTGGCTCGGTTTTGTGGGTCTCGATTTAAAAATATTAGTTTGGGTGGTTTCAATGAAACCTTTGAGATCTCATTTGGATGGGTTTTGGGTGTGGGTTTTGTGATTTGAATAAATTGAAATCCCACTTGGATTGGATTTGGATGTTGGGGTTTAGGAGAAAAAGTAGGTGGTAGGTGTCAAATCAATGTCTTTTTTAGTGAGATTTGGGGGAAAAAATATGTGGTAGGTGTCAAATCAATGTTTTATAGGTTTGAAGAGATTGAGCGAGCGTGAGTTTCTGAATAGATTTTTTATGGTTTTATGGGTTTGGCGAAAACTCATTTGAAAAGATTTTGGCTCGATCTCGCGAAACCCACAAGACCGGGCCAAAACCCATCCACATACACCCACTAAGTTCGAAAATTTCGAGCTAGATAAAAGAATGAAACCCGAGTCATGTTTTATAGGTTTGAAGAGATTGAGTGTGAGTTTCTGAATAGATTTTTTTTTTATTTTATAGGTTTGGCGAAAACTCATTTGAAAAGGTTTTGCCTCGATCTCGCGAAACCCGCAAGACCGGGCCAAAACCCATCCACATACACCCACTAAATTCGAAAATTTCGAGCTAGATAAAAGAATGAAACTCGAGTCATGTATTCTACTTTACTCGTTTACGTCTCCAACTAAGCTAAGCTATGCTATGTAATGTATTGAAAACTAAATGAGCAAAAGACAAAAATATCCCTTATGATTTGTCTAACTCCCAAAAATCTCCCTGTATTATTTTAACTCTCAAAAACTCCCCCTGTATTTGGTTTTAAATACCATACTGACCCAAATAGTATATACTTATAATTTTATTTTTAACTTTTGGTGGAATGACAAGATTAGACCTATGTGTTTTTTTTTTTTTTAATTTATTTGTTCTTTTTGAAAAATTAAGTATATACTATTTGAGACAAGTGTGGTATTTAAAATCAAACACATGGGGGTTTTTGGGATTTAAAATGACACATGGGGTTTTTTTTGGGAGTTAGACAAAGTATAGGGGGTGTTTTTGTCTTTCGATGTTAGGGGTAAAATTATCATATCAAAAGCAAAATGTGAACAAATACTTGCAATTTTGGCGTTTGAAACACTCTCTTTTTTTAGGGCGTATTTGGCACTTACTTGAAATCACAAGGAATTTTTTTGGAGTTAAAATAATACAGAAAAATTTTTAGGAGTTAGACAAAGCAAAGGGGGTGTTTTTATCTTTTGCTCAAAACTAAATCATATATTTTTTAAGATAAAATTACTGAAAAGCGGTACTGTACATATGAAATTTTGGGACTCACCAACGTAAGAAGCCCTAGGCAACCGCTTGATTGGCCTAGTCTTTGGGTCGGTCATGGATCCATCAGGAACACGAATACCACAAAGCAGGCAAAATTCTCGGATACACATTGAATCTCTAATATACTATACTCATATTTTTTTATCTACATCAATGTCTAAAGCAAAATAGGATTAGAACCACAAAGATTGAAGCAAGAAAATTATATGTATATTTTTAAATAATTTTTAGATAAATAAATTTATTTCTTAATAACATAAAATTTGTATGTATAGAGAATAATGTATAATCTAAAATTTTGTTTCTTTTTTATATTTCAGTTAGTTTAATAATATAACTTTTTTTTTGAAAAATTGTAAAAATTATATAGAAATATTTAGAAAATTTTGTAAATACAAAAAGAAATATTACTTTGTACTTTAATTCCGATTGCATTAAAAATAGAAAGTTTTTTTATATTTTAATAAAAATATATGAAAATTATAAAATGATGACAGTAGCCGGTTATAGCCATTAATAATCCCTAATACGTAGTAAAACATATGTCTCTAGAGAAGGGATTAGGAATTAAGGGTGTTCAACGAAATTGTTGAACCGCTCCAATTCAAGTCGATCGCAACTTGCGGATTGAAGGATGAATGGGTTGATCTTGGACTTCTTGAAAAAAACACAAGTTGTAATCGATTTTGGGTTTGTATTTCAAAAATCGCATAAACCACACCCGACCGCAATATATACATAAAGACCATTCATCAGCCACTAAAAACCTTATTACTTGACACAATTTATTATGACCCGAAGTCAAATGCCATTTGAGCACAACCAACAACATCAACTCTAATTATCAACGTATTTTCTATTTTATTTATTGTTTGAAAAACCCTTCTTTAATATTTGTGTAAAAATGATTTGTTCTTTATATTTTCAATATAGACTTGAAATAGATTGATAAATTAAAGCTAAAAGTATGAAAAAATAGCATTGTTCATGTGACTATAAAGAATAGTACATGTTTACGAAATTTATTCATAGATGAAAATACGATGACAACTTACAAAGTGGTAATTAATTTATGCATTTAATTTATTAAATAATAAAAAACATTAAAGTTTGGAAAGCAAATACCGCAAAACTCGCCCCAAATCGAGTGGACCGCAAATTGCAATCTTGTTGGGAGAGTTTATTGAATTGAATTTGGGCAAGCATAAAACCGCATCAAATCGCACTGGGAACACCCCATGTTTTGGTGGGCGACAATATACTATTCTTTTATCTCAAAAATAAATAAATGCTATTCTTCAAGTGAACGTATTCACGTAATTGCTCCATTTAATGCACCAAAAAGAAATTTGCAACATTTAAGAAAAGTGGAGATAGATAAAGATGTATACCTACCAACCATTCATTTTATTTTAATATATAAATCAAATTTCAATGTCTCGAATGATTTTCAAGAAAGACGTTTATGCAAAGTAGAAACTTAAATTTCCCTAGAAGTACAATTTTTGCACTTAGAGAGATGAAAATCAAATAAAACGATCTGATATTCAACTCGAACTGATTTGATAGAAACTCTTTTGAGCCCGGTTCACATATCAAACAAATTTGAGATTTAGTTCGAGCTTGCCAAACTAAAAAGTAAAAATGTTTAAAAATATCAAATACTCAAACGAGCTCGACTTGTCTTCCGCTCGATTGAAGTTTGTTTGATCTCGGTTCATAAACTATCAACCAAGCTCAAAGATCGATGAAAATGTAAACCGAGCTTGTACATGTGTTTTCCATCCTTATTCGCATTTAAATCGCCTAAATTTTAGTACTAGTTGTACGTTGCTGTAACGCCCCCGGAAATTTCGCACCCTTTAATTGTATTTATTGGATTTTTAAACCAAATTTTTATGTGCTACTATGTTTTAATTAAATTAAAGTATTTTCTTTATGCTATATCGTTTATAACAATTACTTATTATGTCAATAGGGCCTTAGAAGTAATTTCGGAAAAAGAAAAAAAAGATTTAATTACCTTTTATAATGATGGGGTCTATTTGCAATTAATTTTGGACCTAAGTGCGCAAAATTTTATATTTATGGGGCAAAAATGCACTTTCCCAAAGCTTTTGCCCCAATCTTTTCAAATCCTGCAGCAGAGTAATAATTACTCCATCCTTGAGACTCTAAGGGCTGCCGTAATTATTCTTGGGTGAAGGAAACCTCACCACATAAGAAATGCAAACATTGGTGGAAGAAGAAAGTAATGATAATCTTTCTCTTCCCCATGTTGTATGTATTGATGCATATGCATCTGATTTAGGATTATATATCTGATTTTAGGATTGTACTTATATACACACACTCATATTCACTCCTCTTTACTTTACCACAATAAAAACACTTAAAAAGAGATTAGTGAAAAAGAAAAGGAGAGCATAATTTTAATGAGTGAATCTTGAAGAAGGAGGAGGAGCCACCACCGTTGAGCCGCCGCCGCTGCAGCCACACCTTCGCCAGAGATAGAAAATAGAGAGTGAAAAAAGAAGAAGCACTCACCCTTTTCGATTTCGGGTAAAAATCCTCTTAAGCACCTCTCTTTTACTTGGATATGTGGAGCAATCTTTAGAACCTCATTTAAAGTTTTGAAATCATATAAAATATTTTTAAACTTTAGTTGAATGTATTATGTTCAAGATTTTCAGATTTATATAAGTTAAAAGATTTGATAATTTTGAGGTGTTCTTGTGTAGAAGTTTGAGTAGGAAATAAATTACTTTTATAAAATATTTTTATGGCTAAATAAAAGTTAAGAGTTTCATTTGGAAAGCATGTTAATACCTATATGTTTAGGTTTTAGATTTTTTTTTTAGATCTATAGATTTTCATGCAAGATTTCGATTTTTATAATATATTTGGGTATTAAAAGTTTGAAATTTATGAAGTTTTGGTGTCAAAAACTTGATCTATTTTGTTTGGGGGCTATTTGTGCAAATCTGTAAAGTAGGAGGTTCATAATGAACTTTTTCGATAGGGTGACCGGAGCCGCCCACCACCGGCGAGCCACCGAGCCGCTGCTGGTGCAGCATCGGCATGCTGCACACAGCAGCAGCAAGTCTGTTGCATTTGCAACAGACCTTTGGGCTGTTGCAAATGCAACCGACCCCTGTTTGTGGGCTGGCCTTTTGGGCCAGACCACAAACACAAAAAAATATATATATATATTAGGCCAGCCCACTTAAAAAAAAAAAAAAAAAAAAGGAAGAAATAAACGTATATATGTATGCGTATATATTATGAAAATATACAGTAAATTCCAAAAATGAATCTGAAAATTTTAAAAGTAGTTTTAATATTATTTTAAAGTATAATAATTATAATTATAACAATGAATATAAGATTGACCTAATTAAAACTTTATGAAATAAATTGAGCCTTTCATGAAAATAACTAATTTCGAAAGTAAAATAAAATAATTTGAATAATTACTTTTCTGAAAATAATAACTAATCTGAAATTTAAATTTAATCTCTGGAAATAAAGTTTTATAAATAATAAAAGAGTTTTGATAATTATTATTCTTGTAATAGTTAAAAAAAAAAAAATATATATATATATAATAAAATAATAATAATAATAATAGTTAATTTCGAAATAGAGATTTGGGTTAATTAAATGAAAAAGATTTTCCAAAAATAAAATATTTATGGTAATTTCGGTTAAATACTTTTCTGAAAATAAATGATAAACTTTTTCCGAAAATAAAATATCTATTTCAATTAATCTTGAATATTTATTTTCTTAAAAGAAATAATAAATTATTATCATAAAATAAAATTTATAATGAATATAAGTTTTTGAAAATGATAATTTCAAATAAAGATTAATTTTGAAAAGAGGACTCAATAAATTATAATAATTTTCTACAAATGAATTTAAATAATTATATTAAATAACATAAAGATGTTAAATGATTAATTTTATTTTCTGAAATAAAATTAATAATGATTTTTTTTAAAAGAAAATAATTTCAAATAAACTTAATTTCTAAATCTGAAAATAAAATATTGTTTGGATACTTTAGAAATATAAAGTTACTTGAAAGTAATAACTTAACTTAAAACCTTTAATTAAATATTTTAAAGCTCAATTAGAACGATTATGTTCTAGTTTAACAATTTTGTGGCTATGTTTACCACGCTTCATGAATGAACCATAGAACCTTTGAATTGGACTTAAAAGTCCAAGTTACAATCGTGGCTTCGACATCGATAATGATTCAGTTGTGTACTCGACTAAAGCATTGCTTTAGTCACTCTAAATCTTCATAGCATAATTAGATTCTAAGATCGTTGCATAAACGTGTACAGGAACCGGAGATGCCACTTTTCCGCATATTCTCGAGAATCGTAAGCTACACAGATGAGTGTTGTGTGTTACATGTGTGTCAGTCTGGATGTGCTAGTAGGTCGAGTCATAACTGTAACTTAGTCCCTAAACGAACGAGCATGCGACGTATGATACAATGAAAACTCGACTGTTAGGACAAACTATACACCTTGAATTATTATGATAATGCCTATGCGCTTACGAGTCCTTGACATCATACATTGAACCGTTTTGATGACTATTATTGAGTTGTTGCTGATTTCCTGTTACTGGATGGTTACTGTACTGTATTGTTATTGGATTGTTATTGTACTGAATTGTTACTGTACTGTACTATTTGCTATTATTGTGTGGACCCTATTCTTGGTGTGCGGAATCGTGGGTAACCTGGAAGGTTAGGGCCGGAGGGTTACCTCGATCCACCGTAGACCCGCTTCACGAGCCAAGTGTGGAGGTTACACTTGGGGAGTGAATGTCAAACTCCTGGCATTAGACGTCTATACGCACAGTTAGTAAGGTAGCTCCTTACTTGAAGTGTTCGGTGGGGGCGTCATAATATGTATTGGAGGGTAAGAGAAGGACGGCATCAGCAAATGTTGGTTACTTGTCTAACGTGCTTAAATTGTTACCGCATGTGTTTATTTACTGTACTGTTATATATGCTCACATATATTATGTTGCATCCACGCATCACACACACATGTGCACTACAACCTCACTAAGTTGGACGATCAACTTATGCATTCCATGTTTCAATCTTTTCAGCTACAGGTGTTTGGGGAAACGATAGTTCATATCGCGGTCCCACCCTAGTTTCGGAGAGTAGTTGTACATTTTTTAAGGTTCTTATTTGATTTTAATATCCTCCCTTGAACTGATGTTTCAAAACTCTTATAACGTTTAAGTCAGTTTTTATAATATCTTGTTATTTAGCTAATTTTGTAAAGTGATCATTTTTATCGAAGATGATTATAAATTTTCTGCAATATTGATCGTAATCTTGCTTTGTCCCTGTTGGGTTTCACATGTTGTTTCACCACATCATGTTTTCCTTCAAAATTTGTTTTAAATACTTCCACCTTAAACTATAAATATCAAATCGAATTTATTTTTCTTACAAAAAAAAAAAGTAATTTAAATTATTCTTATATTGTTTTAAACCGCTTCCGCTTTAAACTTTCCCTATTGAAAATTGATTTTTATTTTGTCAATAAACTAAATAATATAAACTATTTTACATATTAATTGTTGGCTGATTATGGACCAATCGCCTTCGAATTAAACTTTTAAATTTTCGTTTTGGTTTTATACCCATTTAAAAAAAAAAAAAAACATATCGGTAATTTAACATTTTCATTAACTAAAAATTTAATCCGACGGATCCGCGGAGTCGGGCCGTTACAGTTGCTATGATCAATATTTTATAGGTTTTATAGCAATATAATTAAATTTTACAACTGATATAATGAACATATGAATATATAAACACAACATTGCTATACTAAACTGAATCAAAAAATTAAAATATTTGAACATTTCATTTTAACTTAAATTGTGCATTGCATTGTAAAGATTTAGATATTTGTATAAGAAATCAAAAACTTACTAAGGCCATAGAATTACATTTTATACCCTTTGAAATTGGCTTAGAAATTACTCAGCAAGAGCAACTGCTATTCAAATTTCAGGGGGTTAAATATGATAATATACTTCTAGGGGGCTAAGTACAAAAATTAGAAATAATTGTCCTTATACAATTCGCCACCTATAACACGCGTGGTCCCACCTGCATCATTCAACAAAATATCCAAATGGCTGATCACAGCAAGAATTTAGGTCCAAACTTAGAACCAAACCCCTCTACTCCATCTTCTTTTCTTTTTGATAATTTCCAAACCCTTCTACTACTTTCTCTCGCAAATACATAAATTTTAATGAAAAACGATAATCTCATGCGTATAGTCTCATGAAATTGTATGGAACAAGAATTCTTGATCTAGGAGTAAAATTCTGGAAAAGGGTTGTCTGTAAATCAAGAAAATTACTGCTGCGTTCTTGATCGATTAAAGGAATAAGGTGAAAAAGCTGCTGTCTTTGCAGTTATTATTTTGGGATTATTCTGAAGTTAATCAATTGAATCTTGGGTTGACCTTAGAAAATCAATAGGGCTGCTATATTTTTTATGATTTTTTAGGGTCGATTCTGTCGTGGGTTTTTCTTGAATCAGAAGGAGAATTGGGTTTTAGTTAACTTTGGTGGAATTTGAGTGAAGATTTTGAAAAAAATTGAATTTTTGAAGCATGGCAGTTCCTTGTAGTGTGACATTCTACATGGCAAAAATGATATGGATGGCATTGTTTGGTTGGGTTGTTTCTTGCTTAACTGTTGCTGATGAAATTGCTGGCTCCATAAGAACAGGGGACATTGGTCCTTTCCATGCTGAATGATTCAGATATAATTATTTGTATAGAGAATTCAGTATTTAAACTTACTATTGTTTGTATTTCTGTTTATCCTTCTGGAAAGAGTTGATGTTTTTTTTTTTTTTTTTTTTTTTTTTTTTATGCTGATGAATGAATGTCAATAGGCTTGTTGATTTGGGTTAATGAATGTATGAGTTTTGACTTATGGCAATTAGAATCGAATAAATGTTGCATATGGTCTCACTTGCTTAGAATGTTTTAGTTTTTTGGGGTTCTTTCCTTTAGTATATATTCATTTTATTTTGCTTTTCTCATTGTTGTGTGAAGGAGTGGTGATTGATTGTGTTGTAAACGAGGCTATAAGACTTCAATGATATAGTTTGTCTGGCATCTATATGTGTTGCTTTGCGCCAGACTTTTAGGTTTATTGGTATTTACATTTAGGTTTGAATTCGAGCTTTGAGGTTTATTGGTATTTACATTTAGGTTTGATTTCGAGCTTTTCTTTGTTACTCGGACGTAAATGTTTGGTGGCCTACTTTTTAATCATCATTTATCTCATCTCATTGACGTTTTGGTGTAATGATGCTGGATTGCTTGGGTTTTCCCAAAATTCTTTCGTGTTTGGGAAAAGCGAAACAAACATGTTTTCTACTTTCTGAAATAATTTTACACTTTTCAATTTTCTCAAACTACTCCCCCAAAAATCTATTTTGCAACTTTGAGTGTGTAATTTTCAATTTGATGATGGTATATAGATTTAACTTGGATGATGTATTTACAAAGATTGAATTGAATTGAAGTTATTGTCTGACTACCAAATGAACTTACCTCAGATATTTGTTGTTCACACGTCTTTCTTTCATGTAGATGTTTTCATTTACAGTCTTAAATAGATCTCCAATCGGAATGGTTAGCTGTTTTTTGATCGAAAATGGGTGTATGATTAGTTATTATTATGGAGATTTTTGGTTTGTTTTATGTACAATGTTTGGGATTTAGTAGAGGACCAAGTGGTTGAATTTCGTGTGGCCTTAAAGGACCTCAGGGACTACATAAATGAATTTCAAAGCTACAGAACTGTTCAGATAGCTGCATCACCCTGCAGCTCAGCTTGGAAAGCCACTGTTGGATCGAGTGAAAGCAAGTAAAGAAATTAAGAACACATCTCTAAATTCAAGAAGAAGAAGAATCTACCCCAAAATTTCGTAGAAATATACTGGTTCGATTCTTGTAGCAGAAAACAAATAGAACCACAAGTATTTATAAACATTAAAAAAGTTTCTCATTAGAAAGATGATACTACTAAATCTAGATTTCAACTGAAAACTTACCATACCTAATATTTATGAGCTAAATCTTGGGGGTAAGAAAGGTATATAAAACAACTAACACATGCAAAGTCTTTAATCATATTCTTATTAAATTGATTCAACGTCATCTTATTACAAGCATGATGCAACTCTTCTTGGACTAAACATAAAGATTGCTTACCATTCCATATTTCTTGGAAAAAAACTACCATGTTCTTGTCCTATAATAGATCTAGATCTACAGTTACACAAAGACGAGGATGATGAGTTTTTGTGGTTTAGAGAACATAAAATACTCGGAGTTGAGTTCATCATAATGGAACTTAGCTCGTTTCTAAGCCAAAGCTCGGGTCCTTGTGATCAAGCTTAGTACATGCTTAACTTATCTAATTAATTTCCTAGAAATGAAATGAAAGAATTGTGCATGGTTTTGATTAGTCAACAGTGCATAAGAAAGAGTGGAATTTAAGCATCATAACTTCCTGATTGACAGCCTGAAAATTTTGATCATTTGACTATTCCAACACCCATCCAAGTCAATACCTCTAACTTTCCAAGAATTCCTAAAGCATTTCTTTGTATGGTTTTCACTGATATATGAAATCTATGCAGCAATAAAACGGTACTTTATTACCTGCATATTCCCAAACTACATTTGATTCCGACAGGCATGGCAGAAACATTCTTGTTTAGCATCACAGAAGGGGTGTTGTTCAAAGTTTCCTCCCTGCTTCTAGAAGAGATCAGTCCAGCCTGGAACATCAAACCAGAGGTTAGAAAACTTGAAAACACTTTATCCACCATAAAAGCAGTAATTTTAGATGCAGATGAGCAACAGTCCAAGAACTACGAGGTCAGAGACTGGCTCGAGAAGCTCAAGGATGCTATTTATGACATCGATGACATACTGGATGATCTTTTCACAAAAGTTTCACCAAGGGATGCACAGATTTGTAGTGGGATTTTCATCCTAAAAAAGGTAAGAAGATTCTTTTCTGTCTCAAATAATCCTATTGTACGTAGATTCAAGATTGGTCAGAGGGTAAAACGGCTAAGAGAGAGACTTGATGAAATTGCAGAAGATAGGAAAAAGTTTCACTTTACTGAACAACCAAATTTGATTCCAGTAGTAGAGGATAAAGTCAGAGAACAAACTCACTCGTTTGTGAGAGCCTCAGACATCATTGGTAGGGATAATGATAAAGAATTCATCGTACAGCTTCTCCTAAGTTGTGGCGATGAAGAAGTTATTTCAGTTATTCCCATAGTTGGAATAGGAGGTCTTGGGAAAACAACAGTTGTCAAATTGGTCTATAATGATGACCGCGTGATTCAAAATTTTGATCTTGGAATGTGGATTTCTGTTTCTGAGGACTTAAGTGTAGGCAAAGTTGTTGAGAAAATTCTAAAATCTGCTACTGGTGAGGATTTCAGTCATCTTGACTTGGACCAGATGCAAAGTATTTTAGCTGATGTTTTGAAAGATAAAAGGTATTTGCTTGTATTGGATGATGTGTGGAACGAAGATCGTAATAAATGGCTGGATTTAAGAGAATTACTGATGAACTGCCATTCAGGAAGTAAAATCATTGTAACGACGCGAAGTAAGACAGTAGCTTCTATTACTAGTACAGTTTCCCCATATAACTTATGCGGTCTCTCAGATGATGACAGCTTGTCTTTGTTTCTGAAATGTGCTTTCAGAGGACCTGAAGACTGGCTTCCTAATCTAGTAGTAATTGCCAAGGAAATTGTGAAGAAATGTGGTGGGGTTCCGTTGGCTGTCAAGACCTTGGGAAGTTTGCTATATAAGAACACAGATGAGCAAGAATGGTCGCGTTTCAAGGACAATGATTTATGGGAAATTGATCAAAAGCAGAGTGACATTCTCCCTTTATTGAGGCTAAGCTATGAGAGATTACCATCATATTTAAAGCAATGCTTTGCATATTGCTCTATGTTACCTAAGGGTTTGGAAATTCCAAGGGAGGTATTCATCAACCTGTGGATAGCTCAAGGGTTCATACAGCCTGGTAATAGACAACTTGATGATGTTGGGAATCAGTACTTCAATGAGTTGTTGTCAAGGTTCTGTTTTCAAGATGTAACAGAAGCTTTTGATGGAGAAATACTGGGTTGCAAGATTCACAACCTTGTACATGACCTTGCACGGTCTGTGGCAGGCCATGAATGTCTAAACATGAAATCTGATACAAAAACTATTTCTAATAGAGTTCGTCACCTATATTTTCATGCTGAGGATCTGTCAGGGAAAGAATTACTTGTATTGAAAAAAGTGAGGTCTTTTAGATATGCATTCAGGAGTACCCCTCTAGATATGAACTTTATTAAGGCAATAACATTGAAGCTCAGGCGCGTGCGAGTTCTAATACTGAACTCATTAGAACTTGAGGAGTTACCAAGTTCGATTGGTGACTTGAAACAGTTAAAATATCTTGACTTAAGTCACAGTAGTAATATTAAATCTCTTCCAAAGTCTGTATGTAAACTTGTTAATTTACAGACACTGAACCTCATTAACTGTGAAAAGCTTCATGATTTACCTGGGTCTTTTGGGAACTGTATCAGCATCAGAACTTTGTATTTGACTTGCCGGGAGTTGTCTTTGAGAAAGAAAGATTACCAAAGACTCAACTCTCTCCAGTTCTTGTTGCTCTACAAATGTGATTTTGTAAGGTTACCATCAGAAGGGTTGGAGCATCTTACTTCCCTTCGCGTACTGCGTATTTATGATTGCCCAAGATTAGCTTCTCTTCCAAAAAGTATTAGAAATCTTCCAGCACTTGAGAAATTGTGGATATGGAACTGTGAAGAGCTTGACTTATCCGAGGGAGATGGATTGCAAGGCCTGCAAGGCCTGCAGTCATTGCTTTTGATGGGAATTCCTAAGTTGATCGATCTGCCAGTGGGGCTTATGGAGAATGTTGCAAAAACTCTCAAGTTTTTACGAATAGCAAATTGTGTGAATTTTACTGCACTACCTGAGTGGCTTCTGAGTTTCAGTTTGCTTCAAAGGCTTTATGTTGAGGATTGTCCTGATTTTTTCTATCTACCTGAACTGGTGCTCAGTCACATTGCAAAAGTGCATATCACTGGTTGTCCAAAATTTGGTGAAATTTGCTGAATTATCAGGTTTGATTTTAGAGCATAAAGTTCGATTCTTCATGATTCTTTAGTTCAATTTCACCACTTCAATCTTATACAACTACGTCGGAGATATGGTTCAGATAAATCTAAAAGAATTAACCCAAAAACTATCTAAGAGTCTATAGGTAATGAGGCTTTGGGCAGATATGGTAAACTTATGGCCACAAATTAACTTTCTTTTTGCAGGAAGAACACAGCTCGTGCACGATGCTTGCAAACTAAAGAAGTTTGACTGTACACGGTGAGCAATCACCATCATATTTCCTCCCTCTAAACATGTTTATTGCCAAAACGTATTGATTGTAATAAAAGAACCTTGTAATCCAAAATCTGCAAATATGTGTCCACTGCAAGCTTCGGAAATAGGAACTAGCCTCATCATATAAAGTTTCAGCTGGAAAATACACTTGGTTGACAGATTATGGTGCTCCACGGAGCCCCCAAAACTGTTACTTGTAATAACAGAAAAAAAATTAGCTATGAAATACTCAGTTTTGCTTATGCTTCATGTTGTAGTCTATTGAGATTGCTAGATCGACCTCATTAAAGACGCAATAAGCATTAACCTTTTCATGCCTCTATTATATGGTTGCCTTGGACAGGGATAGATGAGTATCAAATGCTCCAAAAACAAGCTACACATTTACTGATACGTTTCAGGAAAGAAAATTATAGATCAAACTAATTACAAGCACAATCTCTATCAGAAAAAAAGACATAAATGGACTAAAGTTTTGACATATGACTAGATACTCAATGGAGCTTGCATTTCTACATAACGAAAAATTATGTATCTATTAAATTCTCCATAACGAAAACAAAATCTACACATAATAAATTTAAATAGGTGTACCTCTAATATGTGGAAAAATTGAACCAACAAAATTGGTCATCAACGGTAGAGACTGTGCAATCAGGCTCACATGAACTTTCTTCTGGCCCATGAGAAAGCTGGTCTTATTTATTAACTTTTTTGATTTCATGCTTGTATTCAGAGTCATCAACTTCAATAGCTGCGAGAATCAACCAAATTGCCCACATGATACAACTGTGCTTGATCAGCACGGCAGCTGAAGAATAAAATCGGGACTCAGAATATTCCTGGAATCATATTTTCTTCTGCGTTTACTAGTATCCTATTCTTTCCTCTACCCTTTTTTCCCAATATCGTTTTCCGAGTTGGTTGTAAGTTGTAACCAGTATAGAGCTCCCAGTGAGGTCTCTCAAATACTTGTGTTTACTATATCTGATCCATCCCATGCGTCGACATGATATCTGCTACATGTGCAATCTCTCTCAGTGCAGCAATTTGAGCTCAGTAAGCAAATAAGTTAAAAAAATTAGGAAAAATACTAATTTTTTGAAAGACATTCACCTTTCTCTGAAACTTGGATGAGATGAGTATATGCATTTCTACCAATCTGCGTGTAATTTTTAAGTACCAGTTCATGTACTAATCCTCGTTCATGTCTTTCTCAACTTCTATAAGATGGAACTGGCAATTTGCCTATTCACTCAGCTCTGATTCTATTTTTGCAGAAAGATCTACCACGTTATCAACACCGCGATTCTTCCTTTTCCATCTTTGTATTTCTTGTGCGATTGTTTGATGCATGCAAAACCGTCTTAGGCAATGATCTGGAAGGTGTCTTGTTGCCTTGTGAAAACATATCAACATTGTCTTTGATCTTCCAAGGATGAGTTGATTTAATATATACTCTGGTGTTACAGTACGGTTAATATTTGCATAAGGATACCAGCACCTGTAATAAAAACAGGATCAACTCATTATAACCAGGTGCATACAGAAATAAAAAGTAGAGTGTTTCTACACGAGCATATTTTAAACTCAAAGCAATAGGCTTCAGAGAATCCAAGGCTTTAAGGTAGAAGGGCACATCACGATTCGAGGTTGGACCAGTATGTTTGCCAAAAGAAAAACATTCACGGCTAGGGTCGTGATGAAGCTTAGGCCGACTGACATTCAGGTGATAATAGTTCAACAAAAAAAATTATGAATTTTTTAACACTTACATTCGTCATAAAGACAATAAATTGATTTGAAAAGTAATAAAGGATGAGAATAAGTTAATTTTACTATACCTGCAGCAGAATCAAACACCCACTAATAGTGCTTTGTGATCAAAGGGAGGCATTACCCAGCGGTATAAGAAGGACGTGCTGCTGCTCCCCATGCATACTTCCCAGCTTCATTGAAATTCTCAAATACAGGGAGGTACATAAGGCCATCTCCAACCGAAGACATCCCCTTCTTGCCCTTTTGACCCTCCCTTTCGCCCACTTGCCCTTGCCCTTGCCCTCTTGACCCCCTTTCGACCCACCTAGAAACTCATCTCCAACCAAAGACAATCAACATCCATTTAATTCAATTCACAACTTTCCCCAATCTCACTTAATAATAATAATAATAATAATAAATAAACGAATAAATGAATAAATAAAAATAAAAAATAATAATAATTATAATTTTTATTAGGTACACAATCATGAAAATTAAGGCATTCATAATAATAAGAAAATCAACAACGACTAAACATATTTAACGGAAAACAACAACACTTATTATTAATGCACTTGGACAGAAAATGAAAACAACAAAGATTAAACACCAACGACTAAACATAATTAAAGCAAAACAACAAAGATTACAAGAAGTTGGATCATGGATATGGAGGGAAAAGATTGAAATTATCAGCGCCTTGATTGACCGAGCCTTCAGACGAGTCTCCTCCAAATTGTAAAGGGCCTTTTAATCTTTTTTTCTGAATGATTTGCTGCTTCTTGCCCCTCCAATATTCTTTCGAAAGTGGAGTCATTTCAGATGTATTCATTGAGAATACTCTCATTTCCATCTCCTCCTCTTTAAGACGCATTATTTCAGCATGTCTTCTTTGACATCCTTCCTCTAACATTTGTTGGAGTCGTTCAGCAGATCTAAGATTTTCTTCAACACGCTCGTCGTCGTCCATGAATGCAGTGGTCGAAGCCTTTTTCTTTCCCTTTCCCTTGGCTTTTTTTGCTTTCTTCGTTCCAATTGGCCTTGAATCAGTTTGTTCTACAATTGGAGTCCTCTCAGGTGTCACCGCTACGTTGTCCTCGTGAATCTGAAAATCAATGTCTGGACGGAAATGAAAAAATACAATGTTATTAAAAAACAAAAAAAAAAACAAATTACAATTTTTACTCAATGTTATTATAAATAAAATAAAACTAATTACAAATTTTACAAATTTTTACACATTTTTTACCCATTTAATTCTTTAAAAAACCCTAAAACTAATTAAAAAAAAAAACAAAATGTTATTAAAAAATAAATAAAACTAGTTACAATTTTTTCCTAAACCCTAATTAAAAAAAATTAATATGCAACAGGTGGCGACCATCCATTGCCTCGACGGGTGCATGCATTGCACGCGCACGTCCAGGGTTAAGTTGCCCGTTTCACTACACTCATCCCCCGCCTCCCCCTTTTGCCCGTTTCCCCACCACCCCAAATTCCATCTCCAACCGAGCACCGCCGGCAACCCCCCCTTCATGCCCAGTTGCCGGCTCGGTTGGAGATGGCCTAGTAGGCACTTTGTTGCCAGTGGTGGTGGAAAATATTGTACTTCCAACAAGGTAAAGAAGGTAAGCACTGAGTATGGAACTCAACATCTTAACCACTGCATGTTCAGAAAATTCAGAGAAAGCCTCTTTTAGCCAGCTTAGCTTAACCATCCCACCACTTCTGTACCCAGAATCAGGTGCTTTCACAAAGATACTTAAAACATACTGAATCACAAGCCGTATATTTTACACCCATAACACGCTTACCGTTAATTGGAAGTTCAAGCAAGTCAGCAACATCCTCTAGCTTTACTGTCATCTCTCGAAAGTCATATGAAATGTCTTCATATCTTTCTCTGACTCTCAACTAGAGCATATATAAGTGGATTATCAAGGCTAATTGGTGTAATCAATCTCAGAAAGCCAAAACCAGACCTTTTATCAATTTAATTAGTTTTTTTTTTGGTTGGGGGGTAAGCAGCCAGCGGTCAAGCTTTAAAGTGTGTTCATGACATCTAAGTGCACCTCACTCTTGTTCATATATAACAAACATATTGCAAGTTAAAAATGATTTACTAGTAAAACGAGATAGAAATGTGTTATTGTTGCATAGTGAACACCTGTCCTTTTAAAACTGCAGCTGAGACATACATGTCTGGATAATACAAAATAAAATCTTCAATTGGTCCAGGGTTACTGCATAACAATCCATCATGTTGCTATAGGCTACATCTTCCCGCAATGCAGAAAAACATTCACATAGACGAGCTTAGTAAATGAAACTGTCCATCCATGTGACATGTAAGTAGTATCTCATTGCAGTTATAACAAAATTCACAAACCTCGATCCCAGTTATGATCTGCAGGCTGCAATAATACAGTAATCCTAATTTCGACTTTATGATAATCTGACCATATGAACAGACTGTTATGAAGAAATACAAAGAAGGTTTTTCACCACCAAGACTCGAAAGAGAGAAATAGGGATAATGTTTTCGGGTTTTGATAACGTTTAATTACGGATCCCATTTAAGCTATCATGTTTATTCTTCTATTCCTTTGATGCGTTGCAACCTTCTATTAGTAAATTGTGTGGTTTTTACCGATTGAGTTTAATCATGACTTACAGAATTTGCTGTTACCAGTGATGGGATAATAGTACACTTAATTTGTGACTTCATTTTGTGGCGGTGCAAAAGTTCATGTTCATTTTACTATTCCATCCACGAGTTACAATTTATATATATAGTCAAACATGATTATGTGATCCAAACTATGAAGTTGATTTCCACGGCAGAATTTGCTGCCACGTTGACAAGTCCTTAACATTTGGAAAAAATACTCCAACTCCTCTAATATGTGTCGGGGTTTTTTTGTCAATGAGAAAATGAGATGCATAAATATCAAAGAGTTAGAACTGATTCAAACCTTCCCATTGTAATTGGTACAAGACAGTATGCAACCAAAACCAGAATGAAGCTTAATCCAAATTTTGAGGAGGAGAATAAACTTGAACTTTAACTTCACTAAGGAATGTAATATACTAGTAATTATTCTACATAATTACAAGAGTTCAAACATGCTATTTTCTACTTGAATGGTAAATTTTTTCGAGTTGATTCGGCTAGTCCTTATTGTTAAGGTGGTACTTCAGTGACATACTTATAACTCTAAATACAATAAAAAAGGACTTTAATGGAGATCCACAACCTATAGCAAACTAAGTTGTTGTTTTTTTAATCAAATGACCTATAACTTGAGACGAGAAATTGAAAAAGGGCTACTTCTAATTCTAATGTGAATAAAAAATGGCTTATAGAGAAATGGTTCCCGCTCTGCATCTCCCAATATTTTCCTAAAAGTATTAATTTATAAATATATAACTGGATACAAGTTACCACAAACTATAGAAACAATTATGGCTTGACAAAGCAAAGACATCAGGTAACCTCACTGTTATTGAAAAAGAGTCATATATAGCCCACCATCACTCCCCATATCTCAAAATATATCACAGAACCCCTAAAATTACCAATTCGTATCATTTTACCTAATCATTCTATTTCACATCCAACTTTTCTTACTCACAAATGATGTATTTTTTGAATGTGCAACTACATTGCACCTTGAACAAGAATATTCTTGATTGCCTATAAACAATAGTTCATTTTTACATGAAAGGAGCAGTCAAGGTAATAAAGCAGATGCAGAAACCATCACCCAATGACCCAAATTAAACTACTATAATGTACACTTAAGTTGAAGCTCGGTTGCTAATCTTCCTAATGATAATATAATAATATTTGTACGGTCTAATTCAAATTCCACAAATTCCAATATAGACCTTATCTGTGCTTCTCCCCGCCTGCCAAAATATTCCAACCACATCAATTATGCAAAAATCCTAAAAGCTACCAGAAAGCATAAGTTACTTTGAAAGATCATAAAAAGTTCATATACAAGAGTGCAACTTGATATTTCTATTCAACTCTTACAACTAGAGGGTACCGTGGAACAAGTTTCTAATCGAGCATGTTTTCGCACAATTTATTACCCATGAATCTCATGATCCATCCAAAGACAAGACTAAAAGTGATGGGGAAAGAATACTTAAATTGGAAATGGGAGTTGTATAAATTGTATATATTCTCTAGGATAAAATTCAATCACTGCTGACCTAATACAAAGCGTTCAGATACATGCAAGCTTGATCCAATTTTTCAAATAAGCTCCAGTTAACCATATAGTAAAATAAGAGCTTTTCCCCAGTTAGCAATTCACAATCAAGTTTAAAAAATGGGAGACTTTATTCGAAGGCATTTCAAAGTATAAAATTAGAAATGTTCCGGTAAACCTCAAAGACTTACTGGAGGTAAGGTCATAATATTCAGACTTCGTATTAATGCCATTGTTCTTTTTCATCGACCTATTACCAAGAAATTGCAATGAGGAAATGATTTTTCTCAAATAACAGGGAAGAAGACGACGACCGACGACGTATGGTGAAAGTGTGAAGTGAGGGACTTTTTTTTTTTTTTAATAAGCAAATGTGAAGTGAGGGATTTGGAGGTGGGGTTTTTACAGTGAAACGAACAGAGAAAGTGTGGGGAAGAAAGTACTGCTTAACGGGTTGGGCTCCATTTTATACATGAGGCCCAATAATACGTTAAGAACATTTCAGATATCTTTTATTCAAATATTAATGAACTATAAACACTGGACGTTGAAGGTTAGGCTAGTGACGATTTTTGGATTTCGACCTAGGATAAACATATACCTAGTTTGCTCCGTGTTTGTATGATGGGTTCGTTCGTATATGCATCAAATAACTTAGATTATCTTTATTCGGGGTATTTGGATTAGTCTTTGGTCCCGGGTAGCGGTACGCCTTATAGTCCTTTAATGGATTCGGACTTTCCTTAGACGGATCACAATGATGTTCGTGAGTGATCCTCATGGAGAGTTTGGGTGGATTGGTAGAGTTAAGTGAAACCGACAGGGAGACTTAACTAATTAGAACTCACAAACAACCGCATGATTTATCCGCTTTAATTGATTGATATGAATCCTCCTTAACGCATACTTAACTCCCTATTTAGTTGCTTTCATAGTTAGATTTACTTTCCTGTTCGTTGTTAAATAAAATCACCCTTATCTTATATTTGGGTTTGACCCCTTTGTATTAAAAGTTCTTAGATGAAATACGCATTCAATTGATTCGATTATTCCCACCTTTTACCCATTTGGTGGGAGATGATATTCGGGATGTACTTATCGTTTTATATTACTTGCGACACGTATACTTGCGTACGTACACTATGACACTTGATTTGTTTGAGTATCTATTTGTGTGTGTTTACATTGTATGGCATTGAGCTCACGTGTAACAACCTCGTCCTTAACCACTTGACTAAGGCCTCATCGACACACTTATATATTTTCAATATTTTCAAATGAATGTAATTATGCTATATGTATATGGACTTATTAATTAGTTTAAATATATCTAATTTTTAGTATATTTTTAATAAATTGTAGGATATTGTTTGGACTTCTATGTTCATAACATATATTTTAAAAATAAATATATTTAATATATCATTACGATGTCATACTGGTTCAACAAGTGATTCGATCGGTTCGACCAATAAAATCAGTGGCCAGTTGGCCATCGGTTCATCGTCAGGTCATATTCTGAAAACATTGAGGGCCTGTTTGTTTGGCATTTCTCAAAATTATTTTGTGCTTGGGAAATGCCAAACAAACATGTTTTTTCACTTTCTGAAATAAATTTTTCATCTCTCAATTTTCTCAAACTACTCTGTGAAAAGCCAAACAAACAATAATTTTCTTATTTCTAAACAAATCATATACAAACTATATTCTGCTTTGACATAAAATAACTTATCTCTTACACAATTTATCTCACATAACAAACATAATTTTACATGAAGTCTTACACAATCTTACACCTACAACCTAACTCTTCCAAAAAAACTTACACCAACTTTATTTTTCAAACCATTCTCTCAAAACTCAAATAAACAATATTACATAAATCGATATCATTTCACAAACATTCACTACTCTCCCAAACTACTTTACCCAATACCAAACAAACATGCCTGAGGTTTTTCTGGTTAAGGGCATGTTTTGACTACAGATTTATTGGGTCGAGTTAGGGAGAAAGGGATTGTGTTCTCTTTTCCTTGTGCTTTGGCTTTCATTTTCAGGTGGGTTTTGCAATTGGAGCAAAAGATAAAAACACCCCCTATGTTTTGTCTAACTCCCAAGAAACCCCTGTGTTATTTTAATTCCCAAAAACTCCCACGTGCTCTCAAGTCAGTGCCAAATACACCCTAACTCCCAAAAAACCACTGTGTTATTTTAATTCCCAAAAACTCCCCTGTGCTCTCAAGTCAGTGTCAAATACACAACCCCCCCCCCCCCCCCCCCCCCCCCCAAGCCCAGAAAAAAAGAGTGTGATTCAAACGCAAAAATTGTAAGTATTTGTTCAAATCTTGCTTTTTATATGATAATTTTACTCCTGACAGCGAAAGACAAAAACACCCCATATACTTTGTTTAACTCCCAAAAAGCCCGATGTATTTGGTTTTAATTACCACAATCGATCTAAATAGTATATACTTGACTTTTCAAAATGAATAAAAAGAAAAAAAAACAATTCATAGCCACATAGGGGTAATTTTGTTATTTCGCCAAAAGTCAAATTCTACCTGAGTCAGATTGTGGTAATTAAAATTAAACACATGGGATGTTTTGGAAGTTAAAATAACTGAGATTTTTTTAGGAGTCTTTGCGGCTGGGTAGTTTGAGTATTGCTGGGTTTTCAGTTTGGGCTCGTTTAGTAGAGATACAGTTGGCCAGGTTCGTGGTTTATAAGATAGGGAAATGCAGTTTGTAATTATAAGGTCCAAAGTAGTGGGTATTGTAAATTGTAATTGGTTTAAGGAAAGAGATGTGGGGTGCATGCGTGGGCTACAGGAGTAGTGGACTTTGGGGAAATGGGTTTAGTTTTGGGCTATTCATAATTGGTAACATTGGGTTTTAATTTTATTATGAGAAAATTGTATGAAATCAAAATAAGTAGTTATGACCATAGCCCCGTAATAATACTCCAAGTCCTAAATTATCGTTTATTGAATTATACCTTCTCAATTCTAGTCTATCCTATTATTTCATTGCAGTAGTTAATAAGTTGATTTAGATATAGTTTTGGGCCTGTTTGTTTGGCGTTTCTCAGAATTTTTTCGTGTTTGGGAAATGTCAAACAAACATGTTTTCTATTTTCCGAAATAAATTTTTCATCCATTAATTTTCTAAAACTACTCTCTGAAAAGCCAAACAAACAACAATTTTCATATCTCTAAACAAAACCTATACAAACTCTACTTTGATTTGACATAAAATAATCTATCTCTTACACAATTTATCTCACATAAAAAAACATGATTTGATATAAAGTCTCACACATCTTACAATTACAACCCAACTCTTCCAAAAATACCTACACCTACACCTACTTTATTTCTCAAACTACTCTCTCAAAACCCAAACAAACAACATTACATAGATCGAGATTATTTCACAAACCTCCACTACTCTCCCAAAATACTTTCCCAAACGCCAAACAAACAGGCCCTTTGGCTCTTGCCGAGAAATTCACTTCGTGCTTGATTTGGATATTGTTTTATTTGGTTGTTTTAGAAGAAATAATTGTTACTTTTAAATCCTGAGATAGAATTATTCTAAAAAAATAAAAAAATCCTGAGATAGAATAAATCTTCTTAAGTCATAGAAGGCACTGTCTAAGCAGAGAACTACTATCAAAATTAACGATCAGTTTAAGTTTCATTACCTCAATAGTGAGCAGTTTGATTTGTAAGAATAAGTTCAATTCCAAAATTAACATTTAAGAAATTAATTAATATTCCAAATTACTGAAACAAGGTTTGGATTTCATATATGTAGAACAAGTCTCAATTATTCATCTCAACAGAACTTCAAGACAAAAATGTTAAACCTATATGAATACGGGCAATTATAATTGACATAATCAAGAGTTTATGCCTACTCAGAATTCATATCCTTCAAGACATAAATGTTAGACC
Organism: Penstemon newberryi var. newberryi; assembly: GCA_030819805.1. Taxonomy (NCBI): domain Eukaryota; kingdom Viridiplantae; phylum Streptophyta; class Magnoliopsida; order Lamiales; family Plantaginaceae; genus Penstemon; species Penstemon newberryi. Next base: position 33,400,618 of record JAUALY010000003.1, on the reverse strand, counting down.
TATATGATTACGGGCAATTATCATTGACATTGACAGAAACAAGAGTACTTTATGCCTAATCAGAATTCATATCATTTCGCATATGATCATCATTAACATGTTATAGAATTCTAATGTCAACGAAACCTTGGGATATACCCGTTTCAAATTTATTACATAGCCCAAATGGGTGACCTACCTGTTTCAAATTTATTACATAGCCCAAAGTGAGAAGGAAAAGAGGAAGACAAAACGTGTTAAGTGATATACCAAATACTAGTTTGGATTGGGAGAAAAAAAATAAGAACACCAAAAATTGAAACACCAACACAAGAGTTTAATTCATCGCTTGAATCTGGAAATAGTACAATCTGATAATTGATCAACAAGAACTCCATTATTTCTAGCATTAATCTGCCAGAATATTGGCTTTCATGTAAATTAAAGATTCCACCTAATAAAAATAGTTACGGCAAATTGCGCAGAGAAGCAGAGCAAACGCAGATGAAACTAATATAATTCCAGATAACCTGAAAACTCTGGCCACCATCGGCTTCTCGTGGATAATCATGGAGATTAAAGAACACACGAATGAAAACATAAAGCATATCACAAAAGCATCATAGGCGTATAAATTGTCCGCAGATTTGAGTATTGGATAGCGACCGAGCAAATGTAGTAAAGCTGCTGCAATGGAAGATAAGAGAACAATTGCCGCAGAAACTTTGTCTTTTCGTTGTGATTTTAGGTTGTAAGAATTCTTGGGAAAAGGATAAATGTTTCGAAACACTTTATTGATACTTCGCCCCTTTGTTTCCATTTGGTGAAGATTTGGATTTGCAGAAAGAAGTTTCGATTTTTCCATTTTTTTTTCCTTTTTTTTTTTTTTTTTTGGGTGGTTGGATGAGGATGAAATGAGGGGGGAGATACGTTAACTGAAGCTTTGTCTATGTTGAATGGAGAAGTGGAAAAGTAATGTCCTTGAAAAGAGATAGTAGGTTTGGAAAATACCAGGAAACTACCCAAAAAAGTCACAATTGCCAATAAAGTGAAGACAAAAATGAAAATATTGTCAACTATTCACCAACTACAATGACATATACCTAACCGAACGCGTATAGAGAAGAAATTTGGGGCATGTGACGTAAGGTTTGAACTTTTCAAAACACAAAAAATCATTTTAAAATTAAACAAATTTGACATTGTATACCATAACTTAAATTTTTTGATATTTTGTATTCTGAAAATATAATTTATTTGACAATTTACAGTATGTCAATATCCGTGGAGAGGATTTACCACCTTGCTAGAAATTGAAGTTTCACCTGTCTTCACAAGTGTGTTGTCTCATTTTCGTGTCATTCAGGATCTATTTGGATGGGTTTTGGCTCGGTTTCGCGGGTCTCGATTTAAAAAAAATGGTTTGGGTGGTTTCAATGAAACCTTTGAGACCTCATTTGGATGGGTTTTGGCTGTTGAATTTTGTGATTTGAATAAGTTGAAACCCCACTTGGATTGAGTTTAGATGTTGGGGTTTAGGGAACAAAGTAGATGGTAGGTGTCAAATCAATGTCTTTTTTATTGAAATTTGGGGAAAAAAATAGGTGGTAGGTGTCAAATCAATGTTTAATAGGTTTGAAGAGTTTGAATATGAGTTTCTGAATAGAATTTTGATGGTTTTATGGGTTTGGCGAAAACTTATTTTGAAGGGTTTTGGCTCGGTCTCGCGAAACCCGCGAGACCGGGCCAAAACCCATCCACATACACCCTGAGTTTCATGTATGTTCTCTAATTTTTGAAGTATTATGTAATTTATCTTCAATTTGCAATTAATGTTTTTTGCATTTAGTAATTTTAGTGTGTTTTTTATCTGGGTATATTTAGTACATTATTTGAATTTCATTTAATCATATCTAATAATATTATTTAATAAATAACTCAAATTTTAACTTTGATGAATGTAGAACACTTTATTTATTTAATAAATGAATAATGTTTTGAGATTTTTGGATGGTTTGAAAAAGTGGAACCTCAAGCCTCCAAATTTAATGAAAATTCCAATTTGATGAAACCAGTAATAAAAAATGGTCGTGAAATCGATGAAAATTCGGGTGAGGCGTTGTTAGTGAATAACGGCTAAAATTTAACATGAAAACTATGGAATGAACTAAATCATGTTCTTATTTTCTTATTTTAGAACAAATTTTAGAAGATTTCATGACTAAACCAGTCATCATTTTATATTTATTACAACAATTTAAAGTTATAATTTATTTTATAAAACAATAATTTTAATAATAATAAATTTCATAAAAAAACAAATCGAATATCAATCATTAATTTGCACTATTTTATGACATGATAAAGTTAATTTTACTCTAATTTATAAAAAAATATATCCATTAATTAACTAGACCCATACATCGTTCATGCATTTTTCTAGTGTATAAAAATACGTCAAAAATTTGAAGTTATTCGATAAGCGACTCGAGCTCGTTTGATAATGTATAAAATTCAAACCATGCTCAAACACAATTTTAAGTTCAATACAAATTTTCTAGTCAAGTACGAACGGTATTGTCAAGGCAAGTTTGTGGCCTCATCTAACACCTACTCTTTTCATTAATCCAAACATCCAAACTCAATGCAAATGATATCTAATTTTCTTTAAACCCACAAGAATTCAAACTCAATTTAAATCATGTTATAAAATTCCTTTCGAAACTACGTCTATTAATATTCTGAAATAAAAGCTTAATTAAAACCAAGCTTAAATAATCCATATAGACCACAAAGCTTTTCTTAATTAAATTGAAAATGAGGAATGACTCGAGGAAAAGTAATATCCTTGTAGGTGGTATAGTGGTAGAAAATACAAGGAAACCATGCAGTACAGAATCGCCGTTGATATAAAAAATAAAAAATAAAAAAACAATTCGCCATTGATATTAAAAGTGAAAATGGAAAGATTGTCAAAAACTCACCTGCTACAATGACATATACCTTTTTTTTTTTGATAATAATTAAACAATGACATATACCTAATGCAACACGGCAATAGAAAGAAATTCTTGGACATATATTGAAGAAAGTTGCGACTCGAGGTTTGAATTTCTAAAAAGTACAGCCCCCGAAAGTTTTATCATTTGATTTCAATAAAATATCATTACTTGATATTTACCAATTATAATTCAAGAATCAAACATTATATACAATCTTGAAATATTAATCAATAGTATCAATTTTCTCTTGGGAGGTCTTCTAGAATCCAAAATAGGGGTTTAAATTAGTTGGTTATTGTGGAACGAGACATTATTCAAGTTTGGTTTGAAATTGTGTTTGAACTTCGTTGGTGGTTAAGTAAACCGAATTTGAACGAGTTTTTATGGAACGGACTCGAGTAGAGTGTCAAATAGCTCGATATTTTACAAATATTTGGTCACCTTTTAACTTATCAAGTTGAGTTTACAACTTCAAAAGTTATTAAAATGAATTATTTAATATTATTTAATAAATAACTCAAAATTTTAACTTTATGAATGTAGAACAAATTATTTATTTAATAAATGAATAATATTTTGAAAGGTTTGGGATGTTTTGAAAAAGTGAGACCTCAAGCCTCCAAATTTGAACAAAATTCCAATTTGACGTCGAATTTAGAGTTTTGAGTTACAGTGATATTCTAGGGGGTAAAATGCAAGATACTTCATTGTGTTATGTTGAACCTGCAAAAAACTATCCCATGAAATTTTTATTGCGCTAAACTTTCTTGTAATTCAAAAAAACCTGAAAAAAAAATCCAATTTGTAAAAAATAGGTAGTTTTGTATCGACATATTTCAAGTAATAATTTTAAAAATATTTCACGTGAAGTTGTAGGGACCAACTTGAAGTATTTTAAAAATGGTTTATTGAAATATGTCGATTCAAAACGACCTATTCTTTACAAATTAAGAGTTTTTTGCAAGGTTTTTGAAAGTACAAGAAAGTTTGACGCAATAAAAATTTTATAGGGTAGTTTCTTGCAGATTTAACATAATACAGGGGAGTATTTTGCATTTATCCCCACCCGTACTTTCCACGAAAGTGTAAAAAGTAAAAGTCCAAGGTGGGGAGTTAGGCAGGACCTTCAGAAAAAGTAAAAGATCATCTCAGTTGTTCTCTCTGCCCTCCGACCACCGTACGACGACCATCTTAGTTTCTCACATGATCATCATGTCACCTGACAACAACAACAACAATCCAGTGGGGTACGCAGAAGACGAAAAGGCTCGATCCACCACCGGTCGGAAAATCAGTTTCGCGGTACTACCAACAGTAACCCTCAAGTGCCCAAGATGTGCTTCACCAAACACGGAATTTTGGTACAAAAATCACATACTAGCACGTCAGTCAAGTCTCTTCTGCAAGACTTGTACTATGTACTGGACGAGTTCCAATCATTCTTATGTAGGGGGGAGTTCGATATCCTCGGGCCCTGAAGTTTCGGATGCCGTCCCACCACTGTATATCAATCCTCCTAACGACAACGATTTTCGCAAGTTCAATTTTCCCGTACTTAGACCTGAAGTTTGGGATACCTCTAAGATTATGAATATTACTCCTGAAATGAAATCCCTCTCGGGAGTTCATACAACCCAGTTTATCAATGAAATCCCAACACTGTACGACGACAAATTTCGCATGTTCGATTTTCGTGTACGTAGACCTGAAGTTTCGGATGCCGTCCCACCACTGTATTCCAATCCTACTAAAGAAGTCAAATCAACATTGTACGACGACTTTCCTATGTTCGATTCTCTCAAACTTACTCCTGAATTGGAATCCCTCTTGGGAATTCATACAAGCCAGTTTATCAATAAATTTCATGCCGAACTCACTGGATTTCGCTATTGTGATAGTTCTTTTAACAGGTTCAACATGGAAAAGTTCATCATAAAACAATTTTTTAAGACGGCTGGAGTCGTCGATGTCATTAAACGTTATGATGGAGTTACTGAAAAAGAGTTTTCTGAACTATTCAGTCGTTATGAGACGTCTCTGCTACATGATTGCATAATTAGACTCCAGATGCTGAATGGAATCTGTCCAACAAGTCTGACAAGAGAGTTTTCCACCGAATATCGTTCTATCCATAGTTTTATAGATCAATTTATAGAGAAAAATGGCAATACCATTGGAGATGAGGTCAAGCTTGATCAGTATGGCATGCCTCGTCTACGAGCTTTCATCACACTCAAATTTTTCCAAATGGCTGAGGAATCAGGTTTAATGCGTGTAATGGATAGTACTAATATTAGTGATATGTTACGTTATTTTGAGGAGCCTCTCCTCAGAGATTGCATCCAAGAAATCCAGAAGGGTCCCATCCAAAAAGAGTTGATCAAAACTTTTGCCCAGCCAGAAAGTGAGGAAGAGAAACTTGATCAAAGTATCAAATTCATGCAGGAGATAAATTTGGATGGCGCTAAACAGGGCGCAGCTATTGTTGTGAGCTATGTATTATCTACTTCTAAATCACGGGTGGTTCTGGACGTTATGATGTTTGCCCTTTTGATGGGCATTACATGTTCAATGCTAGCTCATTTCCTGCCAAAGCATAAATCTGTATCCATGGTGCTGACCAAGCTTGGTCTCATGGGGATAGCGTCTTCCGTCATTCTCTCTTTCGCTGCCCTATTTCCACAGGTGATAATGTCGTGCACTTTTGGGACAATTGCTATTTTACTCCTCGCTTACACGGTGATGATGAACTGATATTAATCATCTCTCATTCATAAACAACTCTTTTGTCCGAGAACTCATTTTCATGTGTTTATCTTATTTGTCTTTGTTTCTATGACTTCATGATATCCCACTTTTGAAGATGGAATTTTATTGTTTCTTCTATTTCTATATTTTACTTCATAGGTATTGCTTTTGATTAGGCCCTGTTAAACACTCGGCTTCGAGTTGGATCAAGTCTGATCTGGATTCAATACATTAACATTGGATTCGTGTTAGATCCGAGTCTGAAATTTTTTAGTCTCTCGGATTCTATCATATTTCTAATTCCTTTTGGATATATAAAGTGTTGGGATTTGTACGAGGAAACGAGTCACAAGCTGCGGAAAACAAAATTTTTTGGCTCCCTCATACGAATCAATCAGGATATAATTCGGATATTTTTAAATTAAGGGTTAATGACAATTTACCCCATATGATTTGAAAAAGAACAATTTACCCCCTGTGATTTTAAAAAGGATTCCCACTGCCTTCCTAAAAATTTTAAGCCTTCAGAAAAAATTGGATACCCCCTTTTAAGCCTCATGTGTTCTTAGGCATGTAGCATTTTTCTTTTCTTCTTCCATCTCATGTGTTCTCCATGACTCTCTCTACGTACTCCAGCCTCTGACTCTACAAACACTTCACCCACCACCGATTCAATTCTGCCATTACAAAAACAGCCTTCACGATTCAATTCTCAACTATGATTGTGCCACTTCGACTGAAGCATGGCACACTCTTGAGAAACTTTTTCTGGACCATGTCTCTTCATCCATGGTGCATTTGAAACATAATTTTCAAAATTTTAAGAAAGGTAACTTATCTATGGAGGACTATCTTCAACAACTTCACTTTCTTGTTGCCTCTCTTTCTGCCATTGGAAAGACCATTTCCGACAAAGATCTTGTATATCAGGCCTTGCAAGGATTACCGGCTTCATACAAAACATTCATTATGGATTAAACGCGGTCCTTCCTTTCCATCTTTTATTGCTCTGCGTCCACTCTTACTCACGGAGGAAGAACACATCAAAGCAACCTCGTCCGATGAATCTGTGAATGGTACTGCTCTTTTCACAAATACTTACAATAATCAGAAAAATAAATCTTCTCCTACCCCTTTTCCTACTGGTCGTGGTTCACCCTTTGCCAACCGAGGCCGCGGAAGAAATAATTATGAAGGAAAATGGCAAGGTCAAACACCCAGCTACCCATCGCACCAACAAAAAAATTCCCCCAATTACTCCAATTATACACGTCCACCTTCTTCTATGCCTAGTATCCTTGGTAAACCACCTCCAAATCCACCTTTTGAACCCTCCAAACAATGCCAACTTTTCAAACATTACAATCACGGTGTTTTACAATGTCCTCAACGTTTCAACTACGCTTTTGTTCCTAACAATTTCAGCAAATCCTCCAAACAATGACTATGTCTATGATGCTAATGTATTTTATTTCTATATAATCTATATAGTTTTTTTTTTTTTAATATATGTATCCAAGTCGTGTCGTATCTTTAAGATTTTTTCGAAAATGAGATGCTGAATCCGAATCGCGTCGAGTCCGAGTCGCTGAGTCAGTGTATGTGCAATGGAGGTTCTATATCTTAATCTTCAAAATTTAGTGTTTTTTTTTATAATTTATTAAAATTTAGTGTTACTTTGAGTTCAAATGTACAATTAAATTATCTCTTATGTCCTTATTAACTTTAAAATGATTTATAAACACAAAAATACTTTAAAATAATAGTAGACGCCTTTTTGAAAGATGTTCGGACTTAATTGCGCAAAAAAAATTATTTTTAGAGCCGAAAATGCAATTTCCAAAATTTCAGATGACAAATTACAAATTTTGCCCCGTACACATGCATTGATTTGTTTCTTTAGGGTTAATTATATCCCATATCTTCCAAGGTGTATATAACACCTTTCTACCCCATTTTTAGATTCCTATTCACCTTATTGGCATCTTAATATTCTTAGTTAAGTTAGATTTAAAGAGAGAGAGTTAGAGAAGGGTATAGTTAATGTGAGAAAGTGAAAACTGTTGAGGAAAGAGGGAGGAGTAAAGATTTTGTGAAAGAAGAGTAGGCCACCACCGCCGTGTAGCTGCCGGACCACCACTGTGCCGCCATCCACCGCCATATTTGGAGGAGTTCAAGTTTCGGTAACTCCTTCCTTTGTTGGTTTAATTTATTTAGCTTAGAAAAATCTAGTTTATTATTGGTGTTCTTGAAAAACCATTTGAAAACCTTTAAAACTTAACGTGGATCAGGGGCCCAGCTAACGCGTGAAACACTCCGCCTGGGGAGTACGGTCGCAAGACCGATACTCAAAGGAATTGACGGGGATGGTGAAATAACTTTCATTTTCAATTTTTTTTTTATATTTATAATGTGAGTTTAAAAAAAATAGTTTAACATTTATAGGTAAATTTGTTGGGTTTTTAATAGATCTATGTTTTTCTCCATAAAATGATGTTTTGGAATTTTTAGAAATAAAATGTACTCCTTCCGTTTCAAATTAATTGGCAGATTTGACATTTTCACACATATTAAGATATTCATAATTTGTCATTTTTCTAAGGCTAGCGATATTGCCAGATCAAAGTTTGTTGCTGCCAGAGCAACCTTTTTTTAATTCCTAATTTACCCCTTTTTAATTAAGGGTCATAAAATCTACTTTTCTCAATCTCAATAATTGACAACTCAATCTTCTCTCTTACTTAATACATATTAATCTATTTTTCTTCTCTCTAGAAATCTCTAAATAAAAACAATCTAATAGTTGTTTATAATACTTATAATATACTACTCCAAACATAAACAATATTTTAATAATAATAATAAATAATAAAACTCTATCTCAAGTTTAGAACTTTTCAATTTTTTCTCGTTGTCAAAAGTTTTTAAAACATAGAGGAAGCATGTAACTCCAAAAATGAGTTGTACTTGACACGATTAGAACTTCAGTATTGGATTTATCTGTTCAAAATTTTATTAAAGTAATTACATTAAAAAATTATTGAACTCATATCATTATTCTTATCAAATCGAACATGAACGTTATAGTCATATAACTTTTAAAGCTCCATTCGAACTCAATTTGCTAAGTTAACAAATAAAAATATAGTACACGATTTTAGATATTCTACAATCAAGAAACATATATGAATTCCTTAGATGAATATTGTTCAATTTCAATAGCCTCACCGCGTCATCAGTTAACATACAAAGCTTGAATATGTAAATCTCATTTAGTGTAAGACTGTAAGTATATTTGAGGCTGCCCTATGACACAAAGATATATAGGCTTCAAGGGTGGTCTTGCTTCGTCTGTTTAAATGTTAAAAAACAAATAAATATTGTTCAGCAGTTTTGTGGTGGCGTGTATTTTGAAGGTCACTAAATTAATTAATTTACTTTCTTGTTAAATATATTAGAAAAAGAAAAAATAAATTATTAGTTCATTAATTAAGAGAGAGAATATTGAATTGTTTATTAAATGGAGTAATATGATATTATGGGGATTGAGAAAAGTAGAATTTATGACCCTTAATTAAAAAGGGGTAAATTAGAAAATGACAAAATTGATGTTGAAAAGTAATAAAGGATGAGAATAAGTTAATTTTACTTTACCTGCAGCCGAATCAAACACCCACTAATAGTGCTTTGTGATCAAAGGGAGGCATTACCAAGTGGTGGAAAATTCATGCATAGACCTGGTCTATGAGCTTTTCATGGACCTTGTGGTTGTAAATGCACCACATCACACATTGTGAGAGCATGACATCATCAAAATGTATGATGTGGTGCATTTACAACCACAAAGTCTACCACTAAGCTCATAGATCTGGTCTATGTAAGAATTTTCCCCAAGTGGTATAAGGACGGTGCTGCTGCTCCCCATCAGAGAACCAAGTTTCAATAAAAAAAATTATTAATACTAAATGATATTTAGTTATTCAAACCAATATATTTTCGGTACAACGACTTAGACCGAGTTCATATGACTATTTGGGTTTAACTCGCTTTCATAGCTAATTTAAGAGATGATTATTGTCAATTTTTTTTATAAAAAATATATATTCTTGATATTCAGTATATGTGAGACTTTTAAGTAATATTGATATTCAATTTATACAAAACTTTTTAATTTAAAAAATAGTATAATGTTTTTCCCGGAATACTTATAGGCTGTCGGCAATTGGTCAGAATTTTAAGCCTCAAAAAACCTTTCTGCCATCACCTTCCAGTGTCGGCCCAAGTGCTAGGCAACTTGGGCTGGTGCCTAGGGCCCCCGGTGTGAAGGGGCCCCAAAACTTTATATATATAGTGGCCCCCAAATATATATTATTAATAATAAATTATTGTTAACAGATAAAGCTGTTAATGTTTAAGCCTATGACCTGGGTTTGATTCTCCATTCAAACATATCAAATTTATATTATTTTATGTTTCTTTTTTCTTTCTTAAGGTGCATATGATTAATACATATTATTATATTATATTAACTATTAATATATATTTGACACCTTTTTTTGCTTTTGTTTTAACAATTGTTTCTTCCAGATTTAAGATTTTATACGAAACATACATTTTATGTTATAATTTTCACTAAAAATAAATTTAATAACGTAATCGAAAATGAGTTCTTGTTTAGATTAGTCGTTTCTATATACTTTTTTAAAAAGAAATTGTTGATCCTTTTAACACATACTCGATCAAGATCATAGACCCTTTGTACTCAACAAAACATTATCGATTACAGTTTAAATGAAACTATTTTTTTTTTGAGATATTTATATTTTATTATTTGTGGTTATATTACTTTATTTTGACTTTTTTATTTTCATTTTATCAAAATACTAAAAAAGATATTGAGTGCAACCAACAAAAAAATGTTGGCCCCCAAACCTAAATATTGTTAGTTTTATTTTTTTTTAATTTTCACAATGGAAGGATTGGTCGAAACCCAACACTATCGTATATGTTAATTGTATCTTTTAACTTTTTATTCTTAATAATTGTTCCTCATTTTTTCTTCTTCCGTAGTAATTATTCTGTTAATCTTTTTTTTTTTTAAATTAGTTCTAAGTATTTTTCTGATTTTTTCCTTCTTATTAACCCTAAAAAGAACACAATTTTCTTTAATGTTCTTTATAATATAATTTTAACTTAACTTTATGACAATTATCGGAACCTTTGATGTAACATTGTTATCAATAACTAATATTGATCTTGATAACAAAAAAAAAAAAAATTTAATGGCGTATACTTGCTGTGAAATTACATTCAGTTCATATATACTTATAAATTTAGCTTTCGCTAAAATTATATTTTTAAAATTAAAAATTATAAAAATATATTCACAAGTAATCAATATAAAATATTGAGTGGATTTGTCATCTAATTATGTATTTAGAATAAAATTTCAATATTTAATATGTATATGTTATTTTAAAATTTTGAGTATATTTTTTTTAATAAAATAGGGCCCCGGTTTTAGAATTCGCCTAGGACCCTCGAATGTCTAGGACCGGCCCTGTCCCCATGCATACTTCCCAGATTCATTGAAATTCTCAAATAAAGGGAGGTACATAAGCCATCTCCAACTGAAGGGCAATCAACATCCATTTTATTCAATTTAACAATTTTCCTCACTTTCACTTAATAATAGAGATGACAATAATAATAATAATAATTTTTATTAGGTACACAATCATGAAAATTAAGATATTCATAATAATAAGAAAATCAACAACGACTAAACATAATTAAGAGAAAACAACAACACTTATTATTAATGCACTTGGACAAAAAATAAAAACAACAAAGATTAAACACCAACGACTAAACATAATTAAAGCAAAACAACAAAGATTACAAGAAGTTGGATCATGGGTATGGAAGGAAAAGATTGAAATTATCAGCGCCTTGATTGACCGAGCCTTCAGACGAGTCTCCTCCAAATTGTAAAGGGCCTCTTAATCTTTTTTTCTGGATGATTTGTTGCTTCTTGCCCCTCCAATATTCTTTCGAAAGTGGAGTCATTTCAGATGTATTCATTGAGAATACTCTGATTTCCTTCTCCTCCTCTCTAGCGCGCATTTCCTCATTTTTAAGACGCATTATTTCATCATGTCTTCTTTGACGTCCTTCCTCTAACATTAGTTGGAGTCGTTCAGCAGATCTAAGATTTTCTTCAACACGCTCGTCGTCCATGAATGCACTGGTCAAAGCCTTTCCCTTTCCCTTAGTTTTTTTTGCTTTCTTCGATCCAATTGGTCTTGAATCAGTTTGTTCTGCAATTGGAGTCCTCTCAGGTGTCACCGCTACGTTGTCCTCGTCAATATGAAAATCAATGTCTGGACGAAAATAAATAAATACAATGTTATTAAAAAATAAAAACAAAAATTTACTACAATTTTTACGCAATGTTATTATAAATAAAATAAAACTAATTACAATTTTTACAAATTTTTTAAAAAAATTACCCATTTAATTCTTTAAAAAACACTAAAACTAATTCAGAAAAAAAAACACAATGTTATTAAAAAATAAATAAAACTAGTTACAATTTTTTCCTAAACCCTAATATAAAAAAATTATTATCTAACAGGTGGCGGCCACCACGTCCAGGGTTAAGTTGCCAGCAGTGCCCGTTTCACTGCCCTCATCAGTCATCCCCCGCCTTCCCCTTTTGCCCGTTTCCCCGCCGCCCCAAAATCCATCTCCAACCGAGCACCGCCAGCAGCCCCCCCCCCTCATGCCCGGTTGCCGGCTCGGTTGGAGAGGGCCTAATAGGCAGTTTGTTGCCAGTGATGGTGGAAAATATTGTACTTCCAACAAGGTAAAGAAGGTAAGCTCTGAGTATGGAACTCAACATCTTAACCGCTGCATGTTTAGAAAATTAAGAGAAAGCCTCTTCTAGCCAGCTTAGCTTAACCATCCCACCACTTATGTACCCAGAATCAGGTGCTTTCCCAAAGACACTTAAAACATACTGAATCACAAGTCGCATATTTTACACCCATAACACGCTTACCGTTAATTCGAAGTTCAAGCAAGTCAACAACATCCTCTAGCTTTACTGTCATCTCTCGAAAATCAAATGAAATGTCTTCGTATCTTTCTCTGACTCTCAACTAGAGCATATATAAGTGGATTATCAAGACTAATTGGTGGAATCAATCTCAAAAAGTCAAAACCAGACCTTTTATCAATTTAATTAGTTTTTTTTGGTCGGGGAGGTAAGCAACCAGCGGTCAAGCTTTAAAGTGTGTTCATGACATCTAATTGCACCTCACTCTTGTTCATATATAATAAACATATTGCAAGTTAAAAATGATTTACTAGTAAAACGAGATAGAAATGTGTTATTGTTGCATAGTGAACACCTGTCCTTTTAAAACTGCAGCTGAGACAATCATGTCTTGATAATACAAAATAAAATCTTCAATTGGTCCAGGGTTACTGCATAACAATCCATCATGTTGCTATAGGCTACATCTTCCCGCAATGCAGAAAAACATTCACATAGACGAGCTTAGTAAATGAAACTGTCCATCCATGTGACATGTAAGTAGTATCTCACTGCAGTTATAACATAATTCAGATTCCAGTTATGATATGCAGGCTGCAATAATACAGTAATCCTAATTTCGACTTTATGATCATCTGACCATATGACCAGACTGTTATAGATTATGAAGAAATGGTACAAAGAAGGTCTTTCACCACCAAGACTTAAAAGAGAAAAATAGGGATAATGATGTCGGGTTTTGATAATGTTTAATTACGGATCCCACTTAAGCTATAATGTTTATTTTCTATTCCTTTGATGAGTTGCAACCTTCTATTAGTAAATTGTGTGGTTTTTACTGATTGAGTTTAATCATGTCCTACAGAATTTGCTGTCACCAGAGATGGGATAATAGTGCACTTAATTTGTGACTTCATTTTGTGGCCGTGCCAAAGTTCATGTTCATTCTACTATTCCATCCACGAGTTACAATTTAAATATAGCCAAACATGATTATGTCATCCAAACAATGAAGTTGATTTCCACGGCAGAATTTGCTGCCACATTGACAAGTCCTTAACACTCGGAGAACAATACTCCAACTTCTCTAATATGTGTTGGGATTGTCTTTTTCAATGAGAAAATGAGATGCATAAATATCAAAGAGTTAGAACTGATTCAAACCTTCCCATTGTAATTGGTACAAGACAGTATGCAACTAAAACCAGAATGAAGCTGAATCCAAATTTTGAGGAGGAGAAGAAACTTGAGCTTCAACTTCACTAAGGAATGTAATATACTATTAATTATTCTACATAATTACAAGAGTCCAAACATGCTATTTTCTACTTGAATGGTAAATTTTCTCGAGTTGATTCGGCTAGTCCTGATTTCTAAGGTGGTACTTCAGTGACATACTTATATAACTCTAAAAAAGGACTTTAATGGAGATCCACCACCTATAGCAAACTAAGTTCTTGTTTTTTAAATCAAATGACCTATAACTTGAGACGAGAAATTGAAAAGGGGCTAATTCTATTCTAATTTGAGAATAAAAAATGGCTTATAGAGAAATAGTTCCCACTCTGCATCTCCCAATATTTTCCTAAAAGTAATAATTTATAAATATATAACTGGATACAAGCTACCACAAACTATAGAAACAATTTATAGCTTGACAAAGCAAAGACATCAGGTAACCTAACTGTTATTGAAAAAGAGTCATATATAGCCCACCATCACACCCCATATCTCAAAATATATCATAGAACCCCTAAAATTACCAATTCGTATCATTTTACCTAATCATTCTATTTCACATCCAACTTTTCTTACTTACAAATGATGTATTTCTGTGAATGTGCAACTACATTGCACCTTGAACAGAAAGAATATTCTTGATTGCCTATAAACAATAGTTCATGTTTACATGAAAGGAGCAGTCAAGGTACGTAATAAAGCAGATGCAGAAACAAACACCCAATGACCCAAGTTACACCCAAATTAAACTACTATAATGTACATTTAAGTTGAAGCTCGACTGCTAATTTTCTTAATGATAATATTATAATACTTGCACTGTCTAATTCAAATTCCACAAAGATATTCCAACCACAACTGTTATGCAAAAATCCTAAAAGCTACCAGAAAGCATAAATAACTTTGAAAGATCATAAAAAAATTCATATACAAGAGTGTAACTTGATATTTCTATTTCAACTCTTACAACTAGAGGGTACCGTGGAACCCGTTTCTAATCGAGCATGTTTTCGCGCAATTTATCACCCATGAATCTCATAATTTTATTTCCTCTATCCATAGACAAATATAAAAGTGATGGGGAAAGAATAGTTAAATTGGAAATGAGAGTTGTATAAGTTGTATATATTTTCTGGGATAAAACTAATCACTGGTGACCTAATACAAAACGTTCAGATACAAGCAAGCTTGATAAAAAAATCTTTCAAATAAGCTCCAGTTAACAATATAGTAAAATAACAGCTTTTCCCCAGTTAGCAATTCACAATTAAGTTTAAAAAATGGGAGACTTTATTAAAAGGCATTTCAAAGTATAAAATTAGAAATGGTCCGGTAAACCTCAAAGACTTACTGGAGGTAAGGTCGTAATATTCAGACTTCGTATTAATGCCATTGTTCTTTTTCATCGACCTATTACCAAGAAATTGCAATGAGGAAATGGTTTTTCTCTGATAACAGGGGAGAAGACGACGACGTATGGTGAAAGTGTGAAGTGTGGGATTTGGGGGTGGGGTTTTTACAGTGAAAACGAACAGAGAAAGTGTGGGGAAGAAAGTACTGCTTAACTGGTTGGGCTTGGGCTGTCAATAGGGTCGGAATTCGATCCGATTTAATAAGAATATTGTCTAATTAGATATTCGGTGGATCTGATTCAATTACGAAGAATCGTAATCCAAAAGGTATGAAGTGAATATGGATTTAGGCTGATAACATTTTATTCATAATCTCATTTTTCTGCTTATTTTCATCCAATAATATAAGTTAATTTTGAGGCCTTAATATCAATACCATAGTCTACAAAGTCTTATATGTGAAATTATTTGAATAAGTGGTTAAATGTGTCCAGAGTTGATATTTTCTATATTAAACCATAGTGTAAGTTACCTAACAAAAATAAATTTATTTTCGAAAAAAATATTAGTATGAATATTAAAAAATTGAGAAAAATATTTGATACAATTCGATGGATGCAAGAATTTAAAATCCAAACAAGATTTGGATCTTATCTGAATCCAATCCAATGTAGATGGATATAGATTTGGGTAAAACTTAATCCAACTCGAATCCGATTATCAATACCCCTATCAGCATTAACTCATTAGTTTGATTGGTAGATTGGTATCTTCAATAGATTGTATTGTTAATTGAAAACTATTTTGAGATTGATTATGAGAGTGTTATATTTTTACAAGCATTTTATTCCTTTTTCCATTAATTTTTTTCTTCATTACCAATCTCCTCAGAGCCATGTTTCCTTGTTGCAGTCAGGAGTCACAGTTTGTTGTAGAAGTTTATAACCTTTTCCTTGATGGGCAAAATTGATTAATTATATTATCTGACTTAAATCAATCTCAGTCTAACTCACAAAATATTTTCTTGCTTGATTATGATTGTAGTTGAGGGTTGAATTATAATTACAAACAAAAATAACTAATTGATTTTGAAGTCACTTAAAAGCTTTTAGATTAATTTACGACTGCTGCTTCTTTAAATATTGTCCTTGAGATAAGTTAATGATACATTATCTTATACGAAGATTTCCCATTAATTAAATTAGAAAAGTTGCTTCATTTTCATGTATTTTAATAGCTTAAGAGACTAGGATTGCTTAAGACATATAAGGTCAACTTATGCATAATTTTTAATTCATGTGGAACATAATCACTCTCAAAAGTTAACTCAAGAAATAAATGTCATCAAGATTTTATAAGATAGATTTAAATATGATTTCTTATTGACGTGGGATATTTAGTCTCAACAATAATATTTTTCTAGGGGAAAATTGTTTTTTTGGTACCATATGATAAACTTACTTGCAATTTTTGATACCATAGGATAGGTTTTCATTGCAATTTTGGTACCAAACCCAATTTTTCACCAAAGTTAATGATAATTTAACCCCTATGAAATACATAATGTTCAATTTACCCCCTCATGGTTTAAAAAAGAGCATTTTACCCCCTGAAATTTTGTAAAAATTGCACATCGCCTCCTTGATATTTTTATAGGCGGCACTTTATTCACTTTTATTATGATAATGTGACATTTTACCCCCTGTGTTATGATAAATGTGGCAATTTACCCTCCTATGTTATAAAATAGTTTGCATGCCTACTCTAAATTTCGGCAAGTGAGTTACACTCTCCGACTTAAGGGGGTAAATTGCTTCATTAAAAAATTTACAGGGGGTAAATTGATTTTTGTTTCAAATTATAGAGGGATAAATTGAATATTATGCATTTCATAAAGGGTAAATTGCTATAAACTTTGTAGAAAATTGTGTTTGGTACCAAAATTGCAATGAAAACCTATCAGATGGTACCAAATTTGCATTTTCGTATCCAATGGTACCAAAAGTACAAATTATCCTATCCTATGGTACCAAAAAATCAATTTTTTGCTATACAATCAACCCTGACAGAGGGATAACTTGGAATAGTCGTATCGTATCATTTCCAAATTAATTAATAGAAACCTAACTTCTTGTTAAATAAACAAATGAATAAATAAGGGAATTTTATATATACTACAAGTCTACAATTGATATTCACACTAGAAAATATCACACTAAGTCAAGTAGATCTCTAGGCCGTCTTTGCTTTCATTTTGGCTAGTATAGTATCAATAGATTTTTAGGTTTTAAATACTTTATTAATATTACTTTTTGAAGAAGATCGAAATACATCAAAATTAAAATTTTCAATATGCAGTTCAAATTGTGCATCGTGAAGATTCAATAAATTATACTTTAATTGAATTATTTATACTTACATCTCTTGAACTGTTGTTATTTGGCCGTCACTCCCAAAATATTTTATTTTTAACCCCTTCTGTTAAGCTTCCATCTACTCCACCGTGAAAAAATAACTAAATGTCCAAATTACCCTTCCCTAATTTTTTGTTGAATTGGTTATATTACAAATAAGAACTTTGTAACATTATATATTGCGTTATTATACTGCAATTTTGACTAAATTAACATAAAACAAAAGCTTGTTCATTCTATCATTTAACTCAAAAACTCAGACAATGATGTTGAAAAGTCGAAGTATGATAATTGTAGTCGGAGCATCGAAATAGAATTAAAATATACGTTGACATTTTGGATATAAAGCCTTTTTGATGGGTAAAAAGCATAAAATCTACTTGTGTTTTAGAAAACTTGCACATAACCCCTATTTTAAGTTTATTGCATAAAATCACTTGTGGATTTTTTTTTATGCCTTGATTGATTAATTTATTTATATATTGAGTGTAAAAGAGAAATTTCAAAATATTATTAATGATGGTTGCTAATTAATGGTACAATGTAGAGTGTGCAACGTTTTGTGAAACACAAGGAAATTTTATGCAATAAAAAATAAAATAGGCTGGGTTATGTACATGTTTCCCATAATACAGGTTGATTTTATGCTTTTTACGACCTGATTAATTTGCCAATATATTTAAGATAAAAGATGAATTTCTAAATATTATTAACGATGCATGAGAGAGTCTGCAACAGTTTGTAAAACATTAATGTAACTTATGCAATAAGGTAAAAGTAAGTGGTTCTATGCAGGTTTCCCAAAATACAGGTGAATTTTATATTTTTTATCCATCAAGAAGGCTTTATATCCAAAATATCAAGGTCGTATATTTTAATTCTATTTTGAAGCTCTACTTACAATTTTTATACATAGAGTTTTCAACATCATTGTCTGAGTTTTTGGGTAAAAAACATTAAATAAAACAAGCTTATGTTATGTGTTTATTTTTTTAGGCAAAATAACTAATTCAACTAACTATTAGAGAAGGGTAATTTGGATATTTAATTATTTTTTCAAGGTGGAGTGGAGGCTTTATTAACAAAAGGGTGTGACTGCCAAAAAAATAAAAGGTTTCGAGGATGATTACCAAATAACAATAGTTCAGGGAGTGTAAGTGCAAATAACCTGTACTTTAATTTGAGATCAAGCAACGATGCCCTCAAATTAACATTTTTCATAAAACAAAGCTATCTTGAAAAAGATCAAAATCATCGTTTTCAAGAGCAAGTTCATCAAATCCACCAAATCCCGAAGTCAAATCTATGAAGATTATAATCAGAAGAAAGATTGTAACATTTTTTTCCTTAAATATTTTAAAATCAATTTGTACGATTATTTGTTGTCTAATAAATTTCAAGACTGAAAATTTTGTTGCTACACAGTCCAACATAATAATTTAATAATTTAAATTCTCTTTTTTTTTTTTCCTTTTTCTTTGTCTTAGTGCTGAAAACATGTTGCCACCTTTTTGAAACTTTATCTAAATTACTATCATATGACCGATTTAATTCACAATAACCTCTTAAAATAATTTTATCACGAATATTCTTTTTTGTAATATACACCACAACGTAAAATACCTGATTACGAATACGTACATTCAATATAACAATATAAAGTCATAAATACCTTCTACAAGTTCTAAAGTAATTCACTATTTTCGTAATTATTTCACTTAAATGAGGAAATCACCAACTTAGTCTCTTTTATGCTCATAAAACCTTTTAACATCAAGGTCCTTAACCATATATATCATATATACCTCAAGTAAATATCACAGATAATATGACAAATAATTAGAAGAGAAATTAGAAATATATACCTTAAAGTATATTGAGCACATGAATTGTACCTCATTTTCATTTTCATAAGCATAAGCTTTCACGAGTGTAGATGTTTTGAGTTTTGACCATTGATGCTCCTTTCACTCCATTCTCAATATTGAATTCACATGCACAAAACTTAAAACAAGTTATGTGTAATCACTAGTTATCAAAATGCATCAAAATGCTACCACATAACTAAATCCACATAAAATATAATGAATTTAAAATTTGAGTGGATGAAAAGTATTTAAATACTACCAAATCAAAATTGAACCACAAAATATTTTAATGATATTATCTTCCATATGCCACACTGTAGCATTAAAATAGTTTAGCAAATATATATATTTATTTTGGAAAACATGTTTGCAATTTAAGATCTTCATCGGTGTTCAAGTAGGTGAGCATAACATATAGACTAATTAGGACAAAATTCATATCAACCCACGCAGGTTTTGTAATCGAACTAAACCTTTTGTATCAACTCATCCTTTAAGAAAAGTAAGCCTCAATATACATGTATATAAGAAGTTGAGTTCAAATTCACATTCAATATTCTATACCAAAAAATCACGCGTAAACACATATATGTCAAACTTCAAATCTTCATGAGCTAATCGTAGATCAACTTTAAATATTATTGTAGCAAACCAAATTAAGCAAAATCACTTTCTTAGATTGTTGTGAAATTTTGGTTTTACACTAAATTTAAGTAAATTATAGTTTTGGAATAAACAACTCATATAATTTTATAATATGATATATGACATAAAATAATTAAAATATAAAACGACTGGCCTGATGAGAGTCACGCCACTAGACGCTCGTCCTAAGAAAGTGAATGCCTCCCCTTGTGCAGGTATTGGCGGCTGATCACAATCCCAAGATAAAACCCAATGGTCTCGCCGGCGTCCTCATCTGTGAGCATGTTCACAGGAAGACAAAGAACCAGACTTTATCTCTAGTGCTCAATAATAATATAGAAAATATTTTGTGAATGCAATCTACCTAGTGAGTGTGTGTCTAAGACTCTAGGACACCTATTTATAGTGTACATGGGACCTCTAAGGTCAAAGAAATTTAAAGGCCACATTATGGCATTCATGGGTAATGTTAATGCAATTTAGGTTACAAAATTTATTTTTTATTTTGAAGTTTAAAAACTTCTAAAATTCCCACAGTTTGACAATTAACCTAAGCATATTTTTATTCCATAAAACATAAAATATATTGGTGAGGTAATTTGCAATTTACTCCTTTCTCAAAGAACCACCAAAGCACATAATTGTCAAAGTCATGTTCATTTCCTTTGATACCAGGTTGTTTTTCTAATCTCTATTATCTGAATAAATATCCTATTGCATTAAATTCTGATTTCCTCTTCCCATCCACCCCCAACCCCACCCTACCCCCCACCTTCTCTCCTCCATTGACAATACCTTTTCACCAACACTTCATCCTCAAGCCTTTACAGCCTATTTCTTCACATTCCTATCACAAATTTAGTCACAAAAGTCCAACAAAGATAAAAAAAGAGAAACACAATTATTGTACTTTTTAACATCCATTTCTGAAGGAAGAGATCAACTTTCAATTTCATCGATTTAGTTCCTAATCATGGGTTGTTCAGCTTCACGTCCATCTAATTTCATCACTCAACAGCAAAATCCCACCTCGAATTCTTCTTCCTCACATTCGAATTCCCAATTACAATCTCCATATTACTCATTTTCGGATTCTTCTTCTACCCCTGTTTCAAGAACCCTCTCTCTGCCCAACCCTTTAATACACCACCCACCATTGAAGAAAGGAGACTCTAATCACTTTGTTTCTCTCACTTCCACCACTTATGGTTCTCTCGTGCTGATTGACTCCCCAAACCCTAGTTTCAACGGTCAGGATTTCGCTAATCCGACGGCCCAGATGAGAAAGGTTCAAGATTTTGGTAATTCCGAGGACCCTTTATCCCCTGATTCAGTTATCAACACCTGGGAGCTCATGGAAGGTCTTGCTGAAGAGGAATTTACTTTTCACATGGTTGATTTGCCCAAAAAGCCCTTTAAAAGGGAGATGGAGATTGAGATTGAGGCAAGTGAGATTGTAAATTCTTATGAGTTTGTTGAACGCCCTGTATCTAAACCTTTATGGGAGCATTTATCCGAAGAATCATTGCTTGCGAAAATGGATCCCAATGTGGTATCTAGTTATAGAAATGCATTGTTGGTTAAGCAACATGGATTTGAAAAGCCGAAATATATAACAAAAGCAATAAAAATCGAGCCTTTGGAGTCGAATCATGATGAGAACACTTTGGTGTCCGATAGTGATGATTCTTGTTGTTTATTGGGTGCTAAAGATAGGATTGTAGTGTATTATACTAGTTTGAGGGGCATTAGGAAGACTTACGAGGATTGTTGTGCGGTTAGAGTGATTTTTAGGGGTTTTAGAGTTTGCGTAGACGAGCGGGATATTTCTATGGACCGTTCATATAGGACGGAATTGCAAGATGCTTTGAAAGGAAAGGCGGTGAGTTTGCCATTAGTGTTCATTAAAGGGAAGTGCATAGGTGGTGCTGAGGAGATTAAGCAACTTAATGAAGGTGGAGAGTTGGCTAAGCTTTTGGAAGGTTTTCCATTAATCGATGTGGGATTTGTGTGTGAGAGTTGTGGGGATGCTAGGTTTGTTCCGTGCCCAAATTGCAATGGAAGTTGCAAAATTTATGAAGAGGAAGAAGGGGAATCGAGGAGGTGTCCCGATTGCAATGAGAATGGATTGATTAGGTGCTCTGGTTGTTGCCCTTGAAATCTATTATTGCTTGTAATTTACGATCATTTATGGTTTTTTTTAGGCTATTTATGGAAATGATGTATGTCTATTCGTGTAGGTTATTTTTTAATCTCGGTTATGGAAATGTTTATATTGTGTAGCTTTTGAGTAATCATGTTGGTTGTGTTCGGAACAACATTAATCAATAAAGAAGTAACATAATATTTGTTGTTTGAGCTATTTGTAAATGTTCATTATGGTTTCTTTAATTGTGAGTTGTGAAAGTGATTTAGGCTATGTTAGATTCTTAGATTTCGGTGAGTAAAAGTAAAACACCAAGTAAAATGTATTTTCTGCATCGATTAATATATCATTTGAGCTCTATTTTTTCCTTTATTGTCATTTTTCCATATCATTTTACTAACTGAAATCGACGGACCAATCTTGTACAACTGAAATGTTTGGTAGAGTCCTCAATGCTGCATTATGTATTCATCTTCTTCCTTATTATAGTTATGAGGAACTTAAAGCCTTAGTATTGAGTTTATTGCTTGTAGCACCTGCCCTGCATTGACTACTATAATTGGTGCTGCAATTTATGTGTGAATATATTTTTGGTCTTAAGATTGTTATGCTCTGTTACTCTTGTATTGAAGCAGTTTTTTGTCCTATGAATGAAGCGAATAGAAGTATATTCAATCATTACATTAGATTAGATCAAAGTTCAAATATAAACTAACTACAAACAAATATTAGTAATAAACTGTAAAATTTTATATACAGTTTTGACACTAGCCCACAACTCGTATTTTATTCTTAACTTTACTTCCAAATACACCGTGACTTTTTTTTTTTTTTTAAATTATAAAATAGAAGAAGAGAAAATCGCACTTTCTCCCTAAATTTCAAATTTTGCATTGTCCACCTTGAACTTACATTACTGTTGTACTTTTTCCCTTGAACTCTTTTCGACCACTTTTCAGGTCAAAGAGTTCGGGGGGAAAGTGCAACACAAGAGTTCATGGTGGAAAGCGAAAAGTGCAACTTTGATGTAAGTTTAGGGGCAAAATTCTATTTTTTGAAACCAATTATATTTCAAAGTGCAAAAAATAGGGAATTTTAAAAATTATGTATAATTATAGTATATAATAATACAGAAAAAATAAAATTTTTAGTACAAAATTAACAAATATAAAATAGATACAAATATATTATATAGATATTACAGAGTGAGAATAAAATGAGCATACACTATATTTTCATGTTTAGGTTTATCTTTTAAATTTTGCATTACATTCTTCAAATGAGATTCAAGTTAAAATTTGTTAAAAAAAATAGTTTGGCAATTTGAAATCGTAAATTTTCTAGTTGAAAATTAACATTTAAAGAATAAAGAGGTAAGCTTATCAATTCAAGAAACAAAATAATATTTGCAATCAGAAAAAAATATATTTTTCCCCCTTCACGTATAGCTCAGTTGCACTTTTTCCTTGAACTTATACCCGTGTAGCACTTTTCACCCTGATATTTGTGTTGCACTTTTCCATCCTGAACTCTTTGACCGAAAAGAGTTCAGGAAGAAAAGTGCAACATTAATGTAAGTTCAGGGCAGACAGTGCAAAAAATTGAAATTCCGGGTGAAAAAAGTGCAAGTTCAGGTGGAAAAGCTCAATTTTATTGAAAAAAAAAACAAAAAAAAAACATAACATACCCATCCCAAAAGAAGGGGGAAAACAAAAATCACCCGCACGAAACCGGAAACCCTACAAAATCCCAATAAAGCAAGAGATTTTTTGAGCCCAAACCCAGTTTCAAACAGTGAGATGAAGAATCAAGGAAAGATGAAAATGAAGAAAGAAGCCGAGGATCAAAATCAAGAAAACTGGCTTAGTGAATTCTTGGATGATGGGAGCATGGAGAGTCACAAATACTATGTGGCTCGCAGAACTATGCTCGAAATGCTAAAGGACCGAGGCTATGCTGTGCCCACTTCCGAGATTGAAATTTCACTCCAACAATTTCGGGATAAGCATGGACAAAACCCCGACATTAATTCCTTGAGAATCTCTGTTCTTCACAAGGATAATCCTTCTATTAAGGTTGTCATTTTCTTACTCTCTTTCTATTTCCGCCCACATTATATTTCATTGATTGGGGAACTAAGAATGTTGATTCATGGTTTTAAGTTTTTTTTCTTGGCATGTTTATTTTTCAGATATAATTTTTTCGGTTGAAACATTTGATCATGTTGACGTATAAGTTTTATTTTTGTTTCGATTGACTCAAAATGGAAACTTTGCCCTGTTATCGGTGGAAACTTATCAAAATTTTGATCTATGATGGTTTTTCTGGTGTTTTCTTTAGAATTTCTTAGATTTTGTGATCCCCTTTTTATAATGTGTGTGTGTGTTTGGTTCGTATTTGTTTAGTATTCTGTTTTGGGAAATATAATTGTAATGCACTTATAATTGTTGTATGAGAATCAATCTTTTTCTTTAAAGAATTACTTTACCTCAGCGAAAATGTCTACTTCTAACAGGACAGATATGGAAGTTCTATTGAATTTGTTGTTTCAAAATGATTATCCTAGCTTTTAATAACTTGTTTGCAATAGCTTACGGAGAGTGATATTAAGCTTTTGGTTTGCGGAAAGTTATTTTTAGATATTTTTTAATTGAAAACATAGTAGTTAAGAGCGAGAAAAGCGCTCGCTATAGCGCGCTTTTCGCTATAGCTTTAGCGCTGCGCTATAGCCCCAGGAGCCTTTGCGCGTTGCTGCGTTATTCGCCTCTGACTACTATGATTGAAAAGCACAAGCTCTTGCAAACAAGTCCTAATTTGAGTGAATACAAAAGTATGAAGCCCTTATATTTGAATATTTGATGAAGTTTAAAGTGTTTTTTAATTTTATTGCAGGTTGTAGCTTTATTCTGTAGTCCAGGGATAGTTAAAGTAAGTGTGATTCGTCCCCTTGCATCTATGATAGTTATCGACAGCTTAACCCGCCTGATATTGATAGTGCAGAATAAAGTAACTACCGAGGCCTTAAAAAGTCTGGATTTTTTCCCATTCAAAGTTGAAATTTTCCAGGTAAATTGTTTATCCATTTGGATAGAAATATAGTATCAGTGAATAGTGATCCCATAATTATGTCTTACTAATTAAGTCATTTATATATTAATTTTGCGATAAGTTGGAATGTTTGATTTGATTTAACTATTAATCTCGTATTTTTCTAAAATTTTCCCTTGATGTTTAGATCAACGACTTGCTTGTCAATATAACGAAAAATGAAAAGATGCCAAAACATAAAGTGCTGAGTCATGAAGAGAAAAAAGATCTACTGGAGAAGTACAAAATAGATGAGAAACTGGTTAGTCTTTCTATCTGATAATGCTGACTGATATTGATCATAAGCTTGTTTTCTTGAACAAAAAAGATTAAAAAAATCTTGGACTGCGTTTAACATTTTAGTTTTGTTACTTTTTTCAGCTCCCGCGGATGTCAGAGAAAGATGCCATAGCTAGATACTATGGGCTGGAAAAAGGACAGGTTGTGAAGACTACATACAGCGGTGAACTTACGCAGTTACACGTAACATATCGCTGTGTTTCCTGATGTGCTCGTGTGAATCTGTTAAGACATGGATTTGTGTAGGAGTTCTTACTGCAATATATATAGGTTGATTGTGTTCTTTGAGGGTAATGGTTTTGCAAATATGATGAACCTTTTGACTGCTATAAAATAATTGATTTTGGATTATGTGATGTCTTTAAAGTTTTCATGGGTGTGCTTTGTTTACACTTTTTATTTCTAGATCAGGAAACAGTGTGTGCATGTGTGTGCACGGAGTTTTAGGTAAGAGTTGAAAAAATGGAATTTTTAAGTCTTTTTACATATATGCCCTTAAAAGTAGTGATTGAGAATCAGTAGTGTCAAATTATTACTTTATATAAGAGAATATTTTTGAGAAAAATAATTTCATATATAGAAAGGGACTCTTATTTTAGGACATCCGATAAATGAAGTAGGAGTAAAACATTAGGGACAAAAAGTAGCTGAGTAGGTTTTACATGATTCTAATTTGAAGCCAACTTCTAAAAATGGAGGAAAACCTTCAATTATTGTGGAAATGAAGAGACTTATTGCATTTATATATTGAGCATGCGTTCTTTTGTTTCTTAAGCAATCTATTTGTGTAATTTTTTGTAGCAAGAACTTAAAATTCTATGCTATAATTGTTTTGGTGTTATATTTTAGATATTAAGGGCATGTTTGTTTCTTGAGGTTTTATAAAATTTCTTGATTTGTTTAAGTTGTTTTTTCGATTATTTTGAGATGAAATCAATAGTATGTATAAAAATGAGTAGTTCTTTTTTTTTTTTTAAAAAAAAAGAAGAAGAATATTGTATAAAAGATAAGTTATTTTATATCAAATTATGTTTGTTATGTGAATAAGTAGTGTAAAAGCTATTATTTTATGTCAAATCAAAGAGTTTGTTTAGGTTTTTCTAAGGATAAGAGAATTTTTTTAAGATGAGATAATTTTTAAAAATTGAGAGATAATAATTTTATTTTTGAATATAAAAAAATTGTTTATTTTACATTTTAGAGAGTGCACCGAAATGCTCTCTGAAAAGCGAGACAAACATGCACTAAGATTTTTTGGTATTATGTGATTGTTCAACCAACCTTCCAATCCATTCGCCAATCCACTATCAACCAACCAAATCGAACAGTGCGGTTTATGAACATAATAAAACATTTGTGGTTTCCTAATTAAACAATCGATTGGTTTGTCGGGTTAGGATTAGTTGCGATATATATAACGTGTTAGTTTAGGGAGAATACATTACTTCAATTCACAAATATGATTTCTAAAAATAATTTTAAAAAAAATGTCTGTTTTAGAGCGCATCGAAATGCTCTATGAAAAGTGAGACAAACATGCATTAAGATTATTTGGTATTATGTGTTTGTTCAGCCTACCAATCCATTCGCCAATCCACTCACAACCAACCAAATCAAACCGTGCAGCTTATGAACATAATAAAATAGTTGTGGTTTGTTAATTTAACAATCACTTGGTTTGTTGGGTTGTTTTTTATGTGAACCCACCCGCATTAACCCCTACCCAAGACCGAGTGATACAAAATAGGATTATATATAATGTGTTAGTTTAAGGAGAATGCATTACTTCAATTCACAAATATGAGTGTATTTCTAACAAAAAATAAAAAAATTGTTTGTTTGACTTTTCAAAGAGCGTAACGAAATGCTCTATGAAAAGCGAGACAAACATGCACTAAGATTTTTTGGTATTATATGTTTGTTCAACCTTCCAATCCATTCACCAATCCACTCGCAACCAACCAAATCGAACCGTGCAGTTTATGAACATAATAAATCAATTGCGGTTTGCTAATTTAACAATCACTTGGTTTGTTGGGTTGTTTTTTATGTGAACCCGCCCAAATCCACCTGCATTAACCCCAACCCAAGACCAAGAGATACAAAATAGGATAATGTGTTAGTTTAAGGAGACTACATTACATAAATTCACAAATATGAGAGTATTTCTAACAAAAATATCAACAAATACATACCTTTTATTTTTTTGTTTTTTGGTTTTCATCAACAAATACATACTTACAATTAAGATAGTGTGTTCTTTATGACTGCTCTAAATGTATTTAGTAATAAAATTTGTACACAAATAATTATTTGTTTCTTATTGTTGCTGAAATATTTAACTCAGTTCTGCCATCTAATAAATTCTCTTGAGATTATATTATCATAATCAAAATCATGTAATTATAAAGGCCTTTTTTTTAAGGTTTGGAAATGGCTTAATCCCACTTTGCACCCTACAAATAGGAGCATTTTTCACTTTGTACCCTACAAAAAAATTTATCCCACCTTGCACCCTACAAACCACTATTTCATTTCAGATTGCACCCTCAACCATTTTCAGCCCATTTAAGTCGCCTGGGTAAGGGTAAATCCGTCCAATCACATTATTAACCACCCCAATTTCCCTTCAAAAACAATATATGGGCAAAATTGACATATCACCATAATAACTTTAAAAAAAGGCTAAAAAATAGAAAACAAGTTTTATGGGTACCATATTCTCAATTTGTCCTCTTTCTTCTTCAAATCCAGTCCAGTTCCGTCTTTTTCTTTTTTATGTTTGAAGAAAAATGTGTTGGGTGCTAAGAAAAGAGAATGAATTGTGTTTACCATATTCTCAATTTCTCATCTTATTTACGTTTGATTCTCATTTTCGTTAACAACTCTATTATACTTGTTTGTAGAATTAATAATTAGGGATAATTAGGAATAACTACATGTACATCCTCATAATTACTCTAGGTTAGTTTCAATAATTATATATAAAGTGAAAAAGAAAAATGCGGCACTGGAATCGACTTGAAGAAGAAAGATGAGAAATTGAGTAAACCCTAAGTCCCCGTAAGACTTGTTTCTATTTTTCAGTTTTTTTTAAAGTTATTATGGAGATATGTTAATTTTATCCATATATTATTTTTTGGGTGGAAATTGGGGTGGTTAATAATATGAATGGACGAATTTACCCTTACTCCGACAACTAAAATGGACTGAAAATGGTTGAGGGTGCAATATGAAATGAAATAGTGGTTTGTAGGGTGCAAAGTGGGATAAATTTTTTTGTAGGGTGCAAAGTGAAAAATGCTCCTATTTGTAGGGTGCAAAGTGGTATTAAGCCGTTTGGAAATATCCATCTAAGATTTTTCACAAAATTACAAAGATCTCCTCTCAAGTCATGCAACCACAAAAGAGGGTATTTTTGTCTAAAATATTTGGTCAAAATATTATTAGGGTTAAAACAGGTAGTTTAGCAAATTTTTGGATGACCTTAAACCTTTTTCAACGGCACGGGGAATCTGTAAAGATATAAAACTTAAAGTAAGAAAAGTATTTGTAATTATGAAACCACATTAAATTTTCTGTAATTTCATCAAATCTCCCGGAAGTAATTATCCCCTTTTTAAATGAGCCTTATATAAAAATAAAACGAGTTAAGTTAGCACAAAGAAAGGCAAAACTGCATTTTCGTCATTTAATTTATAATGAGTAGCCATTTTGGGACAATTTCAATTGTAGGTAAGCAATTTCAATTCTCTAATTTTTCACTATTTGCAGTTCTAAAACAATAGACTGCATTTTTTGTCTTCGAATTTTTTAGTATTTGCAATTTTAGAATATTTAACCGCAATTTTGGTCATTTAACTTGAATTCCGGGAGCAACGGATCGAATCATTGTCAGATATTCTAAAATTGCAACTACTAAAATGTTAAAGGATAAAATTGCAAGCATCAAAAAAATTGGAGGACCGAAATTGCTTACTAAATAAAAACTGTCCCAAAATTATCAACTAATAAAAGTCAAAGGACTAAAAATGCATATTTGCCCTCCAAAAAATAATTCCTCTGGACCCAACAGTAAAAACTTCGAATACAAGTATTGGGATCACTTCAAAATTCAAAATGGAAAAACAAAAAATAGAAGTCATCTTTCTCTGGCCGGCGCTCCACTGTTCCACTCACTTCCCCGGCGCGTTTCCTCCACTCGCTCTCTAGTGCCCCAGGTCTCTTTCTCCCTCTGTCTCTCTCTCTCTCACGCACATAGATACACAATCACCGTAGCATTTACTCTCACTTTGTTGATTGGGAGATCACTGTAAAAACACCGCCATTTGAAGATTCAGTTTCTTCTATGTTGGATTTAAAAGTGATAGTTCAATGCCCATTTCTGATTAATTTGGGTTGATTGGTTATGCTTCCTATTGAAGGCCTGTTTTGAGTGCAAATGACGTAGTAGTTTTCATATAATTTTTTACATTTTTAGGTTAATTCAGACCCATTATAAGAGAAGTTAAACTTTTCCCATTTCTAATGCAATTCCTGATTGTTTTCCTGCTTTCTGTTAGTAGTTTGCTTTTGGTTGATTTTTTTTATCCCTCAGAGAAGATTGTAGTATTTTTTTTCGAACTTTTAATTTGTTTGAAATCGAGAATTGATACTAGAATTTTTGGGTTCCAGTGGTGATCATCGTTATTGAATAGGGATTTCTAATTCTTGGTTTTAAATAACTCATTTTTGGCCCAACATACCCTTTCCATACTAGATATTTCCACCTCATTCACACTTCTGCTTAAGTAAAAATATAAATTTGAGGTTCATAAAGTGAGATTAAGGAAGTTATTTGTTTAAGAGCTCCTCAAATTGCCGGTAAGTCTTTCTCAACCATTGAATAATTGGGAGAAGGAAGTAATTTAACCTGGTAGAAGGATGAAATGATAGGAGGGAACATAGGGTTCTGAATTTCTGAAACTGGGGGAGTTAAAATCAACACTTATACCTGAATGATTTTGGAAAAAGTAGGCGCTTAAAATGAGGGCAATGAAGGTAATTTTCCAGTAAAATCAAGGGATGAAATGGTTTCCTGCTTTCTTTTCTTTACCTGGTATTATATTTTGTGGATGTAGGTTTCCATTGAAGTTTGATATTTAAGAAACAAGAAAAGAGCAAAAATGAGTGATATTTCGGGTGGATCCATTCATCCCCCTTCTACAACATTCGAACCACCAAAAAACAGTGGTAGCTCTGGTTTTGATGCTGGTAGAATCGCAGAAGTGAAAGCATGGCTTGTTTCCCAATTTGATGCAGTAGGGAAAGATGTGCCTGATTTTGAGTACACTCCTCGAAGCATTGCTCACCTACACAACATTGCCACTCTCTCCCAAGCCAAAACACAATCTGCCACCATTGTTGCCAACGACTTTCGGCAAAAAGCTTCAGAGTATCGTTCCCAAGGTCTTTCATCCCCCTGCTTTTATGTTATGAGAACTTACTTACTTTCCTCAGTAGTGTGTGTGTTTGCCTATTTTTTGTGAGTTTCATTTGCATTAGTTTTCATGTGGTTGCTTTATTGTTAAAGAATGGATTGGAAGATGAATATTGTAATATTTGCCTTTGATAAACATCCCAATGGGTTGGCCTAGTGGTTAACGAGGTTTGATCGCTCATTAACTTCATGGGTTCAATTCTTGGGACCACCTACCATAATGGTAAATTATCTGATATTTGGCCTTGGCTTGTAGGGTGTTCATGTGAGCCTAAGATATAAGAAAAAAAGTTGTCTTTGAATTTTTTAGAATACTTATCTTTATATCTTACTTGTAGATCATCAATCGAAATTGCTATGAGTATGTGGATATGATATTGTAGTCATGTTCATCTTTTTTATTCTGTAAATTTTGTGATGCAGCTGCGAGGATAAGAGAGATATTGGAGCACGTGGGATTGGTGCAAGAGAGTTTACCATCAAATGTGGTCTCATCTTCCCAAGTTCTTGCTAATGTGGCAAATCTGTTGAACATTAGAGATACTGAACTAAGTAGGTGGGTATTTTAGCTCTTATGTTTATTCTATACAATTATTTAGGTAAATTACCAGAGACTCATAAGCAGAAATGTTTTAGTTTCCTTGTAGCAATGGCAGATCTTTCTCTGAGAAAAACTGCAGTAGAAGAAAAGAGGGCTAAAGTGCAACAAGAGTCCAAAGAACTTCTGGACTATACTCGAAAGGCAATAGCGAGACTGACTTATTTAAAACGGTAAATCTTGGAATACTTGCTTTCTCTTCTTCTGCTAATATAATTAAAGCAATGTTTAGCTCTTGGATTTCAGTGAGTCAAACACTACGAAAATGTCTTTTGTTTTTTTTTTCTATTCTTTTCATCAGAAGGCTTTATGTTTTGTTAATTTTCATTACTAAAATCCAAGAACCAGACATAGCCGATAATACTTAATGCTGCTTTGCTACATTTGAACTATGAGTTTCCTTTTAATCGTTTTTATTTTCTTGCAGAACTCTTGGACAATTGGAAGATGATATAGCTCCTTGTGAAGCTCAAATGGAACACTGGAATACAAACTTGGCAATAATGGATTCAAAAGAAAGACAATATCTACAACAATATTCTAACTATAAGGTATATCTGTATTCCTATATATAACGATAAGCTATGTACGAGTTCATGCTGTTTATTTCGTATTTGTGGATTTTCTCTTTATTGTTAATATTCTTCTCGGGGGATAATAACACATTGTTATTATATCTCTTGTAAATTGATTCTTAAAAAAGAAAGAAAATTAAGAATTCTGTACATGACTATTTATGAGTGTGTTCAACACAGGCATTGCTCAATCGAGTTGGCTACAGCCCTGAGATTAGTCATGGGGTGTTAGTTGAAATGGCAGAGCACAGGAAGGAACTTGAGAAGAAAACAAAACCAATTTTAGACACTTTGAGAAGCTACCAAGACTTGCCTCCTGTAAGTTCCTTTCTTGCATTTCTTGCTGCTCTTTAAGCTATGTTTGGTTCGTGGATCTTAGTGATTAAAATGATTACGAAAATGAAAATGAAAATGAACTAAAAACAAAGCCCATTGTTCTGAAAAACATTTTCATTACTAAAATCCAAGAATTAACATGGTCTTAATTTCAGCAACGAGAAATTGATATATATGGTCTTATTTTATTTCTCTAGGACAAGGCTCTGGCGGCATTGGCAATCGAGGACAAGAAACTGCAGTATGCAGCTGCTGAGAAGCACCTTGAAGATGTGTTGCAGTCAGCTTTTGCTTCTTCAGAGTGATTCATATCGAAAAGTTTTCGGCTTCATTGAGGCTGAGTTTTGTTTGTGCTTAACTTGGCGATCATGGTATTTTTGTTCACACGATGCTTTCTTCTTCTTTTGAGTTGTCTAAAAGTTTCTAGCCATATTGGGGAAATATTTCTGTAGAAACAGAGGAATTATATGTATTTGTGTGTGAATTAAGTGTGGTTGTGTAGAATTAACTTAATTTTGAACAAAATTTCCATGAAATGATGAAATACAATGACCTGCTTCAACTCCTAACTCCCAACTCCAAACAAGCCTTGTAACTAATCACTTTTCTGCTTTTTTACTGCAGAAGTGCTTATGGTGGTGTTTTCGAAATTAGCTTTTCAATCAACTTCTCTAAAAATAAGCTTAAAAGGACGGAAAATCAAAAGCACCTGGGAGGCAACTTTTAGCTTTTGGTGGGTTTTTTCTCTTAATTTGCAAAACACCATCCACTTTCTATTCTCAACTAGGTGGTGTTTTCAATAGATTAATGGTTGGCTTATTTTAGAGATTTTTTAAAAAAGCCCATAATCAGTTTATAATTAAAAGTTGTTAGTGTTTTCAACTCTAGAGAATTAAGTGCTTAAAATTAAAATTGGGTTTAAAGACTGAAATGCCCTTGACCAAAATTGTATGTAAATAACTCTATAACAGTGTTAGAATTTATTGCAAACTCCCAATTTCCTCCACCCATCAATTCTCTTCAACTCTCTTTGGCCAATTTTCTTCCACTCTCCCGTCAATCCCTTTCATCTCTATTTGGTTTAAATTTAAGGGGAGTAGTTTCAAACCAACTAAGAAATTAAAAGAGTACTCTGTTATAATGAGAAGGGAGAGAATCAAATGAAATTACACTTCGCATAAAAAAAATTAAAGAAGAAAAATAGTAATATAAGAAAACATAGTTCTTCACAAAATTAATGATGTTTGCACGTACAGAAAGAAGAAAAATGAAGGAATTAATCTGGATAAATATTACTGAGGGGCAAAAATGGATTAACCTTTAATTGATAAGGATAAAATTGTCCAAACAAACTTTGAATAATTTACAAAATTGTCATGACAAGCTAGAAGCAGCATCCAGGCAGCTTTTAATTTTTGTACTATAACTGACTTTTTTTAAGAGATTTTAAGGAGTTGAGATTTTATAAAACACTCATTTTTAGCTTTTCCAAATGAAAAAGCACAAAATCACTTCTTAAAAGTGGTTGAAAACACCACTTAATTTAAGTAATTTTTCAAGAATCTCTAATTTAAATATAAATTAAGCATCCATCTAAGAATGAAATTGAATCAAACCACTCGAAATTTGACTCAAGTTTGATCTGGCTTCGGAGCATGGTTTGATTGCGACGCTTGTGGGATAAAGTTATATCTTCACTGCTCTTATTATTTTATCAAAATATAGGAGAAAATATTTATTATTAGAAGAATAACTAATTGCAAAATGTATGACGAGGAAGACTTGTTTTGATGACATAACTTAGGTACTCAAGAGTAAAGACTAAGAGGTCTTGGATCCTAATCACAACAATAAGGGTGGGTATATGTCTAGTTTTGTACTAATGTTAGTTATATTTTTAAGAGGAAAAAATATAATTACATAATATATATTGTATATGTATATTTTTTTAATATAAATAAGTGCGACTCCCGTTATAATTTTCCCATGGGAGTGGGATACCTAAATATTTCAACAATGACTTGCATATATGAACCGTGATAGTTATGTATACCTAGATAAAGAAAAAGAGCAATAATAAAACACCCTAAAAATAAACTTTCCTATTCAAAATAAACCCCCAACAAATAATTTAAAAGCTAGAAAAAGTAACCCCACCAAATTCCTTGGATATCATTGAGATTTAATGATTTTGACTAACTTACATTCTTAGGCTTTTATTATACCTATAAAATAATTAAAAAACTTGGATTTTTATAAGAAATAATTTTTCATCAGTGTATATATAAAAAAAAATTGTTGGTAAAATATTATTTGCATTAAATGAATAATAATTGTTTGGTCCGTCCAGACAAGACCTCACAAACTAGTGAGCTGATGTCTTCATAATCGGACCAGACACTGGTTAAATTGTTGGACCGGTATAACAACTGATTCAAGTTGTGTGACATCATCATCATCATGCAATAAAAATAAATAATAAAATTTTACAAATATATATTTATCCATAATAAGCAAAACAATATTCTAAAATAAACGAAAAAAATTACTTCTATTTAATATATTTTGAAGACAAAAATGAAAAATTGTTTGATTTGTACTATAACGACACCCTTAACTTTAAAGTAAGCCATGTTAAGTATTTACAAAAGATAAATTAAATATTTATAAGAAACTCCATAACATTAAAATAATTTCTAAATCTCCTACGATATTTATATTTTAATTAATTAAGATAATTTCACAATGTTGAAATTAGCAACCTCAGATTTTTGCAGCTCCATTGAGCCCTAATTTCTGCTTCTTTCTTTCTTCCTAATAATAAATCAGCATTATTTTAGTTTGCTATTTTCCAAACTAGCAGGATTTTAAGAATGGCAAACGGTGTACCCCTTCCAACGGACTCGTACAAGCTTGGTTTTATTGGGGCTGGGAAAATGGCTGAGAGCATTGCCAGAGGTGTAGTCAAATCAGGGCTTTTGCCTGCTTCAAATATCAGGACTGCACATCTCGGCTTGACTCGTAAAACTGCTTTTGAATCTTTTGGTGTCAAAGTCTTCGATCATAATGATCAGGTATTTACTCTTCTGAGAACCAAAAATGTAGAACATATTTTTCAAATTGTGTTATTTGTTGAAATTAATACAGAATCCTCTCATTTTACTCAAAGTCTTATTTAGATTATGTGATTAATATTTGAATGTTGTTTGGTAATATGATTAGTATATAAACGCTTCTCGAGATTTTTCTGTAGCTTTCTTTGTTTTTTAATTTGAGTTTTAGTCAATTTCTGATCTTCGTAATTTGTCATGACTATAACTTCATACCCTTTTGTTTCCCTATTTATCTCAAAGACAGGTTGTTGAAGATAGTGATGTGGTGATATTTTCTGTGAAGCCTCAAGTTGGTAAATTCACTTCCCGATGGCTTTGTTTTTCCTCTTTCCTCATCCATAGCTTTGGTCATGTTATTATATTTCTGTTTTGTTAACTTATTTTTCAAAACATTTCATATACTAGGATCAATTTGCTTTTATCTTATCTGATTTACAAGGAACATGATATTTATATTTGTCCCTTGGTGTTATTAGTGGATCTAGATCAGCAATGACAATATATATGGGATTTATAAATTCATTCAAAAATCATAATTACAAGTCATTTGTTTTCTCTAAAAGCAATCCAAGCACATATTTATAAACGCAAACCCTTTTATCTGAAATCCTTTTGTCCTTAAATCTATTTTTTTTTCCTTTCAAATGTGTAGTTAAAAACGTGGTGCTGCAGTTAAGACCACGCCTTTCAGAGAAGCAGCTCTTGGTGTCTGTTGTTGCTGGAGTTAAACTAAAAGATCTGCAGGTTTGTTCCATAAAATTGCTTTCATAATCTATTCGTTTACACAAGTTCGTATCAATTATAACTAATGTTATGATATTCATATGATCACACTTAGACTACACATGTTTTAATTTTATACTTCATGGTTTCCTCCGTTTTTACCTTGCATACAAATCTTCTGGTTCTTGATAGTTATAATTAACTAAGTCAATCATGTTCATAGATTAAATTTCAATACGCATCCATCAAAAACATGGAAATGTTTCTGTTTATCGGCCATTCGGAACAAAATGGAGTAATTTCTACTTCAAAGTGTTTTTGATTTACAATTTCTCCTATTTCTGGAAATTTATCTAAAAAGTTTTTTAATTGTCAAAAAGATATCATGAAACGAAATTTTAATCCATGACCATGCTTGTTTCGAGTTTATGATTCTTCTATGCATTTTCTCTTCTTACATATATTTACGTATCCAGGAGTGGGCAGGTCATAGCCGGTTTATTAGAGTAATGCCCAACACCCCAGCTGCTGTGGGCCTGGCTGCATCTGGTATATATATGAGTTTCAATCGGTTTCCTTCTTACATTGTTATCACATTTATGTTCCTAAGTTTTACTAAAATAAATTTCCTTTTCATCCCGACTAGTGATAAAAAAATCACATACATTTGTTAGATAATACTCCATGTGATTTTTCATAACTACTTAGCTATCTATACACAGTTATTAGCCTTGGTGCTGCAGCAACTAAGGATGATGGAGAATTAATTTCCAAGTTATTTGGATCAATCGGCAAAGTATGGACAGCCGATGAGAAACTGTTTGACGCGGTCACTGGCCTCAGGTTTGCTACTGAATACTCAGCACTTTTACCAACTTTTTAATTCTTGGCACATTTGTCCTCTTCCTTCCACCTTTTCCCTTTATTGTTGGACCAAGAGTGCAAAACAAAGACTGTCTCACTTACCAGTAGTGCCAATATTGTATGGGAAGGGGGGAGACGAAATGTGAAATAACTAGAAGTTGGGTCCAAAGAGTGCTATTTTTGAAAGCGCGGGACTAGAAGTGCTGATGTCCAGTCATTTGAGATTAAAAATGCAATTTTATCACTCAATATTGTGAAGTAATTTTATTTTACAGTTAATCCCAAGAATAGCTGTTCTAATAAGTTTTTCATTTTTGAATACACAGTGGCAGTGGACCAGCATACATATATTTGGCAATCGAAGCTTTAGCTGATGGAGGCGTAGCTGCTGGCCTGCCTCGTGAACTAGCTCTTGGGCTAGCATCTCAAACTGTATGTCCCTGGATATGCTCAATTTCTCACAATATACATTACAAAGTTATAACAAATGAATTCTTGGTGGCAAAATTGCATTCTTTGGCCCGCATGATGCAATCCTCGGCACTTTTGCTCAAGTGTTCTATAAAATTTCACTTTTGGTACCAATTTTCTTGAATATTCTGCACTCTTAGTCCTATCGCCTCTTTTTCCATCCATTTTATGCACTTTTGGTCTCATAAAATAGTCGATAATTTGCATCATTGGTCTGAAATTAGATCGAAAGGAGTTTAGGTAGGACTAAAAGTACAAAAGTGCTGAGACTACAATTCTGGTCTCAGTTTTTTAGAATGTTATGCACTTTTAGTCCCAATTTTTAGATTGTTTTGCACTTTTAGTGTTGTAGCCCATCTCCATCAATTTTTGGCACCTCATAGAATAGTCTATATTTTGCACTATTAAGAGTATAGTGCTTTAAAATATTGCACTTTGTTTCCCAATTCTTAGAATGTTTTGCACTTTTGATCTCAATTATTTAGATTATTTTGCGCTTTTAGTCCTTATCGCCCATTTTTTCCATCCAATGTTGCACTTATGGTTATAGAATAGTTTTTAATTTGCACTTATTGTTGCAGGTATTAGGAGCTGCATCAATGACAGCAAATGCGGGGAAGCATCCTGGCCAGCTAAAAGATGATGTTGCATCACCCGGTGGCACAACTATTGCCGGTATTCATGAACTCGAGAAGGCTGGTTTTCGTGGTATTTTGATGAACGCAGTTGTTGCTGCTGCAAAACGTAGTAAAGAACTTTCTCCCAGTTAGAGTTAGGTTCTATTGTTTTCAAGGAATCAGATTGAGCCCCTTATGTCTTCCCCTATTTTTCATATTCAGTACTAATAATATCCAATGGGGACTTCGTCCATCTATCTACTTATGTTTTAGTCTATTGAAATGGAAGGAAATAGGAGTATATTTTCTGAAGCTGAGCTTTTGTTGGTGCGTGTTTATTTTTTTTTATCTGTGTTTATTGGATGAATAGAATTGCAAATCAAACTAAACTACTCGATATCGACTCGAGTTCATATGGTAAAAGATTGTTTGACATCTCATCGTCATACATATCAAATGATGTTAAGAATTTTGTATGTTAAAGTTTGGATTTGACTCTTGTAAGCTCAAAATGACAAAATATAAAATATATCAACATGTCATAAATAAACAATAAAAAATAAAAATAACTCTTGGTATTTCATAAAATTCTAAAAATTTCTAATATAACTGATCGAAACATACCATAAACAGTAATTTAATCTGTTTTTAGTGCACAATACTCCCTCAAATTCTTAGGCATGGCGTTATAAACTTGCCACCATCTCTTATGAGCCGAATTACTCGCATACCTTCCAAATTCATCTCCATCCCAATTACAATCATACTCTTTCCTACACGTCCATGGCTTCGCACCCGTATAGTGTATAGCATAAACATCATCCGGTATCTGATGTAAACGATCGTTAACATCAACGAAAACCTTTAGATAATTAGCCTTAGCCGGCAACCTATGCCACCAACTAAACATCTCATTCAAAAAACCTTGATCACCTCCATTATACGACTCAACTACAAACCTCTTCTTCATTAAAGTATCAAACGTACATTTACATGGCTCGACTAGCATCAACCCGGAGTTGAAAAAGTGCTTTTGATAGTTCCCAGCCGCCGTGAGTTGTGGGTAGATGAAAAATTTGTCCAAGTTTCTTTTGACTATGAGGTCGGAGTCTATGAACATGACTTTGTCGTATTCTTTGAGTTGCCATATTCGGAGTTTGCTGTAGTTCCACTCGTTGTAGGATCCGTTTGTTGAAAACGGGCTTCGAATACGTTGGATTCGTTTGATTTTCCATCCCGAGGCACGTAGATGGTTTTGAGATTGTAGGGAGATGTGGTTGTCTATGAGGAGGACTAAGTCTTTGGTTGAGTTGGATTGAATTATGCTTTGGGCGAGAGCCATGGCGCCGCAAATGTAGTCTTCGGATGAGTGTAGGATTGTTACGTAAGCTTCTTTTGGTTGAGGGAGATGGCTCATTGTATCTGCAGATTGAATTTGTTCATCCATAAGAAATGAAGTTAAGATAGCTATGTGATCAAGAATTGTATTCAATTTATACGAGTTAAAGGGGGACGTTGCATTTTTTGGTTTAATAGGATTTGGGACCAAAGTGCAAAACTTGACAATTCTGTGGGACCATAAATGCTAAATAAAGACTATTTTATTAGACGAAAGTACAAAATATTTTAAAGATTGAGATCAAAAGTGCAATTTTATAAAGTACATAACAAAAAATGCATACTATTTTCTAAATTTTCTAAAGATTGAGTTAAAGGGGTAATTTTTTAAAGTATAAGATAGAAAGTGGTGATGGTATAATTTTGTGGGCTAAAAATACAATTTTTCCGACTTAATTATACAAATATGGACAATCAAGAAAATACTGTGTGGTGAATGTGGAAGATAATCTCATAAGTCATAATTAACTACTTCATAACTTAAATAAAATTCAAATAACTAAACATTAATACAAACATTGAGCATTTTCCGTTTGCTTGCTCTTCATTAACTATTTTCACAAGTACTCATTTTGTATAAGTTGCATGTTCGTTAACATATTGATGGTAGTGCCACCAATTTGCCTTTCATTAATTTATTTTTCTTTGATAATGAAATAAACACAATATACATGAACTCAAGGTAAAACATGTGTTGAAATTGAGTTTAAACTAACAAATATATAGAAAAAATGTGATATTTATAGACACAAAATTATGAAATATAATTGATTCTATATTTTTTCCTACTTAATATTTGTGATGTTATGTGCAACCTTTTTAGTTTCTGCAATTTAATTTGGTAGGAAAGTATAAAGTGCTTATTACTAAATTGTAAAGGCATTTTCAAGCATCACAAGAAGTTTTAGAACACTTCATCTATTTCGAGATGGATAGATGTATATTATCACGAAATAGTGAAGCACAATGATTGGATGAAGTTTTTAGTCACAAAATAAATGTATTTACACATTCTTAGGGAAAATAAATCATTTTTATAAGAATATTGCACATTCAATCACATAATACACGTATATAACTTAATTATAAATGAATTGAGAATAAAAGAGCTAGGTTTGAAAAATCAAAAGTATACCAAAACCTTACCTAATTGGGAAAATGGAGGAACAAATTGACATGAACCCATAGGCATGAGCACCTTTTGTTTGATCATCTTCAATTCAGGCTTGTAAACCCAAATGTCCTCTTCATTCCACAAAAGATCATCACATCTGAAAATCTCCCACATCGGCCCACAAGAGCCCAAAAACACAACAAACAAAGGTGCATTATCCTTTCTACCACTTCTTACTAGTAAATTAGCCACAACCAAATTTATTTGCAACCTAAAAATATTTCTCAAGCCCCCAACTCCACATTCATAATGAGAAACACTAGCAATCACCACATCCAATTCTTGATAATCTTGAAATCTTGGCATTGGGATATGTGGACACTTAGAAGGTAAAATTTCATCTATTCGTTCGGGAAATAAATCAGACCATCGAATGTGTTCTTCTACATGGTCGAAATGTATCTTTAACATCTTTGTTTCTGTTCGAATTTCATTTGGAATTTCATCCATGTTCACCAATCCAATCTTGACTGTTTCGTTTTTTATCTCTTGTGCAATAACCTCGAACCACTCGGGATTTCTTATATTTTTAAGATTACCGGTCATATTTCGGAATTCATTTTGCAATGTATAGTAGATGGTAAAGTATAGATAATTGATCATAGTAAGGAGTAGAAGCAAAATCCAAAGAAAGGTTAAAGGGAATGTGAATGGTTTTGGTTTAGATAACATGGAAGCCATTTTTGGGCTCATGCGTTTCTTTTACTCTATATATGTACAACAACGATTGCCAATTATGCATGAATGCACATTGTATTTCATATTTGTTGTCTAATTAGTCTGATTCTCTATTTATTTCATTGTATATATCTTTGAGAGCTGTAAATATTTTTTGGTCATCACATTATTTTACCTCTTTAATCATTTCACCTCTTTAATCATTTCATATTAATATAGAAAGAATTTAGGTGTAAGTTTGTCCTAAATGTCTAAATATTAATTTATTTTGTAGGCACCACGTGTAATGTAGTAGATTCAAAAGGTAACTTTTGTGTAGTCTTTCTTCATTTTATTAAAGAATCGATTATCTAATAGAGTAAAATCCACAATTAATAATTAATAGGTTATATTTTTTTCCTTATGTACAGATGTTGTGGTCCGGCTTAATTATACGATGATCGTTATAGTTGTCAAAGGGGTATTTTAAGTTCGTTTGAATCATAATGAAATAATGAGCCAACATTTGATAGTTAGTTAAATATGGGAATTTTGTAAATAAAATAAGAAGGAAAAAAAAAATCACATTAGAATGTTAAAACAAATTTACTTATAATTCAATTTTTGTACAATGAAACAATGAAATAACCTTATAAATATTGTTAAGGTAAGCAGATTGACTGGTTCATAAATTTTTATAGACTAAAATAAATGTAAATCAACCATGCAT
The DNA here is from genome assembly GCA_030819805.1 of Penstemon newberryi var. newberryi. Lineage (NCBI taxonomy): Eukaryota > Viridiplantae > Streptophyta > Magnoliopsida > Lamiales > Plantaginaceae > Penstemon > Penstemon newberryi. Next base: position 33,358,043 of record JAUALY010000003.1, on the reverse strand, counting down.
ATTTGCTAACATTGAATTAACAAAAACAAATATATACATTTTCAACATTACACTAGCAAGAAATTCAATTTTCAGAATTTCTATTCTAACCAACTTACGAGCAATGATCGTAATCCAGATATAGACAAATCCCAATTAAAAATATTAACAAATTTAAATTATTGTAAAAACTTAGAGAACACATATACATGGTGGAAAAAACAAAAGAGCGATTCTTTGTTTAAATATCTCTTCTTGGTATCCATATTTCATGAGTACTATAACCACATATGCTTACCGAAACACATTTAGATAACAATCTTCTGTAAAGAAAAAATCATTTATGGTACAATATATAGTAAATTCATTTTGGAATATAAACTTATATATTTTTGAATTGTTAAAGCAAGATTAACATATTTATTTAACTAGCCAATAATATACTATTTACACATATTTTCATACCATGAAACATTAATATAAAAAAGAAAGTCTGTTTTTTGTTCTTAATCATGTCTTAACAAATATGATTTATTTCACACTTTTATTAAAAAGTGAATATAAAGTACATTTAGAATAGGATGATTAATGGGATAAGCGCGGATCGCGGGCTGATCAATTTTTTAACCATCAGAACCGCCACTCAACTCTTACCATACAGGGTTATAAATTACCAACCCATCACTGGCTATTTTGAAAATTAAGCCAACGAATTACAGACGGGTCAGCCTGGATCAGGCGGGTGGGTCGATTTTGGTGGGTTTATGTACACCCCTTCTTGAATGAAAAATGGGAAAATAAAAAACTAAATACTACTCTATACAAGTAAGTTTACCATGTATATGAAGATTCCGTAATTTTCATACATAACCTTTCAACCAAAATAAAACAATCCTACAATTTTTATCCCACGTGATTGAACCCTTTACACTGTTATAATATTGTACTTTTGATCCCAACTTTTACTATTATTTTTTCGCTTTTATAATATTGGTTTAGAACTTTTGCACTTTTGATTAAAAACTAATTAGATGGAAAGATGATGGACCAGAAGTACAAAATATTTCAAGAAACTGAAGTTAAAACTGATGACCGTTCAATCATGTAGGACTAAAAGTGCAATCTTCCCCCTGCAAATTTTGTCTAAACTACTAAAAAAGCTACAAAACATTAAGAGAACTAGAATTATTAGCTCCTTTATGTCTACTGTGTTGCAACTTGACATCCATTTCATAAGTTCTAGGGCAATATTGTCTCAACTTCTCAGGCATGGCATAATATACATCTAGCCACCTCTCATGAGCCGAGTTACTCGCATACTCTCGGAAATCTGGCCAATTCCAATTACAATCATAGTCTACACGACACTTCCATGGCTTCAAACCAAAGTAATGTATAGCATAAACATCCTCCGGTATTTGATGCACGTGATCCTTAAAGTCCACAAAAACTTTAAGATAATTCACCTCAGCCGGCAACCTATGCCACCAACTAAACATCTCATTCAAAAACCCTTGATCACCTCCATTATACGACTCAATTACGAACCTCTTCTTCATTAGAGTCTCGAAAGTACAAATAGATGGCTCGATTAACATCAAACCCGAGTTGAAAAAATGCTTTTCGCAATTCCCAGCAGCTGATAATTGTGGTTGGATGAAAAACTTGTCTAAGTTTCTCTTCACTATGAGATCGGAGTCTATGAACATTACTTTGTCGTATTCTTTGAGCTGCCATATTCGGAATTTGCTATAGTTCCATCTGTTATAGGCCTTTTTTCTCGAAAAAGTGCTTCTTATTCTTTCAATGTGTTTGATTTTCCATCCTGCTGCTTGGAGACCATCGAGGGACTTTGGAGATATGTTGTTATCAGCTAGCAAGACGAGATCTTTGGTTGAGTTTGAACGAATTATGCTTTGAGCCAATGTTATTGCTCCACAAACATAGTCTTCTGTGGAGTGTAGGATAGTGACATAAGCCTCTCTTTGCTGAGGAAGATGGTTGTTCTTGTTTTGGCTTCCCCAATATGGTTCTTCACCTGGAATTAACTAATCCATGACAATTAACTATATATAGAATAATTTTTACAAATTTGTCAGGGATAATCGCACTTTGCCCCTATAATTTCTTTGCATTCACCTCCCTCAGCTTTTTAAATTGTTGCATTTACAACTGTTGACTGATTGGTGGCGGTTGTTAGGGAGTTAAGAACAAGAGAGTCGAAAGTTTAGGAAATGAAGTGCAATGCAGTCGAATGATTAGGAGGTAAAGTGGGAATTTTCGCACATGAATGGGAGATGTGCTCAGCTGCTCACTATTGACCGGCCAATTTGTTTTGAAAGGTTGTGAATTCCAACAATTTCAATAGTTGGGGGGTAAGTGCAAAACGACCAAAAGGTAAGGGGGCAAAGGGTATATCCCTATTTATTAATGTTAATATTGTGTTGGAAATAAAAGAGTAATCGGCACTTTGCAAACTAGAAATACACAATTTTTTTGCACCTTGAAACCCACGAATTGCATATTTTTTGGCAGAATGTACCCCATAGGGGTGCAAAATGCCGATTGTTGTGCCAACAATATACAATGGGTGCAAAATGCCAAAATTTTAATTTCGGGGTGCAAACTGCCAAAATGGTGTATTTCTAGGGTGCAGAGTGCCAATGACTCGAAATATAACTGACAATAAACTATCTATGGAGGTGAAATTTGCCAAACTTAACGAGACTATCTGTAATTTGACCAAACCTGAGGCGAGGTAATATAATCTAAAGGGAAAACGAAAGTAAACGAGAAAGCTTACCAAATCGAGAAAATGGAGGTACATGTTGGCATGTCCCAACAGGCATGAGCACCTTCTGTTCAATTCTTCTCAATTCTGGTTTGTAAACCCAAGAGTTGCCTTCATGCCAAACAAGATCCTCACATCTAAATATCTCCCACATAGGTTCACAAGAACCAATAAACACTGCAAACACGGCTCCATTATGATCCTTTCTCCCACTCCTATATAGTAAATTAGCCACCACTAAATTTACTTGCAGCCCAAAAACATCTCTCGATTCACATCCAGAAACATGAGCAACTATCACATCCAATTCTTGATAATTTTCGAATCTTGGCATTGGGATATCTGGACATGTTGGAGGTGGAACTTTACTAATCCATGGAGGAAATAAATCAGACCACTGAATTTGCTTCCTTACAGGGTCAAAATGGACCTTTACTACCTCTGCGTTTCTGTGAATCTCATGTGGGATATCATCTATGTTCACCAATCCTATCTTTATCTTTTCATCTTTTATCTCTCGTGCAACAACCTCAAACCAATCAGGAACTTTTTGTATGCTTTCAGGATAGATGGTTATATTTTCAAACTCCTTGTTCAGCTGCCTTTTGTATTTGATGGCATAAATTATGCAGTTGAGGGTAAGAAATAGAAACATAATTGAGATAAAGATGAGAGAAAGAGCAAACTGCTTCATATCCTGTTCTTTTCTGCAATATATGACATGTAAATTGAAATACAAATGCTAATGTAAGTTTTGCACTTTGCACTCTATATCTAGTATATGATTCTTTTGATTCTCTATGTTATTAACCAAACATACTTCCTAAGTTGAAAATTGACATCTTTAATGTCTAGAAAAGATATAAAGAAGAGATAATTCGTTCTCTCGTCTATTTTTAGTTTATTTGCTAACTTAATGACCAAATCAATGTCATTGTATTAGTATTTCTAGTTTGATATGATTTGATCTCAAAATGATTTACTTTATATAATCATATTATTCACATGTGTCAAATGTAAAGCTGAGGAAAGGGAGTAAAAAGCTTCTTAGTTGCCGGCAACAAGAAAACTAATGAGCCTCTTAGCCATTATAAGCAAGTCAATTACGGTATAGAAATAGTGAATAACACTGATCAAGTAAGAATCTTCACTAAAATATTTAGATGAATTATTTTTTCCTCGGATTAAATCTACATTCTGTTTCAAGTAACATAATGCTACTCCAAGAACTCTTTATCAAGTATATAATGCTTTCTCAAAATGAAGCTCATAAAAGATGTCACAAAAACAGCTGATTCATATTGCATTTCCAGAAAAAACAATTGTTAATATATTGCATCAAATGTAACATATTAAATATAAAACCCACAAATTCATTCTCTGTCCCTTACTAAGTTATTGATCATATTTACCAAAGGAATGGTCCCTTTTCCCATAATCTCTAACCTAGATGTATTAGAGGCATGGTAAAAAAGATTGAGCCCGAAAACCAAAAGTTCTGGAAGAAACAACCGAGACGACAAAAACCCATGCCAATAACGAGGTTCTAAGTCAAAGAAAGCATCAAAGAACCTTCTAGTAGCATCTAAATCAAGCTTAAGCAGAATATCCATACCAAAACAAAAGAATTCCCTTTGGCGTCTTCTTTGTATAGGCCACAAATCTTTCCAAACTTCTCCAGATAACTCATTACCCCTTATACTTCTCTCGGTACCTAGATACCGAACAATAGCATTGGCGACAATAGGAGCAGCAGCTAAAGTCCGTGCAACCATATAGCCAGTCGAAGGGTGCACCATCCCGGCTGTACCTCCAATTCCGACTACCCTCTGAGGTAAAACAGGAAGCGGGCCGCCCATTGGAATCACACAACGTTCGTCTTCTTCAATGCTCTTCACTTTTATACCCAAGTGACTCAGTCGAGCCACCATTCGTTCTTGAATATCCATCATAGGTAATCCCGGACGAGCTACAAGGGAAGTTTCTTCCAAAAATATTCTTTGAGAAGAAAAGGGCATTGCATAGAGAAAAGTCGGAATTTTTCGGTTTCTCTCTTTTAGCTCTTTGTTGTTTTCAAGATGTGAGTCTCTCCAATCCATGAAAACCATTTTATTTACATCAAATGGATGTTCCTCAACTTCTGCTAAAATCCCATAAGCCACTTGATAGCCCGGGTTATAAGGCTTATCATACTCTACAAGACATCTTGAAAAGCCAGTAGCATCAAGAACCACAGTGGCATGAATAGTAACACCGTCATTGCATATTATCAACGATTTAGATTCCTCGTGAATTACTTTCACAACCTTGGCTTGATGAAATTTAACACCATTTGTAATGCATTTCTGCATCATTTTCGATTTCAGCTGTTTCCTATTGACCCTTCCGTAAGGCCTATCGAGATCTTTACTCGAGTTATCATCAATGTGAACCACAGCTCCAGACCATGTTGTGTCTAGACAGTCCAATAAATCCATGGCCTCAAATTCATCAACCCATACACCATAATTGTTAGGCCAAATTAACTTGGGAGAAGGGTCAATTGAGCAAACAGTTAGACCCGCCTCGGAAACTTGCTGCGCCACCGCAAGCCCTGCAGGACCGCCACCTACAACCGCTAGATCCACCACTAGGCTTTTTGAAGGGTCATATAAGGGAAGCTCAAAATCAAGATTTTCTTTCTTGGTTTCAGGTACAAGCTCCAAAAGCGCACTAGAAGTGGCCTTAACATAGAAACTTTTGCTCAATTTCATGTGGGTTTTCTTGTAATTAAACTTTGGTTCAAGGTTATGAGGCTTTAAAGAAGTAAAGGCACTAACTTTATCGGCATACCCATGAACTGGGTGCAGAAACTGAAGCTTATTGTGAGTTTTGAGTAAAGTATCCATAATTTTGATTAATTTCTAAAAAGACAAGATTTTTCGAGACAAAACTAAGTGGGTTTCTGCAGATGTCGAAGAAAAAAGACACAAACCTAAATTCTGAAATCAGGATCTTGAATTGGTAGCAGATATAGGACCCTGTTCATTTTATTTTCGAAATTGTTTACTAAATTGGATAAGAGTAAACAGAAGACGTTGATTATTCACTCACCCGAGAAATACAACGGGATGTGAAGAGGAAGAACAAAGTATCCTTTCCGGGCTGAGGAGACTGGGTGGGTGAGCTTGTGGTGGAGTCGTTTTGTGGGTATATTTGCTCGGCCATGTTGATTATCCACAACCACATCCTTTTCCTTTTTAATTTTTCTCTTTCGCGCTTACGAATTCTATCATGTATTTTTAATTTGGAAAATATTGATTATTTGTTATAAATATTTAGGAATGTTTTGAAGGGTTTTGAGTCGGTTTCAAAAAAATAGTTTGGTTAAGTTTTGGATATTGGGTTTTGTAATTTTGTAAAGACTGAAACCTCACTTGGATTGATCATATGAATATTGGGATTTGGAGCAAAAAATAGGTGGTAGGTGACTATTCAATATCGTTTTTATAGTGATTGGATGAGGGATAGTAGGTGGTAGGCGTCAAATCAAAATTTTATAGGCTCTAACAATTTGAGTGTGAGTTTTTGAAAAGTATGTGATGAGTTTTATGGATTTCGTCAAACTACATTTAAAATAATTTTGGCTCAATTTCGGGAGACCCGCGAGATCAGGTTAGAACCCATCCAAATAGGCACTTATGTTTTAAAAGCTATTTTTACATATAAAAAAGGCAAAAAAATAAAGGACTAACAAAAATAAACAAAGTTAACTACATAATTAACATTACACACACACAAAAAAAAATACTACATAATTAACAACAAATACGGCAAACAAAATTGAGATGAATTGAGCATTTGATTTAATATGTAAATAGTACTTCAATTTGTATTGGAAATACTCGACTTGAGGTTTCATATTTTTTTGTTAAAGGCAAACAAAATTGAGATGAATTGAGCATTTGATTTAATTTGTATATAGTATTTCAATTTGTATTTGAAATACTCGATTTGAGGTTTCATTTTTTTTTTTTTTGTTAAAGGCAACTGATTATTAAATTTCTCAAAGTTGAAGTGCTCTTGCACAAAGCAAAATTTGAGAAGAGTATTTTCTTAATTGTTGCTTCTGCCTTGCATATTGATTATGTAGATTTTGATTAGGCCTTTATATTAAGCCTCATATTCTTGTTAAGTGGGCTGCTTTCTTAATCTAGGAAGGTCGTGATGGTGGACTCTTTTCTTTTATTGTTTTATTGTTTGTAATTGGTTTCTTCTTTGTTAATGAAAGTTTTATTATCAAATATATTAAATTAAATTGCTTTACTCTCCCTTTTATGGATCAAATTCATTGTACTTGTGGGTAAAAAATGAAACAAAAATGTTTATGATCAAGATGTTCTATCTAGAACAATTGCAACAATTATTTTCCAAAGAGTAGAATAAATATTTAGGGGGCACCCTAACTTGTTTAAAGTTTTAAATATAACCTTAATATAATTAAATTCTTTTCATCAAATAAATCAATAGTAAATACCAATTTTTTTTTCTTTTTATGAAGAAATCGCAGAGGTCATCGTATATATTGAATTAATTTAATGGTTATTGTTCAAGAAAGTATTGTTTCATTCATTTGACTTCATGTGTTGAATACGATACTAGTTTGTAAAATGTTTAGTGACTAGTTCAAGTGATCGCGAAGTCATTCGCACCAATTAAAAGAACATTCATAATATTTTGGAGAACATCAATTTATTAATAAGATCTTTATGTTTATCACATTAAGCCTTTTTTTCCCCAAAGATATTTTGGTTTTAACTTGGAATTAATTCTTTTTGAGGCGTGTTTGAAACATTAATTGAAATTTTTTTTCAATTGTGAATGTGATACAAACTTGAGTTTACCACATATTGGAAACTAGTCACTTCTATTAGACCAATTACATATTGATTCACATTAAACATTTATAGTGATCCAACCTTTAACTTGAATGTATCTTTATCTTATCTAATTAAAATCGAATAGAGGTTTATATTTTTTGAAATAAATATAATATTCATTTTAATAGTACAATGGTAATTTATTAGAATAAAATACACAAATAAAAGCGAAAAGAATATCAAATAATTTAACACGATATATCTTAATACCAAGAACGTGAAAGTGAGGGAAAAGTTAACACATAAAAAAAAAAAAAGGTGAAGGAAAAGCAATTTTTATTTTTCCACTTGTTGTTTGGATAGCATAAAATGAATTTGTTATTTTCCTTCAATTTTCCAGTATGTAACTATGTATTGCTTGGTTGGATTTTCTAGTATCCAAGAATGGTTGTAGGGTTTTTCACATGCAACACCGCCATCTTATCCATACAATTTAATGCTTTTAATCCTGCTCGTTGATACCAAAGTGCAGGCTGTACAATTACACTTATTTGTGTACAATTATAACTACCTTAGTTATAAAATACAATACTAGACAAATAAAATAAAATTAATGACTTAATCCTTTACTTTTTATTAGAAAAAAATTTGATTAGTAGATACTCTTCTAGAAATGATATTTTTAAAAAGAATTACACATTTCTAATTAATTAATAATAATACTAATTATAAAAAAATTAATTAATAATAACTTCTTCTATAACAAAACTAAAAAAAAAAACTAAGGCTCCTCCCTCACACCTACCAGGGAAAATTCTTAATTGGACCAGGTCTATGATTTTAGGCCTTGTGGTTGAAAATGCACCATATCATTAATTATGATGATGTAGGGCTCTCACAATGACGATGTTGTATATTTTCAATCACAAGGTCTAGGAAAATAATAGACAAATTAAATTTTCTTACTATGTTATTAAATTTCATACATTAATGTAATAAATTAATGGTAAGTTTATTAAATAAAAGTTATATTAGAAAAGTAATCAAATTAAATTAATGTTAAGATTTAAAGAAATGAAATTAATAATAATTTTTATTATAAAATAAATTAATTAAATAAATAAAAAAAGTCTGCTCACCGATCGCGATGGATGGCTCGGTCCAGCCACCCATCGACCCACCCCTCAACGATCGCCTTACCCACCGCCCCACCTCTTCCACCCTCATCAATGGAGATGGTCTCCATTTCTCCCCTCTCTCACCCACTCACCCTCCCTAATTTCAATTGGTGGAGATTGCCTTAGACCCTCCCTTTGACATGTCTATAGAATCATATCAATCAACATATTATACTATTTAGTATTACATTTAAATATATAAGATTAATTAAATAAAAGGTATTTTATTATTTTTTGTATATAAAAACAATAACTTACCTAGAATATAAGCTTCACTTTGACTGTACAATTAACTTCTGGGACTTTCTAAATTAAGATTTGGTCGGACAAGGGAGTGGGTGGGGTTTTGGGTGGAAATTGGTGCAATTTTTTATTTTTTTTCTAATTCTTTTGAAGTTTTTTCTTTAAATGAAGAGGTAAAATTATGTAAAGACTAAATGAAAAGTGGTTATTAATTTTTTTAGATAATTAAAAAAAAAATCAACTGAAAAAGAGCTTGACTTTATGATTTAATTTTATAAAGTAGTGGAGTATAATATATGGAAAGGTATTAGTGTCTTGGGAATGATAAACAAACCTACTAATTATACAACAATAGGGCACGTGTCAAAATTTAATGGGATGTTGTATGTGCAAAACCTACAAGGGATTTTTGGATGCTAGAAGCTTGTTTGGTTGTCGGGAAAGTAAGGAAAGTTAAGGAAAATCAGTTTTTTATTTCTCTCACTTGTTGTTTGGATAACAAGAAATGAAGTTATTATTTTCCTTCAACAATTTTGTGAAGAAAAAAATCGAATTTTTTTCCAATATAGCCTTCTAGACAAAAGTATTTCCTAATATGACTCAAACTGAAAAATATTTCCCTAAATGTACCTTTTGTGATAAATCACAGTTGGCAACTGCGATTTATCAGTTTTTACAAAAAAAAAAAAAAAATTACTGAAAAATCGCAGTTAGTAACTGCGATTTTTCAGTAATTTTTTTTTTTTTTTTGGAATTTATTGTATTTTGACTGCTAATTTACAATACTATGTGCAATTGAATATTTTTGACATTGGAATCGAGGAAATGTTTAACTTAATTGATCATCGGATATCACATGCTAATTTAACTTTGGTCTAGAAGGCTATATTGGAAAAAAATTCAAAAAAATCCCCCCACCAATTTGATGGGGAAATCTTGGGAAAATATTGGGAAAATTTTAGAGTAAATTGCAAAACACCCCTTGTATTTTATCTAATTATCAAAATCTCCCATTTGTGATTTTATTTTACCAAAACCACCATTGCGCTTATTTATTATTAGCAAAAAAATACTTCCTAAAGTCATAATAGCAATTATACCCCCACAAAATATCGCAAAAGCACCCATTTCAGACGGAAACAACCCAAAGAAAATGTAATTCTTATTTTGAAACTAGAAAAGTAAAAATAGCAAAAGACAATATCAATTAAATTTTACATAAATTCCAACCAAAGAAAAAGTTAAAGATTTTAATCATATATATAGATAAAAATTAACGTGTATATATATATATATATATATATGTGTGTGTGTGTGTGTGTGTGTGTGCATATAAATCTTATATAAACGTGTATATAGATGTACTTCATATTTTTCAGAGATAATTTGATAATTTTTATTTTGCAATCACTTTAATTTATTTTACAACTTTGAAAGTATTTATAATTAAACGGAGATATTAATAAAAAATATTACTTTTTTTTCCTAAACTTTCTTGACTACCAAACATATCAAAGAAAAACATTCTTTATGATTTGCCTAACTATCAAAATCCCCCTATGTTATATTTATCACCAAAACCCCCTTGTACTTATTTATTACTAGAAAAAAACCTTCTCATACCATAATGACAATTATACTCCCACAAAATGATGCAAAAATACCCCTATTTATCTAGAAAAATATTAATAATCTCTTATTAACTTTAAAAATTGACGATAACCCTCTCTCCCTATAATTTGTGAAAGAATTTCAAATGATTTTTTTTTTGTAATACAAGAAAAACACAAGCGGATTTTCGATAATAAAAATAAGACGGGATTTGGGTGGGGGGGTGTTTATAGTTTTTTATTTTTACTTAATCATAATTATTTTATCTATTTTTTTTCCTAATTTAGGAATGCAGATGAATTAAAAAATGTCTTTAATTTTCAAAATTGATATAAATTTGGTGACTAAAAAATATACAATAGTTTCAAATTAATTTATTATAATAAAGTCAGTATAATGTAAAACGTGATTATCCACACAATATTCTACAACATAAGAAAAAGTGATATTTATAATTTATTTTAAGTTATTTCTTTCATTATTCTTAGTTTTAATTAGATTCCATAACTCAATTTTTACTCTATATTTTTTTAGAAATTAATTTATTAATTTTTATTTTACAATCACTTTTAATATATTTGTTATATTGAAATTATTCATAATCAACAAAAATATTAATTTTCAAACTTTATTGACAACTAAACATCTGCAAGGAAATAATTTTCCCGACAACAAAACTTTTACAAGGAAAATGAATTTCTTTCCTTTTTCCTTTCTTTTCTTTTCCTACAATTTTCTTCACTTTCTTAGCAACAAGCTTTTTTCATTGGCCCAAACTTTTACAGGGAATCTTTTTGGGCCATCACTTTCGATTTTTCATTGGCCCAAACTTTGTTTGGAACCATTTTCATTGCTTCAAAACCATTTTTTCAGCCGTAACTTTGATTTCTCGGCCCAACTCTCAAAAACAATATCTGACACACACGTGCAATTAATGACCCCCCCCCACCCCACTTGCACAAAAATTGCATCCACTTGCAAATTTTCAGCAGCCCAAACATTGGGCCCAATTCTGAAAATATTGTGTGTATATATATACATACACACACACACACATACACACACACATAAATATATATATATACTACATAATTATTACTCCCTCCGGTTCATATTAATTGGCACATTGTTACTTTTCACATAGATTAAGAAACCTCATGATTAGTTACTTTTACATGGTAAAATGTCAAAAATACCCTTCCTAATGACTCTTGACCTTCCCAACCTAGATGATAGAGAAGGATAAAATTGAAAAAAATTACATTGGAAATCCAAATGTGCCAATTAATATGAAACATAAAAATTTGGCAAATGTGCCAACTAATATGAACCGGAGGGAGTATTTTATATCTATTCAATTATCTTCTAATCATTTCACCATAAAATAATATATTTTTAATCATTACTTTAATTATTACACAATATAATATTAATTATTTTAATTTAACATGACATGACATGACATCTATCAACTAATTATTACCTTCAAACTCCAACATCCAAAATACATCCAAACAATAACTCACAATTTTCAACCCAACTACTCATTTAATTAATATTATCTTACATACAAAAGATTCCAACCAAAATACATCCAAGTCTAATTTCACTTGTTTCGCACAACTTTCAAAAAGAATCTTCAAAACTCCCAACCAAAATAATTTTCATCCAAAGTGGGTGAAACTGAACCAAAATACATCCAAACAGGGCCAGGTTTTCACTTTTATCTTTCTCAAAACTGAATAAAGTTCATCAACAAAATAATCTAGGAATTGTATACAGTACATAATTATCAACGGCGTGTGAGACGGAATGGGCTCATCGGAAGACTTTTCAGTGGTGGTTTTGGCGTCGGATCTGGGCATCGACGCCCGACCCTTTCTATCACAACCGCCGCCGCCGGATGAAGAGAATTGGCACGACTGTACTTCCTATTTTCCCTCCGCCCAAGACCAAAACCTAGATTTCTCCGACCTCGATGCCCTACAGTTCTTCCGCCTCGAACGTGGCTCTGATAAATCCGGCAACCGTATCTTCCGTATCATCGGAAAGTACTTCCCTGGTAATTTTGACGTTTATATGCGGTTGTATTTAGTTTAAACTTCAAATCTTTTTTATTTTTATTAGGGTTTCGAGTTAATCTTAGCTTAAAGTTCATCTTTTTTGTGATTAGTATAGCTTAAATTACATCGTGATTTTATATGAAACCTCATATAACATATGCAGATTGTGCACTAGGAGAAAATTATTTTATGCATTTTTTTAGGATTTTAGTGCAATACGCCATTTAAATATTTTGATTTATCCTGAATTTTAGAAGACAAAATACTTGCTGATTTCATCGTAACAGTATATATTGTTAAAAAAGGTGAATTTTGCCTCACCACTTCGTACTCTGCATATGATGCAATGGTATGAAATAATTACTCAGTGCCAAAAATGCTTGGTTTTGGGTGGGGTGATAGTGGTTCAAAATGTTTGAAAGGTTCCGGGGCTATTTGGAAATTTTCATGGATTATGATTTGATTGTTTTAAATAGTAGATTTGTCAAGAACAGGGATGAAAGATTAGTTACCTATGATGGATACATCAGTATAGTAGTAACAATTCAAGAAATATATGTGGGTCGAGTTGGTTTCTATTTATGCAAAATCTGTGGTGAGGAATTGGTAGATTCGATAGATAAAAATGACGGGATTTAAAATGTACAAGGCTTGGTTATTGGAATGACTACTGGTATGTAGATTTTATATTGAATGTCAGAGCGATTATGTATATAAAGAACGACATAGGTCTAAGAAAGCTTACAGATTCTGTGTGGGTCAATACTTTGTTCTCTTTACTAGAATTTTGATATAGTTTTTGTCATTGGTTTGATCTTTTATTTGCACAAAAATGCACTTGCATTTTCAATGTCAAATTGTCTCTAATGAGTGACTTTGTCTCGATGCTATGCTCCGTCGTTCTTTATTTAGCGTGAAAGGATGCATCACTGATGTTTTTATGGTGTTCTAAATAAATCCAGCTCCTGTAATATCTGGAGAACGGTTGAAAAAGTATGTCTTCCACAAGATTTTCACAGAGATGCCAGAAGGGCCATTCTGCATTGTATACATGCATAGTACTGTGCAAAAGGAAGACAACTCACCTGGCCTTACAATATTAAGATGGATCTATGAAGAGTTACCCAATGACTACAAAGACAGGCTTCAGGTTGTGTACTTCATTCATCCGGGACTTCGGTCAAGAATCGTCTTTGCCATGCTTGGAAGATTCCTTTTAAGTGGAGGGTGAGTTATTTACCCATTATATTGCTGTTTCATCTTTAGGCAGTTTCTCAATGTTTTAATTGTGGTTATTGTAGATTATATTGGAAAATCAAATACGTAAGCCGCCTTCAATACCTATGGCACGATATTAAAAAGGGAGAGGTTGAGATTCCTGAATTCGTTCAACAACATGACGATATACTAGAGCACAGGCCCCTAACAGATTACGGGATTGAACCAGATCCTTTCCATTTGACCGAGATTCCTTCAACGGCTTATTCATATGGGAGGTATGAATCGGGATGGGCATCGAGAGAGTGCGGGTCTTAGTGTTGGCCTCCATGGCTCGTTGTACAAAACGTTAAAAGTGTCGAGCCTCATAAAATTTCCTTGCATAATCAGATGTAAGTGAAAGTTGATTCCTTATATGGACTGTAATACTAATACGTAGGCATACTATTAAGTTGTGTTTGGAATCTTGAAATATCATTTCCTTGTGTAAAATTTCTCCAAGAATAATGAATGACCTTGAGGTAACCCACGCCATTTAATTTATAGGAATATATGATTCATCTACTTTAACAACTTATATATGAACCCAACCATTTATAATTAATACAAAACAATGTTTATTTCTAAATAAGATATAATTTTCTTTTTTGATGTTTGATTGCCAATATTTTAAGTTAAGGTATTATGTTCATGTTATGATGTGCAAGTTGAGAAACACTAAGGACAATGATCTTAAATGTGACAGGAAAAATGGGAAGGATTAGTTCCTCTTTTTTTTTCTAAGATCAGAACATTTTGATTATAGACTGAATTCTTTTAGTATTTTGGAGATCTAACACACTTTGATTATAGACTGAATTCTTTATTTTTTGAGATCAGCACATTGAGTTTGTTATCTGATCTCATACATAACCATCACATTTAATCCACTATTTTTAACTCTATAGAAAAAATAATAGCATGTAAAATCTATTATATAAGCTGTACAAAATAAAAATAATATAAATATGCGATTAAAAATCTATTACATAAAAAATGAAGTCATCTTGTATTTCTGTGAAATATAAAATTGATACGTATTGTATAACGTGACTGAAACTTCATCAATCAATTTCCTCTTATATAGTGTCTATTGTATAAAGAAATCTCGATTTAGCAAATTGGCCCCATTTTCATTTTCCACCCCCAAATCCCCCTTTTGAATTCTTGAACAATCATCTAAAACCTCTTAAAACCCCCACTCCAATTGCCCCAAATGCTCCGCCGAGCTAATAATCACAATCTCAGGCGCTCCATCCACTCCCTCCTCAAACCACCCCCCTCGCCCACCCCATTTCGTCGCCCATTTTGCTCAACACCACCCACCCCACCCCCATCTTCCGCCACCGATGCGGAGCTTCGTAAATACATCGGCTATACTCTCCTCGTCCTCGGCTGCGGCGTCGCCACCTACTACTCTTTCCCCTTCCCCGAAGACGCCAAGCACAAGAAAGCCCATCTCTTCCGCTACGCTCCCCTCCCTCCGGACCTTCACACCGTATCCAACTGGAGCGGGACCCACGAAGTCCAGACCCGGAATTTTATCCAGCCCGAAACTATCACCGAGCTAGAATCGGTGGTTAAGGAATGCCACGAGAAGAAGCAGAAGATCCGACCCGTAGGGTCGGGTCTTTCACCGAATGGGATTGGGTTGATGCGTGGAGGGATGGTGAATTTGGCTTTGATGGATAAGGTTTTGGAGGTGGATGAGAAAAATAAGAGGGTTCGTGTGCAGGCAGGGATTAGGGTTCAGCAGCTTGTGGATGGGATTAAAGAATATGGGATTACTTTGCAGAATTTTGCTTCCATTAGGGAACAGCAGATTGGTGGCATTATTCAGGTGATATTCTTTGGGTTCTTTTTTGCATTTACCTGCCTAATTTGTAATTATTATAAATCCTAACTGAGGGTTTTTAATTTAAGGATCGAATTACTGGCTTTTTAAGTAAGGGTGTCAATGAGTCTAGTAATGTCGAGGTTGGTTTGATTGTTAAATGAAACGAGCTAGAATGAGCTTTTATCGAACGAATACGAGTATCGATTAGCTAGATAGTTTATATGTACTTTGTCAATTTTTAGCTTATCGAGTTGAGCTCGAAACCTAGCTTTAAAAATTCTCAATTGAAGGATGTTGTTCAAGCTTGTTTGATATATATGAAGAACTGAATGAATGAAAGATAGTCATTGAATTCACCAGCTCAAATTGAACGAGCTCGAGTCGAGTATCGATTCACTTGATTTAGTTTTCAGTCCTAGTTTCAAATTACTCCCGCATCAAATTTGGTTTAAATAAAAGCTACAAGTACTTATAGATTTGAAATACATACAAAATCAAATTGATCCAAACAATGCAATGTTAATGGATTTGAAATCTTTAGCTCCAAATCCCTTCTCAATCCAAATGATGTCTTGTGTTATTTAAAATGGCATAAGCACCACCATTGTTCAATCTTCAACACAGTGCACTCAGCACAAAATAATATTGAATCCACAAACTTCCCCTTTTATATATACACGGCAATGAATGTATTTAGAATCTTAATAAGCTCATCGTTTAAATGATCTGGTGTTCGTTGCTTCTGAGCTTATTAGGACCTTTACGAAAATGTTCAGGTTGGTGCGCATGGCACTGGTGCAAAGCTACCCCCTATAGACGAGCAGGTTATTAGTATGAAATTAGTTACTCCTGCCAAGGGCACTATTGAGATTTCCAAAGACAAAGATCCGGAACTCTTTTATTTAGCTCGCTGTGGTCTAGGAGGGCTCGGTGTGGTTGCAGAAGTTACTCTACAATGTGTTGAGAGGCAGGAGCTTGTAGAGCATACATTTGTATCGAACATGAAAGAGATAAAGAAGAACCACAAGTAAAATTCATTTTCTCAACTTTGTAATCACGTATTTCTTTTGCCAAGATACAGCTTCGAGAAACAACGGAAAATATTCTATTTGCTTATTCTCGAGTGTGCATGCAAAGTATATTTCAGCTTGCATGTTGTATGTGATGATCCTTGTTCTGGACTCTGTTTTCTTCTTTCACTATGTCACCTATTTTGTAATCTGAGTGATATGCATGCATATGACCCTTGAACTTGATTCCTTTGCATCATTGGTTACTTACTCAGAGTTTCTGGCTTTCTGCATCCACTTGTGTTATATATATACGGACACACTAATACACATACTTATACGTCTGTGAGCTATTTCTAAAAATGGTCGTGGTCACTTTACTTGCTATTTTTGTCAACTTTGTGCCTTTAAAGACAATATTAAGAGTCTATTAGAGAGTTGTTTTTCAAATGCTAGATGTTATGGTTATCATTGTTTACTTTCTCCTCCTCAGTTCTGAAGACTAATTTTTTTCAAATATGTCGACATATCTACACCTGTAAATCTGTGATGGTGATTGCATATGTGCTCTCACACACTTAATAAATTTGATGATCAAAAGTGACCTTGTCTGAGAATTTGTGCATTGGGTAGACAGTTCAGTTACTAGACACTCAGAATCATACATTTGTGATATTATAGACCACTGCCTGATGTTATTGATTTTTTAAAATGTTTTACATCAGAAATCTTATTTTTCTGAAATATTAGACTTCCTCCAATTTACCTTTTTGCAGAAATCTTCTTTCTGAAAACAAGCATGTCAAATACCTGTATATTCCATATACTGACACAGTTGTGGTTGTGACATGCAACCCTCTTTCAAAATGGAAAGGCCCACCAAAGCATAAACCTAAGTATAGTCAAGAAGAAGCCATGCAGCATGTGAGAGACCTCTATTTGGAATCAGTGAGGAAGTACAGGTAAACACATCACCTCTTATTGCTTGCATTTCCATGAAGTAATCCATTTAACTTACAGGCTATGTTTAGTTCTTGAATTTTAGATTGGTAACACACTAAGAAAAATGCTTTTCTTGCATCAAATGATAGAATATTGAGCTTTATGTCATGTTAATATGTTTATTTTCATTTTCCTTAGTTTTCAAACATAGCCTTAACAAAAAAACATGATTTCAGAAATCTCGCTTGCTAATTCGGAATAGTTATGTTTTAGTAACATGCAACTAGTTGTCTATTCCAGATAAATGTTTTCTTTATTTTTTACAGGAAATTAAACACATCTGAGGAAAGCGAACTAGACATCAGTGAACTTTCATTTACTGAACTGAGAGATAAGCTACTTGCCTTGGATCCTCTCAATAAAGAACATATTGTGAAGGTCAATAAAGCTGAGGCTGAATTTTGGCAAAAGTCGGAAGGATATAGAGTTGGCTGGAGTGATGAAATTCTGGGCTTTGATTGTGGTGGCCAACAGTGGGTCTCAGAAACTTGTTTCCCAGCTGGAACACTGTCGAAACCAAGCATGAAAGATTTGGAATATATAGAACAAGTACTGCAGCTTATTGAAAAACAAAATTTACCAGCCCCTGCACCTATTGAGCAGAGATGGACAGCAAGTAGTAAAAGCCTCATGAGTCCAGCTTATAGTTCATCCAGCGATGACATATTCTCATGGGTAATGCCGCTTTCACTAATATCTGACTGTTCATACTTGATTATATCATCATTAAAACTTGAACGTTATATAGAGGCTCTGTTCCAGCTTTGACCTTATCTTATAACTAATGTCCAGTTCATTGGACGCCTGCTGCCCTTAATAGCCGTAACATGTTTGGTTGCCCCAATAACCTAGATTAAATCATATACCTGAGTTTGTGAGGTGTTCGGTAGTCTAAATTCAATTTCTGTAAGACCTGCAATTAAACATGGCCGCAATAACTTTCACTATTCAACCACAATCACAATCACAGGTTAGAACCTCAGATTAGTTATCTCGACATTGTAGTTTCTATTTACACATCTTTGTTTCTGATTTGCCAAAACTCAACCAGTTTCAAATACGGGAAAGTTGACTACAGAATTAATTTGTAAAAGGGGGAACTATCACAATGTAAATATAGAGAATAGCATGAAACAAGGTTTTGTGATTTTATTAGTACTTTTAATCTTAAGTTATATTTTATACATTAAGGTGGTGTTTTCAATTGCTTATGCTTTAGCTTAAAAATGAGAATCTAAAAAATAAGCTGAAAGCCGTAGAGAAGCAAAAGCATGGAGTATTTGCAATCTATACAAAATAAATGACAAAAATTGATTCTTGAGTGTTTGTGAAAAAATTGTAATAGTGCCCAATTTCCTCCTTTATAGCTATAAAATACCAAATTACCCCAAAGCTAACACCTTTTTTGTGTTTGTGAAAAAATTGTAATAGTGCCCAATTTCCTCCTTTATAGCTATAAAATACCAAATTACCCCAAAGCTAACACCTTTTTTGTGCAGGTGACAAATAAAACGGTTCTTAACAAGCTTTTTTTTTTTAAAATTTTTCTTGCCTAAGCAGGTGAAATTCTGGAGGTTGGGTTGAAGCCAAACTCATTTTTTTCATGCTAAAATAACTAAAATCATCTCACTACCAGGGCTTCGTTGATGCAAAAAAAAAATCCTGAATTACATTCATGAGAATGTTGCTTCTGGATTTTGCATTAATTGAATGGTAGTCGTAGAAATATTTTTTTATCAACTTGCAGCCAAAAGAAGAATTTTAAGAAATTTTGATCATCAATATGCTTCTTCGTAAATGTAGAGAACAAGTTGAGGTTGAAAGATTGGGGATCTTATCTTTAAATTGGGAGGGCAAATGCTTGTGTAAAATAAATTAACAAGGGATAATAATGTCCAATTCAACTTTGAGATAATTACAAAATTGACATTATAAGGCAGAAGCAGGTAGAAGCTGGTATGGCCCTGCTTCTGCTTATGGTGTACTTTTTGCTTAATTTAAGAGAAGTATAAGCTAAAGCATGAGTTGAAAACACTCCAAAAATGCTTTTTTTGCCCATAATCTGAAAAGTGCTTATAATAAGTGATTGAAAACACCACCTAAATACGATACAATAAGTTATTTGTAATTTTGTTGGAAATATATTCTATACTAATCTAATATGAAGAACAAAATGCGAACTAAAGAGAAAATTTCATTTGCTCAATTACACTTCTTGAAGGGACTCTCTCGTCGATGGTTACCTTTATGTTGGCATGATTCCAGGTTCTTATTTCTTTTCAATTCTGTAAAACAGGTTGGCATAATTATGTATCTCCCTACAGCGGACGCTCGCCAAAGGAAAGAAATTACTGAAGAATTTTTCCATTACCGCCAATTGACACAAAAATGTTTATGGGAACAATATTCAGCTTATGAGCATTGGGCTAAGATTGAGGTACACATAAGATTTTAGATGTGCAGTGCCTCTTGAGGCACATGCACTACCTAAAATTCAAATCTGTAAATCTCACATGTAAACACCAGATGCTTGTTAGCATTTATTTTCATTTTATCACATTAATAAGATTTTCTTGCAGGTCCCAAAAGACAAAGATGAGCTTGCTGCACTGCAGGCGAGGCTAAGGAAGAGATTTCCAGTGGATGCATACAATGAAGCAAGAAGGGAGCTCGATCCTAACCGCATCCTTTCTAACAATATTCTACAGAAATTGTTTCCCATCACTGAATCAGTGTAACAATCATCAAACATCGGTTAGCACTTTTCATGCTTGTGATGTTTCTTTTGCTCAATACTGATGATTGATGATGGGTTTTTCAATTGAAACTAATTCGAGATGCACACATCACCCATCAAATATCTTACATATACACGTGGTTAAAATGCTTCAAATAATAGTTCACTTTATTAGGCGTTGTCTTGATGCTTGCACCATTAAATCATGTCTTCATGTGGAAAACGAAGCTTCATATTTTGATAAGAAACATAGGGTGCTTTTGTGGTAGATAATTGACAATTAGTTTTGTCCTTCATATGTTGTATTCTTGAATGGAGTTTTATAGTTGGTTAATAAAGATTGCATAGTATTATCTTGTGCCTTTCAGTTTGTTTACTTGTTTGCTATTTTTGTCATCAGTATGTTCTGTTTGGAGCCTCGTACATATTCTATAGAATGTAGTTCTTGCAAAAGCTGCTTAAAATATAAACTGGGCAACCCAAATAAAATTGATTACATTGCTGTGAAGAGAACAACAGACCAACTATACTTTAAATATGCATATTAAAGCCAGAAAAAAAAACCTCATACAATGTGTATAAATTCACACCAAACTAAAACATGTATATTGCTCAATCTTAATATTTAGTCGAAGCATTCTTCACAAATCCAGCAGCAACATAACGCGAAGAGGCTGCAAAAAAGGGAAACATGTGATTAATAGAAGTCCGAAATCAAGATGATGCCAAAGTTAACTGGCGTTTTCCTAACATAGTTTTACCCTTTAAGTTTGTACATATGTAGTTTTTTGAACTCTGAAATGACAAGTTGAAACTTTTTCAAAGAAATTTAGTTATAGAAATCTATTGTAGGTACTGTTGATAATACTGATATGAATAGTGGTCGAAAACTATTACCATCCCTCAAGGAAGCCCCTATCTCCTTTGGCCTTTGTTCTTGGCCAGCTTTTCATCTTCTTCTTCCCAGTTGGAGGATTCTCACTTGGGTAACCTGCACCGAAGAATTTGACAAGGTTAGTTAATAAGAATATATGTGTGTGTGTGTGTGTGTATAGAGAGAGAGAGACCTGGAGGAGGTTGGCTTGGTTGGTTTTGCATTTTGGAAGTACAGTTCAACGTTCTAACTGTTAAGAATTCTAAGAAAAGAGTATTAAACAGTGTTGAGAATGTGTCTGATGCTCTATTCATATAACAACCTCTATATATTTATAAGCAGTGGCATCGATGAGTCTCGAGGATTGAATTGATGCTTTTCCTATTGAAGTACATTAAAGTGTCTTTTCAAGAAAAAAGATATGACACTAGTTTATAACTTTATATTCCTTTTGTCTTTTCTTGAATTGATTAAATGTTTCTCAAAGGACATCTGTTGCTTTTTTCTTGGTTCTATTAAGTTAATCCAGTGAAATTTTGCCAATTCTTGATAACTCTAGAATAAAATTTGCAGTGAAGAGTTAGATAAGAATATGTTGTTTGAAAACTAGGATGTTTTCCCACTTCTTTTTGTTTAAAAGCATATTAATGTTAATGTGAAATGTGTCATCTATGAGATCTAGGAGAGATTCTTTCATGTATTTGTTGCATGGATGATGTAACGCACGGATAAGATTTAGTCAATTTAAATGGTGCAATGCATATTATTATTTTGGATCAAAATTTTATTTCGAGTGTATGTATTGGTTAATCAAATATTGAAAACTTTTTGAGACTTTTCGGATATGCTTCGGAAACACTAAAGAAAAATTGTAAACAAAATTACTAAATTAAGAAAATAAGAGAATCTCAGGCAAACAAATAGTTTCGGAATTTCATCTTATTTTCGTTTCGCTTGATTTAAAAATGAAAACTTTTCGATGTTTTCGATTAAAAAGATGAAAATTTTGATTCATGATCATTACACGGTGAGAAAGACATCTATTAGTTAATTTTTCTTTAAATTTAGGGTCGTATATAATTTTTTAGTGTGTTACACCACACTATTTGCACAGCGGATGCACTAAATTATTTTTGGTACGAGGATATCAAGCTTTCGGTCATCTAAGCTTTTAGGCAATCTTTGGTTGAGAGGTTAAGAAATAAAAAAGTCATGAGAATACATACTAAAGAAGAAAAAAGGGGTTAAGAGAATATATTCTCTAATTCTATTAATGTGCTCAACGCGTATTTGGAGAAAAGAATTCATCAACTTTTAGCCGTTGATTACTTAAGCATGAAGATAATGGGATAGGATTAAGATTAGTAGTTTGATTATTGATGATTATAAGAGATTGAAAATGTGAAAAAGCAAATATGTATTCTGATTTTAGAGTTGAATTTTGGGATTTTTTAAATGTAGTGAATTGAAAACTTTCAATGTTGAAATTTAAATAATTTAATTAAAGTGATCGTTGGGTCTTATAAATCATGCGAACCTATCATTTCTCCCCCTCAAAAAAAGGGAAAATTCTTACCCAGACTGAGTTTGGTCGAACTCAAAGTGATTACATGACAAGTGCAATTCACTTGCTTTGGAATTGGCATATAACTATTATATTAATGAAATATTTTTGTACGGTTTGAAATATTCATACATTTGAATTATTGAATTTTAATGGAAGAGATTTTACGGGTGTAGTCTCATTTGTAGGATTAACAATAAATATGTGGAAATTAGAAAATGATTAAAAAGATAAAAACAAGATATCTAACGCAATTGTATAATTTTATGATTTTATGAATCTGAATACTCCAATGTTACATAAATTGTTCAAACGTATTTCCACCCTACAATTAAAGAGGGTAAAACTGTATATACATACAGAATTTAAAAACATGAAAAATAAAAAATTCCGAAGCTAAATATATACGATCCAGCACTTGTCCAGTAGAGTTTAAGATTTTTTAATTATCGGGGTACAATCCCGTGGATTTAGTGTAGCCTATTGAGCTAAATTTGGCCCAATAACAAATTGGGCTTGGCCCATTTTCCGATCCGGAATCAATTGACACCGATTCCCACATGCTAAAATAACCCAAATGAAAAAAATAGAAAAAAGGATGTCCACATGCTATGACGAGTTTATTTATTTATTTTTTCTCCTTTTTCTTGTGTTTAAAATTTCAGCTATCATGATTATTTCCCCCTAATAACAGGTAATGGTTTGAAATATTTTAGTTCTCAAAAAAAAAAAAAAAAGTTTGAATTTTTTTAATTTCCAATAAATGGTTGCGTTGCGTGATTTGACTTATATATGACAGTCTTCCTCTTCAATGCATTTCTAGAGTTATAAATAAAACTCAAATTATAAATACACACTAATATATATATATATATATTTTGTGTTTAACAATTAGATTCTACTAATGCGATTGATGATCTACTTAAAAAACATTCGTTGAAACGTAAAGCATATTCATTGATTTCAGAATTTCGCTTATACTTTCTGTTCCATTTTTCTTGCTATTTTTTTTATGTTTATCGCAGAGTTTCAGGTAATAAAAAAATAAAACTTTAGATATTTATTGATATTTTTGTTTATAAAAGTAGTGATGTCAAATTATTATTTTATATTATCTTAATATAACTTTTGGCAAATAATTAGGAGACTCTTGTAATGAAATATCCCAAATATAAAATATGAATATACATTTTGGAGCAAGGGATTTATATTTTTAAATAATCAAAAACCAAAAAGGTAAAAGATAGTGCTGTTTAATATATGTAGCTAGGTAGTACAGCCTAGTTAGGGTGGTTTCATAGTAAGTTGGTTTTGTCACATGACTTGTGATTGAACTTTATTGAAGCTTTTAAGGTATTATTATTATTATTATATATAATTTGAAAGAAATGGAAACTAAAAGCTGTTTCTAACTACTTATGTACGTAGGAGAAAACAGTAAACAACATTTATAAATTAAATATCTACCGACAACAACTATTTGTGGTTTGTCATGTCCAAACAATTATATACATATATGGCAGAGTGCTCTAGCCTATGTTTGGACTTATCAGATTATTTAAATCCAAATTTCTGAACTAGAGAGGGTATTTTCGTACTTTTCGGGATTGAAGAGATTTTACAGTGATTAACATAATATCAAGAAGTACTATATATAGTATTTCATTTTATATTTTAATGATGAAAAAATCAGTGTTCACTTTAAGATAAAAATCTTTGGTCGACCTCAATCAGACATGCACAACAAGAAATAGGAGTATGCACCACGAATAAACTATTATAGCGAATAACTCAAAGTCGTCGTTAAAACTTAACAACCACGGCTTTGCAACGGTTTTCATGTGTGGTTTGTGGAGAAGTGACAAATGTATTCACCATGGCTTTTTAATAAAAAAAGGCGTTGAATGATCAAAATCCCCAATTTTCATGTTATATGGCCAGCATATGGGGGAATTTCGGGCAAATTTTGAAATTGGGTCTCAATTGGCACCAAAATGCCACCGATGTTGAAGTTGTGGCACCAAATGTGTTAGCCCGAAAAATTACGGGATATAAATACCAGTAGACTATAGTTGTGGCACCAAATATACAATAATCCCGTGGGAATATTCACTACGGCTGTGAGTCGTGGTGGATGCTCCCACCACTGTTTTAAGCCGTTGTTTATATTTTGAATAAACGGCTAATTAGCCGTGGCGTGGCGATAGTAGTCAATACTTTGATTTCTTATAGTGAGAAGACAATAACCATAAGCAAAAAAAAAAAAAAAAAAAATAATAATAATAATAATAATTATTATTATTATATTTTTTTTCATAATTAAATGATTTCATTATAATTATTATTATTATTTGCAAAATCCAAGCCTTTTTATCGTGCGTTTATCGATCTTCTGCACACTTGAGATATGAACCCCACTTGATAATTTTTCTTTCTCAAAAGCTTTGATTAATTATGTGGAGTTGATGAAGTCAACTGATCGATCCGTACATCATTTCTCGTCCAGCGAGAATCCCATATATAAATATAAATCATACACTGTTAAACTTTTATGTTCAGCTTTCTTACAAAATTTGATGATGTTGTATAAGTTAATATAATTATTGATCAGGTTCAATTAGGGTTTCTCATGACATATATTAATTTTTCTTTGCATGTTCACACAATCCTTATAAAGTTATACAGTTAATTTCCTTGTTATAGCTTGATCTTTTATAACAAGCCATCATGTATCATTTTTTAATTCTTTTATTTCATTTCATTTCATATATACAAATCATACCCAACTAATGACAATAAAACATTAATAAAACATTGTCTCAATGATAAAGTCGAGTCCCACCTGATCAGATATGGTGTTTGTCTAATTTCATACTAGTTAGATATTTATTAATTATTACTTCATAAGTTGTTCTATATTTTATAATTTACTAGTAAAATCAATCAATTTTATTGTAATGATATAATTTGTTACTTCATTTATACTAACTTATGCGATGGAGTTAATTAATTGGCCTAGTGGCTAGTGGGTCATTTCTTGATTTCTAGCTATCAACTTATTCTTGTAGCGTACACATATAAATAGCATTAATCAAAGTAATTGGGTCAAGTAGTAATGATTTGCGATTACCAGAAGCGAAACTCAAATTCGATTCCTACTGAAAACACCACACTGGAGAGGACCCATACCTAATGCACTTTTCGGTCCGAACTGTAGACACACAGTTTAGTAATTTTTTTTAAAAAAAAAAATCATATAAATAACATTTGTTAGAGGAAAAGACTTTACCTAAATTATATAGTAGGGAGTGAGCACTATGATATGAGTATATTCTGTCACTTATGGTGGTAGGGTTGTGAAAATAAGGGGATATATCCATGTAGGAAAGTGGATTGATTTTCTTGTGCTTTTAGTTACAAAAAAAAATGTTAAGTAGATGTTGGGTCACTGCAATAAAAATATCTTTTAGTCAGATTGTCAAACTTGTCACTAATAACATTTACTAGAGTTCTTGTTAAACTTAAAACTTGTCAAAGACTAATTTTCATAAATATATTAGTGAAATTAATTGTTACTCCATTAGATTCTCTATTGAAAAATAGTGAAGCATTGAAAATGACAACTAAAATATCATCACTAAGTCATGATAATTAATAACATTCATTGTGACTAAGTTGTTACAAAACACCTGTTATTAATGACAACCTAAATATAATTTTTGAAACTAGCTTTCACATGTTTTATCAAAATCATTCACACGATCAGCCTAGAACTTGTACGACCTTTGATATATTTACTTAATATGATCTTGTTATTAATGTTCATTAATTTTCTTTAATGATTGCATTCCATCCACACAGGTATATGAAGAGGTATATTTGGTTAAATAACACAAAGTTTAAATCACCTGGTGGTTATGGTGTTCGTCTCAACACTACTAGAAAAAGGAAAAATTCCCACCAATTTGAAAAATCGGTCGAAAAAACAAAATTTCGATCGCAATAATCGGTTGGAAAAAATCGGGTCGAAATCCGGTTCAATTTCCAACCGAAATTGTGACCGGGTAATTCGGTGGGAATTATACTCTCACGGATTTAATATCGGTGGGAATACCGAATTAATCATTGAGGATTCAACCCAACGTCTGGCAACGTGATGAAAACAACGTGATAGACTCAATTTCAAGTACATGTTTGATTGAAAGTCATCGTCACGTGTGGATCTTGATGACATTGTTGTGAACTTGATGACGAGTTCCTTCCGGCCCGAGCAACATATGCAGGAGAATCCAAGCGTGTCTATAATTTCATTAGTTTTTCTTAGTAATTAAGTTTTCTTATTTTAAATTATTATGTTTTCATATTTTTAGTTATTTAGTTTCTATATGAGTCTATCAATTACTCTATTACCAATGAGACTAGAGTAATTAATAAATTCCTTCAGTTACGTAGGATCATAATCCTATAAATATAAGGATAAATTACGAATATCCCCGAGGTAAGGTCTAATTATAAAAATTCTACTCATAAATTGAGTATTACAAAAATTACCCTGTGAGTTGTCACCATCTTACAATTGATCTCTTACTCCTGAAAGTTCCAACTTTGCTCCTAAGAGCATCTCCAACAATGTCATCTATAAGTGGTCATCTATATTAAATTATAAATTGTGAACAGTGTTTTAGCTACTCAGTTTTAGTTATCCAATTCAGCAGTCATCATCTAAAATTTTTAGAATTGTTATATTTCATTATATTTTCAATATTAAATTCTAAATGACATTATAAATAATGTTGTATTACATTTACACATAATATAAGTAATAATACATATTTTAATGTTTTTAATTTAAATATAATAAATTAATAAAAATTTGAAATAAATGACTTTAAATAACGATTTAATAAACTATTTAATTCAAATAAAAATTTAACTCAACCCAATAAATTTAATTCAAATCAATTTAATAAACTATAGTTGAGACATAAATTTGCTGACATGGATGTCCTGTATAAATATACAAGGGCATCCATATATGCAAGTTCAAACTTCTATTATACATAGTCTTGTATAAATAGAAGACATTGTTGGAGGACAAAAATTTGATTTGATTATGTATATTTGTGTTTTAGCTATTGCAGAAGCTAAAAAATTGACTGTTGGAGATGCTCTAAGGTTATTTGTAATGTATGTAATATTTTTTTTAAAAAAATTGGGTGCTAATTGTAATATCTCATAAATTTATAATTATGTATTTACCATCCAAAAATTGATAAAATTGTATAATTGTCCATAATTTTCAAAAAATATTAATTTTTTTCATATTTATTAACAATTTAATTTTATAATAAAAACATTTTTTATTAATTAATTTAATAAATATAAGATATTTATTTTACATTTAATTGAATAATTTTTCTTATGTTTATAATAATAATTTAAGAAATTTTATTATTATAAACATAAAAAGTAAATTAAAAACATTATATTGTATTTTTAAACTTTCTTATTATTTTTTAAAATATTAAATTTATTAATACAATATAAATAATTAATTTAATTAAATGTCTAAATAATTTTTTTTATTTATAAAATATTATTAATGTAAATTTTTTTAATTTATTATTATAAAAAATAAATTGTTAATAAATATGTAAAAATAAGGTTTTTTTTTTTATTTGAAAACTTATGTTCAATTATACAATTTTTTCAAGTTTTTGGTGGTACATATATAATTATCAATTTTATAATTTATGAGATATTACAATAATCACCAAATAATTTTTTAAGATATTATAAACATTACAAATAACCCCCTAGGGACAAAGTTGAAACTTTTTAGTGGTCAGGGGTTAATAATAAAATAGTGACAAACCTCAGGAGAGTTTTTGTAATACCCAATATGTGAGGGGGATTTTCATAATTATGTCTTACCTCAAAAGGTATTTCATAATTTATCCTCAAACTCTTAATTATTTAATTAAAATTCATATTTTCAACTATATTATAGTTACCAATGTCATTAATTATCTAGATCAATTTGTTAATTGATAAAGATTGTATAGAGCTCGATCTAAGACCACCTCCAATGGTGGAGGCTAAACTTGTAATATAAAACCAAGACTTAAAAAAAAACTTTCCAATGCATACATCTTCCATTTGTCACTTCACTTGTGGTAATCGACATGCATTTTGACCGAAAATTTTCTTTGGTTTAATTATAATTTAATTTAGCCAAGTAAAGAGTAATTAAAGCAAAAGAGTTGAAATTAGTAATAATTAATATTTGATCTTTCCACAATTAGAAAGTAATTATATATTAGTCTATGTATGCATGCTACAATAGTATAATTACTCCAATTTTGGTAGGCTGTCCTCTTCACGATTCGATTCCTTTCTCTACTTTCTCTCCCAAATCAAGCTTTAGTGTCATAATCGAACTTTAATTTGAAGCCACTAACAATAAAAATTACAAGAACACCCACTAAAAGTTCAATTAAGAAAGCAACAATTTGTGCTTAAATTAATGTAAAACCATGAATTATTAGTACCCTTTTATTAATGTTGCTGGATTATTATAAAAGTATTCTTCCCAAATCAACAAGAATAAAATATATAGCAGATCTTGGAATTTTACAACTGTTTTCCCAATTAGGAAACATTGATGGGGTAACTTATGAACTTTTAATCTTATCTTATCACTAAACATGAAGTATTAATTAGCCTAATGATTTTGGACCCTACTTGCAGCAACTTGAGGATTACATTTTGGAAAACAATCAGATTCATTAATGCTATAAATATATCATCTACCAAACTACTAATCAATTAACTTGTCTCTACCAACAACCATGTGATTGGTCTAGTGGAAGGGACTAGTCACTACAAAGTAGCGGACTCAGGTTCGAATCCCTGTTGGGAGAGGTACCCACTTAATGTGCCCAACCCGCCTCGAAATGGATTAAACCCTTGAAAAACCAAAAAAAAAAAATTTAACTTGCCTCTGGAAATTAAAGGCAATCAAATGACATATATTCTGCAAGAAATTATTTGGTGCAACATATGCATATACATTGTAATTAATTCAATTATTTCTAAAAAAAGTGACACATATCAAATTTAGAGACACTACTCATATTTGCAGCGACATAAAATAATGTTGGAATAATACACCACTATCTAAAATACTCTTTAAATGAAGTAAGTATTTTAACAATTACGATTACATGAACCAAGTAATTGTTTGATATAAATTGAAGAGTTGACCTATTATGATTAGTTAAAATACTTGATTCATTTATAGAGTATTTCTATTATTTCAATCTTAAATATTCGATCAAATATTTTAGATAAGATAAAGGGTAAAATTATATTTTTACAAAATTGTTCTCTTTTAAGGATAATAAAAGTTTGCGGTAAGTGGTTCTTTTTGTAATTATTAAAATTTAAGAAGTTATTTATGTAATATAGCCTAACCATTAAATTTTAACATCACATGCTCTTATATATTTTTGCTTCAAAATACCCGGCACAGCCCGGCCGCTTGACATAGCTGGTTTGTTTGAAAAGAAAAGAAAGAAAATGAATTGTATTTCGATTTTCTTTTTTCGTTTCTTTATTAATTTAGAATTCCAAACTACACATGGGCTTAGTTTCATTTGAAAAATGAAATGCCAAGCATCACATATCATTGGCAATAGAATTTTATATACACAACACAAATCCCTATACAATATTATACTATAAAATACTCATTCATATGGCATCTTCTGTCACATATTTGATATTTTTAATTATAGACCTCTTTGTCGAAAACAATACTTAATTTAGTGTTTGGAGAAAGCGAAATAAACGCGCTTTCTATTTATTGAAATAAATTTATTTTCTCTTAGTTTTTTCAAACAACTCTGTCAAAAAATAAATAAATAAATGTTTTCTTATATCTAAATTTATTTTATACGAATTTTACTTTGATTTGATATAAAGTAATATCTCTTATACAACTTATATTACATAACAAATATGATTTTAAAATAAAATATTATACATCTTACACCTACAGCATAAACTCTTCCGGAAATACTTAAACCTACCTTATTTCATAAACCATTCTTCTACTACTCTCCCAAATAACATACAAACGTGCCCTATGCATTTTTTATACGCTAATAAATTTGGGATCCAGAAATTGAGTCCCAAATGTAATAATTATCATAAAGGACTACTTTTTATTTTTTATTTGGTCAAACCCCATTTAATTTATGTTTGGGGACATCATTTCAACAAGTCAAAGCTGGCCGACCTATCATCTTAAGTGAGATGTCTCCAGAAAATCTCAAGGGGTTGAGAGGCGAGAATTGAAGAGTGCAATTTTGATGATTCTCAAAAATATTGGGTTGACTAAATATTACGATCCCACCACCACTGGAAAATATGGAGTGATATTTTGACCCTTCACTTTTGACAAGATGGAGTGGGGGGTTAAAGGTTTAATTATACTTATTAAGTGTGGTAATTATGTTGCATAAATACTTCAAAATTTTATATAAGTTGCATAAATATGAACATAAACGTGGTTTTAGTTTTTTATCTTTTATCTTTAAAATATAGTTGGAGAAAGAAAAATAAGAGAAAAAGATCATTGACTATTTCAAAAGAAATATGCATTACAAAAATTCTTAATAAAAATTGTAATATGCATGCATGGTAATAAATATACTAATAATCGTTCATTGATAAGTAATAAATTGTTACAAAAGTTAATTATTGTAAACAATTTAATTGATGAGACAATAGATTAACAAAAAAATTGTGTAGTTCAAGTGATTATCAAGACATCTTTTATACACGAGGTCAAGGGTTCAATTCATTGGTTTTACAACTTTTTTTTTTAATTTTTTTACAAGTTAAATAGGACTTTAAAAAAATAAAAAAATATAAATAAAGACCGAACCATCGGTTTTTCTAGTTGACCGGTTCAATGAAAACCAGCCGGGTTTTGCATGTTCACCAGCGGTTTGGCTTATATATATTGGTTTTATAGCTAATTAATTCGGACCACATGCATCAAACAATACTATATGAGCCAATTAAAACTATTTTGTTTAATGAAAACTCTAGTTGCTATCAAATTTTTTTTTTTAAAAAGAACCAAAAGGTGCAATATGTAACATTTATGACGTTGAAATGTTAGGGAAATATCAAATTGAAAAGATTGTGCAATAAAGGTGCATAGTGATGCATGGTTTTTTTTTTTAATACTTTTGGTTTATACTTATGAAAGAGAATTCTGAAATTATTTAATATAAAGGGACCTATTACCTAAATTGTGTTTCTCTACCTTGAGTAAATTAGACCCTCAACTTTACTACGAATTAAATTGCCAATCTGTCCTTTTTCCATATGTATCCACCTGCACGTGCACATTTACTTCAAATAATTTTCCCAAAATCCTATCAAAGATTGGATGTGTCTAAACATTTCATGGACATTGGATAAGAATAAACTATATAAGTCTATTTCTTTTTTCTTTCTGATATTGGACCAGATTGTTTTTGCACTCAGATTTCAATCATCCTATAGTTTACCCAATCTAGGAAAAAGAAAACTTGGGCAAACAAAAAACATGATAACATTTATGAGTATTGCTCCGTGTAGAATTTCAAAGATTGTAAATAAAAAGAGTGGACATTTAAGTTTTTTTTTTTTAAATGATTGGACATTTTCTTAAATGTTAGTTTGCATTCATACTTGTTACATTCTTAAAGACAAGTATCATATTAATATTATTAAAAGAACTTCCAAATCAAAAACTAAAACAAACGAATTGATTATTTTCTCTTCATTTACTTAGGCAAATATTTGAAAAAAATCAATACAAAATATCATTCGACACGTGTTATTTGAAAAAGTAGTTAATACAAAGTATGTAGAGTACCACTGGAAAATTCAAGATGGTTGGGTCAAGTGGTAGCTACTTGCAATTCTTAGATGAAAAATTCAAGTTCGAAGCCTACTGAAATTACCACACTGGGATGACATATATTTGTTACGCTCTACGAACCGGGTTGTGATCACGATTTAGTTGATAAAAATAAATAGTACCATTAATTGGAAAACCTACGTTGAATTGTATGTTGGTTCCCTATTAATTAGAGAGAGTGACTCTTGGTAAGGCATAATAGTGTACAACTTCCTCCAAACATTGACTGGATTGCAAATCAATGTAAACACTATCCACAATATCAACTTGGTACAAAGTAAAGTAGTACTACGTTATGCGTTAAAAAAAATGTAGTACTATCACTACACTGCTATGTATTTACCATGGTTAATTATCTGTTTGTTCAAAATATAAATCACGGTTTGAAATTGTGGTAGAAACATCCACCACAACACAAATATGGTGGATGTTGTGGTGGATATTCTCACCATAGCTAGAAGTCGTGGTGAATAAATTCGCCATTTCTTCACATACCACTCATAGAAACCGTTGCGAAGATGTGGTGGTTGAGTTTTGACAACACTTTTAAACTTTTTCACCATCACTTTTGACCGTGGTGGATACTCATATTTCTTGAAGTTTACATTGAATGAACTTATCTAGTTCGAGGAGCTTATTTTTTATTGACCTTAATACAAAATAACAAAAATATTGAAAACATATTTTTTTATTTACCTTTATTGTTTGTTTGGTAGTGTTGACGATCAATCCATAAATTAGTTCTAAACACATTTAGGTATTAACACGAATGAAATTATCATAGGTTCACCTCTATAATAATGTAATTATTATGGCCAACAACTAATTTAGATGGTTAAGTTTGCTACATTTACTAATTTGTCATTAATCTATGCATGCTTTAAACACTACTAGAAAATAATTAAACGTCATATTATTCTATATATATTGACATATTTAATTATCCAATCCATTATGCCATAGTTTTCACCAAACAGTTCTAAATCATAACAATATATATACTTTTTTTTTAGAACAACAATATATATACTAAAAATAGCCAAAAAATTTCATTACTAGTACTCCGAGCCAAAATTCACGAAACTTGTGAAATTTGGCAGTAATTAACTAAAATACTAAAAGTATTACCACTCTATATATGTCCCAAATTAGTAAGTTTAGACTTTAGAGGAATAATAAAAATATTAGATGAAATTATAATACCCAAAATATTGATATACATAGTAATTAAAACTAAAAAGCATTATTGAGCTAGACTAAATTCAAACCTAACTTATTTTCATGTACATTTCTACATATATTACATGATTTATAACTCTTGAGAAATTGGAAAAATTGCAATTTTTGGTGTCATGTATTTTCAGTCCAACACTTTATAAAAAATTACATTTCTTTTTGTCATAATTATTTGAAATAGTTTGTATTTGGTATCACATGATAATCTCATTTTAACACTTTTGTCTCATAATGTCTAAGTTTTGCACTTTAGTATTAAGTATTGCATAACTAAAAATGCAATTTTCCTAAGAAATTAAACACAAGATTCATTAATTAGTTGATGATTCTGATCTATATATTGAGGTGGTTTGATTATGGTTGATGTCTAGTCGAAGATTTAATCAATTGAGAAGAGAAGAGAAGAAACCAAATTTGGATGGATTTGTAGACAAACAAGGAAATGTATATAGAGAAATTCAGTTGAGAGTTGGTGGGCACAATAGAAAAAAGGAATGGGCAAATAGGGCACACAAAAAAGGGGGAGGCAGGCAGTCAGCAGAAGAAGAGGGAGGGGTCTTTTGGAAAATAAGTTAATGAATGTTGAAGTGACAATTCGAATGTCAAATCAAAGGACTACAAATCATAAGACAGGCAGTAATGTGTTGTCCATCAATATGGTATCCCTTTTTTTCTTGTTTCTTTCCATGATTTGTGGTGTAAAATAACAGTGCCATTTCCCAAAATATATTTTCTCTACATAAAATTCAATGATTAATTATTTTAAATTAAATTAATGGTCTATAAGTATAAGTTAATCTTTCTTGTGTAGTAGTATAATACTTTTCTTTTGATTTGATTGCATCACGTCATGTGTAGCTGTGCAGAAACGATGAAAATTGTATGTTTATTTTGATATAATTGATATATGTATATGGGTAGGTAAAATTAGGATAATATTTGTAATAAAGTTGCACCTTCGCAATGATTATTAGCTATAGGGGTGAATGTATCGGGTACCCGTCTTGTCCCGTGCCGTCCCAATTGGATTTTTGCAATTTGGGATTGGAAAAATGAGTCTTTTCGGGTTTATGAAATCCGAAACCTGAAGAAGATTTGGATATTGTCCCCTTCCGAATAGGAAACCCGAATCCCCAACTTATATTTCATGCTAATTTGTGTTTGGAAGGTTATTTTTATTTTTACCAAAAAGTGGGTTAGAGATTTTACTAATGATTTTTATATCGTTAGGAGGATGAATTTGTAGATTTAGTTAAATATAATGACCTTAATCTTACAATATTAAAATGTCATATATTCTCATCAATGGAAAAATTTCCAAACTAATGCATCTGTGTAATGATTTATGTCCCGAAGTTCATTAAACAAGAAAATAGAGTTGTCAAGAAAAAGAAAAAAAAGTCAAACAAATGCACTGTGTAATGATTTTTGGTTTGATATTCAATTTGGCCATGGACCCGAAGCTAAAACTAGAAAATATAATTTTATTATTTTTGCCAGAAAAAACCCGAAATCTAGGTCCTGAATCCCGAAATATCATTCAAATAGTAAAAATTAACGAGTGAAAAACATTTTTGATACCAAACTTTAGTCCAAAAAACATATTTGGTACCATGCTTTTAAAAAAACACATTTCATACTATGATTCACACAATTTTGATACATTTACTTTTGCCGTCAATTTTCGGACGGAATTCAGCACGTGTCGTCAATTGTGGATCTTTAAAATCCGTGTATGTTCTCCATCCCATTGTCAATTTAACGGGCACATGAGCGGAACGTGCTGAATTTCGTCTGAAAATTGACGGCAAAACTAAATGTGTCAAGATTGTGTGAATCATGGTATGAAATGTGTTTTTTAAAAAAGTTTGGTACCAAATGTTTTTTCGGACTAAAGTTTGTTATGAAAAGTGTTTTTCCCTAAAAAATTAATACTCGAAACCCAAAATTACGTACCAAACCTACCCCTAATTGGCTAATTACACTACTGAATTCTTTTTATTGACAAATACATTTTTTTCCTTCTTACAAATGTAACAGTCTACCCTAGCACATATTAAAATCCAGTGGAATATGTAATTATTCAAATGTGAATATTAAAACTAGAATTTCATTTTATATTTAAAAAAATTGAGCTGGATTAAAATAATTAGATAAAATTATGATTTTATTCTGATTTTAATCGTGTTTTAAATAGACATGTCATCATACTCGAATATATTACATTATGCACGGACAACATACTGTATATTGACATTTACAAGAAAAAAATAACTCAGCGATAGCAATTAATTACACATACATGATCCGCCTATTAAGTGAGCCTTAGTTAATGCAATAGTTATATGAATACAATTATGAGATACTTCTTAATGAAAACAACAAATATAAAGGTGTATTTGGTCATAAAAAACTAATATAAGGGTGTATGTTGCAAACAACATTTTCCAAAACTAGAAATTAATTGTTAACTTGATCAACAGTTTTTTTTTTTTTTTCATAAATGGATTTTATATCAAATGGTTTGTTCTATTAAACTGCGCATTATGTAGTGATGGGTCTCACTATATAACTATAAATTAGTCATTTTGTTTTCCAGATATTTGCACTTGTAGTACTAAATTATATGCTGATTCTCATTTTTGGTACCATAAAAATTGAGTCCGATACATTTGGTATCACAATTTAAGAAATTGAATTATTTTTGGTACCGCCGTTATAAATCACCGTTAAGTGATGACGTTGCAGTTAAGTTTTATTGCAAAATTGATGTCATTACTTATGTTGACTGACAATTCTACCTCATAATATTTCAGGTTGGCAAAATAACCCCACATCTTCAAATTTATTGACGATTTTAGTCCACATTGTTGCCCAACTTCAAAATTGTCTTGAATAAGACACGTCCGGACCAATTTAGAGATTTTACTTATAATATTTACATATCTATTTAACTAACATGATTTTATAAACAATATTAGTAGATCAAATAATACTTTAATATAAATCCCAAAAAAATATATTTTTTTGAAATCTAAAATTTATATAATAAAGTTATATATTATTAATAAATATTTATAATTTGTTTAAAAAAAAAAAAAACCCATTCCCTACCAAACACCCCCCCCCCCCCCAACCCAAATTTCAGGCCGCGGCGGCCTGGGATCGAAGAACTCAGGTCACCATGGCCTGGGTTCTGCTACACGTGACTTGCACGTGGTTGCATTTTCGCCGAAAAAATATCTATTCATGTAGCACATTTTACATAAGAAGGACTTAAGTGTAAATTTTTGGCACGAGTAATATAGGTGTAACACATTTTATATAAAAGGAACTTAAATGTAACTTTTTCGACAAGAGAAATATTACTGTAAAACACTTAGTACATAGGGATCATGAATGTGATTTAGCCTATCTATTTGCAAGGTAGAGAATCATTAGACATTTCACATGAGTCCATTACTAAGACAAGAATGAATGGTATTTATTTTGTTTCTTTTTGGTTTTACGCAAAGTTTTTTGTAAAAGTTAGAAAGAATGAAAGTCTTGGTCTCTTGGACATATTTACATTTTTATTCTAAAAGTATATTGGTTGAGAATTACGTGTCAAATTATTACTTAATATGAGAGAATATTTATTTTTGGACATCTCAAAAAAAAAATTAAAAAAATTGAGACAAAGAGAGTATTAAACTTTATAGTATAAATGAAGCCTTATCATATTATAAAGTTGGAGACACCAAGACTATTGGGTTTTTGGGCTCAAATTTCAGATTTAAATGTGGAAGGCTAATTTCGAAATTGAACTGGAGTTGGCGTGAGTCCCCGGGTGGCCCCTTCAGGCCCGGCCGACACACTATCCTATACTCTTATTAAGGTCCCAGTAACCACCCTTCTTGTCTTTTTCCTTTTTTTTTTTTTTTTCTAATATATTCTTTTTGTTGGTTAATTAATTTTAATTACTACTGAAACTTTAATGCTCCAATTGATGAATTTTCATTCAATATCATTAATTATTGCAATTCAAATCATTTTAAACATTCTTATTCCTCTCTCTAAATACTCCCAACCACTATAACTTAAGTATATCTTCGTCATTGAATGTTTCATCTATTAAAAGGGATAAATCTTCACAATGTGATGCATCTGTGTTTAAATTTTAATTGAAAGAGATATCCATGTAATATGTTATGTGTCTGAGAAATGATTAAGTCAAATTTAAAACCTGAATTATCCTTAAAACAACAAGAAAATAACTTAATTACCCCTTCCTCACCCGGGACCCAATTATTTAGAAATGAGAAATTATGGAGTTTTAAATATTTTAATTTTTTTGGGAGAGTTATAAACCATCTCCCATGTAATGAAGTTTGGCTCGTGAAAAGCCAAATTATAATTAATTTAGCAAGTCAAGTCAAAAATAGTCTTGGCGAGACACTTTTTGGCTAGCTGGCCAAAATGTAATATTAATCCAAAATTTGCTAGTCATCTAAAGTTTGGCTAGCCCAATCATATTATTTTATTAAAATTTTGTTAAGCTTGATTTTTACTATTCAGTTTAATTCATATTATTTTCTCTTGATACATGTATGTTTTAATGTTTTACGATGGATTTATTATATTTTCTCAAAGTTGTAATTTTAATTGACACAAGAAAAAAGATGCTAAAAACATAACTTTATTAATATTTATGTAACATGATAAAAGTACAACATGAAAAATTTAAATACTATGTGTTACCATATATCATGAGAAGAGATCATAGGAATCCCAGATTATTTTCCCTCAGCATGAAAAATGGGCTTACAAGTCCACAACTAAAGGATGGCTATTAATTAAATCTTCAAGTACAAATTGTTTGATTTAGATATTCGAGTGGTTTTTTTTCTTTCTTTTTTTCTAAAGGGTCCTGAGGTGAGATTTTTGTTTTTAAGAGAGAGAAAGTATGTGTGTGGTTTCTTTAAGTTTTCACAATATATCGAAACGTTACTTACATAAATATTGGAATGGTTTCGCTGCAGTTGTCCCATTTTAGTTTCAAGTCTGTGTCACAAGTTTTGTCTCACGACAAAGAAGATTTATTTGATTGATTATATGGACTTAAAGATCTCATACTCTAAAACCTACCAAATGAAAAATCTCCAACCAATAAGATATATTAGGTTCAATTAAGTTTTGAATTATGGACATGTTATGTATATGCTATACTATACTTTGACAAAGACATATCAGGTTCAATTAAAATATAAACTCGAATCAAATGATATTTTATCGGGCTTGTTAGTGGTAATACCAAATTTGAATCCTGATAAAATATGAGTTCGAAAACAAAAATATGAGTTCAAATACACAATTATCCCATACTTTATTAATTTCACATTTTAAATAGATACCAATTCCAAAATACATAATAAAAAATGTACAAACTAATAAAAGATTTTTCTATCAGTACATTATATATTGAAATATTAGATTTTCAATATAACATAATTAACTAATAAAAAATGACATTTTTCTAACTCATATCTGCATTTCTAACCTACAACGTCATCGTGTAATTTTCTTTACATTCAGTTTAGCTTTTACCGAGAGAAAAATATATCGTATCCATCCTTAATCATATTACTTTTAATAATACATAAAATTAGACTTTAGTTATGTAATACTTTTTATACAAATAAATTTTCTTAACATATATACATGGATCACATTTAATATTTAATCAAATTTGAGGGTTCTTAACAGATTCAACAAGTTAAATTCTTTCAATTAATTTATGTTAGATTGCGAATCCACTTAATCATATTTTATCTTGCATCCAATGACGCAACGTTGAATTTCATTTCTTGTTCATTTACATTTTACTTATCATTTTACTCGTTCAAATCCATAAACCAAACATAACTTAATTAAGTAAAATCCTAAATCATAAAATCACAAGAGCACTAACTAAAAACATGCTTAGACTTAGTTTAGTTTCCCGCAAAAACACCACCCCCAAGGAAGATCCTATGTGCAATTAGCTCTCATATCAAGGACTAATCCCTAAATTAAGCATTGACCTCATCGTTTTACCATCATATAAAATACACCCCATATTCATATTAAAAAAACATAAAATACTCTCTAAATAAATAAATAAACAAATACAATATTCCCCATTCCTTTAAAATAATCTAGGCCGCCCAAATTAGCCATTAATACTACACCCCCCCTCTCTCTCTCTCTCTCACACACACACACACACACACTTTCTCTCTCTTAAAAAC
This sequence comes from Penstemon newberryi var. newberryi, assembly GCA_030819805.1. Lineage (NCBI taxonomy): Eukaryota > Viridiplantae > Streptophyta > Magnoliopsida > Lamiales > Plantaginaceae > Penstemon > Penstemon newberryi. Next base: position 33,317,551 of record JAUALY010000003.1, on the reverse strand, counting down.
AAAAAATCTCACCTCACAACCCTATAGTAGAAAAAGAAAGAAAGAAAGAAAAGAAAGAGAAGAATCTCTCATATAATATAACAAACACAACTAGTTTCCATTCATTCATGATCATCATATCAAAGAGTTGAAGAAAAAAAAAAGTTTCAAGTAAAATGATAAAATGAATCCATCACCAATCCTTATTTCCTCCACTTTAAATAAAAAAAAGAAAAACCCAAAAATCCTCCTCTCCTTCTAGCTGGCTACATATCATCTCCATCAACTACAGAAACACACACAAAAATTAAACACTTTTTAATAATCTCCTACAATGACCCCAGAAGACTCCTTAAGATCTCTATCCCTTGATTACCTCAATCTCCTAATCAACGGTCAGGCTTTCAGCGATGTAACCTTTAGCGTCGAGGGTCGTTTAGTCCATGCCCATAGGTGTATTCTCGCAGCACGAAGTTTGTTCTTCAGGAAATTCTTTTGCGGCCCGGAATCGCAAACGGGTCTTGACCCGTTGAGGATGGGTATGGGTAGTGGGTCGCCGAGGGGAGTCGGGTCACAGCAGGTTATACCGGTGAATTCGGTTGGTTATGAGGTTTTTTTGCTTATGCTGCAGTTCTTGTACAGTGGGCAAGTCTCGATTGTACCTCAGAAACATGAGCCCAGGCCTAATTGTGGGGAGAGGGGTTGCTGGCACACACATTGCACCTCAGCCGTTGATCTTGCTCTTGACACGCTCGCAGCCGCTAGATCGTTTGGGGTTGAACAACTTGCTTTGCTCACTCAGGTTTATACTGTTTGTTTGTTTGATTGTTCATTAATTGTTTCACTTTCTCTCTCTAGAAAATTAATTTTCATGAATTTTAAATAATTTCGATATTACTAAAACTTTTATGTCTTTGAATCAATCGAAATTGAAAATATTCAACTATTTCAAAGTTTAAACTCAACAAAATTTTAATTTGTTAATTAATCATATGGGTTTTTGGTTTTGATTTTCAAGATCAAAATACATACATACACTAATTTGGAGCATTGGAACTTGTATCAAATATTCCAAGTGAATTTTGCTGAAATGCGACAAAATTGATTTATTAATTATTTTTAGTGTATACATGAGTAGTGGGTATGTTAATCATAGTGAGACCAGAAAATTTATTTATTTCTTGACCAATTTCAATTAATAAATGAGTAAAACGTAATAATCTAACTCAAATTAAGAAAATCTAGTAGTTTCTTCTTTTCTAGTTTTCTTCTCATGTTATGATGCAACAATGACTTCTCAATAAAAATAAAAAAAATAAAAAAGATGCAACAATGGCTTAATTCCTTTTTTCTTGTATATTTTCAGCTAACAAATTAAACCTATGTGCAACATTACATTCTTTTCATGTTTTTGTGAAACTTTGTGCCTTTTTTCTTTTTTCTTTTTTCTTTTGACATATGTCAATTGACAAGTTCTTATCTTGATTTCATGTAACATTGTAATTTTCTTGAATTGTCTTGCACCATCTTTTTTCTTAACACTGCAAACTTTCTACATTTGGTATTTATGACCTCTAGTCTTGTCTCCGACAGTGATCTCATCAAATCTTTTCCAATTTAATTATATTTCCTCATTTAGTCTCAGAGATGGAAATCATATCTAACCTTTTGCTACATATATCATCACGTCAATTCCACTTAATATAAGAAAACAAATTATATTATTCTACCCAAAACATGGAAATTTGTCTGTTTTTGGTGATATTTGAAAAAAAACATATTTAAAAAGTTCTATTTCAACGTATTTCTTTAATCCATAATTTTTCTTGTTGTTTCAGGAACATTTTTGAGAATTTATTTATTTTATATTTATATACCCAAAAAAAATGAAATTTTGATCCATGATTATATATTGCAGAAACAATTGTCAAGCATGGTTGAGAAGGCTTCAATTGAGGATGTAATGAAAGTTCTAATTGCTTCAAGAAAACAAGACATGCATCAATTATGGACTACTTGTTCCCATTTAGCAGCCAAATCAGGCCTTCCTCCAGAAGTCTTAGCCAAACACCTCCCAATCGACGTTGTCGCCAAAATCGAGGAGCTTCGACTTAAATCCTCGCTCGCCCGACGCTCCCTCATGCCGCACCCCCACCAACACCACCACGACCACCTCAGCGCGGCTGCCGAGCTCGAGGACCAAAAGATCCGTCGAATGCGGCGTGCCCTCGACTCATCAGACGTGGAACTTGTCAAACTGATGGTCATGGGAGAAGGGCTGAATCTCAACGAAGCGTTAGCACTGCATTATGGAGTTGAGAATTGTAGTAGAGAAGTAGTCAAAGCATTACTCGAACTCGGTGCCGCCGATGTTAATTACCCCGCGGGGCCAGCGGGGAAATCCCCGCTCCACATTGCGGCCGAAATGGTGTCGCCCGACATGGTTGCAGTTCTCTTGGACCACCACGCGGATCCAAATGTTCGAACGGTCGATGGGATTACGCCGTTGGATGTTCTCCGAACCCTAACCTCGGATTTTCTATTCAAAGGAGCGGTTCCCGGGTTGACTCATATCGAGCCGAATAAGCTTCGGCTTTGTCTTGAGCTTGTGCAATCAGCCGCTATGGTTATATCAAGAGAGGAAGGGAATGCAAATGCAAATGCAAATGCGCAGTCTTCTGGAGCCGCAATTTATCAGCCGATGAGTGAACAAGCCGATCAACATGGTAGCGGGTCGGGTAATATGGGTGCGGGTGGGCCGGGTAATCTTAACCTTGATTCAATGTACCATCATCATCATCATCATCACCATCACTCATCCCATGATCAGTATTAACTCATAAACAATGTATCTCTTTCTCTCTCTCTCTTCATAAATATATGCTTTATCTTTCTCTCTCTACATAATGAGGAAACTTATTTTCCATTAATGAAGAATTATGGTCATTTGTATGTTCTTTGTTCCATCACATTTCTGCGTTGAATTCTTTCTTCATTTATTTTTGGAGTTGAATATAAAAACATTTCTTTACTTAATTTTTGCAAAAAATTAATCTATTTTCTTATATACTTTTATTAGTTTAAAATCTCTGTATTAACATCTTATAAGTTCTAAGCATACCACATTCATTTGAAAATTAAGAGTTGACTGCATAAAAAATACCAAAATAATCATATATCAACGAAAAAATAATCGATACTTTTTTAAGTGAAACAAATGAGTCGCATGCATATATTTGTTTAAGTGAACATGTGGGTTATTATCAATTTTGTTAGTATAGAAGTGTTTCTGCACAAAAATAATATTTAGTGTTACAATTGTTACTTTGTCTGCAAATCATGAAGAATATTTATGGTTAGAGTAAAGAACACTTTTGGTTCTCTTTATGGGCAACTTTTTGCACGTTCGTTCCTCTTAAATTTTTCGTAGCAGATTCGTCCTCTTATTAATGTAATGTAACATATTCGTCCCTTTTAAATTTTTCGTAGGAGGTGCGTCCCTCTTATCAATGTAGTGCAACATATTCGTCCCTTTTAAATTCAAAATACATACTTTGGTACCAAAATACATCATCAAATGGACGGAAATTGATGTATTTTAGATTAAGAGGAACGAATGTGCAAAAATTTGCCCTAAGAAGGACAAAAATGCTATTTATGCTTACGGTTATAACGTTGAAACACACTGTAAACTAGCAGATGATTAAATATTTTTAACTTGCTATTACAAAAATAACACAGGGAGAATTTTACCAATTAAATAAAGTAGATGTGTGTGTCTGCATTTTTGTAATTATATATTCTTTTCCACGGCAGTGAATGTTAATGATAAGAGGTGTTCTGCAACAGCCAATTATATAGAGAGAGAAGAATTTAATTTGTGCAAGTGAATGGGATAGGACAAAATCAGTATCCATTTTCTGGAGAAGACACAAGTCAATCTATTCTATTAATTATAATTAATTTTATATATTTGTATATTTCCAGAGTGACTATTTTTGTTTTTGTTTTTTGTCTCCCAATCCAAGAACCAAACCTCCACCACGCGTTTAATTAAGTTTTGATTATTCCGAATTGTGATTAGTATATACATGATATAACAATATGCATGAATCGGTGGGATTGATCAATCACTTATTATATTTTATTTGTGTGGTTATATTGTTTGTCCGTGATTATTTTTGTAATATATAATTTCATGATTGTTTGGTTTCTTGTGTGGTGGGGCAATGGAGAGTCTTTTGGGACTTAGTTGGGACATTATACTTTTTTTTAATGAATTTTCAAGTAAAAATTATGAGAAGGGATAGTAGTTGTCTCTTTTTTTACTAACTATTTAACTTACTTTAGAAACTTCATGAGCATAGGGAGAATTTGATTGGTTTCGTGTTGTTGTCTAAATTTTGTGCGTTTTTAAGAGATCATTTTACTTTAGACAGATTGATTGGTTGTCTTGCATGAATGCCACATCAAATTTGACCACAAAAGCAGCTTATTATATATATATTGGGTAAGATCTTATTTTGGATTCTTTCCTTATTGGTGTCTCTTGCCTAGCTTCTTCTATTTGTTTTTCCTTTTCATTCTTAGTGTAAAAACGTACACTTTGTTTCACGACATGGTGTTTAGATTACATGAAAGTCGGTTATCATTTTTCCTTTACTTTTCCTCAACGAAAATCATTATAAAATTAAATTCATGAAACTCTTTTACTAGTTTAAAGTACTTATATATCTACCATCTGATTTCTCGGGAAAATTGAACTTTGTTTGACTTTAATTTGCCGTTTTCTTATTATATTATATGCATACAAGCTTACTAAATATTATATTTATGATCATGTAATTTGCTATGAATTTTCTGTGAAGAGAGTGCATGTGGATAGGGTTTATCTGGTACAAGGTCATTTATGCATTGATCATGTGAGTGCCGACTAACTAACTTGTTAAATCAGGAGGTCTCCGTGGATTCACATTAGGTATACAAAGACATTTATGCAGATTTATAACATCAATAGATGATCCATTGACCTGACTTTATAAGTTAGGTGTTTCTCATATGAGTTATGTGAGAAGCTCATTCCGAGAAAGACCTTTGTCAAGGCAAGTGACTGCTTCGTGAAAGTAGCTCGCCAGATGTAAGTCACGAATATAATCGTTTCAAGAACATAAATTATAGAGTCGAGATTAACAGGGAAACTGATAAATATACATGCCTTAGATTTCGACCAGGAGACCAACTAATGGAAGAATCATATCATACATGGTACTCGTAAAAGAAATTAAAGATTCACTGAATTATTTCACCAGTGATTGGTCTTGATGAGAATCACCAAGTACAAGTACAAGTACAAACTAATGATCATTTGTTTGTTCCAATTGGGCCAATTACCAATGTTTTCAGAACCGGACCGGACAGTGAACCGGTGAGCCAACTGGCCACTGGTTTTACTGGTCGAACCGGTCGGACCGCTGGTCGGACCGGATGACGTCATAATAATATATTATTATTTTTTAATAAATTATTATATATAACATATTCCAACATAAAATAATAGACACAAATGAACACTTAATCAATGAATAAATTTTGTCCAATGCATAATTAAAAATGAAAAGAGTAGAATCACATAACAAGTTTAAACTTACAACATAAAAGAGTAGAATTACAACTTACAACATAACAAGTTTAAACTTTAAACTTTAACCGAAGTAAAATCACATATAGATCCTAAATAAAAGAGTAGACAAATTAAAATAACATAAGTTCAAAATAAACAATCAAACTCATAAGGCATACAACAATGTCTCAAAAACTACAATCAAGATAAAAATCATTAATCTTCATCATCTTCATCAAAAAAAACATTTCTTTGTTGTCTTAGGAGACGGGAGATATCTCCGTCACTTGAGCTTGCGGTCAAATTACCAAACGCCGACAAATCAATTGGATCATCTATTATATTCATATCATCTACTTCATTACCTTCACAATATTTTAAATAAAATGTAAGTTCTTCATTTCTTTTTGGTGAATTTTTGTAAATAGAGTAGATAAAGAGTTTGATATATACCTGTAGATGAAGGTAAGCTTTCATCATTAGCTAACTCTTCCTCAAGCATTTCTTCCAATTCATCATAATCAAGCTCTCCACTTGGCTCCTCTTCGACTATCCAAAATTCCACTTTGTCAATGCATTCATAGTCAATAGGATCATATGGTCTTTTTGGTTCTTTACCACTACAAATATTATCAAGTAATTAAGTACTAAAGTAGAGAAAAAATGGAGGAGTAAACACCAATACAAGGTTACAATAAAATAATGACTATACCGGTTTCGCAAGCGCAAATTATAATGAACAAATACTAGGTCATTTAGCCTTTGATGCTCCAATCGGTTTCGCTTTTTAGTATGGATGCGCTCAAACACACTCCAATTACGCTCACATCCGGATGAAGATGAGGTTTGACTCAAAATCCTAATAGCAAGTGCTTGTAAGTTCGGAGCATCGGAACCGAATAATCTCCACCATTCATCTAATAAACAAAAACAAGATAGTAATAGTATCAATATACAAAATAATAAATTTGAGATCATTAACTTGAGTTAAGAAAATATAAATACACACATACCGGGACGAGTAGTTTTTGCATTTTTTTTAGCTAAATTCCGCCCAAAACTGTTTCTACCTTCCCGAAACATACTAATTTCATCCATTATATCATCAACATCGGGTAGAAGCTTCTCTATGACATCAAGTATACCAGTCATTGCTTCAACCTTTTTACAAGGACTTTCGGGATCATACTGAAATGCAGGATTCAACCAAAATGCAGTTGCATGGAGACGTTTGCGTAACATTTTATCCCACCTCATTTCAATAATATTAGTGTAGGTGTGGTATAAATGTTGCTTGTTCTTAAATATCTTCTTTATGCCATTAATTGCTCTCCACATTCCCTCGTATACATAGCCTATTGAAGGCTTACAGTCGGAATCACACATGCGCAATAACCTCATAATAGGCGACATAATATTTGTAAGGATCAAACAATTATTCCAAAAAGCACCATCTAGAATAATTTGTTTCACATCTCTTCCTTTGTCAATCTTCAAAAACTTCTTAAATCCAGGGCTTACCACCATGGCTTCCAAATATTCTTTACGATCGTAAAGACTCTTCAATGCTATGAATGTAGTGCCAAAACGAGTGTCTCCTGGGCGGATAATTTCAGTCCAACCGGCTTTGTTCTTCAACCATGCACGAGCCCACTTATGGTTATACACGAAAACTGTTATCCTTGAAGCAAGGGTTGCCAAACTTTTCACTAAAGGCAACTCCCCCATATCTTTCATGATCAAATTAATGCAATGAGCAGCACATGGCGACCAATAAATGGTTGGATATCTTTCAGACAACAACTCTCCTGCTTTCTTATAATTACTTGCATTGTCAGTGACCAAATGAACGATATTCTTAGCACCAACCATTTCAACTATTTCAGAGAAAAGATTGCATAAACTCTCAGAATTTGTCTCAATATCAAGAACATTAACAGACTTTATAAATGAAATACCATCAGGACAATAAACCAAAAAATTAATCAATGGTCTATGACTCTGATCCTGCCAACCATCACTCATAATAGTGCAACCAGTATCAACCCATTTACTTCGAAAAGCATCAATAGTCAATTGAACTTGAATTTTAGCTTCTTTGAGTAATGGGACTCTTAATGCATGATAAGAAGGTCCAGTGTATCCATGACCCATTGTTGCTATCCTACTTATTGCTGCCTGAAAATATGGAGAGTTCACAGCATTCATCGGAATACAAGCATCATACATCCATAAAGCAAATGCCATATCAGTGTCATGCCATCTTTCTTTACTTTGCATTTTTACTTGTATACTAGGTTGAGATGAATCAATCCCTGCTTTACCTTTCATGTAAGTCCCTATATGCATTGTTTTTGACCTCTTATTACTACCACCTACATTATCCATCGGGTTAGGAATTTCTACAACATTATCTCCCACAGCTGGAGATGTAGTATCCTCATCTATCATATCCATTTTAACTTGTTCTTTGTTCTTCTTACTTTGTGCAGTCTCTAATATAGACCCTTTCATTTCAAAACGAACCTCTGGAGGAACTTTAGGACAAGCTTTTACATTACCTGTTATGCCAGCAAGATGTTGCTTCACGCGATTGATTCCCCCACCATTAATTATTTGCTGACAATATATACATTGAAGTGCCCGAGCCTTCCCCGTTGCCGATGTCACCTCTTGACAATACCTCCAAGCCTTGTCATCCTTTCGACGAGGATTTTGAGAAAAACCACTAGACGAGTGGTCAGTTGGTTGAGAATCTGTAGATGGAGTGGTAGAAGTTGCGTCCATATCCTACATTTTCATATATCAAATTAATAGTGCTCGAAACATAATTTTATAACACATTTGTATTACTCCTACCTATATCAAATCCTACCTAATTACTTGTACCTAACTAACATTATTTTAATGCTCATAACATAATTGGTATGCTAACTTTATCACATAAATAAATTAACTAATGCTTGCTAATATGGCAAAACACTTAAATGAATCAAATTAACTAATGCTTGCTAACTTTATTCCATCACTAATATGGCAAAACGCTGCCCTTTGTAGTATAATAAAATCTAAAAAATAAACTATATTAACTTGCAAATTCTTTCAAAATTTGGCTACTTATCTTTGTTCATCTAGTATCAAAATCTAGCTTAAGTTCATAATTTTATATCCTAATCCTAGGCAAATGAACAATGTCCTCATCAAAGCATTAGGAAAAGTACAACATGAATTAACAAAACACTTATATAGAAACAAATTAATTAATGCTTGCTAACTTTATCCCTTCACTAATATGGCAAAACTACATAGAAACAAATTAACTATTTAACTAATTTGGTGGGTTCTTGTTCTTTCAATTAACTACTTACAAATTAATACTAATATTAAAATTTATTTTCAAAAAGAAGAGTTTTTTACTTCTTTTTTTGGGAGATTAATAAATGGGTAAAGTGTAAACATTGAAAAAAATTAACACTTAGTACAATATCTATCTAATCTAAGTAGTTTATTAACAAAGATTAAAGAAAAAACAAGAAATTCTTACCTTTTCCTTTGAAAATTTGGAAGAGCCGTTCCCCTGCTTGCTTATTTCCCTTTGTTATGTTTGTTTCAAATGGGGTTCTGTTCCAGCGTAAGTTGCCCTAGCCTTTTTTTTTTTTTTTTTTTTTTTTTTTTTTTTTTTTAAGTGAGAACCGCGGTCCAAACCGGTTCACCGGTTCGCCGGTTCGCCGGTTTTGGACCGGTTCAACCCGGTCCAAACTGAGTTTGTAAGGAGGCGGTTTTAGAGGGTTGACCGGACCGGATAGGCCTCCGGTTCGCGGTCGAACCGGTCGGACCGGCCGGTCCGGTCCGGTTTTAATAACATTGCCAATTACAAGGGCAATATCCTAAAAACTCAAGGAAACATTTAACATGCTGATTCAAGAGATATAGATTGATTCTAACATGCATAAGTTTGGTCCAAAAGAAGATGCATTTGTTCTGAATTTAATCTAAGCAATATAATCTTATGGCTTTTGGAGTTCATTGAAGTTACTTACATTCAACTTAGTGTTTTGGGACGAGAAGATTTAATTAGACTTTATTTACATCAGATTAAAAATATATTTAAGTCCATATAGATAGTAGTCAAGACTTTTGACATATCCAAATGTAGTTGGAGGAATCTAGGCACCTTTGTGTATCCCAATACTTATGAAAATGTGATGGATTTAATTCCTATGATTGGAGACTTGTTTCAACCTTATATATAAGTGATACGGATGAATGTAATCAATCAATTATTTTGGTTGAAATACAAAGTGAGTTTCTACTCCTTGAACTTCTGAACTTATCAAGGATTCTACTTGTGGCGTTCAAACTTGAATACTTGTGGTTTACGATTCTTTATAATCGTTGGGTCACAAGTTCACTATCAATATGGAATACTTGTGGTTTGTGGTTTGCGATTCCTTATAATAATTTGGTCACAAGTTCACTACAATAAGGAATACTTATAGTTTGCGATTCCTTATAATAGTTGGGTCACAAGTTCACTATTATTTTCAATATGATTTTTAGTTTTTTTGGGATGAAATTGCATCTTTCTATTGAGGTTCGCATCAAGTCTTCATGGGCTTGAGGCTAGACATCTGTCGTGGAGTGTGGGAGGATTTCCAAAATTAGCAGGGATGCTAATTTGAGGAATAATCAATTACAGAGTGTTCAATTGATTTAAAGAATATTTAACTACTCGTTTGATTAAATAAAAGTTCAATTATAACCCACGACCAATTATGTGGTGGACCTACGTATGGAGACACACACAATACACATAGAGCAAAAACAAGGAGATGAATTAGTGAGGTGTTGCACACACAAATTGAGTGTCTGGGTGACATCAATTGTCTCGTGGCATCCAATATGAGTGTGCGGATGGAGTCACAATCGAATATCATGGGCACTTGTGTGAATGCACTATCAGGGAAGGGTATGCGTCTTTCCTAACACCAATTTGTTTTGGGGCAACTGGTAGCGCATGAGGTCCTACAAGTGGTATCAGAGTCAAGGTCACATGTTCGATTCCCAGTAGGAGCAATTGCTGAGGGGGAGATTATTGGGCACCCAAACTGTGTGTGCGGGTGACAATAATTGTCCCGTGGCACCTAAACTGAGTGTGTGGGTGGAGTCACAATCGAATATCGTGGGTGATTATGTGAATGCACTATAAGGAAAGGGTATGCGCATTTCCTAACACCAGTTGATTTTGGGGCAACTGACGCATGAGGTTCTACTTGAGGGCTCGACTGGGTCGGCCCGAATTCGGCGAGATAAGATCCAATTGGATTGGATCGTGAAATAAATTAAATTTAGTTTAGTTTATTAAATGGCATTTAATTAATTGATAAGTTCGAATTAATAAAATAGAAATTAATTGAGATAATGGGTCAATTAATTAATTGATTAATTAAAAATGACTCATATTTAATTAATACACCAAGTCCATTAATTAATTGCAATACTCGTCTTGCATGTTAATTAGGACTTAGTCAAATTAAATTGTAAGATAATTTAATAATTAGGAAAAAACATATAATTCTTCCAAGAGGTTAGGGACTTGTTGGTAGAAATAGTGTCATGTAAAAGCTAATTGTTTGGCTGCATTAATTGTTATAATTAAGGAACTATTTGTTTATGATTAATAAATGCACTTACTTTATAATGGTGGCATTTATCTAATGTAATAAATATCTGACATCGGGATAGAAGTCCGTAGATCACAGGGCTTTGAGACAACCGGTGAACTGATGTCTAAGGTCGTGATCTAAAACTAATTCAAGAGTCATAGAATCCATTTGAGATGGAACATCAATGAATTCGGTTAGACTCTCATGATTGTGTACACTCCGATAAACTGGAGGCCGCAGGGGTCCACAAGATTGATTGGGATAGTCGATACACATGAGTGGGTGGCTTGCTGGGATGGCAAGTGCACTGAATACCCCAATTAGAAAATAACTCACCATGAAAGTGTTTGTCGCATATCGGGGATGAAGTTATTCCAATTTACAGTATTGTATGAAGAACAATTTTTATTACTTGAGGTGATAGGATTTATCTGGTACACGAACGTTCATACTATGATATGAGTCCTGACTGACTGGGGTCTACCAAAATATCTCTGGGAATTCATGTTGGGTATGAATGAATGTGTATGCATATTCATATCATTAAGAAATGATCAATTGACCGGACTTGATAAGTTGGAAGCTTCTCTTATGAATCTATATGAGAAACCAATTCCAATGAAACCCTAGGCTGAAAAATCTAATGGCTTTATGAAAGTTGCTCATAAATGTTAAGTCAAAAGGAATAGTTTCGAGACCAGAATGCATAGAGTCGAGACAAGTAAGATAACGGATTAAAGTCCATACCCTTAGTCAAAGGGAATAGTTTTGAGTCCAAAATACATAGAGTTTGATTATACCACTTGTTGAATCCCTCCAAGCAATCACCACCACCATTAGAAGAATTAGTTGAGTTAGAAACATCAAATAGTGAAGATGAGAATGATGTATTGCTTGAACCATCATCATATTGATGAAACAAATTACTTAAATTCAAATTTTCGACTGAGTTTCAACTTTTCTTTCATTGATGCAACCATTGTTTGAACATAAAATTGTTCATGATCCTCCATTTTAAAATAGATTGTTGAAGTCGGATATTTCACACTTGAAAATTTACAGGTGGCCTCATAAAACACTTTTAAACATTTACACACATCCCCTCCAACTTCCCATTCATCTTTAGATGGATTCGACTTATATTTTTTTATCAAGTTGTTCCGAACGTGAAAATGCTTCCTTGATAGAAATGACACTTTCAAGCACGTGGTAAGTTGAATTCCATCTAGTAGGAATATCATCAATAGGGTCTCTATGATTTTGCATCTTTAATTTATTCATAACATTCCCAAATTGTTGATTCCTTTAAGGAGAACTATTTACATTAAAAAAAAAATTGAATCCCTAATCTTTTTAAGCATACCTTATATTGCTTTTAACCCAGCTTGAACAATAAGATTTAGAATATGAGCAACACGTCCAATTGTGCAATATTTCTCCATGTAAAGGAAGCAACATTGACCATTAAACCATGTTTTCAAAGCTTTAGTCATCACATCATTTGAAGTTGCATTGTCTACAATTAGAGAATAAATTTTATTTTCAATATTTCATTCTAAGAGCAAAATGATTTCAAAGAGAGATTATCCATCATGCTTGGTCTCCATATTTGGAAAAACAATATATTTTTTCCTTAACACCATTCATAATCAATGAAGTGACAAGTCAAAGAAAAATAAGCAACTTTTTGATTGCTAGTCCACATATACATTGCTAAACTGATACGACTAAGGAGTTCATCAAGTAACATATACATTCTTTTTTTCTCCGTTTCATCAACTTTCATTATATCAGCCCTTGATGTATTCTGAGAATGAACCCTAAAACTTGGTTGCAATTATTCACAAAAATAACAAATAACTCATGTGAAAAGGATAGTTATGCTTAATTGCCATTCTTGAAAAGTCAGGTCTACATTTTTCTTGATCAAATTTGAAGTTTTGTAACTTAACAGTGTTAATTTTCAGCTTCTTCAATGATTGTTTGAAGTTTTTGTTGACATTTAGCTTTATTAGTTCACATTGGACACATATTCAAGTGATTTCTTAGGTGTGTAGTCCCGCTAGTAATAACACCCATGAATTTATTTCCATAACGGTTGTTTATAGCAATAAGAATCCTTTTCACAACTTTGATTTTCTTAAACTCGAGCCATACATACGAAGTTAACTTTCTTCTTTAAACTACAAATTCATCACTTTCTATGTTAAGGTCAACTATCCCACCCCCATTACTTGTGGTTTCCATCATATTTTGAGCATTCATTTGAGTAGTGTTTGACATTTTGATAATAGGCTCCTGAATTTAAAGAAGGAACAAGTAAGAATTAATATGTTCTGTTATCATGAAGACTTAAGTCCTAATTTTAATAAGGTGCACACACAAATAAACAAGAAATAATATATAAATACTTATATATGCATATCAAATTGGAAAAAAATGAATTTTTTTATCGATGCATGATTCTCTCCAAAACCAGAGAAGTATCGGGACTGCATGTGATGGTCACTCATTTAGCCTCTTTCGATCGCATGATTGCCTCATACGACCTCTCATTGTCTCGCTGCGTTTCTTCCAGTTCAACGTGTTTGTTCCCCAGGACAGTGAGTTGTCGGATAGTCCTATTAGCGACGAGTTCCTTCCACCATGGCCCTTTCTTCAATGTCCTAAGGAGGAAGTTGATGATGTCCTGTACTTGAAGATCATGGACTTCCATGAGGGTGATTGAGAACATTTTCATAAATGTCTTATTGGACTCATTTGTATGTTGCATGAGTCCATATCCTTGTAGAGTGGTCCGTTTGGCAGGGATTAGTGAAGCGAACTGCCTGGTGAATTGATTTGCCAATTCATCCAAGGTGAAGACGCAATTGGGAGGTAATGTTGCGTACCACTTTTGTGTTGGTAACATAGTGGATCGTTAGTCCCTTCATGGCGGGGTTAATTAATTGGTAAACTGAATCCTCCAATTGGACCATCACGGAGGAGTTGGTTGCATAGGGGGGAGGCATTCCTTCCCACGAGACAGCCTCAAGGTTGTCTCTGCGATGTTTCCTGTTGGAGGTCGTTCAACCTCCTAGTTCCGAGGTTGCGCAAGCACGACTTTGCGCCTCGTTTCTATCATTAGTTGCTTGACGATTAAGTAATCCATATGGATTATTCTCACCAACGCGAGCGTCAGGTTGCTAACATGCAGGAGAAATTTGTTTTACATGCCTTCCCATGTTCATTATTGAGGCATGCGGCACGGTGTGGGCAATTCGTGCATAGATCAGGGCCATGATATGTTCTCTAAGTTATTGAGTAGATCGTTAAGATGTTCCACACTTGGCACGACTGGGCAGGTTATTGATTAGGTGGCCCTTGAGGTATTTGTGGATCCTCTTGGGTGAGATCCACATTCTCTTCATTGTTAAGAACTTATTCGCCTCAATTTTCTCCTGGGATGGTATGATTTGATGTTGGTTGGGCGCTGGTGCCACCGTTTCTCCTTGTTTCTAACACCATAGTTAGATTGGTGAAGAGATTTTTATGAGGAAAATACGTTTTTCGCACAGAAGACACCAATTGATTCAGGCGTGATACCGGATTTTTGAATCTGGTATGCTCTGCATTAGTGTTATGGATATTTCATGTTTAAAGTACTGCAAAACAAAGACCACACGACGGTGGAGTGCTGGCGGAGCCTCCTTCGATGCTTAAGTCAACAAAGTGTAGTCGAAACTTTAGAAAAATTGCAGAAAGGAAAAGTAGAGTATGAATTTGTATATTAGGTATAAATTATCAAATATGTGGGGTATTTATACCTGTGTGATGTGATGTTGGTTATGGTTGTTCCTTAATTGGTGGGATTATGGCGTGCATGCATGAGAGTTTTCTTGTTTTGTTTCCCACGTTCCCCCAAAAAGGGGAGATCGTCGATATGAGAGATCATTTCCTTAAATGAGTTCGATGGTGAAGGTCTTGACTTGCCAGGTTTGAGGGGTAGCAAAAGGTACACATTCACTATGCGAGTGCAGCTCACTCTGTGAGGCACGATGCACTTATTAAGTTATGCGTCTCTTCCCTTATTCATCAAGTCTGGTATTACTTGAGAAGTTATATTTGTTCATTGAGTACGGTCGCAAATTGGGTAGGAAGAACATAGTTTTCTCTTCATCTTAATTGGATGCTTTTTCCCCCTCTACAATTGCATATATATCCTAGACCCTTAGCAAATAGGTGAATTTTAGCATCTAGTAAGTACCCAAGAAAGCTTTTTCTACCCGAACTGTCAAGAGCGACAAAGTCGAGTTTGGTGATATTTGAGATAATGCAAGCTAATATAAATAAAAAATAATTAGAATAACGTGATATGCATTTTACAAACTTTCAACGGGTATAAAATTAAAATGAGAGTAATTACAAATAGACATGTTCTTTAATAATCCTCCTAAAAATAGAACAATATTAATCTACAATTCTACATATATGTACTAATTTCATGATCGGCAATTATTAGTAGTAATATATGCTTTCTTCCCCCAATTCATTTTAGTCCATAAAATAAAACTACTTATGCACTCAAAACCGAATAACTTAAACATAATTGAGTTCCATTTTTTTCCGTAACCTCTTCCCCTAATTATTTTAATACATATGAGCAGAGAATGAAAAAATGCTTAAAATTGTTTGATCCAAAAAAATAAAAAGGAAAAATAATGTTATGTTGGTCTGTGCAATTATTCTTAGAAAGTAAATTGAATATTATGATTATAACTAAGCGTAAAATCTTAATAAAAATATATATTTGAATTGTCATTAACCTTTTTATAGAGAGAATTGCAATTTTGGTACCAAACTATATACCGATTCTCACTTGTGGTACCATAAAAATCGAGGCCGACACATTTGGTACCACAATTTAAGAAATTGAATCACTTTTGGTACCACCGTTAAAAATTGACGTTAATTGATGACGTGGCAGTTAAGTGTTATTGCAAAATTGATACAATTACTTATATTGACTGATAATTCTACCCCATAACATTTTAGGTTGTCAAAATAACCCTACATCTTCAAATTTAGTCCACATTGTTGCTCAATTTCAAAATTGGCTTGAATAAAACCCGTGCGAACCAATTTGAAGATTTTACTTATGATATTTACATATTTATTTAACTAATTTAGTTTTATAAATAATATTAACAGACCAAATAATGCTTTAATATAAATCCGACAAAATATTAAAAATAAAACATAATTTTTTAAATCTAAAATTTATATAATAATATTAATATATTTAATATTTATTAAAAAATTAAAGTAAAGTATTATTAACAAAATAATTATAATTAAAAAAAAAAAAGTAAAACCCATCCCTACCCCCCCCCCCTCCAACCAAGATCCCAGGCCGCCGGCGGCCTGGGATCGTGGTTGGGAGGAGGGGGGTTTACGGGGGGATGGGGTTGGGTGGGGGGGGGGGGGGGGGGGGTGGTGGTGGTGTAGGGATGGGGATGGGGTTTTTAGTTTTTTTTTTTTTTTTTGAATTTTAATTATTTTTGTTAATAATATATAACTTTATCTTTTTAATAAATATTAAATATATTAATATTATATATATAAATTTTAGATTTTACAAAAATATTTTTATTTTTTAATATTTTGTTGGATTTATATTAAAGTATTATTTGGTCTGTTAATATTATTTATAAAATTAAATTAGTTAAATAAATATGTAAATATAATAAGTAAAATCTTCAAATTGGTTCGCACATGTCTTGTTCGAGCCAATTTTGAAATTGGGCAACAATGTGGACTAAATTTGTTAGTAAATTTGAAGATGTGGAGTTATTTTGACAACCTGAAATGTTTTGGGGTAGAATTGTTAGTCAACATAAACAATGATATCAATTTTGCAATAACACTTAACTGCCACGTCATCAATTAACCACCATGTTTAACGGTGGTACCAAAAGTGATCCAATTTCTTAAATTGGGGTACCAAATGTGTCGGCCTCAATATTTGTGGTACCACAAGTGAGAATCGGTATATAGTTTGGTACCACAATTGCAATTCTCTCCTTCTTTATATTATACACATTATTTCATTTGTCTATACGATTGATGTTGACCAATTAATTTTGCTAGCTATTGTTTTGATGGTTTTTTATCTCTGAATTGTGTATATATGTTCTAGTTAGGGGTGCACATGATACACTTCTACGGTTTTTTTAGTGAAATTAATACCGTACCAATTAATGCGGTTTTGAAAAGTCACGTACCAAACTAACATTTTGAATACCATATCATTATATTCGGTACGGTGGGTTCCAGTACAGTACGGTTTTGCAGTATTTTATAATAACTTTTTAGTTTTCAAACTATTTTACATAGGTAAAAATTCATTTTTGGTACTATAGAACTAGGCGTTTTTTAATTTTGGTACCATGGTATTAATTTTGGTACCAAAATTGAAAAATACCTAGTTCTATGGTGGCAAAACTAATTTTTTCCAATTCCCCTCACCAATTTCTTCCAATTCACAATTTATCCCACTCCCATTTTAATAATAATAAGAACAAGAATAAGAATAAAAATAATAAAATAGTAAAAAAACTATATTAAAAAAATATTTGGGTACACAATAATAATAATATTTTTTTGCTACATATGTTTTTAGGCACTGTCAAAGCATCATTCATAAGGTTGAACTTATTAAAAAAATAATTTATTCATAATACTTCTAATTTTAGAATAAGGAATATATTTGGCGATACAACGAAAAAAGAAAACTAAGATCAACTCCAAAGGCTAAATGTAAATTTGGGAATATAAATATATTATACATTCTCATATAATAGTTTGCATACTTATTTAAAGTATTTTATTTTAACTATGAGTTTATAAAATCAGTTTCTATATTATTTTATTCATATTTTTTTATATAGCATATCAATGCAGTCTATTGATTTGTTTATTTATTATTTTGACCCGACTTTCAAATATGGTTTAAAAGGTGTTTATATAATTTCGAACGATTTAAAAGGAATCGACAAAGAATCGCTTATAACTCTTCAAAATGAGAAGAAGTAATGCATCTAAGCAACGTCTCCATTATTGGAATAATAAGGAAGAAGAAGAGAAAGAAGAAAATCATGAGGAGGCAACTTACAATTGAAAGAAGGATACAACTGATAAGCGGAAGTTCAAATCAGAAGATAATCGTATATCCTTATTCAGCCAAGTGATTTTCCTCTTTGAGTGAAGAGCAAACTGAAGACTTAGAAGACGTTCTTAGTTGAATATTTTGTCATCATAAAAAATAGGGGAATTATTGAGCGAAGTTGAGTCAATGAGTTAATAAGGAGTGGTTTGGTGATGGGTTTTGACGATAACATGGGAAAAAATTCATTTTTGGCAATATAGAACTAGGCGTTTTTCAATTTTGGTACCATTGTGTCAATTTTGACACCAATTCTGATTGGCCTTTTCAATTTTGGCACTTCTGTCAGTTGACGTCAACTGACAGAAGTGCCAAAATTGAAAGTTGCAGTCAGAATTGGTACCAAAATTGATACCATAATACCAAAATTGAGAAAAGCCTAATTTTATGGTGCCAAAAATATTTTTTTGCCATTTTACTTATATAAAATAAATGCACGTTTTTAGATGACAAAAGCTTGGTTGTTTGTTTAAGTTTAACATTTGTAATAGACCAACACTTCAAGGCTTCATACTATCCAAATATTTGGCTTCAAGCTTCTGATCTTAGTTTAATTTTTATGAATTTATTTAGCAAAATATGTTTAATCATATTAATTACAGTAAAATAAATGCAAACAATATTGTAAATCTCATTCATTACACAATTTAAATATATAAACTATGTCCATATTAAAATTCAAAGCTTAGGTAATCTACTTTCACAATAAAACAAAAAAAAGGTACGTAGTTGAATTTAGTTGTGATGCTAGAGGAAGGAGAAAAAACTCAAATTTGGAGAAGCTTTGATAAAACATTTTCTCAATGAAAAACATGTATGTTGATGCCGTGTATATTAGGGATATCGGTGTTTGTGATTTATTAGGTAATTCAGCTTTAGTTATTTTTTTTTTGTTTCCTAAGGGTTTAATCCTTTTCGAGGCGGGTTGAGCACATTAAGTGGGTAACTCTCTGAATAAGAATTCGAACCTGAGTCCGCTACTTTGTAGTGACTAGTCTCTTCCACTAGACCAATCACTTGTTGGTATATAATATCTAAATATATTTATTAAACATATGAATAAATTAATCAAAAAAAGATATTTATTTTTATTGGTACGTTAAGGTTTGTTTTTTTTGGTATAAAATTCTTAAGACCTATACCATACTAAAATATTCAGTACAATTGTCGTCTATATCAAAACCTGTAATTTTGGAGAAAAAAATCCGATGCTTCAGTTCAATACGGCATGATCCGCTACGATTTCAAAAACTATGTGCACCCCTAATTCTAATTATATGATTTGCAAATAATTAAGCCATTAGATTAAATTGGTGAAAAGTAAACCATTTAATTCAATGAGATGAGTCTTCTCCACATCTACATCAAATTGTAATGTGATTTGACAAGTCCATAAAAATGCATGTGAAAGGATATGAAAAGGACTGATGATCTTGACCTCTCCTCCTCTGATCTCACTATTAGTCATAAGTCATAACAAAATATCATCTCCCCTTTTTCCCCTAACACACACCACACACACACACACACACACAAACGACATATCAGCCGTACGATCGTGTAAGAAAGGGGTCCCCCTAACCTAAACCCTAGATCCAACAGACACGTGTCATCAACCCATGTTCCTTCCCATCCATCACCAGTCCTTCGACATAAATGTCATTTGTACTGAGGTTTCAAAGTATGAGTTCTTTTCTGAGTTTTCTGTAAATGTTTTCTTGGAAGTTATGGACTGCACTGATTCCCACGTATGTTCAATCTTTTTTGTTTTTATTAAATTTATAAATAAATTCTGGTGGCCCTTTTCATTCATGTGTGGAAATTACTTTTCTCCTTTTCAATAATTACTTTTGAAATGCAAAAATTCTCTTATATAATTTATTAGCAATAAACTTCATATATTAATAAGTTAAAGGTACACTCTCTTAAAAATATTTACAACAACCCCATGTAAAATTTAGAAATCGATAATAAACTGTCTATAAACTTAATAAAATGTCAATTATACTCCTATGGTCAATTCTTAATTTTTAAATGGGTGTAATAAATTGATAACAGAAGATTCTTTCCAAAAATATAATAACACATGAATTTTTTTACTAATAAAAATAACACGGAAGGTTTTCTCCCAATTAAAAATAAGACATAGGGAGCTTCTTCTTTTTTTTTAAAAAAATTTGGTTTATGTTTTTAAACATAATTGCTCATAATTAGTGCTACCAAATTATTACTTTATCAAAAAATATAATATATAAAGATTCTATATTAGAAAATAAAAATTTGTTTAGAAAAATCTAAAAAAGGAAATAAGAGTAAGACTGTAGGGACATATAATTATATGGAAAAATTAATCCCATAAAATTGTAATTCTTGGTGTCTTTTTTTTCCAATAATCGCATAATTAAACTTTTTCCCCACTCTATGAAAATATTTTACACCTTTGATTCTTAACATTATAAAATTGCAAATTAGTCTCAGTTCTTAAAAAATACTAGCATTTTTTGTCCCATAAGATACTCCATGTTAAATATGTTTTATCCTATATAATGGTTTCACTTTTTTCCATTTTAGTCCCAACAAAATGCAAATAAAAATACAAGTTTGTCAAAGTACAAGCTAGGTCAATAATTAATGTTGAGAATTCAATTCAATTCTATATAATTAGAAAAAAAAGACACATTTTTCCTATGATCTTTTACTACTGAAAAGATAAGATGCAGATCCATTCTGATGTCAATTCATTCATTCTATCAATTAACCAGTTCTTTGATTCATTCTTTTTGCCTCTCTCTTTCTTCACACTGATCAATCTTTCCAATCTGAATTTTCTGAATATGACAAGACTGCAGTTACTACACTGCGGTACATGCAGTTAAAAAAAAAAAAATTATTTCATGGGGCCCTTTGGGTTTAAAGATTTGTTACTCCTATATTTGGTTTCTATTTTTCTGTGGGCTTTTAATGAGTTGGAGTAAATTGGTCGTGCCCCGAAATCATTTTTTCATGCATGGTTCATTTAATGTGGCTATTTAATATTTATCAGCATACATCATGCAAAAGCTTTACTGCATTTTTCCATTTGAATGAGTCAAAGAAAGAGCCCCAAAATTTCCGGGTTAATTTGTCGCATATGGGCCAAGTCTTATATACTTTGAACATGATCCTCATTTAGAACAAAAAATTACAGATGATATTTAAATTATCTATATATATATTAAGGTTATGAAAATCTAAGGTTAATCTTGCATGATTAATTCTTAATCTTAACATAGAATGGGAAAGAGAAAGAAAATACAATAACATCAACGCAAACTTTGTAATTAATTAGTCTAATACCTCAAAATTCCTTTTATGCAATAGGCTAGTCACTACAAAGTAGCGGACTCAGGTTCGAATCCTTGTTGGGAGAGGTGCCTACTTAATGTGCTCAATCCACCTCGAAATAGATTAAATAATTGAGAACAAAAATTAGTAAAGCGTTCAATACCTCATATTTTCATACAACTAAAACAAATTGAGCACTTAAAATACTCACAAGTCAAGTGTATATCTCTAAATGATTGATCAACAAAAAAATATGAATTCCTATCTTGTACCTAGATGAGTAAGACGTCCATGTCAAATTTGAACTAAAACTCAACGTGAAATTGTAATTTCAAATTTTTGTTCACGTCTTTTATAAAATTGCATTTTAATTATAATTTTGTAAAGTAATTTGCACTTTTAATGTCATATTTTATAAAAAAAAATCATTTTTTTAATCCTATTTCTTAACATATATTGCATTTTTTGCAGCAAAATATATAGTCTATATTTAGCACTTATAGTCCCGTAATCTGACTGATATTGCACTTTAGTCTCATATTAGACGGAAAGTAAGTGATAGAACTGACAGTGCATTATAGAGTACGTAAGCAAAAGTATTGAGGTTTTCATCTTGTGAAACTAAGGCCATCTCCGGTAACCCCCTTCACCTCAGACTCCCATCAACTCTCATTCCCCTTTTCAATCATCTTTTCATAGTCATCTCCAGTGATTCAATCTTCTCATTTCAATTAATTTCAATTTTCATATTTTTAATAATAATATAAATCGTATTTAGTTTCAATGTATTTAATTTTCATAAATTATTTTTAATTACGTTATTATAAATTAACAAAAATTAAAGTTAATTTTGCAAAATATAAAATTATAGACAAATTAAATTTTCTTACAATGTTATTAAATTTCAAACATTAATGTTAAGTTTATTAATTAAAAGTTATAATTATAAAAGTAATAAAACTAAATTAATGTTAACATTTGTTTAAAAAAATAAAATTAATAATAATTTGTATTATAAATTAAATTTATTAAATAACAAAAGAAAGTCAAAATTAAAAAAAATAAAGAAGCAATGTGTCGTCCACCTGCCCACCCCCGAGGTGGGTGGCGAGGTCACCCACCTCCCCACCCCTCCAAGAGATGGGAGAAGACCTCCTCACCCACCTCTCTCCCCTTCCCCCCTCATCAATAGAGATCATATCACTCCATTTTTTCCCTCTCTCACCCACTCTCCCTCCCCCTTAAGCATTGGAGATGCCCTAAAATATAGGGACCATATGAATCGAGGTTGTCACGGTCTCACTTGATTTTGGTTTCCAAACAATAACTTGAACGCACGATTTTAGCAAAAAATTGAAATTTAATTTGGATCGTGTTTGTATCTTGGCTTTTGTGGATTATAAAAATATGAGATATGATTTAATTAGTTTGGATATTGGCTTTGAGAGTAAAAAATTGATGGCATATGTCATAATGACTTCTACGTAGAAAAGTAGATGGTATGTGTTAAATAACATTATTTTTATAGGTTCAAAGTATTTTTAAATTTGTAAAGATGATTTTGGTTTGTGATGATCCTAAATACAAATTACGTTTCAACACATCTTGGTGGGGTAAATTCATGTGGACCCGTATTTTATTTTTAAAATATTTCATGTTCATCCTGTATATCGTCTTGTGAGCTATTTAACTAATATTTTTTTAAAAATATAATGATCTAAAATGACATATTTTGAACGCATATTGGAATTTCAGTTGAATATTTAATAATATATAGAAATTATATGCGATAAATAATATTTACTCCATAATTTCTTACAGTTAACTTGCAATTTTCCCCTAATTTTTTCCATTCTTGTGTGTGGCCCAAATAATGGAAAGCAAACTTTTTAAACTCCAAAGAGAAGAGAAAGACTCGGCCATCCTTAAAAACCGGAAAGAAAGAAAGAATGAATGGAAGAAATGTGGGATTGGAGTCGGAAGAAGAAGCCAAAGGTTTAAAGCAGCTGAAAAAATTAATGTAAGAGAAGGAGCGTGCGAAGTGGGTCCTACGCCCCCGACAAGCGTGTGATGTCTAGTCATGTCACCTTCAATTTTTCTACTACTCTCTCTCCTCCGCCCTTTTATTTTTTGAACTTAGTAAAATTAACTAATTTCTTCTGCATTAAATTTAAATGGAGAGGTGTTACATTTATTTTAGTTGTATTCTCTTATGGTACTTAATTCCACTTTCACCCAAAATTAAGTTAGTTTATCACTTTACACCTTTGAAAATTTAATTATTTCACTTTATACCATCAAAATATCTTAATGACTTCACTTTGCACCCTAACATTTTCAATCACCTCAATGTCATCGGAAAAGTTATTTCGAACCGTTAAGCAAAGGCATGTTTGGTACTTACGAAAAATTTATCTTTAATTAAGTTTTGTAGTCAATTAGGTCATACCATTGAATGATGTATGTTACATTATGATGTAGTTTCTAGTTTGAGGTCCGTTAGAAATTGGAGAACATAAATTTCACTCATCACTCAAACTCACTTTAGAGTAGTGGAGAAAATATGAAGTCAAATACACTATTCAAATTATGTTACAACTTTGTTAAAAATGGTAGACAACGTAGGTATATATGGATTTTTCCTATGTACCTATATAGCCTAGTACATTAATCAACTTTTAAGTGTATACTTCCCTTTTAATTAAGTACATGAATTAAATCAAAGAGACAAATACATATACTCATCTTAAAATTATAATTTATTCAAGCATATAACATTATAAAACTTAACTTAGTTACTTATCTTGTAATGTATCTAGATTATATATCTACTTTTTAGTTTGAATATGTTCCAGTACGTTAATACGAGAAAAACATGTCCACAAACACATTGCATCTATGAGCTACTGGATGAAGAAACTTTTATTGACATTTCTTGTGCTATGTGATTTTGATGATTATAAAGCAAGAAAATAATAAAAGATGGTTTGGTATCTAAATAGAAATATAACTTTGAATGAGTTTGGGTGTCCTCAACTGTGTGGAAAAGGTTAGATGGTGTTTGTCACATTAATATTTTTTTTTATAGAAAATAGGAGTATAAAAGTAATAAGTGTTAAATCAAATTTAAGATTTTATAGATCAACAAATTAGGTCAGAATTGGACTTGACATCAAATAAAACTAAATATTAGCCCATGTCTTGATGGGGAGACAGCCCAGATACATAAAGGGCCTAATATTTTGCATTCTTGTTTTAAACTCTCCTTAGGCCCAATCATATTGCCTAAATTGCAGATTATTTTGGCAATATCAAAGAACTCTCTTGCTTTTGTTCACCAGCTAAATTCACACAATAATAAACATAGAAAAACAAATAACATAAAATACATGACCAGTTGATGAGGTCCATGTCCAGTGTCCCTTTGAATGTTACAGAAACATATACATTACATCATCCATTGATAATACTATAAACATTTACAATTAAACAGATACAAAAATTAAACAAGTTAGAAGCACTCGCAATGTCCTCTTCTTCGGCAAAATTCCATCTGCTATAGAAAAACCCATACGGGTAGAGCTCTGTTGTCTCGTTCCTCAAACGATAGCCCAGAATCTCTTTCTGCAAAACAAGACTTGTTCCATTTTCTTCTTATCATTTTCGAGGGAATACAATTGTGTATCCCAAAGAAACTTAGGAGCAAGATCAATAATCGTCTTTATAACACTTTCATCTTCACCTCTAATAATAACATATCCCTGCACATCAACATTCATATAATCCATCAACATTCAAATCATTGTACTTTTGTAATGTCGTCCACTTTCCCCCCAGTTTGGGACCAAAAATGCAAAATTGTGAGTCCTATGGGACCAAAAGCTCAAAATATGAGTAAATTATATAGGACAAAAAGTGCGAAAAATTGGATGAAAGAGGGGGGCAGTAGAACCAAAAAGTGCAAAATATTTTAATAAAAAATGGGACCTGGGGACCAAAAATGCAATTTTAGGAAGTAAGATTCATTCACCTGAGGTCGTAACATACGATCCATCTCCAACATAATATCTTCAAGTAAGCAACCTTCTTCCCGATTTTTGTAGTGAGAAAAAAGACGATTGGCATGCAAAAGATCATACGTGCGAGGGTATGTTGAAAAGGGTTCACACCTGCAAGCACCAAAAACGTTTATTGGCATCATATGTGCTAACGAGCACAAACACACAATGGTTCTTTTCTTTGCTTACCAATTGTGAAAAACACCAATCAACCCTCGATCATAAATGGCGGATAAGGTGTTATTCATGCTTGCAGGAACGACATTCATAACCCAAACGGGATATGTGTTCAAGCCGACTGCAAATCCACCAAGAAAAGCATTCATGTCCATTACATTCCGTATTTCTTTCTCTTCAACATTCATCAATCTCCAATAGTGACGAATTTGATCTTGCCAATAGATTGTATCTACTAGAAATCTTTCCCGACTGATACCTGCACCAAGTATATACGTATTATATTAACACAAACATAATACCTATATATAGAAGGTACATTGGTTAAAATTGCATTTGTAGTCCCACATGATTGAACCCTCATCACTTTTGGTCCCAATTTTCACAAATGATTTGTACTTTTGATCCTAACGCCCCCTTTACACCATTTGGAACCAAAAGTGCAAAACTGAAACAGTCCTACGGGACCAAGTGAAAAATAGAGAGTACTTAAGTGACCTACCTATCTTATCGAGAGTGTTGGAGTACTCAGAGAGACGCTGTGGTTTTGGAGGGAGTTTTTGGGAAGAACGTTTGGCTATACAGTTCCTCAATGGTGTTTTCCAGGATGGGTTTAAATCGTCAGCTGAATCGCATATACTAATAAGATTTTCCTTTGCATTTTGCTCGATGCATGAGTTATTTTTTGGCTTTATCCATATTGCTGTTTGTACTTGTCGAGCAATGAGCTTCCAACACATTGCAGATGTTAGATTCATTAGCTTATCCCAAATCAACGGAAAATCTTTATCTTTTCTGTAAGCTGGTGGAGCTGAGTATACAAATAATCCATTTGATCGTAATAGTCGATCAACTTCTTTGATTAAAATGCCATCTGCATCAAGAAATATAAAGATTAATATTATTCTACAATTAAGTGGAGTAAATGGGAAATGCCCAAATTGTATATTTAGTTCCACAAGACTGGATATTAGAACTTTTGGTCCAGCACTTTATGAAATTGCAGTTTTAGTCCCAGTTTTATAAAATAATTTACACTTTTGGTCCTATTTCCCACTTTTCATCCAATTTGAGACTACAAGTGCAAAACATAGACTATTCTATGGACCAAAAGTGCAAAAATTGAATGGTAAAGGGGACGATAGGACCAAATGTGCAAAAACATTTCAAAAATGGGGACCAAAAGTGCAATTTCGCATAGTGTGTGACCAAAAGTACTGAGTTTCCAGTTCTGTGGGATGAAAAACACAAATTTGACAGTGGGAAATTATTATTTAGCAAGTATTTTTCCAATAACAAAAAAAGATTTCAACTTCTTTTCTTTCTTCCAAACAGAAAAGTGTTGAAAAAGGTTAAACAAATTATTACAAGTTACAGTAACATCTCTAAATTTTACTGACTAAAATTGCTACATAGAAATCAATTACTTAAACTCTAAACTTACCATTTTCATGCCAATCAACACGACATCTGGAACAATGGACCATTTCAAAGGAGTTGGTAGGGTATGGTAGTTGTTTAGTGGATATAGCAGAAATCATGGCGCCAATTCCTCTTTCTAACGCAAATTGGATTTGATTTTCATGGCCGTCTTTAGGAGCAAAGGACATAGTTTGGATATTTAATTGAAGAAGATAGGCTGAGAAGCTAGCTACTCCACAACCAACATCTAAAGCTTGATATACCCCAGCTGAACTTAGGTCACCAGTTTCGTTTGTTGTCATGTTTCCTAACCTGCAGCACCAAATGAGAAACATTAATTGGAACAATATTACCCCCACTTATATAATAATGTGTATTAGTGACTGGAGCAAACCAGCAATTCATTATAGTATGAGGATAATAAAATTTGGTTTTCTATAGGGATGAGGATTGGTAGAACTAGCATGGTAAGATTAAAAAAAAGATGAACCTAAAACAAAATTGATATCTTTTGCTACCACAACTATGGACAAAATGTAATAAATTTGATGTTTCTTTGAGTTCATTTCAGTTTTCCATCAGTCGTAAGGGCATTTCTGCCTAACAATGAGTTTTGTAGGGAGCTTTACAATTACAAATAAATGAAACAAGAAGCTATTTGCATCAGTGAAACCACATAACAATGGTTTGGATTCCTTAAACATAACATAATGAAGTAATTCTTCCAAAGGTAAAGTGCACTCGATCCCCTCAAATTTACACATTTTAGCATTTTATCCCATCGAAGTGCTAAATAAGCTCTTTACCCCTCAAAACATTTCTCTCATTATATCAAACAATTATTCAAACTATTAACCTACAGCTGAAGAGAAGAAAGAAAGAAAACAAATGCATCCTCAAAGGAGAAGGATTACAAGATCATATAGACCATAGTTGCATAAACATATATATCCGTGTACAAAATCTACAATATCAGAAGTAATGTGAACACCTATCATATTCAGGAGCGACGATTATTGGAATGTTTTTGGTGTCTTCTTATCTTATCTTCAACCATGAACTACCGATAATTATATATTGTGGGTATTTAGATAGATTTGTGATGTACAAAGAAGAATTTTGGATTGTTTAAAATGCTATGCTTGAAAGAAAGAGGGATTTTGGTCTACAAAAAGAAAATGGCAACACGTGGGGAAATGTTGGAAATTTAGCGGTTAAAATTGTCTTCTAACCATGGATCAAAATTTCGAGAAGTTGCCACCTAAACAACGAAAAGTTTCTATTTTTTGAATCAATCAAATGGAAATATAGAATAGTTTCTACTACAACATGCTTCTTTGATTCACAATTTTTCCTAATGTTTCCCAAAAATTTCTCGAAAAGTTTCTAATATTTAACTGACCAAAATATACCACCAAAATGAACTTTTAATTCATGCTTCTAACAAACGTAAGGCCTGCGTATCGGCAGAAGAAGTAACCTACAATGGTGGGGGGAATGCAACTATGTTTAATATTTTAGGGACTGAAGTGCTTATTTAACACTTCAAGGGGTTAAGTGCACTTTTCCCTTCTGTAAAACACCAAAACCCATTGTGTAAAAGGGGCAAACACTTCAAGGGGGTCAAGTGCACTTTTACCTTCTGTAAAACACCAAAACCCATTGTGTAAAAGGTGCAAACATCTTCCCTCTATTCCCCACAAACAATAACCCAGAAAAAATTACCAAAGTTTCGAAGTTTTCAATGCACATAATTAATTGGATTTTTCAAAGGTGCAATCAAACTAATGCGCGTAGATGTTTAGTCATCTCAAATGAACTTCCATAACACTGATAATTATATCTCATATGCTTCAAAATGAAGATTTCGCATCCTAGAATAATCTTAAAAAACAATTGTGAGTACCTTTGGATGTACTCAGAAGCTCCATGCTTGAAATGAGTACCTCCACCGGGAAACCACCAAAGAATATCCTTTTCATGCACCCAATTTTGCCCTCCTTTTACATCTGCAAGTCGAGTATGATTCACATTACTTCGCCAAACATAGTCCCGACTAGTAGGCCACCTAATTGGTATCTTATAGTCAACTGGTGGCGGCACCAAACAAAACAAGCGCCTATCAAGTGGAGGACAGTGCCTTTCTAGCTCCTCTTTTCTAGGAAGATCTAATTTTGGTAGTAATTCTTTGATGTAAGAAATATCATGGCAAGGAATATACTCGTTATATGTCAAAGGGCAAACATTCATCCTCGTTTCTGGAATGCTAAGCGGTACTGTTCTATAAGTAAGACTAATTTTATTTGTAAATACACCTGCGAGGATAAAGATACAGCGGTAATCAGAATTAAATGCATATTTGTATGTTTTATATGTCATTTTCAAAATTACAACTGTAAATGAATTCGTTCCTAGAAACTAAAAACAAGGGTGTACGTAATTAAGTACATAAAATTGAAACCATTACGGCTATGTTTGGTTCTTGGGTTTTAATGAGTATAACCGTAAAGAAGATACTTTTCTCGCATCAAATAATTGAACATTGAGTTCCTTATCGTTTTACTCACTGAAATCCAAAAACCAAACATAGCCTAAATATGTAGTCTAAATTAGTGCAGAATTCAATTAGTGATCAAGCTTGGAGTATGACTTTATATAATGAGTTTTAATAATCGAGCGCGAATTTTCGTTATAAATAGAATCATTCAGTAATTTTAAGCTTGAACTTATAGTCTTAACTTCCTAGCATCTGAGCAAGCCATTTTCTTATGAAAATCTTATAGCAAAAGATTCTAGTTTTCGAAGTTAAGTACAAACAAAATTATTCAGTAATTTTAAGATTGAACTTATATATGAATTTCCTCAGAAACCCATTTGCATATGAAGATATATTAGCAAAAGATTCAAACTTTTGAAATCAATTACTAAAAACAAATAAAGAATTTCCCATTTCCAATTCGAACACACAAAAACTCAAATTAACAAAATTCAAACTTTCCCAACCCTTTACTAAATTGTATTAAAGTAAGGTAGCATTAGTTAATGAATTTAGTAATAATACAAGAAAAGTAAAATATATACACTAACCAGGAGATGCTGCTGAACCATTGGCATTAGTCTGTTGCACTTCCTGCTGTTTGAGTGGTACGTAGAGGGAAGAAGAATTTTTACCAAAAAGAGTGCCGGTGTAGAAAGAACCTATCATAACTAAAAGGGTTATCATTATAATTTGGCCCGTTTTCCAATCGAATGCTCTCATGTTCATAAATCCCACCATTTTTATCTACCTCTATTTCTATGTAGGTGTATTTATATATACCTGTGTGTGTGTGTGTGCAGCACAGATGCAGATCGAGAGATCTCACATACAGTGAGTGAAATCTGTGTGTGTGAGAGAGAGAGAGGGAGGGAGTGAGGAGGTGAGTGTTATAAAATTGCTAATCTAGAATTCTTGAAAAGATTTTGATTTTAACAGACACCATTAGAACTTCATAAATCTAGATTTTTCTTACTCTTTTCCTTCTTAAATCAAGATTTACACTTGCAAAATTGAAAGAGAGAATATTTTGTATTTTTTGGTATATAAGCATTTAAATATAATAAGAAAAAAATCATTTGTTTTTTTGAATAGTTTCTTATTGGGATTATTGCATTTTTGGTGTCACAACTATAATTCACTGGCGTTTCTACCCCGTAACTTTTCGGACTGGCACATTTGGTGTCACAACTTCAATATCAGTGGCAATTTTGGTGTTAATTGAGGCTCAATTTCAAAATTGGCCATAAATTCTCCCATATGCGAGCCATGTGACATGAAAATTGGAGATTTTGACAATTCAACTCCTTTTCATTAAAAATAAATAAAATTATTTCCATCTACCAAGAACTAAGCAACTTAAATGTTTTTATTTGGTGAAGAAGAAGAAGGCGAGTAATAATTTAATTAAGGGAATGTTTGGTAAATTTTATAGGAAAAATTAGGATTTTGAATTTTGGTATTTTTTTAATGAAAAATATGTTGAATGGTCAAAATCTCTATTTTTCATGCCACATGGCCCGCACATGAGAGAATTTGGGGCCAATTTTGAAATTGGGCCTTAATTGGCACCATAATTGCCACTGATATTGAAGTTGTGGCGTCAAATGTTCCAGCCCAAAAAATTACAGGGTAAAAATGCCAGTGAACTATAGTTGTGGCACCAAAAATACAATGATCCCGTTTCTTATTAATCAATTAAAAGTATTACAGCAACTCATAAAATAAATATGTCCTGTTTTTTAAGAAGGTTATACAAAATTTCTAGAACTCATAAAAATCCTATTTTTTCTCTTTTAATTTCAGAAATGCAATCCAAACGAGTTCTTAAAACTTAAAAAAGTTCTCCCTCTTATATTATTTTATTTTTTTATTTCTTTTTTTAATATCAAACACACTTTTTCTTTTCATTATATGATGTATATCTTGTAAAACAAAAAAATATGCTGATTAAATGAACCCTGAATTGACATGGGCCGTAATTTTGAATTCCCAAAAATATGTTGGGCTTGTTCATAGACTTAAGTATTGAAAGAGAGCCCTGAATTTAAATGGGCTCTTCTTAACTTAATATAAATCTACTAATTAAGAACGCATTTTACGTTAATCAAATCCCATATCGAAGTTTCATTAGAAAACAAACCTTAATATATATCACTGCCAGAACAATAATGGATACGACCTTACTTGAACAGGATCTGTTCTATAGGCTCGTACATCTGTAACCTTGAGTTCTAAGGAGACAGGAAAATAAGTTTGGTGGATGAGCTATAACTGCTTGACCAGAGCGTGATTAACATCCCCATGGGTTGGGTTTCCGACTCATTGGTGCAGTAGAGGATCGTTCTCGGTCGGGGTTTCTCGACCGCGATGGTCTTGCGGTTGTCTGACAGACTCTTAAATCTTTTTTCTACTGGTAATGTTTTTCTGTTCAAGTGAGGTGGTGTTTCAGTAAATGGCTTTATTTCTGTTGTATTGTATGAAACATGGTCTTCTGCTTGAATTGCCTATATGTGAAAATCAATCTTCAATTAGCCCAGGGTCTGGCCTCCTGAGATAATGGAGGTTCAGAGCACATTTATAGAAGTGTCTTTATCATATTTTTCCTCTTTATCTCAATTGTATCATAATATGATGCAGTGGGCGTTTGGGTCGGGTAATTAAGGACCCGTCCCGATCTGATCGGATATTTCCGTTTGAGGACGAAAAAACAAATTTTTTGACATTTTGGGTTTGGGTACCGAACTCAAAATATATTTCGGATTGGGGTTTGGGTATTACATTTACACCGGAACGGGTATTTCGGGACCCGTTTGGGTATTGAATAAAAAAATGCTCAATTTGAGGACTTGAGACATTTGTGTTGTGTTTGTTTTGAAGTTATTGCGTATAATTTAATGTTTGAATTAACTTATTTTACAATTGTACATACATATACGTTAAAAAATAAGATTTAATGTATATTTATATATATATTTTAAAAAAAATATGTGAAATTTCAAGTACCCGAAACCCAAAATACTCAAAAATTGTGGGTACCCGAAATCTGGGTACCCACCCAAACAGGTCGAGTTTTGAGTGTGAAAATTCAATACCGGTCAGGCCGGGTACTCGACCCGCGCCCATCCCTAGAAAGAGGTATCATTTGCTGGAGTTATTTTCAAAATAAAGTGAATCTTGTGGGATAAAATTCCCGCATTTGGAAGATTTGAACACTTTAGTAATGTTTGTCTACTTAAAAGAATATCTTTTTTTTTTTTTTTGGCAAGTGTATATTAAATATTTTATACTCCTCCATATTATATATGCAATATCTTCGACTAAAACTAAATAGTTATACTCCTAAATCCGATTTTAATTTTTATGTGTTAATCAAATTTCAATGTTTGAATTTTAAAATTTAAAGGGCAGTTTTCAGACAGAAATTAACTGTTAAAATAATAGTTAAATTTTAAATGTTGTGTCTGTTAAAAGTGAACATATATGTTTAATTCAAATGAAGAATTGTTTCTATCCTGAATAGACAAAAATTCTACCTGTTAAAAGTGAACATATATGTTTAATTCAAATGAAGAATTGTTTCTATCCTGAATAGACAAAAATTCTACCTATAAAAAAGACTGCTAAGGTACAGAAAAAAATATATATATTTTTCTTCTCTTCTCAAGATTACTTACAAAACACTTTACCACGGAAAAATACTTTATAAGTTCAATAATTTTGTCAATTTCATGTGTGTCATGTAATAATTTTGTCAATGTCTAAAATATAGTAGGATAGAATTGGTCAATTAAGAATTTTGATTCGGTGGCGACAAACACATATTGCATTCCCGAAGAGGTGTAGAAATAAATATTACATGTGTGTCACTATTTGATGTACGTGACCATGTTCTCTTCTTCTCATTTCTGGTTAACCACTTATATATTATATGTCGGCTCCCAATTAGAGCACGAAATAAGAGGTATGTATCAAACACTTATAATAAGAAACTTTAGTTGAATAATATTTGGTGAATAAATGTAACATTGCTAGCTAAGTTATTGTATTTTAGAAGGTATGATGCCGTTTATTTATTTGTTAAGTGGATTAAAGGAAGTGGACGTTTATTCATTGTTGGACCTACATATTCGGTGAAGGGCATGGAAGGGGCAATTTTCGTCGACTTACTATTCCTTAAGGATGAATAAGGTAACAATATTTATTTTACTTTGAATTTGCCTCTAACATAGTTTTTTTTTTTTTTAAATG
Organism: Penstemon newberryi var. newberryi; assembly: GCA_030819805.1. Taxonomy (NCBI): domain Eukaryota; kingdom Viridiplantae; phylum Streptophyta; class Magnoliopsida; order Lamiales; family Plantaginaceae; genus Penstemon; species Penstemon newberryi. The sequence continues at coordinate 33,283,314 of JAUALY010000003.1, read as the reverse complement.
AGAAGGCCACCTCATTGAATTTCGTCAAAAACAGAAATTAAGTAATGTAAAGTACCAACATGTTCAGATCGAGATTCTTTTATACTATCATTTTGACACATTAAATGATTATTTCATATCTTTTTGATATTTAACAATTTTGAGACAACTAGTTATAAAAGGAGTTAATGGCAATTTACCGTATTTAATATTCATAATGTTCAGTTACCTTCATGTGATTCGAAAAAGAATAATTTACCCCATGTAATCTTATAAAAGTTTCACATCGTCTTCCTGCCATTTTTATATGTACCACTTTACACCCCCCCCCCCCCCCCCCCTCCCGGTGTTATGATAATGTGGCAATTTACCCCTCTGTGTTATCATTGACAATTTACCCCATATGTTATGATAAATGTGGCAATTTATCCCTTTATGTTATAGAAAAACTTTTCATGCCCACTCTTAATTTCGGCAAGTGAGCTACACTCTCCGACTGAAGGAGGTAAATTAATTTTTTTTATTTTTTTACAGGGGGTAAAGTACTATTTTTCAAATCACGGGGAGGGTAATTGAACATTATACATTTCACAGGGGAGTACATTGGAATTAGCTCTTAATAAAAGAGTCATTTGAGGTGGTTCAATTTTCTTATGGTAAGTGTAAGGACCATGAACCACTTCTGGCCTTGTCAACATTGTTGAACTCTAGTCAATTAGCCAAAAATGCTTAAGTCCATGTTGACAAGTAGAAGTGGGTCAAGTCTTTATTAACCATTCAAACAATTCATTCACAATAAATGTGGGATTGGGGCGTTACAATCTCCCCAACTCAAATACTCGACGTCCTCGTTGAGTCCTAATCAATAGCCCAAGACCGCCCTCGTGGATAGCACCACATAGTCGACTCTGATACTATTTCTAAAGACCCTGATCCACTTCTGGTCTTGTCAATATTGTTGGACTCTAATCAATTAGCCTAAAATGCTTAAGCCCATATAAACAAGTAAAAGTGAGTCAAATATTTATTAACCATTCAAACAATTCATCAACAATCAATGTGTGATTGTGGTGTTACAGTAAGGTAGGTGCATATGCTAATTCTTTGTTTGTTCATGCAGAGGGTTTCCCATGGATCATATTACTCTTGGACGTAATTTTGAATTGTTTTCTTTACAAAGAGGGCCGAATTAATGGGTCGGCGGAGGTGCAAAGCTTCATACTAGGCTGTCTGATGATGATTGCCTACAGAGTTAATCCGACACATGATCGGCCCGAGATTGTTTACCAATATTTGATCATACATGGATGAGCGGTCAGATTGCAAAGTTGGCCATTGTTTCAAGTTGCAATATGTACAATATGTGTTATGTAAGTTTTCTTCCTTGAACTACTAGTTGTTCCATTAATTTTAAATTATAATTTGATTTATATCCATGTCATATTCGTATTGTTCAATTTACTTCTCTATAATCTCGTAAAAGTTTCACAACGTCTTCCTAACATTTTTATATGTGGCACTTTACCCCATATATTATGATAATATGGCATTCCCCCCTCTCTGCTTTATGATAAATATGGCATACGTTTGGTGATATATTGCACTTGTACCAAAAGCCGTCACTTCTAATTTTTCAAGAACAAAATTGTCTTTTTCTCCTAATTATTTTATTTTTATCCGAGGAATTGCTGGTCAACGCTAATATGCATAAACTGAATGTTGAAGGTTTTCATTTTAATGATTTTAATTACTCCATTGACATTGTAAGGCCATCTCCAGCTGAAGCAGGCAATAGTTTCCTTATGCTTGCCTGCTTGCCTGCCTGTCTTGCCTAGTTGACATTGTAAGGCCATCTCCAGCTGAAGCAGGCAATAGTTTCCTTATGCCTGCCTATCATCTCCAACCGAACAACAATCCAAAACATTTATTTCAATTTCAAACTTTCCCCACTCTCACTTAACAATAACAACAACAACAACAACAACAACAATAATAATAATAATAAGTGATCTTAGTAAACATTTCTTCGAATTAGGTGTTTATTAGTAATCGCATCTGTTAAGTTGTTTAATTGATCTTTAAATTGTATTTTTAAATTAAGTTGCAATAATAATAAATATAATTAAGTCATATTTTATATTCATACTATATTTTTTAAAACTAAGACATATATAAATTAAAAAAAGTGACAAAAAAAATAATAAATTTGACATCGATTACTATATAATAATTTTTATCATTGTTAATAATATTTTTTCTTTTGAAAACGTTAATAATATTTAATTTATTAAGCGACTATAATTGTACTTCACATTGAATGATTGAATGGATCCATTTATTTAAGATGGGTCAATCAAGCATGTTTTAGTAAGATTGAATACTGGGAAAGAAAAAATATCACATCCTTCAAGTGTATTTTTTAGTTTTAATTTTAAAAGTTTATTAATTTAAATGTGTAAAAAAATATATAAAAACTTTTTAACACTTATTAATTATGATTTAATGTTTTCTTAAAAAAAAACTTAACCATAATCTTGGGATAAGGAGAGTTAAGTTTTTATCCCACATTGATTTGAAAATAGTGTTTGAGTGGTCTTCTAGTAGTATAAATATGAAGGAGAAAACATTATATCTTTCAAATTTATGGTTAAGTTTTTTTTTTGAAGAAAATATTAAATCATAATTAATAAGTGTTAAAAAAAAATTATATTTTTTTTACACATCTAAATTAAATAAATTTTAAAACAAAAATATAATAAAATAAAAAGCTTGGACGAGCGCTTGCAGCGCACACTCTCGTCCAGGAGCAGCCTGCCCGCAGACAGGCAACTCCCCCCGAAGGCCTGCCTGCCCTCCGGGTGGAGTTCCGTCTCCAGCCGACGGGGGGGCTATTGCATGCCTCCCCCCTTCGGCCTAATTAGCTACTTTCTAGATTATGGTTTTAGTTTCATATATACTTTGAGGGTAAATGCAAGATACCCTCATATGTTATGTTAAACATGTACGAAATTACTTTGTGAAATTCTTATAGCATAAAACCTCTTTGTACTCATAAAAACTCAGCACAAATCCTTCAATTTGTGAAAAATAGATCTTTACGGATCGACTTATTTCAAGAAATCATTTTTAAAATATTTTATGTTGTTCCCTACAACTTCACGTGAAAATATTTTGGATTTTCTAAATAAATCAAGGTTTTTACTTACAAAATTGAAGGACCCAATATTTTGTATTAACATTTGAATATAACAAAATTTCAATTTTTCCGCATAATCTCTCGTTGATAAAAAAAAAGTATTCACGTTAGGCTTTGTTAGGTTTGGTTTGTTTGAAAAAGAATAGAATTTTGAAGAAGGTAAAACAAAAATGCATCAATTTTCTTGAAAAAAATAAAATAAAAAATATTTGATTAAAAAGTATCGTCATTGTTCTATTTTTGAAATTTCACATGCTATTAAATTGATATATAACAATAACAATTCACTTTCATAAAACCATTTCTATAAAAACCTAGCATAAATAATATGTGTAGAAAAAAGCATTATTATTATTACTATATACCATATAATTAGTCAAACTCTAAAAAAAAAATCAAATTTATTTAATATATGTCTCCTTTTCTTTTCTCTTTTATATTTCTTTTAATTTCCTGTTGTTATTTTTTTAATTTCATTTTATTTAAATCAATCACACTATCAAATATGGTGATTAGAATGAGCCCTGGATTTACTTGGGCCTTAGACGGTGAATTCCCAAAACATATTGGGCTTGATCATAGACTTTAAGTACTGAAAGTCGAAACAGAGCCCTGAATTTAAATGGGCCCTTCTTAACTTAATATAAATCTCCTAATTAAGAACGCATTTTATGTTAATCATATCCCATATCGAAGTTTCATTACAAATCAAACCTTAATTTATATCACTGCCAGAACAATAATGGATACGACCTTACTTGAACAGGATCTGTTCTATAGGCTCGTACATCTGTAACCTTGAGTTCTAAGGAGACAGGAAAACAAGTCTGGTGGATGAGCTATAACTGCTTGACCAGAGCGTGATTAACAGCCCCATGGGTCGGGTTTCCGACTCATTGGTGCAGTAGAGGATCGTTCTCGGTCGGGGTTTCTCGACCGCGATGGTCTTGCGGTTGTCTGACAGACTCTTAAATCTTTTTTCTACTGGTAATGTTTTTCGGTTCAAGTGTTGTGGTGTTTCAGTAAATGGCTTTATTTCTGTTGTATTGTATGAAACATGGTCTTCTGCTTGAATTGCCTATATGTGAAAATCAATCTTCAATTAGCCGAAAAATGGGCTAATTGGATCTGGCCTCCTGAGATAATGGAGGTTCAGAGCACATTTATAGACGTGTCTTTATCATAAATTTCCCCTTTATCTCAATTGTCTCATAATAAGATACAGTGGGCGTTTGGGTCGGGTAATTTGGGACCCGTCCAGATCCGATCGGGTATTTTTCGTTTGAAATTTTATAAAATCGCATTAATTGGTAAGGTACATACTTTGTTAAAAAACCGCGAAATTATACCATATACACCCCTAATCAAAAGAATGTATTGCAACCTTACTGCAATCGCATATGGCCAAAATCTCCAATGGCTATTTTAAAACCTTATTGCATTCCCAAATGGCAAATGTCTTTCATAACTATCTTCATCTAAATTTGTGGACCTTTCTGCTTTAGGAATTTAGATTGTACTTGGGATTAGTCCCTGAATGCTGAAGAATTTGAAGCTATTTGTTGGCTGAACATTCAATTCCTACTTCCATCAATTTACTGGCACACCATATTGTGCACATCAACAGTTTTTATGCTTTTTTCTCAAAAAAAAAAAAAAAACATAGTTTTTATGCTTCAGAATTCCCAAAATCATACTCCCTCCATTTAAAAATAATTGTCGCTTTAGAGATTTGCACAGGTATTAAGGAAACTAATAATTAGCTTTGAATTTAGGAAAAAGTTAGAGTTATACCTAAAATACCCCTATTTATTTGGGAGAAGAAAGAGACCAATTGGTTAAAATAGAAGAGAAAGAGAAAAAAAAAAGGAGTAAATAAGGATAAAATTGAAAGATATGTTATTAATGATGTATTGGAATCGTAAAGCTACAATTAATTCGGAACAAGAAAAAATCTCTAAAGCGACAATTATTTTGGAGTGAAATTATGGAGGGAGTACAAAAATATCATCGAATGTTGACACACCAGAGATCATAGTCCAATAGTTTTGTCCATGTTACATGGATCTCCAATTGGTCATGAAAGTTCAACAAGAACTATGCATACCTATTGTCAAGTTTATCCAAAAAAAAAAAAAACTATTTTCAAAAGAAACCCACATTGAGTAATCCAGACGGTTTGTTCAGTCCAGGTAAAAATATCAATTTGAAGTTCAATTTATGATCCCATTATGTGTACAACATGAGGAACAATAAACTTTTTCATTGAGAGTGTAATTAAGCAACCTAAATTAGTAAAGAGATTGCATAAAACAATGATGAATTACAAATTTGTCAGTCCACATCCACAAAAGCAGTACAATCAATATCTTGCAGAGTCAATCTTCCCATGTATAATTCACTAGCATGGCCAGAACACAAAGGAACACACTTTCTATGTAGACCCTCATGAATCGAGCCCATTCCACGAATCCAACTATTCTCATCTAATGGATTCACATTAAGATGGTTCTGCAATAATCGTATCCTATACACTATTGTATCACTTCTATCACAAAAATGAGCAATGCACCTGTGAGAAGGTTCATCAGAAGCCAATGGAATTAAAGCTAACGTAATAGTTCCATCAACCGGTTCAGGGTCCGAAAGATTTCTATCTCCCATCATTTTAATCTCCCTTTCTGAAGGAAAGTACGTTTCTTCACAAACTTTCAAGTCCTTGGTGAAGTGTCTAATAGTCTCGTTCTTGGTAGCTTCGTGTTTCTCTGCTAAAGTCAAGATACAAGAGAATCTAAGATGATAAGTTACCATAATTTTAACCGTTCGGAAGTTATGACAACAGTTATAGAAATCGAGCCATCTTTTTCCTACTCCAGCATACCATTTGATTATGTCGATATCTTCAAGAACCATGAGTAAACTAATGGGTCTTGGACGACCCATTTGATTTGTAAAACCAACCATTTTGATGGCTTTACGTATAGTTTCTATGGGTGCATCGACTTTGATGCACCGTTTGGTTAAATCTTCGATAGTTCTCTTTGCGTATATTTGCTCCTCTTCTTCTTCTACTCTTCTCACTTCTTCTTCCAATTCCTTTTTAGCTTTTACGGGCTTTAAGTACTTGTCGACTTGCTTCTGAAAGTTGTCATAAGAATGAACGAGCTCATGTGGGAGCTGATCTCTGATCCTTCCTAATGATAGAAAATCTCCGGCTGTGAGGTTGCGGTGCCATTCCCATCGATCATCCACGGATTTTAGAAATTCTTCGACAACTTCATTACCCCAAGTGCTAAAGATTTCTCTAACTTCATTCTCAATTTGGAAATCGAATTTGAAACCATTACTTTGCTTCAGTTTCTTTATCACGTGACTCATTAACTTCATTCCCAATTTCTTCCTATTTCTCTCTCTTGCGTTCTTTAACTCCAAGAGTCTGACTTCTTTCTGTCTTTGATACTTTTTTTGCGCCCTAATTGCTTTTTGAGTCTTTGGTGGATGCAGAATAGATGGTGCAACTGCCTGAAGCTCCATACCCAAAAAAACAATTTTTTCAGAAACCGCACTATGAATAACTGTTATCGATCTATCTACTCTCAAATTCAAATCTTGTTCCAAAAAGTTTACGACTCTATTCTTCAAATCCAAAGTCATCATCTTTGTTCCTGACGTGAGAATCAATATCTCATCTAAATACCGAACGGCATAAATTTTCAAGGGCTTATAAAAAACACTACCCGAATTCAATGACCCCGAGACAAGCTCATCTTCATCAAACTTGGGATTCTGTTTATTAGTTTTTAGCCGTAATTCTTGAAGTTCCTTATCGAACTGATTGAAGTAAATATTAACTAAAATCGAACTTAGTGCACATTCTTGAGGCAAACCTCTACCTAAACAAACCCCATCAAGTTCAATTCTAACTACATCACTCTCAAACAACTTTCTTATCAATTTAAGAAATGCATCATCTTCAATTTTCTCCCCCAGTACCAAACACAACTTATCAACATGCCTAGAATCAAAGAATTCATGATCAAATTTAACACTAAACCACCAATTAGGATTTTCTACAGAATTCTTCAAATAACGAATCGCAGTGTGGCGGCCCATGTTAGCTCTGCCCCCATACGAAAACGTAACAAACCTATCATCGTATATAACCTCAAGTACAATCCTTATAGCTTCAAGCAGAACTTTAAGCTTCAAATTAGGTAAAGCTAGGGTTTTACCTTTTGGGGATTGGGGAAGAATCGGAACGCAGCAAGGAACAAGGTCGAATGAATTGTTGGAAAGCTGAAAGGAGAGGTCATGGAGGGAGAAGAAGTGAGTGGAGACCAAGTCGACAGTGAGATGCGGCGGCGCGTGTTTGGTGAGGTTGTTGCAAGCGGTGAGAAGAAGGGAGGGTGAAGCGACGACGTTTGAGAGGAGGTCATGGAATTTGTTACGGTGGTAGTGAGAGAGGACTAGGGATTGAAGAGCTGGTTTTGTGAGAGGTTGGGGTTCTGTGGATAGGTGGCGGACGGTGGAGAAAGGGAAATTTACGGCGGCGATTGTAGTGGCGGATTTGGGCTTTCTAAAGAAGCTTAAGATCATTTGAGAAAATTATTTGTGTTTCAGGCATTTCTTGCATTAAAAAAAGCGAGATTTTTGGGCATGACTATAATTTTTCTTTTTTTTTCTAGAATTATTTCGACCTCAATATAATAAATTTAAATAAGAGAAATTGAGTCTAAATGAATGACTTTTGAGTTTTTTGTTGTGAGTTTTGATTAACTCGAACACAAATCAAAGCAAACACCTTAATGTACTTACAAATACTTTGTGATTTATTGAAGAATAATTACATGCATCTTTCCTTAGGTTTGTACATCCGAGGTTTCAATAATTACAAAAATATCTTTCTACTTTAGGTTTTATCTTATAGATACATCATTTGCCTATTAGCTTTATAAATTTAATGTTCATTATGCTTTTGATGAACTTCCATCAAGTTTGACCTTAAGTTGGTCCAAAAATTTTGGAAGAAACGCATCTTTTTATATTAAGCATGTGACTTGCATGAAATGAGAAAGTGTGCATGACTATTAATAAACATTAAGGTGTGTATTTGTAAACTCAAAAAAAAAATTATAACTTTCAAAGTATTGCTTTTATACAGGGCCGGCCCTTCCACTAGGCAACTCAGGCGGTTGCCTAGGGTCCCGAGGGTGGAAGGGCCCCCAATTTTTTAGGTACATGATATATATATATATATATATATATATATATATATATTTTGTAATTTAATAATTGAAATGTGATTTATTTTCCGTACATGGTTATATGATATATAAGGACTTAGGAATGTAGTGAACAAAATAGAATCAAACAATGTATTATTCAAAATGGTTAATTTTATTTTCGAGTTTGAGATTGTATTTAATTAAATAAGACGAGCTCAAAAGAGCTTTAATCGAGTCTAACATAACTCAAGCCCGAGTAACTTTACATATATTTATATTTAGTTTATCGAGTTGATCTCGAATAAAGTTTCTAAGACTATTAAAGTTCAAGTTTGATATGTATAATAAATGTGGTCCGAACCACCTTTTATTGACCATACTTGAATCAAATATAAAGTGATTTAGTTTAATTTTATTAGATTTTGAATTGTTTATCCATTTTCACATTGCTTATGTCAGCCACATTTTGTAGTAATGTTACACGAGTATAAAAAATTTATTATGATACATTTTAACTATATTTTAATTCTATTAATGAGTATTTGTTATACTCCTATAATTATATGTATCACACTTATCATATTTGTTTGCTGAAAGAAGATTTTAAAAAAATTAAGAATTAATGAAAACATATTTATGACTAACTATATCAAAAAATTAAGAGTATTTGTCATTTTATCTATATAGAAAGGATAGTTGATAAAAATTAAAATTTATATTAATCAATACTTTTGCATTTTAAAAAAATATAAGAAAATAATATTTATTACACAATTTTCTTATAATATAGGGCCCAAAATTTAACTTTCGCCTAGGGCCCCAAAATGTCTAGGACCGGCCCTGCTTTTATATATAGTACACCAACTTGTTGTACAAATAATAATTTTAAGACAGAGTCTTATTTACTTTCGGTATAATTATTTAATTAATTATTTTACAAGAAAATATGTTGGATTGAATTTAAAAGTAAATTAGGAATGTTAAATTATAGAAGAAAAGGAAAAACAGTATACATTTTAATAGATTATTGATTATGAACATTTAATTTATAACAAAGTTTTAATAGAACTAATTATAAATAATAGTATTAAACAAATTACAGAGTACATATTAGAGAAATACTCACATTAATAGGAGTTGAACTCATGACCTCTTGGTCATGGAGTATCAGCTTTAGCCAACAAATTACCGCCTCGTCATACACTTTAATATAAATATTCATATAAATTTGTTGACCCATAGAATTTGAATAAGATTGACCCATTAAAATTTAATATTTTTATTTTCTTTGTAATATTAGGGACATAAGTAAAAAAAATCTTAAGTTATAAAAAGGAAAGTCATTGTAATTTATTAAAATAGGACTCATAATTTCTATAATTTCACAAACATTAGGGTAGGTGATGATTGTAATTAACTAACTATCCCACTAATCAATAATTGAAAATGATGAGAATGAAATAAATATTGATGAGTCTGAAGATGTTGCATAGGATGACAATAATTGAAAATGATGAAAATGAGAATGAAACAGATATTGACGAGTCTGAAGAAGATGTTGCATAGGATGACTCTTATATAGACGATCAATGTAATAATTTATGGTAAGTATTTCTGGTAATTGATAAATTCTTCTATGTCTTAAAATTTGCAAAAAAAAACATCAAGATTAAACTAATTTTTTCCAAATTTTTTCTTTCATGAGAGTTTCATCAAATATTTTTTTTATGTCGTTGCAAGTGGCGCATAGTATACTTTTAGGTGGTTGTTACAACTTCATTCATATGTAAATCCAATTTCGTTATAATTTGTCCTTTCTTAGCATACTATGATGTTTGATTTGAGGTCTTTCTTGCAAGTGATACATTTGCCTATTGTTCTTGGCTTTGGAGGCTTCTTCTTTATTTTGAGTGCAAGTTAGTAGATTAGCTATTACCTCAGAAAATATTCGTAGCTATTCCTTTATTGTCAGATTCTAGAGTCTGGAGTCACATACCGTGATATTAGTCAATTTGTTTTCTTTTTTTGTTCGTGTTTTAATTTTATTTTTTTTACCTTTAGATTTTATAGGGAAATATGAGTTTGATGAATAGCATTTCATGGAATTGTGTCACTAGTTTATGCATTCACCTTCCTTCTAAGGAAGTATGATTTCTCATATGCTCTATTTGTATGTGACATCTTTATCATAATGTTATTCACCTGAAAAATTGTTCATTGAGTTACTAAACATGTATTTGTGCAGTGGGTTCAATGTGACAAGTGTGAAGCTTGGCAACATCAAATATGTGCACTATTCAATGGTAAGAGAAATGATGGTGGACAAGCAGAGTACACTAGTCCAAATTGTTATAGAAAAAAGTTGAAAGAGGAGAACACATGCTATTGCCCCATAGTGATGTTCTTGGAGCGAATGATTTGCCTAGAACAATTTTAAGCGATCACATCGAGCACCGATTTTTGCAAAGCTGAAGTAAGAAAGGCAGGACAGAGCAAGGCTTCACGGGAAAAATTATGATGAGGTGATTCATTTATACTTATTTGTAAGCATGAGATGTTTAATTCTCCATTATTCTGGAATGATGTTTCACAAGAGATATATGATTTAGACGTGTTGTTTCCATTGTTGGGACATGCCTTGTACATTTTTTGTGAGGTGCTATGGATCAGATTTGAAATACAAATTGTTACTTCTAAGGCCTTTCATAATAGCCATAGAACTCTGTGTAACTTCCAATATTCCGACTTCCATAGTTACTTTGAATCGCTTCGATTCCAAAGCACCCAAAGATATCAGATTTTTCTTCAAATTTGGCACATACCATACGTTTGACAGAGCCCGTATGGTTCCATCATACAACTTCAATTTGATCACACCGACTCCTTTTCTTTTGCAGGCGTGATCATTTCCCATAAGGATTGTTCCTCTACTAGCAAGATCCAAACTAGTAAAATAGTCCTTATTGAGACACATATGATAGGAACATGTCGAGTCAACAATCCACTCGGATGAACTATTTCCAGTTGTAGTAGCCAGAGCAAAATATGAATCACCATTTTCCACGAGGACCACATTGACCTTCGTATTTGAGTTGTCATTTTTCGCCTTTGAACAATCCTTCTTCCAATTGACCTTATCTCGGCAATAAGCAAATTCATCCATTGCCGAAAATTTTTGGTTTTTCGTCGATCTCGACTTGGGACGCGGTCGGTTTCCACCTTAAATGTGCTTCTTGCCTTCAAATCTACCCCTTGTCAACAAAGCCTCGAATTTATCATTTTGGGCTTGTTCGTCACGTTTTCGAAATTCGTTGTTCATCAAAGCATTTGATACATCCTCGAACTTCACCAAATCTTTTCCATAGATCAAAGTGGTAGCCAAGTGTTCATACGATCGGGTAGTTAATTTAACAACACAAGGGGTTTATCCTCATCCAAATTTAATAGATAAGTTATCAACTTGTTGAAAACTTTTAAATGATCCAACATTGGCGTACCTTCTTTGTATTGGAATCGAAAAAGCTTTCATTTAGATACAAACGATTCTCAATAATTTTCGCCATGTACTTGTCTTCAAGTTTTTGCCATAGCACCTTCGCCATGGTCTCTCTCATTACCAAGTATTTGGCATCTTTTGCAAGGCAGAGACGGATAGACCCACATGCCAATCTATTAATTTTCAACCATTCCGGTTCCTACATAGACTCTGGCTTTTTCTCCAAAGTTATGTCCGAGCCCTATTGAATCAGAACGTCCATCATCTCGCACTGCCATTTGCAAAAACTATTAGTTTCATCAAATTTTCGACTTCAAATTTAGCGTTTGAAATCGATATTTTTTACTGTGAATTTCAATTGGAAGATGCTGACGGAGATACAATTATCTTCTCCATATTTTCGTCTGTAGCCATTTGCCCAAGTTTTACATTGGGCTCCTATACCACTTGTTGTGCGGAAGCATGTTATTGATTAAACAAATGCTAAAAATGAACAAAAGATAACTCACAATCTCAAAGACACAGATTTAACGAGGTTCGACAAAATATGCCTAAGTCCTCGGAAGCAATATGGAACTAATCAAATTGATGATGGTGAATACAAATGGAGAGAACCAAACAAGAAAGAAAAAACACTCTATTTGTTTCTCACTCAAAACTCTCCTACTTTTCTCTCTCGACTTCATGTGTCCAATACTTAAAATGTCTTCAATTTATAGAAGAAGAAAATCGCGTAAAATAATTTACGCATGCAAATAGTCGTGCAAGGTAGGATAATATATAATTTGACATCATCTTCTTCATCAATTTTCATTTGGTTACTGACATAAGCAAAAGAAAAAGACCCATGACATGCATTGTAAAGCTTTCAACACTCCAATAGTGTTTTTCTTTATTGGGGTGGACCCCACAAATTTTTACAAAACCAGCATAAACCCTAACCAAAAAATGAGAGGAAAATGTTACTCGGGAGATTACTCTCGAAGAAACTCGGTAGCCTCAATCGTTTTTCTTGTTCCAACTTTTCAAATGCCCTCATCTCTCCACATATTTACAAATATCCCACTGAATCATCCAATCTTCCTAAACCTTATTCATCCAATCTACCTATGTTGACGAGGAGGTTTCATTCGATGCTAGTTGGGGTTGGTGTATATAAGTTTCCCGAAGGGGATAGAGCTTCCACTGGTGTATATTATTTCCCCAAAAAGAAGAAGGCCTTTTATTCGACTGGTGATGGTGATGAAGGACTCGAAATATCTAAACTCGGGATTACTCAAGACATTGTCTTGGCTTTGGATAAAAATTTATTTTACGTGATTATTCTTATAGAAATTTAGTTTATTCATAATTAAATAGATACCGTGAAATGGAAACAAAGAATCTGAATTGGCATGGCAGTAATGGGCTTTACTGGTTTTGAATTTTGTTTGCATTCTGATTGAATAAAGGGTTTTACTAGTTTTGTACTATGTTTGCATTCATTTAATAAATACAATTAAATTGCTGATCTTTTCCTAATTAAAAAAATGTTTTTTGCAATGACAGAATGTTGTTTAGGAACCAACTATGCATGGGCGTGGCATGATTGTCGAGCTTGAATGGGAACAGGGAATATACTAGTTTTCGGGATTCCTAGAATGGATAAGATCTTTCAATTTAAAGAGATACATGGGTGCGCTCTCTTAAAACCAATGTTTCAATATCTGGACTTTTTTTTTATTATGATTAGTCATAGGCCGAAGATATATGTTTTCTTAATCATTAATCATGCAGACGAAGAAGGTATCATTTATTGATTATTATGGCTTCAACTAGAGAACTAGCTCATCAAATAGAGAAGGAATTTGTTGAGTCTGCCCCCAAAATTAGCTACTAGGTGTGCCTATGGGGGTGTTTTGGATGGTTACAAATGAACTATCTTCTCCTATTTATACTTCCACCTCCTTGAATGGACGGTGATGATCAATCCGATCTAACGGTTGATATTAATTCTCTAGACCCTTCTACCACTATCAATAAAATGTAGAACTATGTACAAGCTTGTGGAATACTCTAGAATCTCCTACTATATACAAAATTATTTTATATAGAGAGTAGTAGAGAATTCTAGAACCTCCAAGGGTGGCAAAGCTTTAACTAGGCCAGGCCTTGTCGTCGGGTTTCTTTGTTGCACACGTCGGCCTCCCAACGTGCGGTCCGTTACAATAAGCCCTAACCAAAAAAGGAGAGGAAAATGTTGCTCAGGAGATTACTCTCGAAAAGACTCAGTACCCTCAATCATTTTGGTTGTTCCAACTTTTCAAATGCCCTCATCTCTCAACGTATTTACACATATCCCACTGAACATCCAATTTTCCTAAACCTAAATCATCCAATCTCCCTATGTTGACGAGGGGGTTTCATTCGATGCTAGTTGGGGTTGGTGTATATAAATTCCTCGAAGAGGATAGGGCTTTTACTGGTGTATATTGTTTCCCCAAAAAGAAGAGGGCTTTCTCTTCGAGTGGTGATGTGATGAAGGACTCGAAATATCTAAGCTCGAGATTACGCGGAACATTGTCTTGGCTTTGGATAGAAGGAGGATCTTTAAGTTTTCCCCATTCAGGTTTAGTATTTTAATCTCAAAAATTTTTAAAAATTCATTTTACGTGATTATTCTTATAGAAATTTAGTTTATTCATAATTAAATAGATACCAAGAAATGAAAACAAAGAATCTGAATTTGCATGGCAGTAAAAGGCTTTACTGGTTTTGAGCTTTGTTTGCATTCTAATTGAATAAAAGGCTTTACTGGTTTTTTACTATGTTTTCATTCGGATTGAAAAAATACTATGAAATTGTTAATCTTTTACTAATTAAAAATATATTTTTTTGCAATGGCAGAGGGCTGTTTTGGAACCAGTTGTGCATGGGCGTGACATGATAGGTCGAGCTAGAACGGGAACAGGGGATAAGCAAGCTTTCGGGATTCCTATCATGGATAAGATCATTCAATTTAGTAGATACATGGGTGCGCTATCTTAAAACTGATGTTTCAATATCTGCATTTTTTTAAAATTATGATTAGTTATGGGGATGAAGATATATGTTTTCTTAATCATTAATCATGCAGTCGAAGAAGGTTTCCTTTATTGATTATTATGGCTTCAACCAGAGAACTAGCTCATCAAGTAGAGAAGGAATTTTCCAAGTCTGCCCCAAAATATGTGTGCCTATGGGGGTGTTCCAATATATCAGCAAATGAGTACTCTTATCCATGGTGTAGATGTGGTTGTTAAAACCATTGGGTAGGTAATTGATTTGATCAAGCGCGGTGCTTTGAATTTATCAGAAGTGAAATTTGTTGTCCTTAATGAAGTTGATGAAATGCTTAGTGTTGGATTCACAGACGTTGTGGAGACTATATTGGGATATATAACACAAAAACATCAAACCATGATGTTTTCAGCTACAGTGCCAACTAGACTTACCCAAACTTCTAAAATGATCTAGTTATCGTTGATGTTGTGAGATATGGAACCTTTTGTTTATACTTGTAAGAATTCAAATTATTGGATTGAGCAATATTAGATCAAAATTATAAATTTATTGTAACCCCAAAAGTATTTGTTCACTAACATGCACTTATTGACGTCAACTTATGTTATTATTTCAGGTAGGAGAGTCCAACCAGAAATTAGCAGATGGGATTACCTTATATTCCATTACATCGGACTAGTGACAGAAACTAGCAATTATTGAGCCTCTGATAAACGTATGAATTTTGAACATGTAATATGTTTAGTTATAATTGATTTGTACTCCCTTTACTGCATTATTTTGTAGTCTTAAAGTTACTGTTAGTTATCAAGAACATCAACATTGTTTATCATGTTACTTTATCTTAAATTATATTGTACATACCATACCCAATATGATATTTTAATTACATCAACACTATTATGAACATGATATGTACAAAAAATAGGAAGATTGCATACAAATGTTCATGTAAGATGTTTGCTACAAAGATTTTTGGCTAACATAGGAAGATTTGTGTTAATTACAAGGATTTGAACACTATCTATTGTAGAGAATTTCTTGTAGAGTGAATTGTCAAGAATATAATTTTCTCTTGCATTCTCACTCCGATTTTGAACTAGAGAGAGAAACTAGCAATTATTGGGCCTCTGATAAACCTATGAATTTTGAACTTTTAATATGTTTAGTTATAACTAATTTGTAGTACATTTACTGCATTTATTGTGTAGTCTTAAAGTTACTGTTAGTTATCAAGAATGTCAACATTGTTTAATGTGTTTTGTAATCAGGAGCATGCCAAGGGAGGCAAATGCACTGTTTTTACTCAAACAAAGCGTGATGCCGGTTGATTGACATATGGCATGGAAAGGAACTTTGAATGTGAGGCATTACATGCAGTATTTTAAAAACCGGACATGCCCGACCAATTTGACTGGTTTAATCGGTAATCGGTTGCCAGTCCGGTCCGGTTAATTCTCTAAAATCAGCTTTGTTCCTGATCAGTTCGAACCAGAAAAAACAGGTCAAAAATCGGTAAAACCAATAAACCAGTAAACCGATTGAACCACTGGTTCACTTATAAAGAGAAAAAATTTATGCAACGAACTTTTACTTCTCTTACGTGGCCTTTAAACTTCAAAAATACTCTCACATCACTTCTTCTATTTTTCACTTTGAATCAAACAAAATCAATAAGAAACTAAAAATATTTTATATAATACATTATAGAAATATATTTGAGCATCAATTTAATTAGAAAAGTCATTTTATCCCTAACTTCAAGTATTTTTCCTTTTTTTATATAAAGGTCTCTGTGACAAAATTCATCAATATTTTCTATTTTCCATAGGTGATTAGCTATAAAAAAAAAAAATTTGATATGGTGTTTATTATAATTTGAATTATTTCCTTGATATCATGTTATCATACTTGTAATTTGGTTGCTATCGTTCATTCTCAACTCAAGATTTGTAGGAAAAATAATTGGTCATGAGATAACATTTAGTTTATGTAATAAACTTGAAAAAATGGATAAGATTTTTTTAAAATAGTTGATTACATACATTAAAACTTAAATTAAATTAATACTTTGTAATGACGTCACACCGGTTAAACCAGTGGGTAAAACGATTAAACCAATCTAACTAGTAACCAGTAAGGCTACCGGTTCGATGTCCGGTCCGGTTTTTAAAACATTGATTACATGTCGGCATATATATATAATGTAATTAGTTTAAAATGAAATTGCAATTTTTTAAATTGGGACTAAATCTCTTCAAACTTGTAAATTTGTCGGCCCGAAATATTTTTGTAAATTAAAAAAAAAATATATTACTAGTTGAGTTTTTATACTTTATTAGTTATTATGCAATATTTGTTTATAAATAATGTTATGTTAAAATGTATAGTAATACGGATTTGTATATCATTTGGTGGGCTGATACGAATGGGCATATTGTCAGCTCAAGAAATCGGTTTGGGCTATTATTAGTTGTTCCTAGTCTTGAATTGGATCAAATAACCCGACCCAACAAAGAGAAACCAAACTGCCTTGCATATTAGCCAGTAAAACCCTCTCATCTCCTTCACCTCTCTCCCATAAACCCTAACCAAAAAAGGATAGGAAAATGTTGCTCAGGTGATTATTCTCGAACAGACTCAGTACCCTCAATCATTTTTCTTGTTCCAACTCTTCAAATGTATTCATCTCTCCACATATTTACACCTATCCCACTGAATCATCCAATTTCCCTAAACCTGAATCATCTAATCTCCCTATGTTGACGAGGGGTTTTCATTCGATGCTCGTTGGGGTTGGTGTTTATAAGTTCCCCGAAGAAGATAGGGCTTCGATCCACTGGTTTATTTTACTTCCCCGAAGAGAAGAGGGTCTTCTCTTCGAGTGCTGATGGTGATGAAGGACTCGAAATATCTAAGCTCGGGATTTTGCAAAACATTGTCTCGGCTTTGGATAGGAGGGGGATCTTTAAGCTTTTCCCCATCCGGGTTTAGTTTTTTTATCTCAAAAAATTTAAAAATTTCATTTTAGGTGATTATTCTTATAGAAATTTAGTTTATTCATAATTACATAGATACCATGAAATGGAGACAAAGAATCTAAATTTGCATGGTAGTAGAGGGCTTTCCTAGTTCTGAACTCTGTTTGCATTCTGATTGAATAAAGGGCTTTACAAGTTTTGTACTTTGTTTGCATTCGGATTGAATAAATACGATGAAATTTGCTTTGTATATTCTAATCACTTCATACACCTTGTGGCCAATCTATACTTTATAGAAGATGTTTGTGTTGTGGATTTCCAGTTTGCCTTAACTGGCAATATGAATGTATATATCCTTGTATTCGTTTTCCAGCTATCTCGTTCCTTTCTTCCTTCATTGTCAGATTCTAAAGAGTCACATACCGTGATGTTAGTCTAGGAAAGTTTGTGGTTCACATATTCTGAAAAACATCTTTTAAGTGAAATATGTTGAAACATTCATTCTCTTTTTGAGGTCGAATTATTTGTTGAAATTTGTTGTGTTTGTTAATTTTCAGGGACTTGTCTTATAATAACTTGAACTTGATTGGGATGCATGCATGCCCATTAGAATGAATTGGATCTTTGGATTCTATGAATGTACATTCATGCCCACGAGAATTTTTACAATTACAAGGATGATAGAGATTTTATTTTATCAAGCCTTTGCATATATCAAGTGTCTATATCTTTATTACTGATGGACATATGTAAGAGGTTCCATGTGAAATTAAGGTCTTTCAAGGCACCTTAATTTAGTGACTCTACTATTTAGTAAAACATTTAGCTTTGATAATTAGTGCAGTGATTGATTATTATTAATTATATGTAGTATATAATTTAAATATTTCTTTTTTCTTGAAATAGTTGAGTACATTTTAGATATCAGCTTGGTGCATGACGAAAAAACAATTAAAGCATTGATATAGGGGCAAGCTGTCAATGGGCCGGATTATAATTCGAATGATCGAATTCGATCTGATTTATTATGATATTTATTCGATTAGAGATTTGATGAATATGACTCGATTATGAATATTTGTCATCCGAAATCAGTTGAACGAATATGAATATAGTCTGATCCGATTCGTTAAAGATGTCCGATGACATTATGTTAAATATGTAATGTGATGTTCATATATACATTATTTAAACCAACATAAAAGTAAAAATATATGTAGTCTTTTTAAAGCTTAACTTCATTAAATAAGTAACCCAAAAAATTGCATTAAAGATGCTTATGAATTGACCAACCATTAATTTACCCAACAAAAAAGACCACCCATTATGACATGATGGACCAGACTATTTTCTCTTTATTACAAAAGTCCGATGAGCCATATCTTTTTCTTTTTTTTCTTGAGAAACATATGGGCTGCCCATATCATATGAACATGTTCATATAATTCCTGCCTTTCTTTCCAAATTTATTATAAAGGCAAATGAAAAAAACCTAATCTAACTCAAGAACTATGACGCCTTCATTTCTTCCTTGATTTTCCCTTCAACTTTTCCATCTTCTTTATCTCTCCACTTTTCCAAACTCTCTTCTTCATTTTTCCCGTTCAACTTTTCCTTCTTTTTCTTACTCTTTATTCCAAATGAAGAAAAGAGAAGCAATTTTTTTTGGTTTTAATGGATCCGGATATTTCAATCGGATCTCAGATATCCAACGGATCCAAATCCAGTTGCAGTTTTGAAGTATCATAACGGATTCAAACCAAATCCGATTAGAATAAAAATATTTCTTCCTTGTTTTAACTTATTTGGTTGTGAAGTTCAGAAGTTATGAAATAGAAATAATAAATATTATTCAAGTTTGATTTATGAACAAACAAATAAATTTAAAGTCTATGTGATACATGATTCAAAATTTCAATGAAATAAAGGATAGTTATAGCTAATTTTGATGTGTGAACACAATAACAATTCTGCTACTTGGTTTATCATATTAATCCAACTACAAACTACAGCAAAACAAAGAATTGAACATCAGTGTTCCTCGTGTAGCAGTATCATCAGCTATTATATGAAATACAATATGACATCAATTTGCTAGTCAACGTTTTCGTTCTTGTCGCCATTTGTAGACAGGTCTTGAGGTTGGAGAAACAATTTCATCTTCACGAAGTTTGCGTTTCCTACCCTTTTTCTGCCCCAAGCAAAACATATAACATCATCAATTTTACTAAAAGAGACCAAGTGGAAAAATTGCATAATTAGTCCTACGAACTGAAACCCCTTGAATTTTGGTCTCGTGCTTTATATAAGTACTCTTTTGGTCCCAATATTTAAATATTTTACACTTTTGGTCCGATCACCTTCTTCCCATCCATTGGGACCCAAAGTGCAAAACCAAGACAATACAATGGGACAAAAAGTGCAACTTTATAAAGTGTGCGACTCAAAGTGCAAAATATTTAGAAATTAATTTTACGAAACCAAGTGGTCTCGTGCCTTATATAAGTACACTTTTGGGCCCAATTAAATTATCCTTATATACGTATGGTTCCATCATACAACTTCAATTTGATCACACTGACTCCTTTTCTTTTGCAGGCGTGATCATTTCCCATAAGGATTGTTCCTCTACTAGCAAGATCCAAACTAGTAAAATAGTCATTACTGAGACACACATGATAGGAACATGCCGAGTCAAGAATCCACTCGGATGAACTATTTCCAGTTGTAGTAGCCAGAGCAAAATATGAATCACCATTTTCAACGAGGACCACATTGACCTTCGTATTTGAGTTGTCATTTTTCGCCTTTGAAGAATCCTTCTTCCAATGGACCTTCTCTCGGCAATAAGCAAATTCATCCATTGCAGAAATTTTTTGGTTTTTCGTCGATCTCGACTTGGGACGCGGTCGGTTTCCACCTTTAATGTGCTTCTTGCCTTCAAATCTACCCCTTGTCAACAAAGCCTCGAATTTATCATTTTGGGCTTGTTCGTCACGTTTTCGAAATTCGTTGTTCATCAAAGCATTTGATACATCCTCGAACTTCACCAAATCTTTTCCATAGATCAAAGTGGTAGCCAAGTGTTCATACGATTCGGGTAGTTAATTTAACAACACAAGGGGTTTATCCTCATCCAAATTTAATAGATAAGTTATCAACTTGTTGAAAACTTTTAAATGATCCATTGGCGTACCTTCTTTGTATTGGAATCGAAAATGCTTTCGCTTTAGATACAAACGATTCTCAATACTTTTCTCCATGTACTTGTCTTCAAGTTTTTGCCATAGCACCTTTGCCATGGTCTCTCTCATTACCAAGTATTTGGCATTTTTTGCAAGGCAGAGACGGATAGACCCACATGACAATCTATTAATTTTCAACCATTCCGGTTCCCACATAGACTCTGGCTTTTTCTCCAAAGTTATGTCCAAGCCATATTGAATCAGAACGTCCATCATCTCGCACTGCCATTTGCCAAAACTATTAGTTCCATCAAATTTTCGACTTCAAATTTAGCGTTTGAAATCGATATTTTTTACTGTGAATTCCAATTGGAAGATGTTGACGGAGATTCAGTTATCTTCTCCATATTTTCGTCTATAGCCATTTGCCCAAGTTTTACATTGGGCTCCTATACCACTTGTTGTGCGGAAGCGTGTTATTGATTAAACAAATGCTAAAAATGAACAAAAGATAACTCACAATCTCAAAGACACAGATATAACGATGTGCAACAAAAATATGCCTAAGTCCTCAGAAGCAATATGGAACTAATCAAATTGATGATGGTGAATACAAATGGAAAGAACCAAACAAGAAAGAAAAAACACTCTATTTGTTTCTCACTCAAAACTCTCCTACTTTTATCTCTCGACTTCATGTGTGCGATACTTAAAATGTCTTCAATTTATAGAAGAAGGAAATCGCGTAAAATAATTTACGCATGCAAATTGTCTTGCAAGGTAGGATAATATCTAATTTGTCATCATCACTCTTCATCAATTTTCATTTGGTTACTGACATAAGCAAAAGAAAAAGACCTATGACATGCATTGTAAAGCTTTCAACACTCCAATAGTGTTTTTCTTAATTCAGGTGGACCCCATAAATTTTTAACAAAACCAGCATAAACCCTAACCAAAAAATGAGAGGAAAATGTTACTCGGGAGATTACTCTCGAAGAGACTCGGTAGCCTCAATCGTTTTTCTTGTTCCAACTTTTCAAATGCCCTCATCTCTCCACATATTTACAAATATCTCACTGAATCATCCAATATTCCTAAACCTTAATCATCCAATCTACCTATGTTGACAAGGGGGTTTTATTCGATGCTAGTTGGGGTTGGTGTATATAAGTTCCCCGAAGAGGATAGAGCTTCCACTGGTGTATATTATTTCCCCAAAAAGAAGAGGGTCTTTTCTTCGACTGGTGATGGTGATGAAGGACTCGAAATATCTTAACTCGAGTGTACGCAGGATATTGTCTTGGCTTTGGATAAAATTTTATTTTACATGATTATTCTTATAGAAATTTAGTTTATTCATAATTAAATAGATACCGTGAAATGGAAACAAAGAATCTGAATTTGCATGGCAGTAATGGGCTTTACTGGTTTTGAACTTTGTTTGCATTCTGATTGAATAAAGGGTTTTACTGGTTTTGTACTCTGTTTGCATTCATTTAATAAATACAATTAAATTGCTGATCTTTTCCTAATTAAAAAGATGTTTTTTGCAATGGCAGAGGGTTGTTTTGGAACCAGCTATGCATGGGCGTGACATGATAGGTCGAGCTAGAACGGGAACAGGGAATATACTAGTTTTCGGGATTCCTAGCATGGATAAGATCTTTGAAAGAGATACATGGGTGCGGTCTCTTAAAATCAATGTTTCAATATCTGGATTTTTTTTTAATTATGATTAGTCATAGGCCAAAGATATATGTTTTCTTATCATTAATCATGCAGACGAAGAAGTTATCATTTATTGATTATTATGGCTTCAACCAGAGAACTAGCTCATCAAATAGAAAAGGAATTTGTTGAGTCTGCCCCAAAATTAGCTACTAGGTGTGCCTATGGGGGTGTTTTGGATGGTTACAAATGAACTATCTTCCCCTATTTATACTTCCACCTCCTTGAATGGACAGTGGTGACCAATCCGATCTAAAGGTTGATATTAATTCTCTAGACCCTTCTACCACTATATATAAAATGTAGAACTATGTACAAGCTTGTGGAATACTCTAGAATCTCCTACTATATAGAAGATTATTTTATGTAGAGAATAGTAGAGAATTCTAGAACCTCCAAAGGTGGCAAAGCTTTAACTAGGCCAGGCCTTGTCGTCGGGTTCCTTTGTTGCACACGCCGGCCTCCCAACGTGCGGTCCATTACAATAAGCCCTAACCAAAAAATGAGAGGAAAATGTTGCTCAGGAGATTACTCTCGAAAAGACTCAGTACCCTCAATCATTTTGCATGTTCCAACTTTTCAAATGCCCTCATCTCTCAACGTATTTACACATATCCCACTGAACATCCAATTTTCCTAAACCTAAATCATCCAATCTCCCTATGTTGACGAGGGGGTTTCATTCGATGCTAGTTGGGGTTGGTGTATATAAGTTCCTCGAAGAGGATAGGGCTTTTACTGGTGTATATTTTTTCCCCAAAAAGAAGAGGGCCTTCTCTTCGAGTGGTGATGGTGATGAAGGACTCGAAATATCTAAGTTCGGGATTACGAAGAACATTATCTTGGCTTTGGATAGAAGGGGGATCTTTAAGTTTTCCCCATTCAGGTTTAGTATTTTAATCTCAAAAATTTTTAAAAAGTCATTTTACGTGACTATTCTTATAGAAATTTAGTTTATTCATAATTAATAGATACCAAGAATGAAAACAAAGAATCTGAATTTGCATGGCAGTAAAGGACTTTACTGTTTTTGAGCTTTGTTTGCATTGGTTTTTTACTATGTTTGCATTCGGATTGAAAAAATACGATGAAATTGCTGATCTTTTACTAATTAAAAAGATATTTTTTGCAATGGCAGAGGGCTGTTTTGGAACCAGTTGTGCATGGGCATGACATGATAGGTCGAACTAGAACGTGAACAGGGGATAAGCAAGCTTTCGGGATTCCTATCATGGATAAGATCATTCAATTTAAGGAGCTACATGGGTGCGCTATCTTAAAACTAATGTTTCAATATCTGCATTTTTTTTAAATTATGATCAGCTATGGGCTGAAGATATATGTTTTCTTAATCATTAATCATGCAGTCGAAGAATGTTTCCTTTATTGATTATTATGGCTTCAACCAGAGAACTATGTCACGGCCCGACATTTTGCGGAGACAAAATGGCGCTACACAGGGACCCGGGGGACGGGAGCGTGGCTCGGAGAGCTCGGGACGGGACATGCCGAGGACTTTGCGGGAACACGGAGCCAAGCAGGGGCGAGGCTTCGCTCGTACAAGACGCTGCTCGGGAGAGCAAGGTTGGGATAGGCGCGGGAGGCGCGCGGCATGGGCAGCCGGGTGGGCAGCCCAACCTTTTGTACAACATAAGGGACAACCGAGGGACCGAGGTAGCTCAACCCATGGGGCTGGTCCTTGGGGCGGATTTGCATGGGAATGGAGGTTCTGGGAAGCCTCCAGAAGGTTCTACGCTGTTCTGGATGGGTCCAGAGGGTTCTACACATATGCGGAACATTCCGGAAGGCTCTACACACGGGTAGAAGGATGTGGAAGGTTCTAGGCCATCCTAGAACAATCTAGAAGTGTGTAGAAGGTTCTAGAAGGTTGGGGAACCTTCTAGAAGGATGGAGAACCTTGTAGAAGTCTCTAGAAGGTTGGAGAAACTTCTAGAAGACTCTAGAAGGTTGCGGAAGATTATGGAACCTCGTAGAAGGTTCTAGAAACACAGAGGTAGAATGTACTAGAACATTGTAGAATGTTCTAGAAACTTGTAGGAGTCCTTGTACATAGTAGGACATTCTAGAGAATTGTAGACTTGGTAGAATAGTCTAGATCTAGGAACTTTCTAGATGCTAGCATACTTGTATAAATAGGTAGATAGGCATTCATTTGTAAGCATCCAAGAATTCATCCAAGTTTGTGTGAATAAGCATTCCCAAGTTCTCTCAAGTGCACTATCTTTACTTTCCCACTTACAACCTTACTTAGCAACTTTCCTTAGGGACGAGTAAGGCTGACTTAGCCGATCCGACAGAGGGGCGGAAACAATCGCTGGGGGCGTTTTGTGGCTAAGTGCCGCACGGTAAACTTAGAGAAGTTTAAGTCCGTGACAACTAGCTCATCAAGTAGAGAAGGAATTTTCCGAGTCTGCCCCAAAATATGTGTGCCTATGGGGGTGTTCCAATATATCAGCAAATGAGTACTCTTATCCATGGTGTAGATGTGGTTGTTAGAACCATTGGGCAGGTAATTGATTTGATCAAGCGCGGTGCTTTGAATTTATCAGAAGTGAATTTTGTTGTCCTTAATGAAGTTGATGAAATGCTTAGTGTTGGATTCATAGACGTTGTGGAGACTATATTGGTATATATAACACAAAAACATCAAACCATGATGTTTTCAGCTACAGTGCCAACTAGACTTACCCAAACTTCTAAAATGATCTAGTTATCGTTGACATTGTGAGATATGGAACCTTTTGTTTATACTTGTAAGACTTCAAATTATTTGATTGGGCAATATTAGATCAAAATTATAATTTATATTTTTCCACTAACATGCACTTATTGACGCCAACTTATGTTATTATTTCAGATAGGAGAGTCCAACCAGAAATTAGTAGATGGGATTACCTTATATTCCATTACATCGGACTAGCGACAAAAATTAGCAATTATTGGGCCTCTGATAAACGTACGAATTTTGAACTTGTAATATGTTTAGTTATAATTGATTTGTACTCCCTTTACTGCATTATTTTGTAGTCTTAAAGTTACTGTTAGTTATCAAGAACATCAACATTGTTTATCATGTTACTTTATCTTAAATTATATTGTACATACCATACCCAATATGATATTTTAATTACATCAACACTATTATGAACATGATATGTACAAAAAATAGGAAGATTGCATACAATTGTTCATGTAAGATGTTAATATATGTAATCTTTTTAAAGCTTAACTTCATTAAATAAGTAACCCAAAAAATTGCATTAAAGATGCTTATGAATTGACCAACCATTAATTTACCAAACAAAAAAGACCACCCATTATGACATGATGGACCAGACTATTTTCTTCTTTATTACAAAAGTCCGATGAGCCATATTTTTTTCTTTTTTTTCTTGAGAAACATATGGGCTGCCCATATCATATGAATATGTTCATATAATTTCTGCCTTTCTTTCCAAATTTATTATAAAGGCAAATGAAAAAAACCTAATCTAACTCAAGAACTATGACGCCTTCATTTCTTCCTTGATTTTCCCTTCAACTTTTCCATCTTCTCTATCTCTCCACTTTTCCAAACTCTCTTCTTCATTTTTCCC
Source organism: Penstemon newberryi var. newberryi (assembly GCA_030819805.1). Classification (NCBI taxonomy): domain Eukaryota; kingdom Viridiplantae; phylum Streptophyta; class Magnoliopsida; order Lamiales; family Plantaginaceae; genus Penstemon; species Penstemon newberryi. Next base: position 33,256,862 of record JAUALY010000003.1, on the reverse strand, counting down.
GTTCAACTTTTCCTTCTTTTTCTTACTCTTTATTCCAAATGAAGAAAAGAGAAGCAATTTTTTTTGGTTTTAATGAATCCGGATATTTCAATCGGATCTCAGATATCCAACGGATCCAAATCCAGTTGCAGTTTTGAAGTATCATAACGGATTCAAACCAAATCCGATTAGAATAAAAATATTTCTTCCTTGTTTTAACTTATTTGGTTGTGAAGTTCAGAAGTTATGAAATAGAAATAATAAATATTATTCAAGTTTGATTTATGAACAAACAAATAAATTTAAAGTCTATGTGATACATGATTCAAAATTTCAATGAAATAAAGGATAGTTATAGCTAATTTTGATGTGTGAACACAATAACAATTCTGCTACTTGGTTTATCATATTAATCCAACTACAAACTACAGCAAAACAAAGAATTGAACATCAGTGTTCCTCGTGTAGCAGTATCATCAGCTATTATATGAAATACAATATGACATCAATTTGCTAGTCAACGTTTTCGTTCTTGTCGCCATTTGTAGACAGGTCTTGAGGTTGGAGAAACAATTTCATCTTCACGAAGTTTGCGTTTCCTACCCTTTTTCTGCCCCAAGCAAAACATATAACATCATCAATTTTACTAAAAGAGACCAAGTGGAAAAATTGCATAATTAGTCCTACGAACTGAAACCCCTTGAATTTTGGTCTCGTGCTTTATATAAGTACTCTTTTGGTCCCAATATTTAAATATTTTACACTTTTGGTCCGATCACCTTCTTCCCATCCATTGGGACCCAAAGTGCAAAACCAAGACAATACAATGGGACAAAAAGTGCACCTTTATAAATTGTGCGACTCAAAGTGCAAAATATTTAGAAAATAGGGATTAAAAGTCTAATTCTATGTAGTAAATAACCAAAAGTGCTGAGAGTCCAGTCCCGTGGGACTAAAAATGCAATTTTGCTGAGACCAAGTAGTATATTAAAACCATAGTTACCTGTAGCTCCTTTTGCATTGCCATATCCATGTATATTTTCTCAAGTTCTCTTACTCTGCCTTGTCTAGCCTCCAGCTCTCTGTAAGATGAACCCATCTTCCTGCAAATGAATCATGTCCCATCACTTACAATGAAATATGATTGATCCAAGAAACAATGGTCTGAATGCCAAATCGATTTCAGGAAAGAACTGAAATTCTAGCAATCCCATCCTTCAATTTCGTGTATAATATTACGATAAATACGGTGTTCTCGTGGCAGCAAAGCCATCCCTTTCAGTTGGAACTAGGAAATGGGAAACCCATAATATGTGGGCTTATACTATATTGATAACTCATCTAAGTCGGCAATATAATGATGAATGGAAACTCATAAACTAATCCAAGTAGCCAAAGAGGATCTAGTGTCATCAGAAATGAAGGTAGAGTCGAATATTGTTAGCCAAGTCGCGGTAAATATACGTCGAACAGGATGAGGAACAGAAGCATCAAATTATTAACAAGCAGCCTTCTAAGGCCATCAGACAACACAATACCATAGTTTCAAAGGTATAATTTATAAGGAACTACCGTGAGTTCACTTAGCTCATTGATACTTAATTTCAATGGGGTTTAAATTGCAGATAAATTCCAAAAGAGCGAACATAAAATTTCGATTGTCTAGCTGAACAACGATTTTATATACTCAGTGTTAACAATCTCGAGGATACTTGTTTATTACCTCTTAATATTTTTAGGCAAGTCCTCGGCATCAGGGACTTTTTCTTGTTCTGATACTTTTGCTCGTATTTCTCTTGCTTCTTCCCTAGTAATGGATTAAAAAACATAAAACAAGGACAGTGTTAACGCTATATTCCACAACAGAAGTATCAACATTACAACCTACAGCATACCACATTAAACCCTGAAACTCAGATCCAACACAATGCAAATGCCAGAACCATTTTCAATAGTTTATTGTAACAGCAAATAGTAGCTTTTATCAGCTAAAACTTTACATAACAGACAAAAATCATACATTTTTGCTACTCCATGAGTTCATTCACTAATTGGGGAAGGTGAGAGGTGACTAATTTACATGAAAAGTAAATCTGATTCATCAACTCAATAGCTAGAAACAAGGTAGCCATCAACTTAAAATAATATTTGCATTATGCCTTAAAGTTATATGATAACATATCTTCTATATTCGATAAGTAATACTGGAAAATAAAACAGCATATTTAGAAACCTTGAGCTGATATCCATATGTTGGAATATTAAGTTCTTTTATATTATTTTAGAAAAGTAAATCCACTCGAAACTGCAGAGGCTTTAAATCCATCAGTCACAACAAAATCGAAAAGAAAATATAACAATAATAAGTCATCTTCCTATCCATTTGGTTTTGGTTCGACATTATATTTACTTATAATATAAAATGGAAATCCAAATATACAATAATACAAAAACTACCACATAAGTCACCTGTCTTCAGCATAAAAAACGCGTTTGCTTGACGACGGATTGTCAAGAGAATGTAGCATACCACATAGCCTATCAATTTTCTGCATAAGAAATGTATATGTTCAGAAAATATAAAAACCGAAAAAAGATATATTTCTGATGTTCATAATCCAAACTTAAAAGCAATGTACCTTTTTTTCAGTTTGAAGTTTCTGCAAAATATAACCAATGTCTTGTGTCTTCATTAACATAAGCTCTTCTTTAGTATACTTATTTGCAACACTCCTTTTAACCAAATACAACAAGTCAGATTAAAAACCAAATTCCTTCGTATTAAATAACACAACAAAATTTATCTGTTATCTTACTCCTGTCTATGAACTCCATCAGATGTTTTCGTATTAATCATCTTAAAGTAAAATTCATCAGGATTCCTGAACGCCGCCTTTTCCTTGAGTTTCTGTAAAGAAAAAAACAACAAATGATTCAAACTTCAACTAAATTTCACAGTTTTACACTTAAATCAGAAATATTACCTGTATGGCTTGCTCCTTCTGGTGGAAAGCTCGTGCACGGACGACATAATCCTTGTGTTTTTCGAGCAATCCAAATTTTCTCCTTGAATGCCTGCCACAAACAAAATATTAGGTAAAAATCGAAGTACTAAATATAAACACAGCAACAAAAAAAAAACGGAATTTTTCAAAAATCTCACGGCTGCGCTCGCTCCTTGTGCGCTCTTCTCGGAAGAGAATTTCTCAGAGACGACATTTTGTGGCAACTATTCTCGAAAATCAAAGCAAGAGACTTGAAAACCTAATTAGAAAATTGTGAACGTGAAATTAGTCAAAAGCTTTTTGAATGACATTGACCAGCCTAATATCAGAATTTCACTTGGGCCAAGGCCCATGATAACAAAAAGGTATCCAATAAAATTAGCTTAGGCACACATACTTTTTGGATAGATGTTAAGAAAGCCCACCAAAAGGCTTTTGCTAAATTGAGCAAAAGAGCTTTAATCCACTAATGATGAAACCCAAATTCAAAATACTATTTTTTTTTTTCATGTCCAATTCCACGAATTGATTTTGGTTACAAATATTGTAGTTTGCCAAAACTTGTGAAAGAAATTAAGAAAAACGTTGGACATTTTTTCGTTCTTTCAAATGTGATTATTTTATACGATGACAAACAAATCAAAAAAAATTACAATAAATTAAAAGTAATTATATTACATTATGAAAATACCTATAAAATTATAATTAATGTCTAGACGTAATTTTTAAACGATTGTAAGACGTCGCTGCTCAAGTCCAATTAACGAATGAAAATTTGATTTTACAAAATTGATTAATAGATTTGTAGTCGATCAAAAGTATAATTCAAATTTGGTCGGATATATATATATTCATATTTGTGTTTGAACAACCTATAGTTTCATTATAACATTTTCAAGTCACGATAAGCTAAGTAAACATATTTGAAATCACATTAAACATGTATTTAATTTCAAGTGTCCGTTGTTGGGAGAACTTATACTTCTGCACTAGTATTCGATCTGAGTTGTAAATACAATTTAGTAGATTAAAAAAAAAAAAAAAACTCACTAATCAAGTTACTCGAATCAAAAGATAGCAACCTATCAAACCTTCAATGAATTTTACAACACAATTATTGTATGATCCTCATCCTCATCCTCATCCTCATCCTCATCCCAAGTCCCAAGCCTTTTTTTTTTTTTTTAATAATTTGAGTTCCTCAATGAGAAAAAAACAAAAGTTCAGCCAAGATATTTTAATTTTTTTTTGTAGAAAACACAAGTAGAATGTAAAATCAACCGAAAGGCAATTTCAAGGAAATTGCTAGTGAAAAGAAAAATGTAACAAGTGGCACAGCACACCTTGGAAAAAACGCCGCAAGAAAAGGACAATTTCCATTTTGTCCAAATGCGACTAATCCATATTTAATATGTAAAATGCTTGAAAAAGTGCAAATTATTGTCTATTAAAAAAAATGTGTTAAAAGACAAATTTCAATCCTAAACAACATTAGGTTATGTAGTGGTGCACATGTTGTTATCAATTTGATTACCAAATACAAACCACTTTCACCTTCACGTCAAGCCAAACCGCCATTTCATTTTATTCCAACTTAACGCCGACCAAACGCATCCTTAACAAAAGACGATTTCTTGCAGGCAAATGTCATTGTTATGGAGAGAAAAAATATAAGCCATGTTAGACTAAGAATAATATACATGTGTTAACCTTTTGGTTGTTCGTTTAATGACAATTAAACTAAATTTACTCTTATATAATAATAGTGTAATAAAATCCATAGAAATACATGCAAAAAGTAAAGATCTTTGTTCGAAGATTCAAGATTTAACCAGGAAAATATTTTTGAAGTAAAAATGTCAAAAAGAATTCAGCCGCGTATACGATATATATATGGATGACATTTCAAATTATTTGTATGTACATTATTACATAATGGTTGGTTAATACTTCATTATTAAGCTTTAAAATTCTTGTGTCGGGATCATCTCTACTTAACATCACAAGCTATTATTTTGTTAGACAAACGATTACAATCGAAACCGAAGTAATTTGAAGATTGTGAATAATCAGATCCAAGGTTATCAGAATACTTTGTCCACGCCATGCTCGATTATTGTGTGATATTTTAGTGCTTAAAATCATCTTAATTTTACAATTTTGACATTCATAACAAGTCATGGCATTGGCCGTTTTATGACAATGGAATTGAGCTATGGACGCCACCAAATTGTTTACCAAACAATAACGAGATTGTCATGATAAATGCTCACTTATTGTCATATATTTTGTTAGACATGAAAAAAATTATTTTCTTAAAAAAGAATATTTTTTCCCCAGAATTAGCCATCCAGATAACGTAATACTATAATACTAGTGCTTTTCTGGGGGAAAAATACAAATGGTGTATTTGGATGGGTTTTGGCCCGGTCTCGCGGTTTCGCGAGATCGAGCAAAAACTTTTTCAAATGAGGTTTCACCAAACCCATAAAATCATCAAAAACCTATCAAAAATTCACATTCAAACTCTTCAAACATATAAAACATTGATTTGACACCTACCACCTATTTTTTCTCCCAAATCTCACTAAAAAAGACATTGATTTGACACCTACCACATACTTTTTCCCCTAAACCCCAACATTCAAACTCAATCCAAGTGGGGTTTCAACTTATTCAAACCACAAAACCCAACAGCCAAAACCCACCCAAATGAGGTCTCAAGGGTTTCATCGAAACCACCCAAACAATTTTTTTTAAACCGAGATCCACAAAACCGAGCTAAAACCCATGCAAATAGACCCAAAAATGCTTATATATATATAGAAGAATTTATATGGATTATGTGACATGAGACTGAACAAATAACCTTAAGTACATTAATGTCAGTGGATTAATCGTCATAACTCAGTGGAATAAAGTATAAACAATAAACAAAAATTCCAAATTTGATTGGGTGATTTTTTTATATACATATATGAAAGAAGTAACGTGCAGCAATTAGGTACGTACACATATCTTAAAAAATGGGATTTCATCTTCTAATGCATGTGGTTGTTTTCTGATTTATAGATATTAATGCGTTGGAACAGAGGAAATATTTATTTAACATTCTTGAACGACATTCTAGTGGACGGCATTTTACTATATTTGTCGGGATATATATATATATAATAATAATAAAAATGTTCTTTGACCGAGTGGTGTATAATAGTACTAAACAATAGACTGGGTTTCTATGGACTTGTGTGTGTCCATTTTGGTTGAATAATTTGTAACAAAAAAAAAAAAAAAAAGTTTGAATAATTTTAATTTTTGTTGGATGAAAGTTTAGAACCATTTTTACTGACTCATACTCATATATAAGTGTTTAAATTTATAATAATATGTTCAATCAAATCAATCATCAGGGTCGGTCCTTCACATTAGGGGGCACTAAGCAGAATTTATAATCGGGACTTTATATTACAAAAAGGATGTATACTGAAATTTATGTTCTTAATTACGTTTTAAATCAACAAAATACTAATCTGATGTTGACATAGTACTTTTTCTAACATATTATTTTTCAGATAAATAAAATGATAAAATCATTTAATTATTTTGATAGAATCAATCTTAATATATTTCTATAAGTTTTAGTTTTGAAAAATTAAATTAACAAAAAATATATATATAAGTTTATATACTAAATATAATTTCAGTTTCAACTCACAATTAACATAACATTATTTTACATTCAAAAGATTCTAATCAAAACACATTCAAGTCATGATGTTTCAATTGTTTCTCACAAATTTCGAAAGAAACTTCAAATTATTTTTCACGCAAAGCAAATAAAATTGAGCCAAAATACATCGAAACAAGGCCCATGTTTTCCGACACTATTGATTACAGATAAGTTTTTATTACTTTATCACAATAAATTAACTTTCATTATTTCATGTACAGTTATACTCCTTCCGTTTTTTTTTATTTGTCGCTTTGGAGGATTGCACACGAATTAAGGAATGTCATAAATAGTCACTTTTTTTAAGCAAAAATTCCAAAATACCCTTTTAATTAAATAATCTTAGCATTAATGGCAAGTATTAGTAAGAAGGGTAAAATTGGTAAAAAAATTATTAATTTTACATAGAAATCCTAAAGCGGCAAATTAAAGTAAACAAGAAAATTTTGCCAAAGCGATAAATAAAAAAAACGTAGGGAGTACTTTCAAAATTAAACATCTACCGGTTGTTTGCTATGCTTGACGAAATCGATCATTTTAATATGATGTCTCATAGCATGAATTTGATGTAGAATTAACTCAAACTAATTAGACCAACCCATTTTTTTTAGATGGTGAAGATATCGTTACATCAAACACTATATCGAATCGAATATACTACATTGATATCAAAATAAACTAATTACAAGTGCTAGTATTAAATTAGCTAAATCGATTGCATTGCCCTCAAATATTCTCACCCCCTATTGGTCTAAACATATCCATACACTCAATTGTAACATGATGTTTGGCATAGAAAATACATTTTCTTGATAGTCAATATTGTTCCAAAATCTACTTTCAGTAAGTTCCTTAACAAAAAAATGTCCACTCAATAACAATTCATATGAATTTTATCAAATTTCATTTTGTCCCTGATTTAAGATCGATTACAATATTCCAAGTTTTCAATATTAAAATTGATTTTGTTGTAAATATCATATATTAGTGGGTATTCCTATTGCTAATGTAATAGTTCAAGGACTTAGTTGTAATATATCCATTTATGGGCTTCCATCTTGTAAATGGGTTTTGTACCCTACTTGTAACTTGTTTGGATATAAATAAGAGTTCTCCCCTCCCCAAGAATACAACCCTAATTATTCTACGTATTATCTCTGTGTGTTCTTCTTTCTTTCTCTTTACGGTTATTATATTGTTATCAATCTCTTTACCTTAATCACTAAACCAAAGAGCTATAATCAATTATTTACAACACGTTATCAGCACGAGTTTGCTCCATAACTCGATTTCAAGATTATCACAATATATCACAAAACAAGAGAGAAAAGAGGAAAACACTTTGAGATGTATATTTTCGGATTTGCATGCAGCAGCTTCGGTGTTTCGATCATTACGGTCTTCTCCACCGTTGGATCGTTTTCAAATTTGAACGAAGGTTCATCACACCAGGATCTTAATTTGGACCGTTCGGATCGTCATTCCAGTATTTGTAAATAAAACGAAAGCCACCATAACTTTACGAAAAAGTTAAAGGAAGTAGCCTTATCCTCTATCTCGTATGATCAAATTAACAAACAACTCCGTGGTGTCAATAATTCATATTCCTTGGTGTTATAACAATTTTCAAGTAAGTCTGAATATTTTGAACCCTTATGAATTATATGGTTTAAATCTGAAAAATTTATGAATCTAAAGCATGCTCTAGGGTTTAAGTTTAATTATTGTTCATAAGAACTGAAGTTGTTTATCTATTAGGGAAAATTTGATGGGTTCTACTACTTAATTCGGTACTCTAATTATGTGATCTAAGAGTTTATGCTTACCTTTAGATTCATATTTTTGTGATTTGGAATACATGAATTGCATGATTTAATCCATGTAAATAAAATTTTGGTTTGATTTATATACTGTTTGTGATCAAAATTTTGGATTCAACTTTGTCTTTATTAGCATGAATATTATGATAATGCAAGCATGAGAATTTTAACTAAATTCAGATTTTATATGAAAATTCTTGTATGATATGTTTATAAGGAAGTCGTAATTTTCTGAGCATGTTATTCATTTGCGATTGACCTGAAACTTTTATTGAAGCATGCTCGTATGATATTGTAACATCCTGAATATTTTCCGATTTTTTGGAAATGTAATTTGTTCTGAAAAAATTATTTTCTTTGAAAACTAATATGCGATTTCCTGTTTGAATATTTGGAGTTATATAACTTGTTGTATATGCTTAGAATCGTCTTGAAAATGGCTTTCTAACCATGTGCCCAGATTATTTTTTGGATAAGTAATTAATAAGTTATTTGAGTTTCAAGCCTCTGTAAATTACTTGAATAATCTGAAAATTGGTTAAAAGAATATATAAGCATAATAAACATGTTCACTCTCAAATTTCTTTTTGGTTTCTTCATATTTTGTGTGTAATTGTTGAAGAACTTGATGTTGGTAATTATTTTTGTGTTTCAACCTCTCAATTTCGACAAAGAAACTGTCCAAATAGATTATTTTCTGAAAATTGTATGATTATACCATGTTTATATAATCCAGAGAGTTTCAAAATTATTTTTGGGCATGCTAGATAAATATGAAATTCGATGAAATAATTGTATTGCATGTCTATCTTGAATTGTTATGCTTTATGGTGATTACATGGATGAGAGCATATGTCTTTGGTATAAACTGAACTCTGCAAATTAGAGTTGTGGTACTTTTAAAATTGATATGGAATTTAGGAACTATGTTTGATTTTATGAAATTTCAGTCGATTATGCTCTGAAATTATGTTATCAGTTCTGATGGAGATGATTGGATATATATTATTGCTAATTCCTTGGAAGTTTGAAAATTTGATATTATGTGATGTCAGTTTATGATCTTGAAATATGCATATAAGGTACAGCTCGATATTCACATGTCTTGGAATATATTTAGCAATTGTTTATCATTTCTTTTTAAAATAATTAGCCAATAGTTATTCATGGAATTTATATGCGAGGAATGCATATGATATCTCATTTATTTATCATGTTTTATTTTTTGGGCATAAGTTTTCAAATAATAAGTTTATTGGCTTTGAATTTATGCTTTATCTTATGCATGTGGTAAAAGGTTATATATAATTGCATGATAAATGAATGTGAGTGAACCTGGGGTTCACGGATATTGGGACTGGAGTTTCCTCGGATTAAAATCACATAGTTCATTCTGAATAAAAAAAATGGAACCAAAAGGGTTCAATTATAATTACTTATGGAGGCTATAGGCCTGTAAGATACATATACTTAAAGGGGTTCGATTAAACTAATTATGGAAGCTATATGCCTGTAAACTAATACCCCAAAAGGTTGATGTAATGGTTCTGATCAAGAAACACTTGGATGAGGTCCTTGGGTTGGACTACTCATCAATTGAGGATCCCAGAAACTTTGGGATGTCCTGACTATTCGCTTTGATCATCAAAAGACTATTCTTATTGCCAGAAGCGACGAATAGGTTATACTTTGATGTTTTGGGTGGTCTGAACCACATTTAGATTTGAACTATGTTTGGTTTATTTTGGACCATATTTTGGGTGACTTTGTTTTAATATGATTATTATGGTATTTAGTGGTATTAGCTCGATTTAGTTTTTCAAGTAAATGTTTAAATTGGAATATATTTGGTTCCTAGGCATGACATGTGGGGAAGAATGTCTGGCATATAGTGCAAAAACGCACACTATCCTAAGGGATAAATCATATTTTGTTAATATAATGCCTAGTAAAATCTCTATGACAACAATATCTGGCACATATGATTTGATAGATGGCTTTGGAAATGCCCACCTTATGTTATCAAATGGCACGGTTTTAGCCATTAAAGAGGCTATGTATGCTCCACGTTCAAGGAGAACGTTGTTGAGTTGTAAAGATACTCGAGCTAATGGTTACCACATTGAAACCACTGAGGAAAAGGAAATAGACTATTTGTGCATTACCTCTAATTTATACGGCCAAAAGCGTACTTGGAAGAAATTAGAGGGACTATCGACTGAGTTATAAAGGACCACAATACGATTGCCTGAGGCACACATTGTCAATAGCTCGAAGCCAAGTGACTCGAGCATGTATTTTTTATGGCATGACCGGCTGGGACATCCGGGTCAAAATGGGATGCGCCGTATCATTAATACTTCTATCAGGCATCCACTAACGAATAAGGATCTAGTACACAATGATAACTTGTGTGTACCATGTTCTATTGGATCCTATGCCAGCTTATGCACAAACGAGTAAGGTTCCCTCGCTTTCTTAGGGCGTATCCAATGGGACATATGTGGACACATCACATCACCTTGTGGACATTTGTTTAGGTATGTTATGGTGATGGTTGATGCCTCGACCAAGTGGTCACAGGTCGATTTAATGTCCACGAGAAACGATGCATATGCTAAACTCATGACTCAAATTATACGGTTGAGAGCACACTATTCAGATTATCCCATTAAGTCTATTAGACTGGATAATGCCGCGGAGTTTACATCGCGATCTTTCAATGACTATTGCATGTCCTTGGGTATTGATGTAGAACATTCGGTAGCACATGTTCATACCTAAAATGGCCTAGTGGAGGCACTTATTAAGAACTTACAGAGGATAGCTCGGATTTTGGTTATGAGCACCAAACTCCCAATCTATGTATGGGGCTATGCAATATTGCATGCATCGATATTAGTACGTTTGAGGTCCACTGCGACCCAACCTTATAATTGATGTTCGGGTATACATCAAATATTTCCCATATACGCACATTTGGGTGCGCAATATGTGCCTATTGCTCCGCCACAACGGACTAAAATGGTACCTCAACGTCGATTGGGCATATACGGGGTTTGTATCGCCATCTAATATACGGTATTTGGAATCCTTGATAGGCGATCTCTTTACCGCACGATTTGCGGACTCTCACTTTGATGAGACTGTCTTCCCGCCGTTAGGGGGAGGAAATAATGTTCACACTAACGTTCAGGATGAACGGCGTGAAGTCGTGTGGAACGACCCCACTGTGTTTCATCATGACCCCCTTATAGCAATCAGAGAATATGAAGTACGTTGAATAATTGAACTTTGAAAAGTAGCCAATAACATGCCAGACTCATTCTCTGACTTGGCTAAAGTGACGAGATCTAATATATACCAGCTGCAAATGTGCTTGCAAGGATAAATGTCCAAGAGGGACAAACTATGGGAAGGCCATCAATCCCAGCTAATCAATCATATCTCCCGGCCCATAAGAGGGGGAGACCAATTGGATGAAATGATATGCATCCCTGGAAGCGGGCGAATGCATAATTGTTAAATTTGGTTAGCACCAATAACAATGGGATCCCACCCGATCCATCTCATGAAATAGTTTCGAACTATGGATCTGTCTTGGAGACGACGTCGGGGGACGCCTCGACATCAGTATCCATCCCCGAGAATAGGGAAATCTCGGTTGGCTATTCATGCATGAAAGAGGTGTGGCATCGGGATGAAATAATTATCAATGACGTGTTTGCTTACACAGTAGCTACTGAAATTATATCAAAGGATGATATTGAGCCTCGGTTTGTGGACGAGTGCAAACGAAGGGATGATTGGCTGAAATGGAAAAAAGCAATCCAGACAGAGTTTGATTCATTATCGAAAAGAGGAGTGTTTGGAAAAATTACTCCTACACCTCCCGGAGTTCTACCCGTGGGATAAAAATGGGTATTTACGAGGAAAAGAAACGAGAAGAATGAGATTGTGAGGAACAATGCTCGTCTCGTTGCACAAGAATTTTCTCAGCGACCTGGGATTGACTTTGAGGAAACATACCCTCCCGTGATGGACGTTATTACGTTCATATACTTAGTCATTTTAGTAGTATCCGAGGAACTGACTATGCAGCTCGTGGATGTGGTCACAACGTATCTTTATGGGGATCTAGATACGTTTATATATATATATATATGAAAGTCCCGGATGGACTTATGGTACCCAAGGCAAGTAGTTCTAGACCACGGAACACGCTCTCTGTGAGGTTGAGGCGTTCACTTTATGGCTTGAAACAATCTGGGAGGATGTGGTATAATCGCCTAAGTGAGTACTTGCTCAAAAGGGGATACGTGAAAAACGATATTTGTCCTTGCGTGTTCATTAAGAGGACAAGTTCTGGGTTTGCTATTGTTACCGTTTATGTCGATGACATGAACTTGATCGGGACTCCTGAAGAGGTTAGGGAGACAGCCCAGCTCCTGAAATCTGAATTTTAGATGAAGGATCTCGGACGTACTAATTTATGTCTCGGGCTTGAGATAGTGCACCGTGCTGATGGGATTTTGGTCCATCAATCGAATTACATCCAGAAGATGTTAAGACGCTTTAATGAGGATAAAGCGAAGCTATTAAGCCCGTCAATGGTAGTCCGATCATTGGATATGTCGAAGGATCCATTTCGTCCCGTGGAGGAGGGCGAGGAAGTGTTAGCACCTGAGGTGCCATACTTAAGTGCAATAGGCGCATTATTGTACTTAGCTCATAGTACTCGACCTGATATCGCGTTTGCTGTAAATCTGCTAGCTAGGTTTAGCTCAACACCGACACGCCGCCATTTGAATGGTATAAAGGACATATTTCGATACCTTCGTGGTACGATGGACATGGGTTTGTTCTATCCCTATGCGTCACTAAAGGACGCGAAGCTTGTGGGGTATGCCGATGCAGGTTATCTATCGGACCCACATGAAGCTCGTTCCCAGACTGGGTATGTCTTTATGATTGGGAACACAGCTGTGTCTTGGAGGTCTACAAAACAGACTTTAGTTGCCACTTCGTCGAATCATGCCGAGATTTTAACGCTTCACGAGGCAGTGCGTGAATGCACATGGCTTAGGGCCGTGATTGGGCATGTTCGAGGTTCCTGTGAATTGGCTACCACAGAAGATCCTACGGTTATATTTGAGGAATGCGGTTTGCATCAAGCAGATGAAAACGGGTTTCATTAAGGGCGATAACACCAAGCACATAGCTCCGAAATTTTTCTTCAATCAGCAACAACAAGAGCTCAAGCAAATAGTGATCCAACAGCTTAGAATTCATGACAACTGCGCCGACTTATTTACTAAGTCATTACCGAAAGCCACTTTTGAGAAACATGTTAAAGATATTGGCTTGCGTAGGTTATCTGAGCTCGCTCCATTATAGGTTTAAGTGGAGTTAACTTGAGGGGGAGTACCGTGTAGGTATTCCGTATCCAAAAGATACCCGGGTGCCCTGTTGTACTATTTTTCCTTCGAGCGGGGTTTATGTTTCCCACAGGGTTTTTGTTACCCGCCAAGGTTTTAATGAGGCAACGTTTGCTGGTTGAAAAGATTATGCGTTGTACTCTTTTTCCTAACCGAGGTTCTTTTTTTCCCACTGGGTTTTTATTACTCGGAAGGTTTTAACGAGGCAACACGAAAAGCATAATTATGGCTCAATAGGAATCCCCAAGGGGGAGTGTTGTAAATATCATATATTAGTGGGTATTCCTATTGCTAATGTAATAGTTCAATGACTTAGTTGTAATATATCCATTTATGGGCTTCCATCTTGTAAATGGGCTTTGTACCCTACTTGTAACTTGTTTGGATATAAATAAGAGTTCTCCCCTCCCCAAGAATACAACCCTAATTATTCTACGTATTATCTTTGTGTGTTCTTCTTTCTTTCTCTTTACGGTTATTATATTGTTATCAATCTCTTTACCTTAATCACTAAACCAAAGAGCTATAATCAATTATTTACAACAGATTTCTTTTTTTCTTTTTTTTTTTTTTTTTTTGAGGGGAAATTGATTTCAAATTTTATTACTTGCTCAAACTATTACAAGAGTCAAAGTTCTACTAACTTTGCAGTTAAATATGTTATACCTAATTAGTGACAAATATCTACTTAGTTACATGATTATATTTTATCCAACTAACCATACAATTTATATTCATTTATACCTTATGGAGTAATTTATTTTTCCATTACTCCCCCGTCCTAAAAGAAATTAGCTCTTGGATCACGACAGATTAAATTGAAATAGTAGAATAAAATATTGTAGTATATATTATAATAAATCGGATGGACAAAATATTTCAAGTACGTTTAGCTATAAAATAAAAGCGGTATTTTCATATTGTATTTAAATTTATTTTGATGGGGTAACATGTCCACTAATTTATATTTATGGACTGACAAGTTGGGTAATAATATCTAATTCCATAGATTCTAATACCGATGCAATTTCTACAAGCAAACACAAATCAAGTATGAATGTGATTTAATAGATAAAAGACAATCATTTTGTGTTTTCAATGGTATTCATTCAGGTCATAAACTTAACGGCTATATGAGGAAGGATTTTGGCTCAGTTCAGCGAATTTCGCGGGATTGAGTCAACATTTCAAATGAGTTTTCATCTGACCAATAAAACTCAACACAAACGTATTCACAGATCTATATCCAAACTATTGAAACATATAAAACATTGATTTGACATTTACATTCTATTTTTTTTTTCAAACTCTCTGAAAAAGACTTTGATTTGACACATATCACCTATATTTTTCCCGACACCCAATATCCAAAATTAATCCAAGTGAGATTTTAACTTTTTTTCCAGAACTACAAAACTTAATACCCAAAATCTAACCAAATGGGATTTCAAAGATTTCACTAAAACCACCAAACTATTTTTTTAAAATTAAAACCCGTAAAATCGAATCAGAACCCATCAAATAAACCCAACATTTTCCTTTCAAAACGCATTCGCCATCCAATACATTTAGTGAAATAATCCAAACAGTGATTCGTACTTTGATTCACCATAAGTCGGGGACTAGTCCATCAAGCTAAATTAATCAAATATTACTATTGAAAAACAACTCTTAATTAGCATCAATATATATTTTCAACAATTTTTAATTAATATCTCAATATAACCAAACAAAAATCAAGTTTGAGTTGTTCAACATATTTATACCATTGAGTATAACATTTTTATAATTTTACTTATAAGAGTTCCCTGCTTAATTTAAATTCAAATTTAATTCAAATGCATTTTAATCAATAGAACTAGGCAAAATAGTAATTTAAGTCCCCTAACTTTTATTGGTCCGCAAGATCAGGACATTTACTTTTTCAGTCATCGGAATCAAGACACTTAATTTTTCAGCAAGCATTCCCTTAACTTTCACTGGTCCGCAAAATCAAGATACTTAATTTTTCAGCAAGCATTTTACGTTCCTTAACTTTCACTCGTCCGCAAAATCATGACAGTTAATTTTATAGCAAGCATTTTACATCCCTTAACTTTCACTGGTCCACGGAATCAGGACACTTAATTTTCTGAAAAGCAAAATACGTCCTATAACTTTTATATATCCGCAATTTTAGTCCACTTGACCGCAATTTCAGTCTTATAAATTTTCTGAATGTACTATAACTTTACATCCATTATACTCCTCTGTTTTTAGTCAGCTTAGGCCATCTCCAATGGAGATGGCCGGGGTCGAGGCCGGGTCGGGGGCGGCGGGAGAATTCATCTCCAACGGAGAAGGGGCCGGGGCGGGGTGGGCAACGGGGCGGGAACGGGGCGGGGCCAGGGCTCCGCGGAGCCCTGGCCGAGGCCCGTTCCCGCGTGGGAACTTTGGAGAAGAAAGAGGGGCGCGTGAGTTCACGCGCCCCTCTTTAAGTCAGGGGACGCCACTTAGCGTCCCCTGAAATTGAATTAAATCAACATCGATCCCCCTACCATTAGAGACGACTAGGCAGGGCTCGGGGTGGGGGCAGGGGCAGCCCCGGGGCTCCGTACACTATTGAAAACAATGCTCTATAAGTAAGAACCTACATAAGGCCATCTCCAATGGAGGGGGGGGGGGGGGGGGGGGGGGGGCTCGGGGCTCCGTACTTTAATGTTATGAATGAATTGGAAAGCATCGTGTATATTCTACTAATTCAATTCTCAGTATTACTTTACAAAACTTATAACTTTTAAACTGCAAAATTTTAAGACCTATTTGACACATTTTGGCTACAGAACATTAAATATTTGACACATTTTGGCTACAGGACATTAAATTCCACTCGACAAAACAAACACCCACTTGACAATCACTTAACAAAATGTCTACAACTATCTAACAACATCAATATTAATTCAAACACCAAATTAATTGTCTAGTTGGTAATTATGCAATTTTCGACGAGTTGTGGACTGAAATTGCGATCAGTTGGACTAAAACTACTGGTATAAGAAAGTTATAGGACATATTTTACTTGTCGAAAAATTAAGTGTTATAATTCCGTGGACCAGTGAAAGTTAAATGACGTAAAATGCTTATAGGAAAATTACGTGCCATGATTCTACGGCCCAGTAAAAATTAAGGGACATAAATTGCTATTTTGCCAATAAAAGTAGTTATGAATTTTTTTCGCTAATTATAAGTATACACATGATAAGTGATAACATATGGTGCACAATTCACATTCTTTTCCCCATTTTCGGGTATCCGTTTTTCAACAAACTGCACCATATTTTTGCCTAAGATCAGGATCCAAAAATATGAATATTTAATGTAGAAAATAGAAAAAGATAATTATAGAGAAATTCTTTCTTATCATCATTTATATACACTAGATTCTGACAAGATGGAACAATTAATCCTACCCGTCCAATTCATGAACCTTTTATCCTCCTCATCTCCCACCCCTTAAATAAAAGAAAAAGACAAGAATATTAAAAACAAAAATGAGAAAGGACACAGCAAATAATAACATTTTCATTTATTTTCTCTTTTTTTTCCTTAATAAAAGGGATTAAAACGAAAAACACAATTTAACATCTTTGTTGATGCTCCATCATACGACTAAAGTCCTCGAAGCAGACGAATCCGTCTCCATTCAGATCCACTCCTCCAATCATGCGCCTGCAATCCTCTAACGTGCAACGCGCGTCTCCAATCGTTCGAAAGACGTTAAAAAGCTCATCCGCCGTTATCTTTCCGTCACGATCCGAATCAAAAAAATCAAACGTCTCTCTCAGCTCCGAATCACACGCCGGCGGCGCAAAAGCCGATCCGATGGCGTAGAATTCCTGGAGCGTTATAGATCCGTCGCCGTCTCTGTCCACCTCGTTAAGCATAATCTTCAGCTCCTCCACGCTCGGCGGCTCAGCTCCGATCCGACAAAGAAGCGTCTCTAACTCCTCCTTCTTTATCTTACCATCACCGTCTCTGTCGATCATCTCAAAGGCTTGTTTCAGCTCGAGATAGACATCGGCGGAGATTTCCGACCACTCGTCGGAGGATATGTCGGCGGATAAGGTGGGGATGACGCTGGTAGGCGTGGATAAGCCGCCTGGCTTTTTGAAGTTGATGTCTTCGGAGGAGGCGGAGGACGAAGTGGCCTGGGAACCGAAGGAGGACGGGTCGTTTTCGGATCTGGTAAGGGATCCGGATTTCTTCGATTTGAAGAGCTTGCCCGGGATAATCTTGGTGAATTTCATGGTGAAAGAGGAAGTGAAAATGAAAATAAGAGATGAAGATGAAGAAGAGTGAGATGAATGGGGATTTTTTGAGGAGAAAGAGAGAGGAAGAAGGGAGGTTTAAATGGAAGGGGAGTCATGGTAAGTGAGCTTCCACGAAGTTTCGCAGAGGGAAAAGAGGGAGTTTTGATTTGAAGGCGTATTTATTGGATTGCGGGATATGGTTTATATGTTTATATGTTTTTATTTATTTTTTATGTGTTTATTTTATTTTCTTCGCTTACTTTATTTTATTTATTTATTGGTGAGTTTTGTTAGTTAAGGATGTTGACGTTTATCTCGTAACTGACCTAATCTTAATCTATACTACTATTTTTTAAGGGAAAAAAAATTAAAATTACATTTTATTTATTCATTTATTTATTTAGGTTGGTAATGTAATTATTTCAAATCTTCAAGCCGTTAAGAATTAATAAAAATGGAATGAGTAGCCATTTTCTAGTAATTATAAATTGGTAACTTTGTGCAATATTTAGTTTGCCTAATATAATAATTTAGTATCCATTATGACATGGTCTATTTACAGTTTTGTTTTTTAGTTAACTTGCATGCTTAGTGTTGGATTGAGTTGTACGTTGTAAATGGGTGGATCTCAATCGGAATTCGATTCATATTGGCTTCGAATGTTAGGATATTTTGTCTAATTTTAGACTTGTAAGATTTAATCCGATTATGTGAATTTGTAATTAGAATTACGTAGGGCGAATATTAATTTAGATTGATTTTATCAGTTATAAATCGGTATCCTGAGAATAAATATAAATTAATCATGTATATCATTATAATAAGTAAAGTTAATAATTTTTTACCATGAGTTTTGAATACTTCACTTTCCTTTATTTAATGCCTATTTTTATCAAAAAAATATGAATATTAATTAAGAAAGTTCGAATATGTGAGCTAAACTAAATGAATTTGTATTATTAACAAGTTATAATAGAAAAAAACAATGGTGTAAATTTTGGAGGTCGAGATCCTATTGGATTCGAAAAAAATTTAATATTCGACCGAATCTAGACAAAATTCAATGGGCTCGAAAAATTTAGATACGAGTAAGATCCGAATTCGACTTGGATCTTATAATAGGGTTGGGCCTAATCCGACCCTTTGAAGTAGTATGTCATTTTAAGTTTAGAGAACTTAGATAAAGTTTAATTTAATTAGCTTGTGAAAATCTAGTTAAACTAATGTTAAGTTTGAAACTGAACATAAATGCCTGATATATTAAAATTATACACACATATATATATATATATATATATATTGATATATTGAAGAAAATCAAAGTTTGAGATCATGTGAGCATCTTATCTATCTATATAATCATAATGTATACATGAATGTAGCTTCATTTTTTCAGTTAAAAAGTTAATGTGGTTATGGTTAGGCTGAAGAGTGAAAATAGCATAATGGAACTCGGCAGTTAGATATTAATTAGTTTCGAAAGATTCTTAAAATTCCCTGTATTAAATTATTTTAATCAGTTAAAGATATATATTTGATTATACAGATTTTGGTTATTCGTGGCCGACTTGGTCTTCGTGTCACATTCCTTCACATATATGATCATGCTCTTATTTTTGATTTTTTCCCAACAAACGATATATAAATTCATTAATATTTAATATCATTCAATACAAAATTTTAAATAAAATTAGATAGCTCAACAATAATAGGAGAAAAATTTAGATTGTGTTTAAATGTTGGGTTACGTGGTTTTAAAATAATTGAATCCCATTTGGATTATGTTTGAATGTTGAAATTTTGACGGAAAAAGTGTGTAGTATATGTTAAATCAGTGTATTTTTTTTTTATAGAGTTCGAGAAGAGAGAGCAATAGTGATTAGAGTTACAAATGAAAATAAGTTTGGGCAAATGTTTCTATCAGGTTTGACTGGGTCTTAGTTTTGCCCCAACTTTATATGAAGAATTTTAATCAAGTTTTACCAAACTCGCGAGACTGGGTCAAAAATCTTCCAAGTAGGCCCTTAAAGTTATCATGGAAGAGCTTAGGCTTCCATACGGATTTGTTCTCAAAAAATTGGTTTGGTCAGAGTTTTAGGTGAAATTTCTAAAATTAAATTTTGATAATGGTTTTGATGAAATATTGGGATGACATAATATTAATAAAAAGTATAGTTGGTCGATTCGAAAACTTGAGATAAAATTTGCATTGAGGTTTTGTTTGTGCGAGAGAAAATGGTTCTATAGATGTGAAATGAATAATTTTATATGTTTTAAAAATATGTAACATATTTAGTAGATTTGAGTATATTCCGATCTAGATTTAAACATGGTGTTTAAGCGTAGACCTGGCTAACTCATTTTCATTGAGGTTATGTTGTTTGATACTTAATCAAACCCTAACAAAAACTTGAGATAAGATTTGCATTGAGGTTTTGTTTGTGCGAGAGAAAACAGTTTCATATATGTCAAATTAATAATTTTATACGTGTTAAAATATATAACATATTTAGTAGGTTTGAGTATATTTGGATCTAGATTTAAACAGGAGTTTGAGCCTAGACCTGGCTAAACTCATTTTCAAATGGGGTTTGATCCAGATTAAGTAAACACTGCTTATGCCAGACCTTTTTTATACAGAGTCTTAGATCTTGGATCTAACTTACTTCATTTTGAGGGACATAAGACACATTAATATTAGACACATTATGTGGAAACTTACCTAACTTCAATTAAAAAATTCTTGCATAGACCCAATCTTTCATAAAACATATACAAAATCTTATAAACATGTTTAGTGAATGCTCAAATTTGTTCATATTTTATAAAAAACCTGTTGTAAACAAGAATTTTCCAGTTCAACCCGCTTCAATCAACCCGGAAAAAGATATTTTAGCCCTATCACAAATTGTCAAATAGTGCCGTGTATTTCTTGGAAGTTATATATGCCCCATCATGATCACCAATTCACCATATTAATCGAGCCAAAACTTATAACAGAGTTTTCTCCAGACATAGGGGAACACTTTGTACCATGATTATTCTTTCTATTATTGATATTTCATATTTCGAATCATAACAGCTGGCCAATTTTATCTACTCATAGCAAAAATCCAGCTTATTGATGATTTGATTGCAGACCTAACTTCCAAGAAGCTTCGTAGCAATTTAATCAACATTGGTAAGTGTCCATTTTCATTTAAATTGTAGTTTAAGAATTCATAGGAAAAGGACATAGTAATTGCCAACGACATGAAGGAACATGACATGTACATAAATCCTAACTTATTTATTTTATTTGAAATTCCTGTTTCGTATACTTGATAAGTCAGTCAATCATTATCTATCATATATGGTTCACACAAATATTTTACTTGTTCATATATTAAAAAAATATATATATAATTATGTTCAATATTTTAGTGTAGACCTTAAATGAAAATTATATTATACTCGTATGCATGCATGAAGTAACGAATATTTTCTTTCTTTATTAATATAACACTATTTAAATAATTAAGCCTACGTGCTAAATATTCAATATTTAGTCAAAAGAAGGAAATTAAAGAGAAAAAACGGGTTGTTGCATGTAATACCTAATTAGAACTAAGAAAAATAAATATCAAGAAAAATGATTTACTATCTAAAAAATTGAGTTACATGCCTTAGTTTGTTGGGGTTCTTTTTGTAATTATTTTATAATTTACTGGAACTCAGATTCGAAACTTTGTCTAAACTCTAAAGCATGAAATGTATGAGAGAACCATTAGCTTTAGGTGTCTATCGGCGACGTTTGAGCCCTCAAACGAGCATTAATTTATCTTTAATTAGTAACGCTTTTAAATAATAAAAAATTTACGTAGAAAATTTAGATTAACCCTGTAATTGGAGACTTCTTACATTCTTTTGTACTTTCATAATATTTACTTATTTTGTTAGCTATTTTTAGTAAGGGTTTTGTTAGCTATTTTCAGCCCTCTCAAACGAAACGCTGTCAGACACATTAAATGAGAACATCTCCCAACAGAAATTCGAACTTGGGTTCCCTACTTTGTAGTGATTAGTCCATTCCACTAGACCAATCACCTATTAATACATTTCTATATTTTTTATTTGAATACATTTTAAACTTTAATTCCATTTTCTGCATCATGTAATACTCATAATCTTTCGTCACGATTTTTCCTAGACTGAGTGGATATTAATCTAAATCTAATCTAGTTTATTAATTCAGCAGAAATATTAATAGATTTGAACTGATTAAAATAATTCATGTTTTAAAATAGAACTTTAATATGACAAATACAGATTGATCTGATCCGTTAAATATTTAAATTCGATTGATTTTTAATATATTATTTGTAATCTTTATATATTTAATTTTTAAAGTACTTTATGTAATAGACTTCAACAGAAGTGATATAAAAAATTCTAAAATTTGGTTTTATGTATTTCTATATGTAATTTGCACGACCATAACTGAATTTAATGATTTTTTGCTTTGTAAGCTGAATATGGAAGAACTGTGTTAATATTTTTGGAATTGGAAATAAAAAAAAATATTTTTTTAAATCGATATTTTGATTTCTCTTTTAGAGAAGAAAATAATAATTGTATTAATTCAGAATTATATTTCATATCTTAGAGTCTTTTCTAGTTGTAATTCAGTAAAATGATTGACAAGATTTATGAATTTTTTCTAGACCATGTTTAAATAAGAATAATGGTTTCCGATTGTATCCCAATATTATTTGTGATCTAGTCTGAATCCAACTTATTGGAAATCCAATTTTTCCACATGCAACCTAATATTTAACATTTTTTTTTTTTTTTTTTTTTTTTAATATCAAGTCTTCCACCGTTATAAAAGTAGAAATTAATAGAGGGAACAGAAGAATGATTAAAGAAAGCTTAAAGCTGCGGCGGTGTAAAATCTTTCGGCCAACAGATGAGCGCACGCCGAAGAGGTTATGTAGCACGCCGTTTTTGCAAGTAAAAAAGTCTTTAGGGCTTGTTAGAAATAAAAAAATTGTTCGGTCTGTTTGTTTGGCATTTCCCAATTTTTTTTCGTGTTTGGGAAATGCCAAACAAACATATTTTTTACTTTCTGAAATAAAATTTTCATTCATTAATTTTCTCAAACTTATCTCTCAAAAGTCAAACAAACAACAATTTTCTTATCTCTAAACAAAACTTATACAAACTCTACTTTGATTTGATATAGAGTAACATATCTCTTACACAATTTATCTCACATAACAAATATGACTTGACATAAAGTCTTACACATCTTACACCTACAACCTAACTCTTCCAAAGAAACCTACACCTACTTCATTTCTCAAACCACTCTTTTAAAACTCAACCAAACAATATTACACAAATCGAGATTATTTCACGAATCTCAACTACTCTCCCAAACTTCTTTCTCAAACGCCAAACAAACAGGCCAGACCAGTTGTTTGTTTGGTTTTCGAGAGAATAGTTTGAGAAAATTGAGAGATGAAAAATTTATTTCAGAAAGTAGAAAATATGTTTGTTTAGAATTTTCCAAACATGAAATAATTTTGAAAAACGCCAAACAAACAGGCCCGTACATTGTTTCATAGCCATAAATAAAATGTTATGGAATGTATAGTTCGCTTCCCATCCTCCAGAACCATTTTAGTAATACCTCAAAAACTTATCTTTCGAAAATCTAAACAAACTTTACTTTAATTTTACATAAAATAATATGTTTCTTATTATGAGCTCAATGCAAAAATATACTATCTGTTTTGTCTAATTGGCAAGAAACCCCATGTGTTCTTTTTCATTAGAAAAAAACTCATTTGAATATTCTTCATAAATCATAGGGAGATTACTTTTAAGTGAACATAGGGTTTTTGCCAATTTCAAAGTGAACAAAGAATTATTGTCAAATTTTTAAGTGAATATGAATGTTTTCATATCTTCTGGTAGGGGTATAATTATCATTTTGTCTTGAAAGATGTTTTCTGCTAATAAAAATTAACATAGGGGAGGATTTTGGTAACAAAAAAAAAAGCATGTTTCTATTTGATAATCAGGAAAACATAATGGGTATTTTTGCATTGTAGGAGTGTGAACCAATTTTTAATGAACTATTCAAGCAATAGTCGTATTTTATAGGTGGGATTTTGGGGTGTTACATAATAATTAGTGTAAGAAAATATTATCATGTGATTAGTTTAATGGAAGAGATTAATATCCTCAAAGTGTCGAGCCAAGTTCGAATTCTTGTTGGAAGAAGTTCTCATATAATATGCCCAACGCGCCATGAAAGAAATTAAATCTCTTAAAGAAAAAAAATAGTGTAGGGAAATCATCATAAGTCTATAGTAAAAAAGTAGTTAATTCACATTACTAGCTCTACTAATTGATTTAAAAGTTTAAACTTTCCACTTACCTTAATTATCCGGTATGCTTTTTTAACACTTCAATTTGTTTCATCCACTTTGAGATCATGGATCAAAATTTCATTTCGAGTGTATGTTTCGGTCAGCTAAATATTGGAAACATTCAAGACTTTTTGGAAATATTTCGGAAACATTAAGAAAAAATTGTAAAAATGATTATCAAATTAAGGAAATAAGAGAGTCTCAAGGCAAATAAATAATTTCAGAATTACATCTTATTTTCGTTTCATTTTGATTCAAATATAAAAACTTTTCGATACTTTCGACATAAAAGATGAAAATTTTAATCCAAATTTGAGATGCAACTTGTTCTTCTCAAATTACAACAATTCATAAGGCTTGCTCCAGCGACAAGGGTGGGGGTTCGAATCCCGTTTGGAACTTGGATGGAAGCATTATTATGAGTCTGTCTAAGGGTCATTTGTGGTCAAGACCCCTTTGTGCGCAGAGTGTACAACAGTATGGTGGGATCCCGAGGCTTGGTGGAGGCACATCCCGCGATTTACATCCTTCAGGGTTCTAGGGCAAGGGTTCTGAGGGTCCAGGATTAGTCTGGTGTAAGCTTGGACACCTGGGTTATCAAACAAATTGCAAGTGGGGTTTTAAATTCTACCATCTCATAAATCATAGGGTGTATGTGGATGGGTTTTGGCCCGGTCTCGCGGATTTCAAGAGACCGAGCCAAAACCCTTTCAAATGAGTTTTCGTCAAACCCATAAAACCATCAAAAACTTATTCAAAAACTCATACTCAAACTCTTCAAACCTATAAAATATTGATTTGACACCTTCCACCTACTTTTTCCCCCAAATCTCACTAAAAAAAACATTGATTTAACATCTACCACCTATTTTTTTCCCTAAACCTCAACATCCAAACCCAATCCAAGTGGTGTTTCAACTTATTCAAACCACAAAATCCAACATCCAAAACTCATCCAAATGAGGTCTCAAAGGTTTTATCGAAATCACCCAAATCATTTTTTTTAAACCAAGATCCGTGAAACCGAGCCAAAACCCATCCAAATAGACCCATAATCTTCTCAATCATATATATGGGGCATGTGGGACAGGTTTGTGGACCGACATATATAGTAGTAGTAATAAAATTGTTCTATTGCTATAAGCACGCGGTAAGCACGCGGCTAACACACGGCCCCGACACAAAGTGTAACATCATCAACATCTGAATCTTAGGGCTGTCAACCAGGAGAATTTTAATTCGAATCCGGTCCGTTTTATTCGAATTTTAATTAAATAGGTTTGATCTAATTATAAAATTACGTAGAGCAAATATGAATTTTAAGTAAATAATTCTTTCACAAATTCTTTATTATGCATATTTTCATCTAATATTATGAATATTAATAAATAAAGTTTAACATGTGAGTTAAATCAAATAAAATCGTAAAATTAACAAACTTGTTTTAGGAAAAAATACTGGTGTAATTTTGAAAAGCAAATATTTTATTGAATTCGAAAAAAATTCGATATTCGACCAAGATCCACTGTAGTTGAAAAATTCATATACGATCAAGATCTGAATTCGACCTGACGCAAATGGAACCGAATTTTGGTCGAGCATAATCCGACCTGAATTCAATTCATTAACAACCCTACATCAAATCAAGTAATATATTCATGGACCTTTCCCTAAACCAATTAATTTATTGAGCCTATTAGTAATGCTCGGTCGGATTTATTGAATATGGATTCCTTCAACATAATTTGCAAACTTTTTTTATAATGCACGACAAAACACAATTATGTAATTGAAAACAGAAATACAATATATTCTTTAGAACATGACACTAAAAATGTAATTTTGTAAGTGTAGAACCAAGAATGTAAATATTTAAAATAAAAAAATTCGAACCAATGTACAATTTTATAAAATGAGACCAAAAGTGATTTAGGGGTCCACTCATAGGGTAAACGTACAATTTTACAATTTTACAAAATGATTTGAATTTGAAGTTTGAAATATTTATATTTACTTGCACCGAGCTTCAAAGTATCTTAATTCTTAAATTAATTGGACTCTTCATAAGAAAAATAGATGTTGCACTTATTCATTAATTAGTTAATGGGTGATCGATCACTAGCTAGCTACAAATGGTGCTTTATCTCAAATAAATGAGTGCTTATACACAATAACAATTAATTCAAAATATTTCGAAAAGGTACGAAGAATATTTCAAATCTTAATATAAAAATCTCTTTATTGCTAACTTCTCACTAACAGACACCCCATGACAAGCAAACTGACTAAGGGCAAACACAGTAACACACAACGTGAAAATTGCTAAAAGGTGCATGTGATTAATGTCCAACGGTTCTCCCCCAAAAAAAAAAGGACCACTAACAAAGACATGAATTTAATGATCCATTCAGAAAGGGGAATTTGATGTTTGACCATTTTATGTCCATTACTTTTCATTTGTGCTCTTTTAACCAGTTGTTTAATTGGTAGAGAATGAAAGAGGCACAAACAAAGGCAAATATAGTAATCATAAGAGTGTAAACTAATTGGAGTTGATCTCAACAATATATTGTTTAGGTGTTGTTCGGTTTGTCCAAAGGGTTTAGGCTAGATTGTCTATTGCACCTAATATCGTAATTGGGCTGACTATTAAAAATGATGTTCGGTTACAAACTTGGCCCAAGATTACAATTAGTCCATTAATGGAAAAATATATTCGGTTGACATGATTATATCCGAAATTATAGGATTTGACAAAAATAATCCTATTTAGATATTTGTTGTCAGCCAAAGTATAACTTATGTAAGGATAAAAGTGTAAAGTGGAAATCTTATCTTGGAGATATTATTGAATAACAGGGGGAGCCACAATTACAACTGCTCCAAATAAGGGAGGTTGACCGCTTTTTGGATCAACCCGAATTGCAATCTTGCAAACCATATTACTGATATATGCATGATTATTTTTTGAATCCGGCCTTATCAGTCAAACCAAATGACCCCTTAATAATTTGACTTATTGTGTCTGATGTCGTGTTTAAATTTGATTTAATAATTATTTTGTACACGACAAGTTTTAACTTAGATAAATACAAGTTAATAGATTAATTTGACATTTAGTTATTCATACATATGTTTTCTTTATTAATTTGACATTTAGTTATTCATAATTTTTTAACTAATTCAATCGAGTTCTTACCATGTTATAAAGTTATCAAATAAGAAATATTATTTGATACCATAAATTTTACGTATAGAGTCAATCTTCAGTCTTACCTAATAAATTATGATTTAGAAGATGACTTTAGATTTCTAGTGGATTTGGCCACCTGGCCCACCTTGTTAATTGTGGTTGCTTCATGCATGTTGATGGACGTACGTTTTATTTCTATTAATTTATTGATTAGTGCTTTTTTTGGAATTTTGTAATGATAATCTACAACTTTTTTATGTTTTGAACCTTTTTCCAATTGATGTATAAATGAAGATACATAGACTAAGTATACCATACATTATAATGTCATTTATTATTATCGGACCCTAGTTATTAAATGTTTAATCGATCTAAATTCATATTCGCTCAACATACTTTATATTAACGATCTTTTTAATCGAAAAAAATCCATCGAGTCTCTAGTTGATTAAAGTCCTATAAATAGGAATAGCTCTATTGACAGCCCAATGCTTTGGGTCAGAAGGCAAACAGTCAGAGCTAGTTGGATTCTGCCCAAAGAATCATTTTAGGCTTATGGATAAGCCCAAAAGGCAATTTATTTGCACAATTGCACTCTCAGTATAATGTTAAAACCCAGGTCAATTTTTTACAAGATTGATTTTCATAAGATTTCGTAAATTTTTATCCATCTTCAACTTTTCAATAATGGGAAATATACCAGTGTGAAGTCTAATTTTTTGCATGTACAAAAGAATGAAAAAATCACAACCAACAACCTTCATTGACATGCTCATCGAAGATATCGTCACCAAATCAATTATTCAAACTACGACCCGAGTCTTCAGTGGAACGATTATTCGAGTCATGACCCAAATCATCACTGGTAAGGTTATCCGGGTAATGACCCAAGTTAGGTCCATCCACATTGTCATGATTATATGAGCCACGACCATAGTCATTATCGGAACAACTATTATTTGGGTCATGACCCGAGTCCTCATTCGAACGGTTATCCGGATCACTAACTGATTTGCATTCATCTACGTAAATATCTTCTATAACATCCTCACCACTTTCAGATACCGAGCTAGCATCCATTTCCTTTTCCTCCGGACATTCAAGTTGCACGCATTCCGCCACCAAATCGCTAGTGTGTTCCGAATCAAGATTACTCCTATTGGATGGTGTCAAAACATCTTTCCTCACAACATTAAACACTATACCATCAACAAGTCTTTCTGGCTGCAATAGATCTCCTTCAGACACCATAATGCTCGAACCACTATTATTCGTTTGGCATATTAATTTTCGACTCATTCTTGAATCAGTCTCCAAATTCTGTACAAAATTGACAAATTGATCCGCCGAGGTTGTCCTCATCAAGGGACCACCCGATCTTGTCCAAGGATTGAGATCAACGCTCTCCGACTCACTGTCACTTCCATCGTGTGGGGACCGGTGGGTCCGCCAGCTTTTCTCCATGGACCCACCAACTCCTTGGTGGAGGTCTTCCTCAAGGGACCCAGTCGAGTTTTCATGGGCAATGATGTTCCAAGAAGGGATTCGTTTGGATGCATTGAATCGAATTGTGCTTGGTAGGCCGTGAGAGGCAGCGGCAGCTCTTTCGGTACTTCTTTTCAATCTACGCTTGTGGTTGAGTATGGCAACACATTCGTCTAGAGCAAGTTCGATTCCACAGTTTGCTTTAATGGTTGAGAGCTTCTCCCAAGTGCATCTTCTTCCCTGGTATGCTGCCTTTTGAAGTTCCGCATATGATGGATTTTGTATTATCTTTGATAACTGAAATCATATAAAATTATAAACAGATTTAGCTCATTAATCAATGCAAGTTTTTCCCAACTATATACAGATTATCATTATGTACCAAAAAAAAAAAAATTACAGATTATCATTAATTTAAATCAAGAAACAGCCCAAAAGATAATGGCAAAATTGCAGTTTATGGACCCTCAGCGCTTTTGGTCCTGTGCATTACAAAACTGCAGTTTTAGTCCCATTTTTTTTTCATTTTTCCATCCATTTTTTGCACTTTTTTGACCTATATGAATGTCTTAATTAGTTATGCACTTTTGGTCCCAAATAGGATAGAAACAGGGCCGTAGGACAAAAATACTTTTAAAAGTTGGGACCAAAAGTGCAATTTATGTAAACGGCATCTCTAAACACTGAAGGTCCAATCCCGTGGGACCAAAAGATGCTATTCACCGAAGATAACTATACCTGAGCTAAAGTGGCAGGCATTACAACAGTAACATCACCCTCCCAATCCTGAGCAAAAAGCTTTGCAATTCCTCCTAGTGGAAAACCAAGCTCCAGTATTTGATTGCATCTGTGCTTTACTTCCATCTCAACAAGTTGAGCAAGCTGCACAGGTTAAATAAATCAAAATATAATGTAGAATCCAAGAAACACAAACTAATTACTTTTTATTATGAGGGTTCCAAAAGATTTATTCTTGTTAATTATGTAATAAAAAATAATGGGATTTATATATTGTGGACCATTGACATATAATGTAGAAAAGCAAAATTGGATCTTCATCCCCACATGACTGGACCCTCGACACTTTTGGTCCTAACTTTTTGAAATTTTTGCACTTTCAATCTCATAGAATAGTTTTTGATTGACACTTTTGATTCCATATGACTGTCTCAGTCCTGCACTTTCGGACTCTTGGATGGGAATGAGGTGATAGGACCAAAAGTGCAAAACATTTCGACAGATTAGGACAAAAAATGTAATTTTGTAAAACGAGGGACTAAAAGTGTTGATGGACATCATACGGGACTAATGATGCAATTTTCCCAATGTAGAAATATGCAAGACCTCAAGAACATACCTTTGCAGCAAAGTTGCCTCCATAAGCTCTAATAATCTCCTTTATTCTAAGTAAAGGTGCAATGTGAGGATTTGCTTGGCTCACTATAAAATGATTCACATTAAAGAGTTCTTTTAGCTGCATCATGGGCAAATCAATCTCCAGGCTACCATCTCTCCATCTACGTGTTGAAGAAGCACTCTCTTCGAGCCCCAAATGAAAAGGCGGATGATAAGGCACAATATCTCCGCTTCTATCCTTAGCCATCAGCTCTTGAGCTTCAAAAAGACCGGGAAACGCACATGAAGCAGTCACAGCACTCCATATAACAACATGAGGTGAAGTCAAGTAGTTTAGGCATCTAGGAGGCTCGTGTTTCCTCGGAGAACAAACCGTAATCCCCAATACTCGACCCGTCATATCATAAGCTTCTTGGAAAGTTAGATTATTCGTTAGATGTCTTAATAACATCTGCAATTTTCTTATATCATGCACCGCACCTTGTGTCGTGACCCTTTTGAAAACGGTAAAAATCCCACCCATTTGGTCGAAAAATTGTATAGAATGCCAAGAATCCTCAAAGAAACTTTGAAGCTCGGGCCAAGACCTAGTAGCCACAACCGAACACATTATCGACCCCACGCTCGACCCTGCGATAATCCGAGGCAAAAGCTTATGTTCGACTAATGTTTTCACTACTCCCACATGAAAAGCTCCTAAAGAAGCACCCCCACTTAAAAGTAAAGCCGTTCTACCGAAGGCATGCCTAGTTTCATGCATAAAAGCGAGCTTCTCCTCCAAAAAAAGCTCTGTTGAATCAGGATCACAGACTTTTCTTAGTTGTGTAGTGACTTCATCTATGTACTCTTTTATGAGTTTGGGCACTTGGAGCCTACCTTTATGAAGCTCCGGGTTACACATATTACCCATATTTCTAACTAAATCGGCCCTCATATAAAATATGATATCTCTAAGAGAGCATTCTTGGCGACGATGCCTTAGCTCTTGAAGTTTATTTCTTACAAGCTCCTCATCGTAAAGATCTGATTCATTAGTTCTAAGAGTCTCTTTATCGAGCATTTTAGCTGCGTGGGCCCACTCTTCGTAGGTCAATGCATTTCGAGTCTTGTTCCTCCAAAATTTCCTTCTATAGGCCATCTCTGCCCTCATTTTCACATTAGTGTATCGTCTTAAAAAGAAAGCGATCACTGTTACCATTAGTAGTATCCCTTGTGGGTTTCGAGGATGAAACCATGATAATAGAGGTGACAAGTAGTTTTTGAATTTGTAAAAGAACAATAATAATATCTCAAATATTTGATGCCTCAAATGTGATATTGATTTGCAGCACAAGACTCTAAATGCTATGGAACGACCGATTAGCGTGGAAGGACCAATTAAGAATGGATCAACAGTAGCCTCATTACTAATATCCATGCCTTCAGCTAATTAAAGGACTTGATTCTAAAAGAATTTCTATCTATACGGATTCGTAATAATGTAATACATAATCTGTAAACTTCATAGGGGGACTAAATTGCCCCATTTAAAAAAATGTAATCTTTACACTCAAGTTGTAGTTGCTCTAAGAATCCAAAATAGAAAAACAAGATGAAGTAATAAAGTAAATCATTTTACCAGCAATTCAAATGGAGCATGAAGAATTGTGTATAAATCAGAGTAAATAAATGATTGATAAAAATCAAGAAAGAGAACCCCAAACCTCTTAATTTTACTATTTGTTGAAAAATTCTATTCAAATCAGTTCTTATAACCCAAAATCACAAAGAAAAATCACAAGCTTTCTCCTCAAATGCTTCTCAAGACCATTCACAGAAAAACCCAGAAAAAAAAAATAGAAAAAGCCCCAAAAAAATTCACCTCAAGATTCAATTTTGACAGTTTCCCTGTAATCAACATCCAAAAGGGTCCTTCATAATATCTCCTTTTAACAAGAAAATGTAAGAGGGAAATAATTTTGTCAAAACCTAATCTCTCTTTCAAGGAAAAGGTGCTTAAGCAAGAACAGTAGCTTAAACGTGAAGTATTGACATTAACCAAATGCGTACACGTGCACTAAAGTCTTGGGATTGGGAAAGACTGACAGTTTGGATCAGATCAGATGACCATTTCGTCCCGTAGTTATACAACATGTTAGAATTGCTAATTTTATATAGATAAATACATACAAATTTATTCAGAGAAAGTGAAAGGATAACTGGATAAGGAAGACATGACTTGATCTTTTCTCATTTGCTGGATTTTAGTAAGTTTGAATTGGAATTTCGTTAACGGAAGAGGAGAAGAATAGAAATACTCATATGACATGTGAATGATTTTTTGCACTTTACACCCCCAAAACGTGAGAAATAAACATTTTGCACCCTTAAAACATAAATTTAACACTTTGCATCTTCGGAAGATGAACAATTCAACACTTTGCACTCTCCTTTATTTTTCTCAAAAAACTTAGGGACAAAATAGGTAATTCATTTTGAATCTTTGACACTTTGTACCCCGAAACACGAGAAATAAATATTTTGCACCCCCAGAATAGAATTAGCACTTAGCGCCCTCGAATTAATAACAACTTGCACCCCGAAACAATTCTATTTCGGGGATGCTAAGTGCTAATTCTATTTTGGGGGTGCAAACTGTCCATTTCTCGTGTTTCGGGAGTGCAAAGTGCCAAAGATTCAAAAAAGAGTTACCTATTTTGTCCCTAGGTTTTTTAAGGAAGATAAAAAAGAGTGCAAAGTGTTGAATTTTTTATATTTTGGGGTTATAGAGTGCTAAATTTATGTTATAAGGATGTAAAGTGTCTATTTCTCATGTTTTGGGTGTACAAAGTGCAAAAACCCACATGCGAAAACGTTCTAACTTTTAAGAGTGCACGCTTTCGTTTTTCTCTATTTTGTCATTTTCTTAAAGGAATTTGAAACGTGGGGGGATTTTTTTTTTTTTGATAATTATCGTGGGGGGATTTATATTTATACCTTTTGTGGAAAAGCATATTCTTCCTATGTTTTAGGAGGGTTACTTGAATTTAAATTTTCTGATATAGAATTTAAATTTGAAAACCCTATATTTACACTGTAATTTTCAGATATAGAATTTAAATTTGAGTATTTAGTTCTAACGGAAATCATAGGACCATTAATTTTGGAGAGAGCGTTGATATGATTTAGTTATAATTGACTATACTACACTAATTTTTTCGGTTTCAGTTAACATTAATTTTTTTAGAGTACAAGTTACATCAAATTATAAATCTATTCAAGTAAAACCAAATTATAAAGAGAAATAACTATCAAATAACTAGTATTAAAACTTGAAGAAACTCACATTAGTGAAAATTAAACTCGGATCTTAGCTTTAGTGTCTTACTATAACACAAATAATTTACCAATAAGTGATAAGTCTAGTGGAAGAGACTAGTCACTACAAAGTAACGAACTCAAGTTCAAATCCTTGTTGCAAGAGGTTCTCACTTAATGTGCCCGACACGACTCAAATGAATTAAACCAGTGGGAAAAAAAAAATCACTTTATATAAGAAGAGATGAGCAAGTGATTGATGGGACATAGTTAGGGAACCATCTTTCTTTCTAAGTTAATTGTTAGTGTCCAAATGTGTTATTTTGAAAAGTTTGATATGAAATGTATAAAATAGATAAAAGTTTGATATGAAAAGTACAATTCCCTTCCCTTGAACTTATATGTACTTTTTTAGCTTAATAACACATATTCTAATATTACCCGATTTTCAATGTTGTAACACGACTATTTTTTCTATTGATCATATATGGTTGTGGAAAATGCATGAGAAGGCATACAATTTCAGTGTTTTAAAAAATGTTGCATGCACTACCTGTTATATATAAAATTTTATAATTATCCTCTTGAGGGCAATTTCGCCCATAAACATTTAAGTCATTTTTATAAATCTAAATTTTAAAAAAAGTTACATTTATATTATGTTAATTATAAAATCTTACATACCACTTGAGGACAATTTCGTTCGTAAATATTTCATGTCATTTTTATAAACCTAAAGTTTAAAAAATGTTACATTTACCTCCTCTAAAATATAAAATCTCACTATCACTCCTGTAAGGGAATTTCCGTACATAAACATTTCATATTATTTTTATAAATCTAATATTTCAAATCATTTACATTAATCCCCCTGTTAAACATAAAACCTTACAGTTACCCACTTCCCTCATAGCAATTTCGCCCGTAAATATTTGGTGTCACTTTTTTAAATCTAAATTTAAAAAATGTTACATTTACCTTACCCCTCCTAAGGGCAATTTTGTCCGTAAATATTTCATGTCATTTTTACAAATCTTTTAAATAATCCCATGGACAAACTTGGAAATTCAGAAAATACTCTTTTAAATGTTAGAGATAATGGTGCAAGGGGTCAATTTAAGATACTGATGAACTTGAGGAGAATTCTGATAATAATAAATACGTGAGAAATAATTTTGTAATTGAACTTTAACCTAGGGGAATGTCCGCAATTTACCCTTCATCTGTTTACATTAGTGTTGGCTTAATCCCATCCGGGCTCGGGCCAACAGTAGTATAGTTTCTGAATTTTGGGTTAAAGGCCTACCTCCTAAATCTATACAGTATTATATATGGGTCTATACGGCAAAGTGGCATCCATAGATTCTGCAAGCCTCGGGCCCAAGGGCCCAATTGGTTAATTGTACATCAACTAAAACCTCTATCAAAATACCATTGGAATTTCTTTACTTAAAAAACATGAGAAGATCATCATATCAGGCCTCATTGATCACAGTTTGGGCTTGGGCCCATAGGAGCAATATGGTTGGATAATTGCGACTCGGGTTTGATTGGAAGTTTGTTGAGTTCGGTTCATTATATTATTTTTTAAGTGTGTCAAATATGCGGGTTGGGTTGGGTTGGACTTGTGTTAGGTTAAACGAGTCGAAATTGACATTAGATCTAAAATGAGCCACTTAATACAAATCGAAAACAGGGTAGGGTTAAAACGAGTCTGGTAAAAAAGAGATTCCGTTAGGTTGGGCAGGGTTGATCAATTTCATGTTTGGTAATGTTGTGTATTCTATAAATTTTGGTAATGTTGTGTATTATATAAATTATAAATTAAAAATTTACACAATACTTAGTAAATATTATTTTAATATTAAACTATAATTAAATGAGATTACTGTAATATTAAATAATCTAAATTACGTATAACAATAAAGATTATTGACCATTAGACATTTTTTTTTTTATCCAAACCATTAGACATTTAGACTTCACAAAAAAAAATTGATATTGAGATTAACATTTTCATGAATTTAGGAGGAAAAGACAAAATAATATTTTTGAACCAAAATCGAGCCATTTAATCCTAACTAGTTTATCTCGGTATGTAATTATTTGACTCGACCCATTTCCGGATCATTATAAACTCATTTTCAGTCCACATAAATGTTAACTAAATTCAATTCAACCTAACTCATCAGTAACCAAAAAAATATGGGTTAGGTAGGGTTGAGCCAGACCGATCTCGAACCAACCCATGGTCATGATGCATACTGCAATCCAAATAGAAAATTCTTATCTATACCGGGTTTGATCGAACTAAAAGTAAGTACATGACAAATGCAATATACTTGCTTTGAGATTGGATATAATTCACAGGAGAGTGATTTAATCACAAAGTAAGTGCAATACACTTATTTAGTGGTTGGATGAGTTTGGCCAAACTAGACTTGAACACAAAATTTTTCAACCCGAATATATGCATGAAATAACCACAAAATATTCATTATTTACTAATTTTCAAATTTGATGCAATAATCGACTTGATAAAGTTCAAACACAATCACGAGGTTAACAAGAAATTCAAATAAAGTGTGAATAATGTATTACTCGATTATGGTCTTGACTTGTTTACTACTCTCTTTTCATATTATTTGTCACTTTGGATAGTGACACAGATATTAAGAACCTATTAAATAGTCATTATTTGAAGATAAAAATTCAAAAATATCCTCATTGAAGTGATAATTTTTTTCTCTCTCCTCTCTAAATTAGGAGTTAGTACAATTATGATGAAAGGGTAAATCTGAAAAAAATAAATTAATTTTGCATTGAACTTTTCAAACGACAAATAATATGAAACAAGTAAATTTTGCCAAATCGACAAATAATATGAAACGGAGGGAGTATCATGCTGACATTAGTATTTTCCTATGTAGGAAAATAAATTGTAATTGATCAAACTTTCGCTGCATGTTTTCTATTTTCGAAAGCGACTCAATCAATGTCATTCTTATGATTACCACTCCTACCCCTGCCTTCGAATGGTCAAGGAAAACTGACGCCCTTTTTGCTCGTCAAATCCTTGGTATTTGTCCCAAATGAAAAATCAAGAAAGTCCCAAGACTCGGAAACAAGACCGCCCATAATTTAGCAAAATGGGGAAAATCTTGTAATTGGAATGATTGTGTTCCACTTTCCCCGCATTGTTTTTTGTGATTCCAGTAACTCGAAAATAACTGTAGCTATCGACTTTGATCCGTTTTATGATTAATTTTTATTTAAAAAAAGATGGAGTATTATTCAGTCAGTAGCACAGATCATCATATTTGCGCAATGACTAGTGGGGAATCTGGAGACTGGGGACAAATTAGAAAACAGATGAACACACTCTGTCAAGTTTGTATTTCAAAATTTAATTTTGTAATAAAAGGAGTTTCATTTGAAAAAAAGAAAAAAAAACAATCTGTTAAAAGGAGTGCGTGGTCCCACCCACGCGTTTAGACTTTAAATGTCATACGTCAGGCAAAATTATGCTACCCTCCCATGTGACAAAACAAAAGTCACAAAACCACTATTAATTAGCTAGCTGGTGATAACTGGATTTACCTATTTATTGCATGTATTATTACATTATTTATCAGGCCATGCAAATATGGGTTTTTAATAATTGGAAAGATATATTTAAGCCCTAGCAGGCCGTACATGTTTCATTTGTGATTGATAGTTTGGCATGTCGGTGCTAACCATTACATTTGGCTAGTAGAGAACTCTACTCTAATATTTCCTCGGATTTTTTATCGATTTGGAGAATTGCAAACGGATTAAGAAATAATCACTTTTTTTAAGTAAAAATTTCAAAATATCTTTATAATCAAATAATTACATCATTAATTATAAACATTAATAAGAAGGGTAAAAAGAAAATAATTAATTTTACATTAAAACGACAATAAAAGTGAAGATTTTGTTTTTGGTCAAAGCGACAAATAAAAAAAACCCGGAGAGAGTATGCCATTAGACTCAGTGATGAAGTTCAGTTTGATTTTTTATTACTCAATAAGGGTATTTTAGGATTTTTATCTTCAAATGATGGTTATTTAATAGGTTTCTTAATCCGTGCGCCACTACCCAAAACGACAAATAATATGAAACGGATGGAGTAGATGTTTTACATGGTCCATTGTTCTTTACTCCTTTATATTTTAGTTTCTTCTGATCCATGTTATTTTTTCTAATTCTCATTGGTTAGACTGGAGATTTAGTCGCCTCAATCATTTTGGCTATATGTGGATGTGTTTTGCTCCAGTCTCGTGAATTTTGTGAGACCGAGTCAAAACCCGTCCAAATGAATTTTCGCCAGACCTATGAAATTCATCATAAACCTATTCACAAATACATACCCAAACTCTTGAAACCTATAAAATATTGATTTGACACCTACCATTATTTTTTTCCCCAAGCTCTCCAAAAAAGACATTGATTTGACATCTACCACCTACTTTTTTCCCCCCTACTTCAACATCCAAAACCAATCCAAGTGGGGTTTCAATTTTTTCACAACAACAAAATCCAATATCCAAAACCTAACAAAATGAGGTTTCAAAGGTTTCACCGAAACCACCCAAACTATTTTTTTAAAATCCAGACCCGCGAAACCGGGCCAACATTTGTGTCTTGGTACAATAAATTATCCTTTCCTTTTGTTTAATTTTTTTTAAAATCCAAGTAAAGTCTAATAACACATAGTTCAAACTAATTAAATTTCATTATTGAGCTAATTCGGCTTAATTTTATTTGTTTATATGTAAGGGAGTAATTCTTGGAATTTTGAATTACTCAGCAACCTCTTCCCCGAATCGGTTGTTCGAGCGATTGTTAAAATCCACATCACTCCCTTCCCCGAGCTAAAAACGTTGGTTTGGACTGTAAAAACCTCGAAATTTTATTTATAAGAAATTCTTAATCTTAAATTTTTAACTTTAAATCAAGAATTTTAATTAGAATTTGAATTAAATATTTAGCTTCCTATTTGGGACCTGATTGTACATTTTATGAAAATATTGGGGTCAAATTATAAGTTTTAAAAGTTAAGGGGTGTTTTGCGAAAATCTCATAAACTTAGTTATTGAAATTAATTCTAATGTTGACAACTCTCTTTGACCCAACTGAGTCGTCAACAAATTAGAATACGTGGTCCTCTAAGTTGATGAATTCAATTAGAGAAAGGCCACACATATATCTTCAATTACCTTCTTGTACAAGAATGAACTTCAACAATAAATAACTTCTAATAAGAATTGTCGAGAGAGTGTAATACTTAGGAGGATTACAACACAGGAGAAATTTATGAAAAGAGAGAGTTGGTGATAAAAGTGAAGGTTTAAGGAATGATGAGTTAATTCGACGACCGTGAGTTGAATTTTATATTTCCGTTTGTTCCATTTCATCAGTTTGAGTAGTGTTCTTTTACCGCGATTAATTGTATCTTATCGATTTGCTTTAGGTGGTTGTCCGGAGTAAAAATCGAGCTCTCGGTAACTAAAATTTCAGTAAAGAGGTGAGTGTGGAATTTAAATAACGGAGGGTTGCCTCAACTCGTTATTAAAAGCGTTAAATTATTTCGATATTCACTTCATTAGTTTCATGACTTGGTATGGTTACTTAAATATTCTTTTATAGATGCTCTGTTAGTATAGATGCTTAATAATTAGTGGGATAGATGCTAGGTTATAGAATTGAGGTTGTGAAATCTTATAACTGTAATAAATGTTAATTAAGTATTTTCTAAGTCGGGGTGTTACAGATGGTATCAAACCTTAGGCTCTGAGTCATAATATGATCCTCGGCATAAGGTAGAATTTGTGAGGTTAAATTAATGAGCTTAAAATTGGAGATAAGGGAAAATAAAAGGATTAACTAAAGTCTTGTATATTCAGAACACGACTTAAGTTTCTTTGAGAAAAAGAAAGAAAACATAAATTGCATACCTATGTTCTACCTGCACGTAGGTGGTTTTAGCTAAGGATTATATTCATGAATTGGTGTATTGTCCTAGGCAGACGATATCCAGTAGCCAAACAACCATTTGAAATGAAATTTTAATTATTCTTACAATTTTTATTTTGCCATGTGTTTTTGATAGATGGCAGAAAACGACGATGTAGCTCGAAGCACACCACATCGGAATATTTTGTATCAAAAGGAACCAAACCGAACTTTTAACCGACCCGTGTCTCGAAGACCTATAAGCCGCCCCCTATGAGGGGACATTACACGAATTGGGTAACCCACTCCTTAGAATCCGATAGAAACTATTATCATTGGCAGTGGCAGCAAGAGAGA
This sequence comes from Penstemon newberryi var. newberryi, assembly GCA_030819805.1. Classification (NCBI taxonomy): domain Eukaryota; kingdom Viridiplantae; phylum Streptophyta; class Magnoliopsida; order Lamiales; family Plantaginaceae; genus Penstemon; species Penstemon newberryi. The sequence goes on along the minus strand of JAUALY010000003.1, from coordinate 33,216,512 downwards.
AGTCGTAGAATAGAAGTTGAATAGTGGTATATGAAGTTTGTGAACAAAAAAAACTGGTACCGCCAACAATATGATAGATTGCGTTGGCGATTCAGAGATGAACTGGGACAGCCCGCCGTACTTAGTGATATAAGCTCAGAGGCGAATTCCGCAGGGTCCGTTACGGGTCCTTAGACTAAGATATATATAACTTATTTTGACTAGGTGTATATATCGGACTTACTAATGTATCGAGACTTGCGTGAAAATCTCCAATTTTGATTCTATATGTTAACTAAGGCTTATATGTTTCAATGTATCGAGACTTGCGTGATAGTCTCCAATTTTGATTGTATATGGTAACGAAGGCTTGTACGTATATTAAATGATAATATCTAATGTATGCTTTTGCTTGTAATGCAGTCAGTTCTAAAATTTTACCATGGACTTAAATAACAACCCAGAAAATTCCTCGGCAAATGATAAAATGGATCGGATCCTTAACGCTATCGAAATTTTAGCTCAAGCACTACAACCGCAAACTACGACCCAAGGAAACCATCCGCAACCGGTGCACGTTCCAGCACCAAACTCGACACCTACTCCAGTCTCTACTTTCAAAAACATTACAGCTACAGTCTCGGCATATCGAATGCTCGATCGGTTTCTTCATTTTCAGCCACCAAAGTTTCAGGGAGAGCCTAACGACCGAAAGGCAGAGAAATGGCTAGAGGAAATAGAAAATATCTTTCAAGTATTGGACTACACAGAGGAACAAAAAGTACACTTAGCCGTATTTCAATTTGAAGGAGCTGCTCGGGATTGGTGGAAATCCAGACAGGGCATATGGGAACAAAACAATGTAGAGAGGACTTGGACCAACTTTGTGAGAGATTTTAATGATAAGTACATTCCTCCTTTGATACGTGAATGACGGGAAGATGAGTATAATGCTCTGTGTCAAGGAAACCTCATTGTAGCTCAGTATGACGCGCAATTTTGTCGTCTAGTAAAGTACGCTCCACATTTGATGATGGATGAACCAAGGCGCGCTCGCAAGTTTATACGAGGACTTCTACCGGAAATACGACAAGGATTGATATCTCAACACATTGAGATATATTCGGAGGCGGTAGAGAAAGCAATACGGGTAGAACGCGATTTATCTGAAATGGGATATCAAATGTTGTTTGTGAAAAGAAATCAACCCCCGTCCAATTGGCAGCAAGGTCGAAACCATAATGAAGGGGCAAAGTCAATGCGGACGTCTTACGGGAATCGGGCCTTCACTGGAAACCAGTCAGGAGAAACGCGAAGGAACTTGAGAAAACCCCCTCAAAATGTGATATGCCAACATTGCGGATTTCAAGGTCACACGGAGAATCGATGCTGGAAAAAAACAGGAAAGTGTTTTCGGTGTGGTAGTGAGCAACACTACGTTCGCAACTGCCCTTTAACAGTGAACCCTTCCGCACCAATAGCCAACAACAAACCTCAAAGTAACCTGCCTCAAGCCGGAAAGCCAAGGGTACCATGACGAGTCTATGCAATGGAAGGAGAACCCAATATTGGACCAGAACTAATAGTTGTGATAGAAGGTACACTTCTCGTTTCCAATCAATCCTGCAATGTATTATTTGATTCGGGAGCATCGCATTCTTTTATAACACCCATACTTGGATTAAAATTTGGAATCAAAGAACCTCTACATTTCGATTTAGAAGTCACTACACCTAGGGGAATTTCATGTATATTAGGGTCGGCATCTAAATCATGTAGTGTTATTATTGAGAACATGGATTTCCCCCGCCAACCTAATCGCACTTCATATCCATGGCTTCAATGTAATCCTAGGAATGGATTGACTCTCGACTCATTTTGCAAATTTAAATTGTCATCTTAAGACCGTAACCATGCGAGTACCCGGATATGCTTTTGGGGTAGCCAGAAGGTTTTGAAAAGCCTTTTATCGACAACACATGCTCGACGGATAATACTCAAGGGTGGGCAAGCATTTCTAGCTTACTTAATCAATAAGCCAAAAGACAAACAAGAATTAAAAGAGGTCCCTATTATCCCTGAATATACCGACGTCTTTCCGGAAAAATTGACAACGCTGCCACCAGATCGCGATGTAGAGTTTACCATTGATCTTGTCCAGGGAACATCACCTATCGCCAGGACACCTTATTGGATGGCACCGACAGATCTTAAAGAGCTAAAGGCTCAACTTCAATATGACTATCAAAAACAAATATCCATTGCCTCGTATTGATAAGCTATTTGATCAACTTCAAAGCTCCCGAGTTTTCTCCAAACTAGATTTAAGACAAGGATTTTACCAGCTAAAGATCAAGGAAGAAGATATATCCAAAACGGCGCTCAATTCAAGGTATGGACATTTCGAGTTCGTGGTCATGCCTTTCGGGCTGACCAATGCGCCGGCCGCATTCATGGATTTAATGCACCAGGTGTTCAGACCATTCCTAGATCAGTTTGTGGTGGTATTCATTGATGATATTTTAATCTACTCAAATTCGGAAGACGAACACAAGGAACACCTACGAAAAGTGTTACAGGTACTCGAGAAAAGTGTTAGCAACACTAATTAAGGAATGAATCTAGTCTTTCATAGTTCGATTCCTTTTTATTAGTTTTAACTTGCTATTCAAGAATTCTATTCTTGATTTAGATAATTGAGTAATTTAAAGCTTATGTATTCATCACTTCGATCATATCGAACGACCATACATCAATGCCCTTATTTGCTTCGGTTTTGGAACTTCTTTTGAATCCTTTCAACATTTCCAAAAACAACTGTTGGGATTTATGGGGTATGATTGTCAAAACAACGGTGCGGAATATAAAAAATTTTCATACACCCACGTCCCTAGGATTTATTTACTAGCACATATGAACAGGTTGAATATAATTTAGCAACAAATTACTAAATTTAAAGGGTGTAATTCGAAATTACCTCACCACAGGCAAGGTGGTGGTTTTTCTCCGGTCTTCTTTCAGATCTGATGGATTTGGTTCGAGAGAAGCACCCCAAGTGTTGTGCCTCTAGCGGTATCCACATCAATTGGATTGAAGCAACCCCTTTGAATCCACAGGCTCAGAAATAGGATTCAAAGGGTAATCAGACATGGAAGAACGAAGAAGAAAACCAGATCTAGATCCAGATCTAGATCTGGATGAGAGAGAGGGGCGGCCTCTCTCTTCCATTGGAGAGGGGGCGGCGGCCACACCACTTCTCCAAAAGGGGGCGGCTAGGGCAAGAGGGGGGTGTGGCTAGGGTTTTGTTTTAGCTTATGTTTTTGAGTCTTCTTAAGACTCCTTTTATAGCCACCTCTCAAGGCCCCTTTATATGCAAGACTTTAGTATGGGCCATTAATTAAATTGGCCCATGTCTTGCATTAATTTAATTAAACCCTTTAATTAAATTAACCCAATTAATCCAATTAATTTTCTCTCTCTTTAATTAACTCTTAACATTTAATTAATTAGACTATCTAATTAATTATTTCTCTCACAGAATTAACTCTTTAATTCTTTTGTTTTCTTCTTCAAGAATTAACACTTTAATTCTTCAGTTTTGATTTAACTCTTTAAATCAAACTTTCCTTATTTGATTTGTTGCAGTCCAATTGTATTGTGTGTGACCCTCTAGGTTCACCATCAATTGGCCGCGGGCCCACGACTTTCGTGATTTAATTTGCGAGCTTATAAATTGCTCCGATTAATTGAACACCTTCAATTAACCACTCAAGAATTAATCTTACAATTAATTCATGAGTACCCACACCTCATGGTCGATGTCTAGCCACAAGCCCATGAGGCCCAACTTCAGGTGAATTGATCTCAGTGAACCTCACCTCTTATAAGTGCCATGTACATACGGTCCCTCTATCGACTAATTTCCCGATCGAGACCTAGGGTGTGTGAATTGATCGGCACCTCTAATTATCTCGATAACTATACTTTCTAATTCAGGATAATAATTCCAGTGTGACTGCTAAATTTGGAAACCCCTTTCCAAATCCGTCACTGACCGTGGCCATGGGTTTCTCGGAATATATTATCTAAGAACGTATAGGAAATTCTCTCAACGCACTACGTTGAGTCGGTAGATCCCATATCAGTGCTAACCATTCGCGTACATGATCCTACGTACCCAAAGTAGTCGTACAATGATCAGGCTATGTGATCGGCTCCTAAATCAAAGTACGTACTCACGTGCACCGAATTCGCCCTAGCACCTCAAGTCAAAGGACTAAATCGTACACTATTATAAGCCTTGAGATACATCCCATCGCCGATGTGCGACATGCGCTTCCACAATGGGTTTCTCTGTTCGGGTCGTTCGATGCGTTCGATCCCCTATCGAACCACCTACTTATATGCACTGGCATCAAATGCCTTGCTCATGAAACGCTACAAATTCACTCCATGTGAATCATGCATACTCGTACAAGTCTTAACGATTCCTTCGATACCCCGTCTCGACAGGAATCTATGACTTGGAACGTTTTTAAGATCACGACCTTAGAGACTGTTTCATGATTGCACTCATACTGAAGTGAATCGTCCCATAGTCTATTGTGATCTAAGGATTTCATCCAATCGCTTAAGTGATTCGCGAGAGATGAAGTTGGCCATTGTTTGATTTACATACTATAAACAAACTAGCGTATTGATTCATTTATACTAGAGAAAGCTTATCACAAGATAGTCCTTATACAAGCTAAAATCTATTGGCTTGCAGGGCACTATCCTTTCAATCTCCCACTTGCCCTAAAGCCAATCACAAACGCTTCTCAGACCCATCTTCCAAAGATGTTCTTCGAACTCTCTTTGTGACAAAGGCTCTACTAGTGGATCCGCTAGATTGTCTTCCGAGTCGACGCGATCCATTATGTGCGTCAACTCTACCAATGATTACTCTAATCAAGTGGTACTTTTCTCTTATTGTGTTTAGATTTCTGGTGAGATCTCGATTCCTTTGCTTTAGCAATAGCTCCATTGTTATCACAGAAGATAACCACGAGCTTCGCAATGCTAGGCACTACATCCAACTTTTGGATGATGTTTTTCATCCAAACACTTTCTTTCGCTGCATTACATGCTGCGATATATTTTGCTTCAGCGGTTAAGATGGCAACGGTGCTTTCCTTGGAACCTTTCCAACTTACCGCTACCCCATTGAGGCAAAATATTTATCCAAAATTGGATATATATATTCATCCACATCAGACTGGAAACTCGTATCAGTAAATCCTTCGAGCTTCAATTCTCCATTACCACCGTAGACCAAGATCAAATCCTTAGTCTTTCTTAAGAGCTCAAGGATATCTTTTACGGTGGTCCAGTACTCTTTACTGGAGTTTGACTAGAAACTGCTCATGGCAATAAGAGCAGGTTCTACATCTGGTCTAGTACATAGTATTGCATACCATATGCTACCTTTTGTCCAAACATAAGGTATTTGAGACATTCTCCTTTTCCTCATTCGATGTAGGGCACATCGATTCGGAATGAGAGATACAGTGTCTCACTGGAAGCAACCCTCTATTGGATTCTTCCATACTGAATCTTTTCAGTATTGTTTCTATGTACTTAGATTGAGAGAGTCCCAACATCTTCCCCGATCTATCTCTATAGATACGTATCTTAATACGCAAGATGTCTCTCTCAAATCTTTCATGGAGAATTGCATGGACAATCATGCTTCCGTCTGTGCTAACATTCCAATATCATCCCAGATAATCGAAATGTTATCGACATGTAAAATAATGAACTTTAAAGAGCTCCCACTAAACTTCTTGTACACTCAAGGTTCACATTTGTTTTTGATGAAGTCAAACGCTTTGACTTTCTCATCAAAATGAATGTGAGTCCAAATGGATTCAGACATTGCTAATGGAGAAAAGATTTCATCAAAGTCCGTTCCAGGCCTTTGTGTATAACCTTTTGCCATTAGACAAGTCTTATAGGTCAATACCTCTTCATTCATTCCTAGCTTGCGCTTGAAGATCCATTTGCAACCTACAGGGACACTTCCCTCGGGTGGATCGACCAAGGTCCGTACCTTGTTGGAATGGATGGAATCCAATTTGAATTGTATGGCCTCTTGCCATACATGAGCGTCTACATCCAATGTAGATTCTTCGTATATGGTCTAACCATATCTTTCAAGTTCCTCACGAAATTGATCAGATCTACGAAGTACTGGTGTACGTTGATGGTTCAGCAGTTTCTGGATTAACTCCCACTGTTTGTGGGGATGGGTTCCACTTCTTGGACCTCATCAAGTTCTACAAGAGTACCATTTCTATTCATGAGGAAGCCATCCTCTAAGAAATGGATATTCCTTGAAACAAACACCCTTTGTTCTTTAGGATTGTAGAACAGGTATCCAATGGATTTCTTTGGATGCCCCACAAATTTGTACAAACTGGATCTACTATCCAATTTATCTCCTTTCTTGTTCCTAGCATAGGCAGGAGATCCCCATACTCAATAGAGAGAGTATGGAGGTGTCTTACCACACCATTCTTGGTAGGGTTTTGCAGGCACGAACTTTGAAGTTACTTTGTTCAGTATCTTCGATGCAATCATTAGGGTCAATCCTTAGTATGCATAAGGATGTTGAACGAAACTCATCACGGATCGAACCATGTCCAACAAGGTTCGATTCTCTTCTTTCAGACCCTCCAATAGGTTGAGGCGTCTTAGAAGGAGTTCGTTGTACGAGAATATCTTTCTCAGTAAGATAATTGAGGAACTTGTAGCTTAAGTATTTGCCATCTCGATCAGATCGAATGGCCTTAAGCCTTGTTTGATTCTCTACTTCGTTTCGAAATTCTTTGAACTTTTCAAGAGTTTCGGATTTGTACATCATAAGATACACATATCACTAATGACTTAAGTCATCAGTAAACCTCACGAGGTATGAGTAATCTCCTATCACACTAACACTTTAGTGGTCCACATTTATTCGTATGGATCCAATCCAAAAATTTGTTTGGTACGCACCGGATGCCCAGCAAACGGTAACTTTGTCATCTTTTTCCTTCAGACATGATTCGCAAGTTGATAGTTCATCTAAGCCCTATTTTTCAAGAAGCATCGATGACACCAACTATTGAATCCTTCCTATGGAAACACGATCTAATCTTGCGTGCCATATGTGTGGAGTATTATCTTGGTATTGATTGAACTTAACACACTAATTCAATCAATTTTGTTTGTTTTCAATTAACTCTTTAATTGAAACGTTACTTTCAATTAACTCTTTAATTGATTCATTTCCCTTTTTCAATTAACTCTTTAATTGAAACGTTGCTCTCAATTAACTCTTTAATTGAAACTTTGTTTAATTAATTAGACCTTCTAATCAATTTAAACTTGTCAATGCCTTTCTTAGGTGCAGTGGGATAATTTGATTTTTAGGCTACTTGTGTTCTTTTCACTACCTTTATGTTTGCTTTGGAAGAGAACACTTTCTTCTTCCTTTTACTCTTCTTTGACTTTGCAGTCCTTGAAGTGTAAGCAATCATGACAGGTATACCTTTTAAAAGGTTCCTATTTGCCTTTTACCAATACTTTGGTTAATTCATGAAACCTGATCAACTTATCGAATAAGTTCAGAACTTTTCACGAATTGTTTGAATGAGTGGGAGGAGAATTTAGGAGGAAGTCAATGTTAAGATCACTTGCAGGCCTATGTTTAATCGATCCAGTTATCAACCAGATTGATAAAACAAGGACAGTGATCCTTGACATTAGTTCCTTCACTTATTCTCGAGTTTTAAACAACACCTTAGAAATCTCGAATCAGATGATTCGAAATTGCTCCTCAAAACAAGCCTTTTGAGGTGGAGGTTTGTTTTAGAAGTTTCAGACATACTCCTATGTCGCTTCTTTAGCTCGTTCAATCTTGATGCTTCTATGAGGCAACGATCATTGAGATTCCCATACTCTATGGGTGCTTCGATCCTCTTTCAAGAATCATCTCAAAATGCATCAGGCATAGGTTGATTATTAAGAACACGATTCCGACTTTCGAAATTGAGGACAATCCCCAAGTTTCTAAGCCAATCAATATTTTAATCCAGTTATTTTCTAAGTCGAGGATAAATAGTAAAAAATGGACAATTTATGTAGATATCACAATATCTAATCTAAGAGAAGACAAAAATCTAGAGGACTAGTTAATGAATAATACTTATAATCTACGAAGGTTGGACTTTCTATCGTAAAAGTTCTCCCACTATTTTATCGAAACAATTACCCCTTCAATTGTTCGGGAAATCCTATTTCCTAGTAGGTCTTGACGTCCCAGCAGACATTAATTGCACCCACGACTCGCGGCCATACAATTAATTCCCCAGGTAGGCATACTTATTGCCAATTGTGTCCCTACACAACCTTCAAGCTATTTTGCCTCGATTTTCGCACTCATCTAGCACTGCTACATCATGAGTGGTACTACTCGTTAAGTCTAACCCATCAATCTTGATGAGCAACGGGCCCGGTCATGAAATCCCCATAACTTGGTTATGGTCGATGTTCATGTCCCGACCAGTCCCCACCCTTGTCAAGTTTAGTTAAAAACGAGAATCAAGGAGTTTCGCGTATTGTCTCTTTCTTCGACTCGGGTGCCAGACTCTGGATCTCCTTAATCGATAAGTGGACAACTCACGCTAGTTCCTATTGATGGAAGGCTTGGATTTATATAAATACTTCATTTTATTTTATTCCAATATGACTTAATATTATTTTCAAGAGGGGTTTTTCGGGTCTAAGAATTTGAGGTAACACTCCTCGAGATCTCACCGTTCCAGTTATGCATTATCCTTTATTTACGATCTAAATTACTAGCGCGCATCACCATACATGCTAAAATTATAAATACGTAAATAAAAACATAAACACCTAGCATGCATGCTACCACAGTATGTTTTCGATCGAGAGCCTCCTATGCGGGCCATCATCGAGCCAAAGATGTTGGCCCAATTGGTCAATCTAATTGGGTTCTAAAGGACCTAGGCTATTACATAAATAACCATGCATTCATGGCCTTCACTTTTCTTGGGCTCCCACCTTGCTTGTAACGGGCCTCCATCCTAAACTATTTAAAACAGTAAAGCCCTATCTATTACAAGGGCTCAAAGTGGCCCAAAAACTTAAGGCTCGCAGGCCCAATAAAACCAACATAATTAAAATTAACCAATCACATCTACCCCTAGGGTCAAGGCTCGGCGCGATCGAAAAATCACGTAAACAGTTCACGTAGAGCAAGAAACAAGCAAAACATATTTCCTTATTCCTTATCTTATTTTAAAACTCCCTTTTAAAATACCTTTAGATTCTAGTTTTAAAACCCCTTTTAAAACAATCCACAATTTTTATTTTAAAACCCCTTTTAAAATAAACCCTTGATTCTCACTCTAGTCTCCACTAATTATGATACAATTAATTTTTCGGATATACTAAACTCTTTAGTGCACATATCAGTTTCTGTTTTTCAACTTTTAAAAAATTGCAGTTCGGCCCTGAATTTTCGAAAATTACATTTTGACCCCTCAACTTTTGGAAATTACAAATCAGCCCCAAAATTTCCAGAACATGCAAATCGGACCAGAAAGCAGAAAATTAACAAAATTTCCAGAAACTTATGTTTAAAGCAAAACAGACGCCAGATTTTACGTAAATAGCAAAAACAGCCCCTAGCCTTTCGTAAATTGCAAAACAGTCCAGATTTTGAAAATTCCAGAAATTACAATTTGGTCCAGAATTGCAGAAAAACAAAATTTAACTTTCTGTCCAGATTTTCGAAAAATCGCAATTTGCACATAAGCCCTCAAATTTTCGGAAATTGCAGTTTAGGCCCAAAACTGAATTATGCTAATACCCGAACACATAATTTATCATAACAAGCAAGAATCAAATCATAGAACACGACAATCAAATATACACATATATTTTGAAGTGTTCAGGCCTATTCATATGAACGTAGTAAATTTGGCTCTGATACCACTGTTGGGATTTATGGGGTATGATTGTCAAAACAACGGTGCGGAATATAAAAAATTTTCATACACCCACGTCCCTAGGATTTATTTACTAGCACATATGAACAGGTTGAATATAATTTAGCAACAAATTACTAAATTTAAAGGGTGTAATTCGAAATTACCTCACCACAGGCAAGGTGGTGGTTTTTCTCCGGTCTTCTTTCAGATCTGATGGATTTGGTTCGAGAGAAGCACCCCAAGTGTTGTGCCTCTAGCGGTATCCACACCAATTGGATTGAAGCAACCCCTTTGAATCCACAGGCTCAGAAATAGGATTCAAAGGGTAATCAGACATGGAAGAACGAAGAAGAAAACCAGATCTAGATCCAGATCTAGATCTGGATGAGAGAGAGGGGCGGCCTCTCTCTTCCATTGGAGAGGGGGCGGCGGCCACACCTCTTCTCCAAGAGGGGGCGGCTAGGGCAAGAGGGGGGTGTGGCTAGGGTTTTGTTTTAGCTTATGTTTTTGAGTCTTCTTAAGACTCCTTTTATAGCCACCTCTCAAGGCCCCTTTATATGCAAGACTTTAGTATGGGCCATTAATTAAATTGGCCCATGTCTTGCATTAATTTAATTAAACCCTTTAATTAAATTAACCCAATTAATCCAATTAATTTTTTCTCTCTTTAATTAACTCTTTAATTAACATTTAATTAATTAGACTATCTAATTAATTATTTCTCTCACAGAATTAACTCTTTAATTCTTTTGTTTTCTTCTTCAAGAATTAACACTTTAATTCTTCAGTTTTGATTTAACTCTTTAAATCAAACTTTCCTTATTTGATTTGTTGCAGTCCAATTGTATTGTGTGTGACCCTCTAGGTTCACCATCAATTGGCCGCGGGCCCACGACTTTCGTGATTTAATTTGCGAGCTTATAAATTGCTCCGATTAATTGAACACCTTCAATTAACCACTCAAGAATTAATCTTACAATTAATTCATGAGTACCCACACCTCATGGTCGATGTCTAGCCACAAGCCCATGAGGCCCAACTTCAGGTGAATTGATCTCAGTGAACCTCACCTCTTATAAGTGCCATGTACATACGGTCCCTCTATCGACTAATTTCCCGATCGAGACCTAGGGTGTGTGAATTGATCGGCACCTCTAATTATCTCGATAACTATACTTTCTAATTCAGGATAATAATTCCAGTGTGACTGCTAAATTTGGAAACCCCTTTCCAAATCCGTCACTGACCGTGGCCACGGGTTTCTCGGAATATATTATCTAAGAACGTATAGGAAATTCTCTCAACGCACTACGTTGAGTCGGTAGATCCCATATCAGTGCTAACCATTCGCGTACATGATCCTACGTACCCAAAGTAGTCGCACAATGATCAGGCTATGTGATCGGCTCCTAAATCAAAGTACGTACTCACGTGCACCGAATTCGCCCTAGCACCTCAAGTCAAAGGACTAAATCGTACACTATTATAAGCCTTGAGAAACATCCCATCGCCGATGTGCGACATGCGCTTCCACAATGGGTTTCTCTGTTCGGGTCGTTCGATGCGTTCGATCCCCTATCGAACCACCTACTTATATGCACTGGCATCAAATGCCTTGCTCATGAAACGCTACAAATTCACTCCATGTGAATCATGCATACTCGTGCAAGTCTTAACGATTCCTTCGATACCCCGTCTCGACAGGAATCTATGACTTGGAACGTTTTTAAGATCACGACCTTAGAGACTGTTTCATGATTGCACTCATACTGAAGTGAATCGTCCCATAGTCTATTGTGATCTAAGGATTTCATCCAATCGCTTAAGTGATTCGCGAGAGATGAAGTTGGCCATTGTTTGATTTACATACTATAAACAAACTAGCGTATTGATTCATTTATACTAGAGAAAGCTTATCATAAGATAGTCCTTATACAAGCTAAAATCTATTGGCTTGCAGGGCACTATCCTTTCAATCGGATGGCACCGACAGATCTTAAAGAGCTAAAGGCTCAACTTCAATATGACTATCAAAAACAAATATCCATTGCCTCGTATTGATAAGCTATTTGATCAACTTCAAAGCTCCCGAGTTTTCTCCAAACTAGATTTAAGACAAGGATTTTACCAGCTAAAGATCAAGGAAGAAGATATATCCAAAACGGCGCTCAATTCAAGGTATGGACATTTCGAGTTCGTGGTCATGCCTTTCGGGCTGACCAATGCGCCGGCCGCATTCATGGATTTAATGCACCAGGTGTTCAGACCATTCCTAGATCAGTTTGTGGTGGTATTCATTGATGATATTTTAATCTACTCAAATTCGGAAGACGAACACAAGGAACACCTACGAAAAGTGTTACAGGTACTCGAGAAAATAAACTTTATGCCAAGTTCAACAAGTGTGAGTTTTGGATGGATCGTGTTGCTTTCCTCTGACACATTATATTAGGGGAAGGGATCGCGGTAGACCCGTCAAAGGTGGAAGCTGTTACTGAATGGAAGAAACCCGAAACAGTGACGGAAGTTCACATCTTTTTGGGCTTAGCTGGATATTATTGAAGATTCATCAAGGATTTTTCTAAAATTGCGGCGCCATTGACGGGACTCACGCAAAAGAAAACACCTTTCGTATGGAATGAATAGTGTGAAATTTCAAGAACTCAAGAAAAGATTTACAACGGCACCGGTACTAGCCTTACCTGAGGGAACATAAAATTTCATGGTCTACACCGATGCATCAAAAGAGGGTTTGGGATGTGTACTCATGCAGTATGGGAAGGTCATTGCTTACGCATCCCGAAAACTAAAGTCGTATGAAAAGAATTATCCTACACATGATTTGGAGCTAGCGGTGGCGGTTTTCGCATTAGGAAAATGGAGACACTATCTCTACGGGGTAGCATTCATAGTCTTTACTGACCACAACAACCTGTAATACTTGTTCTCTCAGAAGGAATTAAATGTGCGCCAAAGAAGGTGGATGGAATTCTTAGACGACTACGACTGCTCAATACAATACCACCCGTGAAAGGCTAATGTAGTGGTTGACGCATTAGGCCGCAAAGTCAAAGTAGCACACTTAATGTCAAAGGAATGGAAAATGTTAGAAGAAATGTGTAACTGGAAGCCTGAGTATGTTCACATGGGTATACTTTTCTACGGTTTACAGATCCAACCAAACATTCTTCAGGAAATCGCTACAACTCAACCTGACGACGAAGAAATTCAGAAAATAAAGCAAACTTTACTTGAGAAACTCGATTCACCATTCCACCTGGATGAAACCGGAACACTAAGATTCAGTACTATGTTGTGTGTACCCATCACTACCTGAAAGAACACATCCTTGGAGAAGCTCACCGGTCGCGAAATAGCATCCATCCTGGAGGTAGCAAAATGTATCAAGATCTAAAACAACATTTCTGATGGAATAATATGAAACGAGAAGTTGATGAGTACATCTCGCGATGCCTGGTATGCCAACAAATAAAAGTTGAACATCAACGACCGTCAGGCTTGCTTCAACCATTGCCAATACCACAATGGAAGTGGGAATCAATAACCATGGATTTCGTCACTAGCCTACCGTGAAGACAAACTAAACACGACGATGTATGGGTCATCATCGATCGAATAACTAAAGTGACTCATTTCATACCTATTAGCATCAATTTTACGGTGGATAAGCTTGCAGAACTATACAAGACGAGATTATCCGCTTGCATGGAATACCGAAAATATCACATCTGATCGGGACCCAAGGTTTCTATCACGTTTATGGAGAAAACTTCAGGAAGCTCTTGGAACACAGTTACAATTTAGCACTGCCGCACACCCTCAAACTGATGGTCAGTCGGAACGAACAATCCAAACACTTGAAGATATGCTTCGTGCCTGTATCCTAGACTTCAAAGGAAGTTGGGACAAACATTTACTGATGGTGGAATTCTCATACAACAACAACTATCAAGCATCTATTCAGATGGCCCTATTTGAAGCTTTATACGGGAGAAAATGCAGATCCCCAATTCATTGGGACCTAGTTGAGCGCCGAGTGCTGTCATCCGAGACCACTCAAGTCAATTTGGATTTGCTCCAAGAAGCGGAAAGAGTTATTCATATTGTCACAGAATGAATGCTAGCTGCCTAGAGCAGACAAAAGAGCTACGCAGATCGCCAAAGAAAGCCCTTGGAGTTTGAGGTCGAAGATAAAGTTTTCCTCAAAGTCTCGCCAAAGAAAGGATTAATAAAACATGGAAAATGGGGTAAAATTAGTCCACGATATCTCGGACCATTTGAAATCTTGGAAAGGGTTGTGAGTGTTGCCTACAGACTAGACTTACCTCCAAATCTGGACAGAGTTCACGATGTCATTCACGTATCTCTCCTAAAGAAATACCATCAAGATCCATCTCATGTACTCAAATTTTCGTGAGTTATAACTTCAGGAGAATTTGACTTATGATGAAAGGCCAGTACATGTACTGGATCGGAAATTTCAAGAACATCGAAATCGAAAAATTCCTTTGGTAAAAATACTATGGCGAAGTCACGCTATAGAGGAAGCTACGTGGGAGCTAGAAGAGGAGATGCGTAAACATTACCCAGAGCTATTTGAAGTTTCAAGTGCGAATTTGGGGACCAAATTCATTTAAGGGAGGGAGATTGTAAAAACCCCGAAATTTTATTTATAATAAATTCCTAATCTTAAATTTTTAACTTTAAATCAAGAATTTTAATTAGAATTTGAATTAAATATTTAGCTTTCTATTTGGGACCCGATTGTACATTTTATGAAAATGTTGGGGTCAAATTATAAGTTTTAAAAGTTAAGGGGTGTTCTACAAAAATCTCATAAACTTAATTATTCAAATTAAGTCTAATGTTGACAACTCTCTTTGGCCCAAGTGAGTTGTCTTGTCAACAAATTAGAATACATGGGGTATGAAAGTCCCACATGTCCTCTAAGTTGATGAATTCAATTAGAGAAAGGCCACATATATATATTCAATTACCTTCTTGTACAAGAATGAACTTCATCAATAAATCACTTCTAATAAGAATTGTCGAGAGAGTGTAATACTCAGGAGGATTACAACATAGGAGAAATTTATGAAAAGAGAGAGTTGATGGTAAAAGTGAAGGTTTAAGGAAGGATGAGTTAATTCAACGACCGTGAGTTGAATTTTATATTTCCGTTTGTTCCATTTCAGTTTGAGTAGTGTTCTTTTGCCGCGATTAATCATATCTTATCGATTTGCTTTAGGTGGTCGTCCGGAGTAAAAATCGAGCTCTCGGTAACTCAAATTTCGGTAAAGAGGTGAGTGTGGAATTTAAATAACGGAGGGTTGCCTCGACTCAATATTAAACGCGTTAAATTATTTCGATATTCACTTCATTAGTTTCATGACTTTGTATGGTTACTTAAATATTCTTTTATAGATGCTCTGTTAGTATAGATGCTTAAATAATTAGTGGGATAGATGCTAGGTTATAGAATTGAGGTTGTGAAATCTTATAACTGTAATAAATGTTAATTAAGTATTTTCTAAGTCGGGGTGTTACATGGACTACCTCTACGTCAGGAGTTTTTTCCTCCAAAAGTCCTTATCTTGTATCTCAGGCCCAACGTTTTACGTCACTTCAAGCTTCGAATTCTGTTTTTGTGAAAAATCTTTGGAAGGCCAAGCTTCATAATAGTTTCAAGGTTTTTTTTTAAAAGTTTTTCATAATGTTTTTCAGACCAAAGTTAGGCTTAATGCATTGTTTCAGATTGATTGTTTGGATTGCCCCGTGTGTGGTTTAGAAGACGAGTCTTTGGAGCATTTGTTTCTTCGTTCTCCTTTCTCCAAACTCGTTTGGTTCACATCTAAATGGTCTTTCCGTCTTGATGCATTTAGTAATGAACCCCATAACTGCTTTCTCTCGGCCATTCTGGACAACAAATGAAATTTGTTCACTTATGACGATTCTAGATGGGAATTTCTCATTTTTGCGGCTACTACTCATGATTCCCTTTGGGTGAACCGAAACCTCATCACTCATGGCAATCCTGCTTCTTCGTTATCTACTTGTGTCAAACGAATAGAGTTGAGAGCAACTGATCATTCATTAGCCCAATCCCGCCCCACTTTCATGCAAAAATCTGCACCTCTTTGCTCGGTTTGGATTCCCCCGAAGCTTGGTTGTTCTAAAGTGAATTCGGATGCAGCGTTTCGAGATGGCAAAGCTTTCATTGCGGTTTTGGTATGTAATTCTTTGGGCTCCATCCTTTTCGCCTCTTCTCTCTCTTGCTCTTGCTCTTGTGCTGCAGTGGCTGAGGCTTTCGGGATAAAGGAAGCTTGCTCAATTGTGAATCAGCTAAAGTGCTCAAATATTATTTTTAAAAGTGATTGCGCTCAAGTTGTTTGTGATATAAACAACCGTCTCAAGGAATCGGATTGGGAGTCTCGTGGTCTTATCTTGAAAATCCGTAACTTCTGGGCATGTTGGTCTAAGTGGAAGTTTCGATTTTCTCCCCGTGGTTCCAACTTCACCGCTCACAACCTAGCTTCATGGGCATTTGCTTCAGATTGGTCGTCTAAGATCCCTTTTAATTTAATTCCTTGTAATGTTTTTTGTGATGATGATTATTCCATCTTTGATTTGATTGAACCCTTTGTATGATGTTTGTTTTTTAATGAATTATGAATTATAAAAAAAAAAGTTATTGAATAATTCATAGTCTAATCGTATAAGGAACATCACTTAAAAACACTTTTACAAAATAAATTCTATGAGAAAATAAAAAGAATGAAATACTAGATTTGAAAACTCTCTAAATAAAGTTAAGTGTTTATAAGGGGAAAATGCAAGATACTCCCTTGTGTTATGCTAAACCTGCAAGAAACTACCTTGTAAAATTTTTATTGCGCCAAACTTCCTTGTGTTTTTAATAACCATGCAAAAAACACCCAATTTGTAAAAAATAGGTCAATTTGGATCAACATATTTCAAGAAATAATTTTAAAAATATATCACGTGAAGTTGTAGGGATCAACTTGAAGTATTTTAAAAATGGTTTCTTGAACTATGTCTATCCAAAACTACTTATTTTTTATAAATTGGGTGTATTTTGCAGGGTTTTTGAAAACATAAAGAAGTTTGACACAATAAAAATTTCATAGGGTAATTTCTTATAGATTTAACATAACACAAGGGAGTATTTTGCATTTACCCTGTTTATAATTTACTTTTCCCAATGATTAATAATAAATGCGCGCTTCATCAGGCCAACCAGATCTCTACTGGATCCATAATGCCCCTAATAACAGAATGTAAAAAGTTTACATCAATAATCATTTTGTAAAACCAAAAGTGCATTCACATTTCACAACTCTCTTTCCAATAAATTAAAATTATGATTCATCAAAAAGTTTAAGTTTTTAATATGGAGAGACATTTAATATTTTTACTTAACATGTCCCCTCACGAGTAAGTGGTTTATATTTTACTTGAACCTAATATGTGGAATATAATTTGATGACGGAAATATTTAAACACATGACATATGTTGAACCTAACTCTATATCATATTGAAAGTTTAACTCATTTAAAAGCTTAATTTTTTGGTTAGGTGAGACATCTAAATTTATACTTAACAATAAGATACGTAAATATGCTTGTTTTATAATTTTATTAAATAGTTATATAGACTTAAGTATTTAATTTCCAGAAGAGGAAAAAAAAAAAGGGGCCAAGTCAAGGCACCAATTTTGTACAGGTCAAAACTTTTAAAATACCATTAGGAAAATCCAAGTAGCTTTAATACAAAATCAACCTTTGAAATATCAGTACTTTTGCCATGAAATTTTCAGCTAATTCCACCGCCAATCCACACCTCCCCTGTTTCTCTCTGACTATACTAAAGTAAAGATTCAGAAAAATTATGATAATCTATAAGTAAGTTCATGCTATCTGAAAAGTCTCAGTTGACTCCTATTTTCTTCTCAGAATCAAAATAATTGTATAAAACAGGGGAGTTAATGAAATCATTATAAATCTGAAATAAATCACTCGGGTCTCTTTATTTGATCTGCTCCAATTTAAGCTCTCGGCAACCAATTTTCATGGAGTCTGTTTATTCATCACCAGATTATATGAGGACCAGAAAGAAAGAAAATTCCGCGGTAAGTTAAATTTCTTGAAATTAAATTAAATCTCATCACATATTTAATTTTTTTTAATGCTTAGATCTTTTACTTCTGAGTATCAAGAACTAGATGAATTAAAGCAGAATAACTTGATTATCAAAGTAGTACTTTTTTTTTTGTAGCTTATTTATCTACTTTACCTTATGTGGGAAATTGTTAATTTTTTCGATTTGAGTTCATTTATTTACTTAACTAAAGTGGGTTTTCATTTATTTATTTCAAATTGGAAAATAGTATTAGGATGGACTAATTAAAAACATATACTCTGTTTTAGGATGGACTAAAACAGAGTATCTTGGTTATCAAAGTAGTAGTTAATTTCATATTCATTTACCTTAACTTATGTGGGAAATTGTTGATTTTCTGACTTTAGTTTTATTTATTTACTTAACCAAAGTGGAAATTTTTTATTTTTCCAATTTGGGTTTGTGTTGTGGGGTGAAATAGATCACAAATCTTGGAAATTAATACAAAGCAAACCCTAAGATTTGAAATTTCCATATGTTCTTTTATTATCAGGAAGGAGATGATATAATTTCTGTTAGTTCTTCAACTTGTGCATCATCAGTTAATGGAACTTATACTCCAAAGGGTAACACTACAATCAAGAACAGAACCAACAACAAAAAGATACTCAAAAATGTTAGATCAATTCAAAGAAGGGTAAAATCAAGAACTAGTCAACCTTCCAATGATTATTTACTCCATGAATACAATGCTTCGCCTAATTATCTGAAGGCTACTAGTTGTTCCGAGGGTAAAAAGTCAAATTCCCAGTCGAGTTATCGGTATTCAGGATCAATCTTTGATAGCAGTGAGCAAAACAGTTCACACTCTAGTCATAAATCAATTCAACCCCAAGTTAGAAACGTGAGAATTTTATTGAAAAAAGCTAGTTTTAAACCAAAGAGGCCTTCATCGAATTACTCTCGTGTTTCGAAGGATGTTTCTGAGGATGTCCCTGTTGATAGAGCAACATATTCTTCGACTCTTAAAGATTGCAAGTTTCCAAAGCCCATGAATCTTCATCGAGAATCAGAAGGAATTTCAGCCATGAAAGTTTGTAGATACCAACATTGTTCTTTACATGGACATTGCCATGCCGCTCATGACTCGGTTCCTCTATCAAAGCGTTTTGTGTATAAAAAAAGATGGCCACTAAAGAAGCAAAATAGTATGTCTCGTAAAAGTGAGTCTGTGCCTCGAAATAAAAAGAAAAATTTGATATCTGGTGTTGAGAGCAAGAATGACAATGATTTTTACACGGAGATTTGTGAAAAATCGGATATTGGGGGATTTGAAGATGGTTATTACAACCTTAAAGAATCGGAGTTTGTTGAGATTGCATTCGGGGAAACATCTTTCCCCGAGAGAAGTTACGAGGAGAGTCTGAACATATTGAGAAAATATTCTTTATTGAAACAAGAACTTGAAAGGATAGCTTCTGGTCTTAACGGATATTGTTTGAAGTGTTCTTGCAGCATCAGAGAACAAATTACCGATTTGGCCTCTAGTCTTGACAATGGTTACGGTCATGAAATCCCTAAAAATGGAAATGCTCGTTTCCCGAATACACCTCCATTTGAGGAAAGTGAAATAGTGGATGAAGAAAGTTATAAAAATGAAGGATTTGACAAAGATTTTCCAATAACTCCAGTCATATTTGATAACGTAACCAAGAATAACAATGCTTTTTCATCAGATTCGGTTAGCAAAAGTACGAGCGAAAACAATTCTGAGGTAGATGGCGAGTTTGTGACTGAATCTACCCCTCTCGTGAAATTTAAAGAAAGTGAAGAAACTCTAGTCAAAGATAATGAAGGGGGTAAACTTGAGTTCAGCAAACAAAGGCATATTAGCATGTGGCATTTGATTCATCATCGTATGTCATCAGATTTGGCAACGGTCTTAAACAAGCCAAATGAAGGTGCTGACGGTGAAAATCAAGTCAATGAAAGTTCGGTTTTGGATATAGGCACAGAAAGCAATGATGGCTCAGAAATTCAAGAAATTGAAATTCGCAAATTATTTGCAATCAAGCTTGTAAGAGAGGCGATTGAAAAGATTCTTCTTCCAGAAGTTCAAGACCAGACATCTGATGA
The DNA here is from genome assembly GCA_030819805.1 of Penstemon newberryi var. newberryi. NCBI lineage: Eukaryota > Viridiplantae > Streptophyta > Magnoliopsida > Lamiales > Plantaginaceae > Penstemon > Penstemon newberryi. The sequence goes on along the minus strand of JAUALY010000003.1, from coordinate 33,196,196 downwards.
CCAGTCAATCACAAGTGAAAACTCCCCTCGACCAGAAATCATCGAAAAGAATCATAGTGATGGTAATAAATACATCAAATTTATCTGCATAAATACTTACATGTCTTTCCCTTAATAGCCTTGAAAAAATGATTGAAATGATTTTTCGAACAGTGCTTTTTTCGGTTTTTTTTTTTTTTTGAGATATCTTAGGATTCTATATACTACTAGGATTTGGATTTAATGCGTTTTCACTATTTTCAGTTAATATTTTGTTTTCTATGTTTGGGGCAATTTAAGCCGTCTAAGGGCGTGGATAACTTCATTCTTGTTTTTTCAACATACTGAGTTTTTCTGTCTGAATTTGAGAAGAAAAAAATGATCTATAGGTCTGATATTGGTCTAGCTATTAGCACTGTCACTTTCTTATCTTATATGTTTCAATATAAGCAGTGAACTAATTATCCTATTTTCGGTAGCTTGCATTCAAGAGAGCCATGGAAAATCAGATGCTGATAAAAGGGAAGCCAATGTTCTTGTAGCTGAAGTTGATTCTTGTCCAGATACCGTAAAAACTGAAAAAAGTTATTTAAGAAAGTCCGAAAAGAAAGCACTGAAGCACTGGAGTAACCTTAAAAAGTGGATTTTACTTCAAAGATTCATCAAAGAGTTAGAAAAGGTGAGAAAATTTAACCCGAAGAAGCCACATATTCTGCCACTAAATCCCGACCCTGAAGCAGAAAAGGTCAAACTACGAGCTCAATCAGTGGATGAAAGGAAAAAATCCGAAGAGTGGATGCTTGATTATGCACTTCGCCAGGCTGTCAGTCAACTTGCGCCAACTCAGAAGAGGAAAGTCGCGTTGCTCGTAAAAGCATTTGAAACCGTGGCTCCCTCCGAAGAAGACCCTCAAATTCAATTCAAAATTCACAAAATCGAAGATAACACTAAAGACGAAAAATTTGGGGAGATTAATGTAATAGAGAAGTTGAAAAACTTAAAGAGTGTAGAGCCTGAAGAATCGGTAGTTGGAAATGAAAAAAAAGTGATAAGTGAGAGGCAAAACCATATTAAAATGTGGCATACGATATATCAGCATGTAGTATCTTGTATTGCTGAAAAAGTCGGAAGCAAACTTTTAGATGAATCCGATGAAGAAGAATTAGGAGATAATAAATCACTCGTGATCAACAGTGGTGATCTTGGAAACTCCAATGAACCAAGCACGGAGGATCATGCATCGACCAATCAGAAGAGCGCGTTCACCAAAACCGATGCTCTAAAGCTCGTTAAAGAAGCAGTTGATGAGATTCTCCTTCCCGAAACTTCAGATGAGTCTTTGAATAGACAAGGTAAAGTTGAAGAAGAACAAATTTCAAGAAACGAAGTTGAGCCACAAAAGGCCAAGAATTGGAGGAAGTTGAAGAAGCTTTTGCTTCTTAAGAGATCAATTAAGGCATTGGAAAATGCTCGGAAATTGAAACCGAAATTTGGATCTCTCCTGCCTCAGATATCGGATCTTGAACCGGGGAAAATTGATTTGAAGAATCAAATGATGGATGAGAGGAAAAAGGCCGAGGAATGGATGGTCGATTATGCAGTTCAACATATTGTCACTAAGCTAACTCCAGCTCGGAAACGGAGGGTGGCTATGCTTGTTGAAGCCTTTGAAGCAGTAGTTCCACTTCCGTAAACGTGAACGCGTAAATATCTTTACTTCATCACAAGAGTACTTGTTTCTTTGATTTTTTGTCGTATAGAGTGCATATACTTCTTTCAATATATTATCCACAAGTTTGTGTCTGTATTTTAAAGGTATTTCACGAAGATTGAAATTTGTTTGTAAAATTTTGGTCATTTGGTTTGATGTAAATGATGATACATAATTTTGATTGTATTGATTTTTTGGATAACTTTCTCTTTAACATTTTTATATATAATTGATTGCGCTTGAAATGTTGGATAATGCCCTAGATAAAATTGCAAATCTTTCCATAATCATCATTAAGAAAATTGTTGTTGATTTTATCTGCAAATGTAAAACATTTATTTCATATAAATTTAGTAATATGTTAAGTACAAGTTGGAAACTATTCTCATTGCATTTCCTTTATATGTTTTTTATATGACTAAATGTATAGGTCCATCCAAAATTTGATACCTTTCTATTGAAAATATCAAAAAGTTTTTGTTTTAGAGTCAACCGAAACGTACATATAGAAGTTTATACTTCAAAATAACTTTTTGATTTACGCTTTTCCTAATTTTCGAAAAGTTTTGAATATTTAATTAACTCAAACTTACTACGATAATGAAACTTTAATGCATGAATGAGTGTCCCTTGGATTTTGAAATTTTGTGGAATATTAATAGGTTTTTTAACTAAGCCCAATGTGCCCCACATTCAAGCAACCTCCCCATAAACCTTACAAAGAAATCCATCAGGCCTCAGTCCCAAACATCTATCCAGGCCGCCCAATAACAAATCCACCTATTCAGCCAATGATATAGCATTTTGCCAGCCTAAACCACTTGAATTTTACCACTGGGCTGCAAATTGTTGATAACAAATCCGCAAAGATGTATTCCAAGAACAAACTCAGTTCGTCGAAGTCCAAGTACACCAACATCTTTGGTTGTTAAGGAAAGGCATTACAACAAACTTCGGTGTAACTGATTCACTCACCAAGGGTTTGTCACCTAAGATGTTTGACAAGCTTGTAGCTTGTATGGGCGTTTACCTTTTGAACGATGTGACAAATTAGTGAGAGTTTATACATGGATATCTTTTGTGTAGACAATTTCTATTTGAAATAATCAAGTACACAATATTTTTTGTGATTTCGTACGTACTAAAGTTAATATTGTGTTTTATATTTTTGACAATTCTGAGATACATGTAAATTCTATGCTACATATCCATATTTGATTTTTGTCTTTGGTTGAGTTAATATTGTAATCATAATAGGTCATGTACACATAAATAGTAATGATGGCCTCTTTGGTCTTTTATTGATGAAGATGTAGTACTCATGAGGGTAATAAAATTATTGTCATATGTTATTTACAATACACATGTATCCCAAGTAGAAGATTGTTAGCAATTTTTTTTCATTTTGTGGGTTGACATGTAACGCATATAACATATGGACTAGCTACATGGCTGAAGCCCAAACCCACTCAAGTGATATGACGGAAATGAAGAGTTTGAGAAATATTATTCATGTATATATTATATGGGTTTAATGTGTAGAAGCATAAAGTTTAATATGCAATTATTTGATGGGTAAAATAGTTATATGGTCCCTAAGTAGTGACTATATAATCAGAGGCGGATGGAGTAAGGGGCCTATGTCCCTAAAGTAGTGACTATAGACCCCCTCAAAAATTTTTAATTTTTTTTAGTATAGTAATGGTATATTTTTTTTAAAAAAAAATAGGGACAAAAATTAGCTCAATTGCCCAAACAAATAAAAAATTAGCCCAATTCAAATTTAATTCAATATTAACCCACCCTAAAATTACCTAACTCACACTACTCAAGCCCCAGTTAAAGCCCAAATCTTTTCTCAACTCCCAATCTACTCCCAACTTCTCCAAACACTAACCCTAGTCGCTCATTGCCGCCTACTGACACTAGACAACTGCCGCCCGCCCCCTGACTGAGGCAGTCGCCCCACCAGGCGACCATCCACCCAAGTCCCAACCCATTAAAGTCTTGAACACAATAAAGTCTCAATTGTGAATGTTAGTTATTTTTTCTTTTTTTCTATATTTATGTTATATGTTTATGCTATTGTGCTTGTGTAATAAACTAATAATGTTTTAGTAGACAAAAAAAATAATAATAATGTTATATATTCATCATTGATTTCATCATTGATGTTTATATTCACTTCCCAAAGTCAATTTTTCGGGTACGAAGATAGTAAATAATTGATTTTCGTAATAGAATGGGCGATCAATGGCTAAATGATAGTCTAGTTGTCTTTATAGAGAGAGGCATATTTAGTAATATTTCAAACGATGCTATTATGGATCAATTTCAAAAAATGAAAAATCATCGTGATCAATTATTAATGTAAATATGTAGATATTTTGAATTCTTTTGGGATTATAACGGAGTATCATATGTAATTAAAATATCTCGTTGAGATTATTTTTGTCAAACTTCACCTTTCCGTTTTTCTATTACATCATATATTTTCTCGTGAATAATATAAGATTTAAGTTTGATTGTTTAATTGAAAAAAAAATTGTATTATTTTAGCCACCCGATCAAAAAATTTGGATCTGCCCCTATGTATAATCACATCAGATTGTCTTCTCTTCCCATCTAGAGACAAAACGCATGTTAAGCCACCTACTTAGGAAGCTAAGTACTTTGTCCCTTGGTAATCTCTCAATCATGATAACAATGGATTCATGCTAAGACTTATCCTCAATTCTAAGTTCCATGTATCATATTCAAGCAATTACATGTAATCATGTTGTAGATATTCATATTTATATATGATGTTCTTGAGATTATACTTAATTAAGTGTTTTAGAGTTAAAAATATGAATATCTATTGTGATTGTTTAATTTCTCACACCCAATAATAGTAACTCAAGTTGTCCTAGAGGGTCATATTTTTATAGAAAGTGTGCTCATTTTTCTAATTTTGATGGGATATTTTTGACCAAACCATGTCTACGACATCACTACAATCAATGCTTTGGCGCATTTCTAGTCACAAGGTCTAAGCAAGAATTTTTCAATTTTGATATGAAGTCATAATTCCCATGGATCAAAACTTTCATCTTTTCCATCGAAAATTTCTGTTTATGAATCAATCGAAAGAAAATAAGGTTTATTTTTGAAACTCTATATTTGCCTTGAAACCTTCTCTTTTTCTTAATTTAGTAGCTTTTGTTCATTATTTTTCCTAGTTTTTCCGAAACGTTTCCGGAATCTTTTCGAAAAGTTTTCTATAACGAAACATACATAAAAAACGAAACTTTGATCCACGATAATTCCTTGCGCAATATTGAGTGGTGGAAATATATGATTATATGAGATTTGATTTGATATTTGGAAATTGCAATATGTTTGACCATTAGTCAAACTTAAGAAACAAAATTACAAATAATAGTAATAACAAAACTAGTATTATGCCTGTTATAATTTAAAGTAAGTGAAATTATAAAAAAGAAATAAAAAAAGTAAGTGAACTACTTTTTTTTTCTAGGTAAATTACGAATATCACCCTGAGATAAGACCTAATTACAAAAAAAAAACCCTTACATATTAGATATTACAAAAGCCCCCCTTGAGTTTATCACCTTCTTATAATTAACCTATTGCCCATAAAATGTTCTAATTTTGCCATTGGAGGTTATTTGTAATGTTTATAATATCTTATAAATTTTAAAATTTGTGTAATAGTTGTTATATCTTATAAATTATAAAAATGATAATCATATATTTACTACCAAAATAATTGATATAATTTATAATTGCCCATAAATTTCAATAAATATTGTAATTTATAAAACAATATAAATTTTATTAAATTAAAATATCTTATTTATAATACAATATAATTTTATTAAATTTACTAATTTATAAAATAAATTCATTGAACTAAATGTGTAAACAATTTGTTCATATTTTTAAATTATTATAATTAAAATTCTATTTAATTTATTATTATACTATATAAATTGCTAATAAATATGTAAATACCTTTCTTCTTTTGCAATATTTATTAAAACTTATGGGCAATTATAAATTTTATCAATTTTTTTATGGTAAATATATAATTACCACTTTTCTAATTCATAGGATATAACAATTATTACCCAAATTTTAACATTTATAAGATATTACGAATAACACCCAAGGACAAAATTGGACATTTTAGGGACAATGGGTTAATTGTAAGAAGGTGACGAATATGAGGAAGATTTTTATAATACCCTATACATGAGGGAAATTTTTGTAACATATAGTGTAGCACGCCAATTTAATGATATTAATTTTTAAATATAAAGAAAACGTGATAATTGAGTTACTTAGTATGCAGTCTTCCATGTGAATCAGTCAAAGTACTCAATCTGGTCAACAATAAAAACACAAAGGTTGTAATAAAAAAAGATGTACTCCATCAAATAAATTCATGCCCCATTGATAAAAAAATTTCTTTTCTAATGTATGTGGTGTTTGAATAAGTTAAATGACATCTCAATTAATTAATTCATCTCTCAACCTTATCAAAAGCAAACTAATTATCACACTTTAAATTTTGTTAATTTAGGAAATTAATTCAACTTTCACCACAAACTACAGAACGAGTATATTTTACTCCTGCTTTGTCATTTTGGATAAACTATGAATAAATTGAGTGAGAACAAATCAAATTTGATCTAAAATTCCTCGGATGGAAGCATTTTTTTTTCTCTAACTTAATTGCTAGCTTTGATCGATTTGACTGCACCTGCCCAAATAACAAGTTAAATGTAATTGCATATATTTTGTAATATTTTATAAAAAAAAAACTACTATAAACTATTTAGTTATGATTTAATCTAGAAATCCACCTCTTTCTTTTTTTAAATAGTAAATAAATCATTATTACATCAAAATTTATCCAACAATACATCAGAATCAAATTACGTCAAATTACAAAGAATAACTAAAAAAAATATTAATAATAAAATTAGAATAAAACCACACTAATGAGAATTGAGCTCAATAGGTCCTGAAGACTTAGTTTTCACACTAAGCTACTGTCTTATTGACAAAAAATCTCCTATATTAAGGATATAGTTTAGGAATTTAGGCTCATTCAATTTAACCAATAAATTTTTGAAAAGGAATCTTTAAACAAATAAATTAAACCACCTAGATTTTCAATTTTTCTAGAAATTCAATATTTGTGTCTATAAATATGTGATATAGGTTAGAACCCTTTGCAACACTAAATCAAACAAACAAACAAAAAAGAAAAGTATTTCTTTCCCCTCTCTCTTGAATACTTTTCTTTACATGGCTGGACTTCAATACAAATTCTTCCCCACCGATTTCTTCTATCCTCCTCCTCCACAATCCGCCGCCGGAGACGCAATCATCCACCAGCAACTCGCCGTGGTTAAACCCCAAAAGGCCGAGGAAATCGACGATCCAAAATCCATCGCCGCCTTGACCAGAAAAAGTCTCAAAACTACGTCGTCTTCTTCTGCAGCCTTGACTCCCATTCACAAAAGCAATTAATTCATAAGTGCAACGCAAATACTGTATTATAGTTCAATAATAAGACTTGTTCATTAGTCTAATAGATTGTTTTCAATGGGTTCTTGTAAAATCAGAGCAGAGGCATTTATTACAAGTTATTTAAATATGAAAATTGCGGACAATGTTTACAAGATATTTGGTATTTTTATTTAGTTGCTTAATTTGGTTCCCTTTTCTTTTTTTTCTTTTTTTTTTTAATTTTATCCTTGAATTCATAAATACAGTGAATTATAGCTACAGGCAGTACTGGGCAAAATCACATATTTAGACCTACTATGTAATTTCAACACTATTATTCATTTTAATTCTTTAAAATATTATGTACTTTTGGTCCCATTAAAAGAAGAGGGATAAAAAAAAATTAAGAATTCAGTCCTGTAGAACTAAGGGTTTATTTGTCTCCCGTTTCTGAAATTTCAGAAATTAATAGAGGTTTTTGAAAAAAAATTGGTCTTTATAATGTTGGAGAAAAGATTTCGATTTTTGTAATGTTAGATAAGTACTGCAAGGGATATGTTAATTTATATCAAATCAAAATCGAGTTTTTTTTGACAATTTTTTTATTTTTTTAAGATGAATTGTTTATGAAAATTGAGAGATAGTAAATTTATTTTTTAGAAATTACTGACATACTCTTTAAAAAGCGAGTCAAACATGCCATAAAATTTTGTGACAGTAGTGGATGCTTCAGCTTCAACAACGTGTAAAATGAGATTTAATTCGAAGTTATACAAGAATGTTTTTATAAATTTAAATTTTAGTTTTTATTTTATTTTATTTTTTATTTTTTTATTTCTAATACCTTGTTCCTCTTCACTAATCAAATTTCTTGGTGATCAAGCCAAGAATTATGCCATCAAATATTCAGCAGTTTCACTATTGACTTTTCATTTTCTGTTTAAAGTTTAAGCTGAACAATTTATTACTTGTGAGACAAGATTTTAGTTAAAAAGGGAAAAATATATCAATTTGTAATAATTACATAAGAATCTTTATATATAGTCTTACTCTAATTAATAAATAATTACCAAAAGCTTTACACTAGACAAATGTCCAGCCAATTTGCAACCTGTCACTCGATGATTTCAATTTCAATACATAGAAAGTTTTAAACTTACAAAATAAATATTCGACTTATTGCTTAGTTCCAAAAACAAACATTGTTTTTCTAGTTATTTCAGAAACATTATTGTCGTTGTAAATTATAGTCCATTATAAGAGACTTTCGCACAATATAATTTTATATATGTGATTTTCTAAATTTCGATTTTTTTTTCGAAATCATAGCATGTGAAATCTCTTTTCGTAAACGGATAACAAAATTCATACTCAGAATAAATATTTAACCCAAGAAATTAAAATTAATAATAATTAACGTAGCATATCCGTCCAACATTGCATATTAATGCTTGTTGCTCACGTCATAAGTGTGGTTTCAAACTCAATAAAAAGAATTTGACTTTTAACACAATCACATTAATTTAATATTTAGAAATAAACACAATTGGCTACTAACTTAAAAATGTCTAGATACAAGCCTAGAACACTAAAATAATCAAGTATTAATCAATAATGCGAGATCATGAATGTTAATTCATGAGAACATATAAGATGATGAAAGCAGTGACTAGACTAGCCAAAATAAACCTATAAACAATTTTTTTTTTTAAATATTTTTGGCTGAAAGTGTTACTCAAACACATCGTCATAATTCAGGCCAACCGACTTTTATAATTTAATTCTTGAAGCGCTTTCGTTTCTCGTCATATGGACTTATAAAATCTAAAATCAAATATGCAATCATAAAGAAGAGAAGAGTCTCGACTTTCAGTTTTGTTAGTTGGAACATAGCCCGTTTAATTTTATTTTTCTCCAATTTGTCCCAATTTTTTTTTTCCTTTGCACTTTTGATTCAATCGCATTCCGTGGATCAAAGGTGCAACATTATGAAAATTTTATGAGACCAGAAATACTACTAAATTTACATATACTATGGACTAAATTAAATGATATTTGAAAAATATGTAACCAATAATACAAGGTAGTAAATTGGGTGTGCGATCATAAATTAAAAAATATTTTTAAACTTGGTACTAAATATACAAAAAGTTATCATCTGAATTAAAAAAAAAAAAAAAAAAGAATTACCAAAAGTATCTTGTCTCCTTTTCTTTACCTGAAAAATTCCGAAGAATTTGGGGTGTATGTATGTGGATGGGTTTTGGCCCGGTTTCGCGGGTTTCGCGAGACCGAGCCAAGACCCTTTCAAATGAGTTTTCGTCAAACCTATTCAAACACTCAAACTCTTCAAACCTATAAAACATTGATTTGATACATACCACCTACTTTTCCCCCCAAATCTCACTAAAAAATACATTGATTTGACACCTACCACCTACTTTTTCCCCTAAACCCCAACATCCAAACCAATCAAAGTGGGGTTTCAACTTATTCAAACCACAAAACCCAACAACCAAAACCCATCCAAATGAGGTCTCAAAGGTTTCATCGAAACCATTTTTTTTAAACCGAGACCTACGAAACCGAGCTAAAACCCATCCAAATAGACCCTTGGTGTTTTTTTTTTTTTTTGACAAAGAAGCATTTGGTATTGATTACCTTTAATTTTCTATTTGGAATAATAGCTTTTCTAGAAAGACTGAGCAAGAAGTAACAAATAGTAATTTGGAGAACCACATGTTCCAGAAAGAGAGAATATTCGTTGTAAAAAAGAAAAATAGGAGAATATTCGAAAATCCCAAATCTCATATACTGTTCGATAGTACGAATATGTTATTATGTCTTAGCACTAGACAAGATATTCTTTGCTTCCAAAAAGAAACGAGCAAAATTAAAGGTTCAAGCATATTCCTTAATATTGTCAATGGAATCTTTTTTCTTGTACTCTTCTTAATCTATTTCTTTGAGTGTGTGCTGTTGACATTAATTTTTGTGGTTCATGTCCAATTATCACAAAATATTGCTTCTTAAATTGGATTGATTATTGAGTAGTATGTCAAACTTGGCCTTTCATAATATTTAACGTATAATTTATTATTATTTTTTAAGACATTTTCATAGTAATTGTTTACTATATTTTTTTATTTTTTATTTTTGCTTACATTGTTTACTATTCAAATAGAGAAATTATCAAATACAAATGCGTAAAGTATTATTTTATTTTCCATTAGAGGATGGTCTTATGATTTTCTATCTATAAATATCATAGAATAGTTATCTAATTATTTTATATATTGGGGAAAAGGCAAAATTGGTACAACTATTGCTCATTTGCGAATTTAATCCATGTTTATTCAAGCTGAAATATTTAAACCACAAGTTTTTAATTGTCGACAATTTCAGTCTCAATTAGGCCTAATTGCAAGAAACCAGCATCACGTGCGGTCCAAGTTCTCTATAGTTTTGGGATTTTACTGGAATGGGGTCAATTTTGATTGGGTAGGAAAATTCATAAATGCATATTAACTCCTAAATTTAAATTATTTCAATTTAAATGAAAAATCAATTTACCCCTGTAAAATATTTAATGAAGCAATTTACCCCTTCAGCCGGAGAGTGTAACTTGCTTTCCAAAATTGAGAGTAGGCATGCAAACTATTTTATAACATAGGGGGATAAATTGCCACATTTATCATAACACAGGGGGTAAAATGCCACATTATTATAATAAAAGTAGATAAAGTGCCGCCTATAAATATCAGGAAGGCGATGTGAAACTTTTACAAAATTTCAGGGGGTAAAATGCTCTTTTTAAACCACAAGGGGGTAAATTGAACATTATGCATTTCATAGGGGGTAAATTATCATTAACTTTGGGGAAATTTTGGGTTTGGTACAAAAGTTGCAATGAAAACCTATCCCTATCCTATGGTACCAAATTTACATTCTTGTATCAATCCAATTGTACCAAAATTGTAAGTAGGTCTATTCTATGGTATCAAAAAAGTAATTTTTCCGTTGGATATTCTATGTACGGAGTATTATTTAATTGATAATTATTTGTACTTGTACTTTTCTGTTTCACTCGAAGAAAAAAATAACACTGAATTAATAACATAAAAATTGCTACTTAATTATATTAATTTTAAAATAAAAGGCATATACATACATAATCCCATTATTCTTATTATAAGTAATTAAGGGCATTTAGGTCCTCCTCTCTTGGTCTTCCAGTTATTGTAGCAAGGACAGAACTCTTTGTTTCCATAAGTGCCTGGAGGAACACAAAGACATTTCGTACAACATTTCTTGCAGAAAAACATACATGGCTTCTTGAACGCCGTTTTAGAGCATCTAATCGTACACCGCGCCGCACATTCTATCATAAAACATAATAGTAGAGTAAAATTATGCTAAAAAAATTGAAAAAAAAAACGTATTTTACATTGCCCGTTGATTCAGAAATTACAAGAGCAACATCTTCCAAATTAGTCCCCCTTGGAAGTTGAATTTGTCTTACAAAAATCTCTTAGCTGTAAGGTTCTTATAATCTTTGAATCAATTAAGGGAACATTTTGGTAATTAACGTAAATAATTAAAAATAATGAATCTGAAAAAAATAAGTTGTAACTTATAACTAATATATGTGAGAGTCATTTTTTGGTTGTTATGCTTACCCTGTGGCTGAAGGCTGCCAGGAGTTGCACCATACTGAACTCAAAAAAGATCACAAGTTAGCAATACATTTCGGAAATTAAATGAAATGTATATTTTGATTCCAAATTTTAAATATTTTGCAGTCCATTGTTGGTTCTATATTTATTTTTCTTTTGGTCGCACAAAATACTATATGTTTGCACTTTTGGTCGTAATATATAGGACTTTCTCGTTTTGTTTTGTTGGTCCTTGGATGGAAAGAGGCTATAAAGGCCTAACTTGCAAAATTTTCTTAAAAAATCGAGATAAAAGTACAATTTTACAAAGCGCGAGATAAAAGAGTTAAAGGTCCAGTCCTATATATGAGACTATAAATATAATTTTGTTGTTTTTATATTTATAGTTTTAAATTTTAAAAATTTGAAATTTACGAGTTTATAATGTTAAGAAATCTCACCATAGGGAAAGAGCCTGATGGTTGTGGCTGAGGAGCAGGGGACTCTATGATTTTCGCCTGCAAAAATTAGCCCAATTTAATTAAGACTGTACTAATTAAATTAAGAGACCATTTGGCGTTGAGTTGTGACTACCCAATTTGACGTTTGGGCTTCAAACGCAGAATTGAGATTGTTTGGCCCATGAAAATCACAGTCACGTTTGCTGGGCCATAAGTTGAGTTTGGCCTAGCGATTCGAAAATCAATTACAGGAGAATTAATTTTAGTAAAATGGATTTTGGCAATAATTGATTATGATAAAATTCAATTATAAAATAATTGCTTTTGGATAATAGCTTTTGCATTGCAAAAGTAACACTTTAGTAGCTTCTAAAATAAGTTGATTTTTAGCTTCTGGAGATCCCAAAAGTAATTATGATATTAGGGGCCAAACACCATTAAAATCACGATTGACTAAAAACAATTTCTATAATTGGGGCCAAACACTTCAAAAATCACAATGAAGGTCTAGAAGTGTTTTTAAGAGCTCCCACCGCTGGGCCAAACTCACCCTTAATATGTTATAGTTTCTACTATAGTCATTTGTTCTATGATATTAAAAATTAATACAAGGCTAATTTTGTAAATTATATAAAGATTACCATTTCTAGAATTCATTTCCAAAAACTGAAACCAAACTCTAAACCAATTATAGTAAAAATAATTCTCTTAAAAGTAATTATATTAAAATCAATTATGTAATCGTTGGGTCAAGCTACCTCTAACCCATTTAATTTTACTTTAAACCAAGCTTTTGTTCTTTCGAAAATAAAATAAATCTCTACCCCCCACATTAATCAATCTATCTTAAATCATAAACTATATATAATTAATAACACAATTTCGTTATTTTCACGCTGATGTACATTTTATGGAAAATTTGAGCATATATAGATTCAATTATTTCTAAATTATTCAGAAAATAAAAATTACAATCACCTTGCAATTTCATTTAATTCCCAGAAGTACCAAAGTAATTAAATTATAAAATTAATGAATCGTCACTTACATGATTTTGGTCTTCAATGACAAATAACATGGCCAAGAAACAGACCAAATATACTTTTCCATTAGCCCTCATATTGCCTTGATAAGTTCTCCACTGGTTTGAAGAAAATATTATGGAAAAATTGTGCCGTTAAAATTGAATTAAAGAAACAAGACAGAATTTGAAGAAAGTAGCTGCAATGTAATAAAAAGAAAAAATAAGCTAAGTTGCTTCACTATTTATAATTTCCAGAAGAAGTTGCCTACATACTATATGCTGCAATAAATTCCAATAAAAATAAATTCCAATTAATTAATTATAATATTCCATGCATGTGATCATACTGTTCCTGAAAACGATAAAAGACTTGAAGTCACATGTGAGTTCACATTATAACATAAGTGGTACATACATTCGTATATATATAGATGTCCTTTATCCATAACTGTCAAAACTAACACCACATAAACTGTTCAAATATTAAGGCAAATTCATTTGTGTCCATATACTTACAATTTTTCTCATCTTTAATTTTTGTCTTCAAGTACCCATGATCGAACAAAAATTGCAGGTGCTCCTATTTCCAATCAAGTCTCGTGAAACCATGTTACAACATTAGTGATGAGGGATTTTCATGTACCCGCTACAACAAAATATATTCTTTTTCATTTTTGTGTCATGTCACACCCTTGTTGTTGTCAAAAATATTATGTGTATCTCGAGTAACTTTCACAAAAAAAATTCGATGTAGTTTATAATTAGAATTAATTACAATGTACTTATAACATACTGTTTCATCCCAATATTTTCTTTCATCCCAATAATTAAATTGGTCCGCACATGTATTATTCGAGTCAATTTTTAAATTGGGCAACAATCGTCAGTGAATTTGAAGATGTGGGGTTATTTTGCCAACCTGAAATATAATGGGGTAGAATTGTCAGACAACATAAGTAATGATATCAATTTTGCAATAAGACTTAACTGCCACGTCACCATTTAACGGTGTTATCACATGTGAGTGGATTTGTTAAATTATGGTACCAAATGTGTCGGCCTGAATTTTTATGGTACCACAAGTAAATCAATATAAAGTTTGGTACACAAGTTCAATTATCTCCTTTTAGCATAGAGTTTTGGGTAAGAGTTAAAAAAGTGAAATTTTTGGGTAACTTTACATTTTTTTTTTTTTGAGAACCCAAAGGGTGAAATTCATTAATGATCAATGTCGGCAATTACAAGCTCAAGAATGGAATTAGGGAGAACAATAATAGGGGGGGAGATACTAATAGCTAATTTAGCTAAAGCGTGTGCGACATAATTGCTTTCCCTAAACACGTGGGAGCAAGTGAAAGAAATAAGACTATTAGCAAGGTAATTAATCTCTTCAAAAAGATGTCCCAACGGGTGAAAAGAATAATGACCATGGTGTCCCAAAACTCCATTGACCACTGATAAACAATCACTTTCTAAGCATATATGTCTCCAACCTTTTGCAATACCAAGTTCAAGTCCACGCATCAAAGCTGTAGCTTCCGCCGCTTCGGGAGCAAGATAAAAATCAGACTTTGTGGAACACCAATCCAAGCAGCTTCCTGTATGATCACGGATAGAAGAGCCAATTCCAAAGCAACCAGCACTCTCGTCGACCGCTGCGTCTACATTAATCTTGACAGTTCCAATAGGTGGCGGAGTCCATTTCGTAATAGCAGGTCTGATCGAAGAGGGAATCAAAGAGGGACTAATTGAATTCTGAAATTTGTGCACTTAAAAATAGTGGTTGAGAATTGGATAATTCTTGCATAGACCTGATCTATAGAATTTTTATATACCTTGTGATTGTAAATGCACCACATCACATGATGTGGTGCATTTAAAACCATAAATTATGTGAAAATCTCGTAGATCATGTTTATGCAAAAAATTCGTTGAACTGGTTTTACAAAATTGGGATGGTATAAAACTTGTATTTTCGGATTTTGAAAACCCAGTAAAATTTAATCATGATGGGTTTCGGGTGTTGACCTCTACTCGATCGGCAAACCCGTCCGATTACATAGAGCAAGAAAAAGTATCACAATAATACTCCATTATCAACCAAAATATAGACCCGTATTCTTCAATCCCCCAATTCCCTTCACTAACCCCAAGTCCCCAACTCATGCAGTTCACTTCTTTATCCCCTTCAATTTCATAGAGAAAAGATGTGCAGCCGTTAAACCTCAATTCCCTTCACTAACTCTGATTTTTATATCTATGTATTTGTACGTTTGTTGTGCGGGTTTTGGCTTTTGTATTTTGTAACTCATAATTTCTGCAATAAATGGAGACTTTCCTTAATATTTTTAGACTGCAAAGCATAATGCATATGGTGAGGACCCTTCCGCTAAGGAGTTCGAAATCAAATTAGGGATAAGCTAACTCAGATTTTCCGGACACCCGATCCCGTCCCGAAATCCCGTGAGTTTTTGGATCTCAAAACCCGTTATCCTGACCGAAATACCTGAATTCCCGAAAACCTGTCCCGATCCTATTAGAAAATGTGTTTAGGACTGCTGACTTAAGTCATTAACATTGTTTAGTTGAATGTTTCCAAGGTTGTTAATATTTTCTGGTATTGGTTAGTTTTAGGTGTGATCATGGCATAATCTTAGGAACCATGATTTTAGTGGGTTGTTATTATTCAGTCTTTAAATTGTAATGCTTCATATGAAAAATATGTCAAGTTTCTTCTGTTCAAAAAATACGTTGTTCTCATTCCCATTATTTTCACTTCAACAGTTCTTTTAAAGTTTTGTTTATTCTTTTTTATTCTAAACAACAACAATTGGTATCCAGAGCCCTCTTCTTAAGGGATTTATGAGTGAATCAACTTGTTAAAATTTGTAACATGGAAGTTGAAGCCAGTTTTTCTCAAATTGCTCATCTGATCTTTGATGGAGAAAACTACTAGATTTGGGCAGTGAAAATTGAGATGTACCTGGAGGCTTTAGATCTTTGGGAAGCTGTGGAAGAGGATTATGAAGTTCTTCCGCTGCCAAACAATCCCACCATGGCCCAGATAAAAAATCAAGGAAAGAAAAGCCAGGAAGTCAAAGGCAAAAACATGTTTGTTTGTTGCCGTTCCAACAACCATTTTCACGAGAATCATGTCTCTCAAAATAGCAAAATAAATTTGGGATTTCGAAGGGAGAATATGCAGGAGATGAAAGGATACGAGGCATGCAAGTGATGAATTTAATTAGGGAATTTGAGTTACAAAAGATGAAAGAGTATGAAACAATCAAAGAGTACTCAGACAAATTGCTTGGTATTGTTAACAAAGTAAGGTTACTTGGCACTGAATTTACTGATTCAAGAATTGTAGAAAAAAATCTTGTAACTATGCCTGAGAGATATGAAGAATCTATAACCACCTTGGAGAACATAAAGGATCTGTCCAAAATCACTGTGGCGGAGTTATTAAATGCTTTGCAAGCTCAAGAACAACGGAGGCTTATGAGGCAAGTTCATATGACTGAAGGGGCACTGCCAACAAAGCACTAGGATGTTGGAAAGAAGAAAAATCAAGTGTCAAGCAACGAGAACATTGCAAATAATTAGATCCAAAGCAAGGATAGAAACTCAAGGAGAAACTATCCACATTGTCAACATTGTGGCAAAAATGGTCATCCACCCTTTAAATGTTGGAGAAGGCCTGATGCTAGGTGCAGTAAATGCAATAAACTTCGACACGAGTGGTCAAAGGTTAGCAGGAAGAAGATGAAGATTCTCAAATTGTTGACGAAGAGGAGGAGGATCAATTGTTCGTAGCCACATGTTTTGTTGGCATCGAATCAAGCGAGAATTGGCTTATTGACAGTGGTTGTACTAACCACATGACACACAACAAGGATCTATTCAAGGAACTTAGGAGCACAAACACTTCGAAGGTTCGAACTGGAAATGGTGAGTACATAAATGTGGAAAGAAAGGGAACAATTGTAATATTGAGTTGTTCAGGTACAAAGTTTATTTTTGATGTGTTGTGTGTTCCTGAAATTGATCAAAACTTGTTAAGTGTTGGACAACTAATTGAAAAATGCTATAAAGTTATATTTGAAGACAAAAGTTGCTTGATTACAGATGCAGGTGGGCAAAATATTTTCAAAGTAAAAATGAAAGTGAAAAGTTTTGCTCTAAATCCATTGGAGGAGGGGCAAACTGCCTTCCCAATTAAAGAAAATATCACAGAAGAATGGCACAAGAGGCTCATGCACTATCATCTGATGGCTGCTGCAAATGAAATCCAAAATGATGGTGAATGATCTTCCAGCACTTGATGATCACATACCAAATTGTAAAGCATGTCAGTTTGGAAAGCAAAACAGGAAACCATTTCCCAAGTCAACATGGAGAGCATGAAGATAGCTGCAATTGATTCATACGGACATTGCATGACCACAATGAACACCTTCTCGGTAGTCTCTATTATGTTGCATTCATTGATGATTTCACTCATATGTGTTGGATTTTTTTTTTTTGAAGCATAAATCAGAGGTGGCTCAAGTCTTTTGGAACTTTAAAGCCAGAGTTGAGAATGAGAATGGTTGCAAAATTCAAATTCTTAGATCAGGCAATGGAAAGGAGTACACCTCTAATTCATTCAACCAATTTTGCGATGAGGCAGGTATCAAACATCAATCTTCTCCATACACTCCACAACAAAATGGAGTAAGTGAGAAACGAAATAGATTCATATTGGAGATGACATGATGTATGCTACTTGAGAAAAATCTACCAAAGAAGTTTTGGGCCGAAGCAGCAAACACGGTTGTTTTTTTTTTTTGGCAAAATAGGCTTCCAACAAGAGCAGTGAAGGATCAAACACTCTTTGAGGCATTGCATGGTTATAAACCATCTCTAAATTTTCTTAAAATATATGGATGCTTGTGTTTCACTCATGTTCCAAAGAAAAAGAGAGATAAATTAGATAAGAGAGCACTTTCAGGCATCTTCATAGGCCACAACTTGTTTACAAAAGCTTATAAAGTATTGCAGCCACAAACTGGAAAAATTGTTATAAGCAGAGATGTATGGAAGCCGAAGAATGGAACTGGGATGATGCAAAGAAGATTGATCCAGTCTCAAAAGAGCCAAAACTCAAGTTTCCTATTTCAGAATGGGAGAATGACATGATAGATGACATTCATGTAAGAGGCACAAGATCACTTTCTGATGTTTATCAAATATGCAATATTGCTATTTGTGAATCGGCATATTATGAAGAAGCCAAGACGAATCAAAATTGAATAGTTGCAATGAAGGAGGAGTTGTTCATGGTTGAAAGGAACAAAAGATGGGAGTTGGTTGATCGACCCCAAACAGGAAAGTGATCAGAGTCAAGTGGGTGTACATAACTAAGCTTAATTTTGATGGCTCAATCAACAAGCTTAAAGCTAGACCCGTGGTCAAAGGATATGCTCAAAAATTTGGTGTGGACTACTCAGATACGTCTGCACCAATAGCTAAACTTGATACCATCATGCTCTTACTCGTTGTTGCAACACATAATAATTGGAAGGTGTACCAATCAGATGTCAAGTCAGCGTTCTTAAATGGTTTTCTGCAGGAGGGGATTTATGTTGAGCAACCAGTGTAAAAGAAGGAGAAGAAGACAAGGTCTATCTTTTTAAAAAGGCACTCTACGGATTGAAGCAAGCTCCACGAGCTTGGTACAACAGAATTGATGAATATTTGTAGAATTTGGGATTCTCTAAAAGCTTATATGAATCAACATTGTATGTCAAACACAATTGTGCTGACATTCTTATCCTATCACTATATGTAGATGATCTTCTTGTAACAGGAATGTTGGATGTTTTTTAGATCTATATGTGGACAAATTTAAGAAAGAGATGATGGAGGTTTTTGAGATGACAGTTCTTGGTTTGATAACCTTTTTTGGAATGGAAATTAAACAAAATGAATATGAAGTCTTCATCTGCCAACATAAATACGCCGAAGAGATTCTGAAAAAGTTTAAACTTGTTGAGTGCAAGGAAACGAGCCCTCCCATGAACCAAAAGGAAAAGCTCTGTAAAGGAGACGAAGCAGACACGATTGACCAGGCTTATTTCAGAAGTCTGATTGGTTGCTTAATGTATCTCACAACAACTCGGCCCGACAAGTAAGCGTTTTGCCTCGGTTTATGCATTGTCCAAGCCAATGGCAACTGAGGCTGCGAAGAGAGTGATTAGATATGTCAAAGGAACCTGTCTTTTTGGCATTAAATTCACGAAAAGCAAAGAGCCCAATCTGGTTGCAGATAGTGATTCAGGAGGTTCTGATGATATGAAGAACACTTCAGTCTTTTGTTTCACACTTGGTTCTGGTGTTTTCTCATGGAGCTCGAAAAAACAAGAAATCGTAGCTCAATCCACTGTTGAAGCAAAGTTTGTTGCTGCAACAACTGATGTTAATCAAGTTTTATGGTTTAGGAATATTTAATTGATCTTAACTTGGAGCAGAGGGAAAGCACAAAGATTTTTGTTGACAACCAAGCTGCTATTTCTATCTCTAATAATCCTATGTTTCATGGGAAAACTAAGCATTTTAAAATTAAATTATTCTTCGTAAGGGAAGTACATAATGATGGAGTTGTTGTTCTTATCTACTGCAAAACAGAAGATCGTTGCAGATATCTTCACCAAGCCCCTACCAGTTAGCAAATTCGAATCTCTACAGACTAAACTTGGTGTTTGCAGTTCCTAAAGCAAGGAGGAGTGTTAGAAAATGTGTTTAGGACTGCTGACTTAAGTCCTTAACATTGTTTAGTTGAATGCTTCAAGGTTCCTACTTTTCTGGTATTGGTTAGTTTTAGGTGTGATCATGGTATAATCTTAGGAACCATGATTTTAGTGGGTTGTTATTATTCAGTCATTAAATTGTAATGCTTCAGATGAAAAATATGCCAAGTTTCTTTTGTTCAATAAAATATGTTGGTCTCATTCCCATTATTTTCACTCCAACAATTCTTTTAAAGTTTTGTTTACTCTTTTTTATTCCAAACAACAACAATTTCCACCCTTA
The DNA here is from genome assembly GCA_030819805.1 of Penstemon newberryi var. newberryi. Lineage (NCBI taxonomy): Eukaryota > Viridiplantae > Streptophyta > Magnoliopsida > Lamiales > Plantaginaceae > Penstemon > Penstemon newberryi. The sequence goes on along the minus strand of JAUALY010000003.1, from coordinate 33,175,769 downwards.
GTTTAATGGAGTGGGTCGCGACTAGGCTTAGTGTGCACTGCTGCCTAGTTTCTTTGGCTTTAAGGTCCGTTTTCCTCACTATTTTATTAGACATCCTTTAGTTCTCCATTCAATCTACGAAAATACACAACATCAATCAAGTAAGATCTCATTTTTTATGGATTCTATCGAAACTTCACCCAAGACAGTAACATACATTTTCACTGATGTTTTTAAATGTGAATCGGCGTCTAATAAATTGTTGATTTTACAAAAGTATCGGATGAAAATTGAAGAGGATCTTAAGGATTGCAAGCCTTACTGTGCAATAATTGTTAGTGATGTGCAAACAAACTCGACAACGTATTTTTACGCCTAAAAATGCACATGATGACTCTATTTTTCACAGATTCATCACACCCCAAACTTAAACTATTAATTGTCCTCGAGTAATTGCGAAAACTTAAATAAAAACACCAACATTAACGATCATTCCAAAATCAACTCCGACAAAACTGATGCATTTATCTCGGTATCTCATATTCTCCTTGCATGTGTGTTGGCTTTGATTAGGCATCTTTCCAAGTGAATAATTCCTGGTAGATCAAGATCATTAGATTTATTCGTACTGACACCCTAACGTAACTAAGGTACTGTTTATCAACTATTAATAGTATACTGATTGATCCAATTTAAAAGATGAGTCTAAGTGTAGGCAATTTAAGAGTTTTCTCTAACCTTGAACTATATTTCGCAATTTCAGCCCTTAGCTCTTATTTAGGACACGACCCATTTTTTACTCGGCCCTACCCGCCCGTTTGCCACCCTTAAATTTAAATTTGTATGATTAGTTCTTATCTAATGATATTCTCATTGGTGTTTATTTTTTCTGTAATATCAAATGTTAACTTATCTATCCTAATCAGAAAAGGGAAAGATATGAAAATATATCGATATTCCACTAGCATATGTAGAAGTAATTAAACCTCCTCAAACAGACAAAACTTAATTTTGCAAACCAGCATTCAAATAATTGAATTGCATATCTATTATACAACTCAACATCGTTAATGGAGACGTACAAGTACATGGCTCATGGAGCCTGAGACATTACTTAGCCAAACGGACGTATGGCTTAGAAGGAAACATCATGGCTCAACCAGGCAGAGACAAAGTTTAGCATGGAATGGATGTGACTTAGTGGATCATGGACGTGTTCCAATGGAATGGATGCACATACCAATTAGCTCAGTTGGTGGTCTAGCTAGCTATGAATTAAGTGACCAAACTAACCAACAGGTCTTTCGGTTAGGCCAAGCAACAAGGATATTTGGCTAGGCATGTGGTTAGGTTAGTCCAAAACGAAACATGAGTACTAGGCACAAAACATGACCGGTCATGCTCGCGGGTGTTCCAACAGAATATCCCAGTGACTCAGTATTCTGCCGACTAGGCTAGCGACCTAACTGACTAAACATCACATACCATGGCTCAACCTGCACGTAGAAGGTTGTGGCACAACACTTCAACCAAGACATGGCCCAACACTTCAACAAGCCAAAACTTAGCTGTGTCCAGGCCACAACCCGCCCATCAAGCCCAGTATGACCCATCCAACATTTAAGCCCAACGTTTGGGTTTCATAGAATTGTCTCGAACATTAATACATAGTTAGAGAGACTTTTGTACAAATTTTTAGAGTGTGTCCAGATGTTTCTTTGTAGGACTTTCTATGATGCTCGCAAATGACGACACTCACTATAACCTCGCAAATTAACTTGTTAATTATGAATGCTTGTTTTTAATTTAAAATTTTGATTATATCATTATGAACTCAAAATAGCTATTTTTTTTTTCAAAAAAAACGGTGTGATAGGTAAAAAGATCTTGGTAAAAAGAAAAACTTAAATTTATTACGTAGGTTTTTGTCTTAAATTCTAATATCTTTTGTAAAATAAACAATTAGAAACTTTTATCTTTTTTTTTTATCAGCAATTAAATTTTCAAAAATAAAAAAAATTACTGTTTTTAAATTACTCGTTGTAAAATATGCTAATATTATGTAATTCCCAATAAAAGTAACAATAATAAAGCTTTTTTATTTGGAGTTTATAAACACGTACCCTCATTCCATGAAGGCCACATGCTTAGTATATATAAAAGCATATTTTTGTCCAATTTTTTCTCAAACTTAAGGTCAAATTTCACCATAATTCATAGGGGTATATATAATAATAGGTATTTTGTTAATTTATATAAGTGTAGTATATAATAAATTTCTTGGTTCACTGGTTAAGAGATGCAACATAGAAACTGCACGAGAGTTTGATGCTAGAGTTCAAAACCCAGGATGAGCGGCTGCTCTTATCCTATAATTTTCTCCCTATATATATATATACTAGGGGTATAGTCCCGCGCAAGGCGCGGTGACTTGTGCCCACTCTTTGTGTTCTATATCTGGTGAAATGTATCAGGAACTTGTTTATGATTGATAAATTAGAATTGAAGTTCTTGTAATTCTTTATTATCCAAGTTTTACCTTCCATTTAGCTTCCATATATGACTAAATTGATAGTATTTCACACGGCTTGAATGATTTTTTTCTTATCTCACCATTTAGTCTGCCACTTAATAGAATTATGTTATAGTAGTTCATAGACAAGGAGTTGCAGCAATGCGCGTTGCAGTCTAATCTGATACATTGGACTGAATAGCAATCGACTTTTGGACCATTTTTTTGTCAATCCATTCTGAAAAATGTGAAATCCATTTAAAAAAAAAGGATGCTGAAGAAGTATATCAAATTTTGGAATGATAACAACAGCAGTCAAATACATATTCTAGATGGAATTGCAGTAGAGAAATATTCTCTCTCAAATACCAAAATATTAATCACCTAATACAATTTCAAGAAATGATTGGAAGTTCATATAACAAAAAGAATCTTGCCAGAAAACATGACCTAACCCCCATTCATCATCAACGACAGGTATGCATATGAAAGCTTGATTTTAAATGAATTCTAAACTAATTTAAATAAGATACAAGACAAACCGCAAGAAAACATGTAGCTTCATGTGTTAATTGTCGAGTGTGATCATCGTAGCCCCCAAATTTCATTCAAATGGTCAGGTCGCGCACTGACCGAAATTGTTCCTGTCAATTGCAAAAGCAGATAGGATTTATCCAACACATTCAAAATTTGAACTTTAGTTTTTAAAAGTGACTCCATTCGAAATAAAGATATTAATGATGTCCAATAGCAATTTGTAATTCCCAATAAGAAACAAATGCATCATTTCGATACCAACTCATGCAAAAAAGAATTAACTAACAGTAGAAATTTACAGAGAATCACAAAAAAGACCTAATATTACAAAAAGAGAACAGTTTATTGGAAAAATCAACTAAGTAGAAAGTACCTCTCCTGCCGGCTGCCGCTATATTTGAGCTCATTCATAGAATTTTAAATTACAAATAGTTTCATATTTCCACTCCCCTACCAACCATCAAACATAATAAATACGAACTTCGGATATAAGTTTACAAAACCAGGGAAACAGATAAATTAGAAGAATAAAATCGAAACTCCATGAAAAAAACCAGGTACTTATGTTAAAAAATAAAATTGCATACTTTAACTAATTTAGATTATATCTAATATTGCAACCCCACCAAAACATCACCTAAAGAAATTATAAGCCCAGAACACCTGGAAACAGTCATACCATACTTCCGATTAGTTTATCAAATTTAAAAAGACCATACTAATATAAATTAAACCCAACAAGGTAACCTCACAAAAAAACCACCAAAACAAGTTCTACCACAAAACAGCCAACATGATACTAAGAAAACGCTCATACCATATCTTCAGTTAATTAATGAAGTTTAAATCACCAATTCACACTAACCTTGAAAAAAAAGACGACTTTACACAGAACGAAGATGAAAATCTACAAAAACAACAATAGAATTAACAAAGACCAATCTGAAATAGAAACACATGAAATCCCATGTGGAGACAATCTGCAGCTATATACTGTCTCACTGAAGAACCATTGTGCTTACTCTTGCAGTGTTATAAACCGAAGTTTTGCAGTCGGACAGAATGCTCATGGACCAAGGAGGCAAAGTGTATCGAGTATTTTGAAAAGTCAATTTTGCAAAAAATGAAGCATAATTGGAAGAAAAGCTGAACATGTTGTGGAATTTGATCCGAAGACATGAACCTGTGGTTTTAGATTCAGAGTTAGTAAAATGATCAATGAGAAGTCAAATTGGTAAAAAGAAAAACTCAACAACCATTAGAATAGAAATTTGAAGAGTCAATAGTTCTCTAGAAGCTTGAGAAAACTACACCTTCATGAAGTTTGACCTGCATCAGAAAAACTAAAATATGTAAGGATTTAATCCAAATACCATAAATGCATCCTTTAATTAAAAGCAACAACCATGAATTCAGAAAACAAGATTACAACAATATTCACGGGCTCAAAATCGTGAAGCAAGAGAAAACAAAATCAGTTCAAAGACTTTTTCTATGATTTTTTTTAAAGAGCACTGCTTTGTAGCAAACTATTATCATCATTAATAAATATGAATTAGAGCAAACATGAAAAATACGAAGTTGATGCTTCTGAGTAAGCTTTAAATAATGACTATTGATCCCAAAACAAACAAGCTCTCCGGTGCAGTGGCTGGGAGTTAACTACCACGGTTCCAACGACAAATGCTATAGACAATCGAATAAAGAGTATATCAAACTAAAATTTGAAAAGAAAAATTTAAAAGAAAAGTGTACAGTACGACATTAGTAAAATAAAATAAACTAACATTCTTGAGAATATTTTGGAACTGAAATTCCTAAGGTGCTCTGGATTTGAAGAACAACAAAAGAAGGAAGATCGATTAATGTATACAATTAAGGTGCTCCAAAATAGTTGAGTAAAACGAAGAATTCATGTGGCAGTGAGAATAATGTGTTCTGTTTACATTTGGAAAAATAACAAAAAAAATAAAAATACATGTAAACCAATGAAATTCCAATTAGACAAAAATCAAACATGAGCAAATCCAAAGAAGCTTCCCTTTGTATAGATACATGAAGAAAGATGAAGTCAAATTGATATATAATATAGATAAGAAATTACAAAAAAAGAGTAAATCAACATATCCTACCTTGCCGGATTGAGGAACAGGGAGAACATGGAAGAATTAAACCAAATTATGGTTGGTACGACCACTGCGAATAAGAGCACAAAACCAAAACCCATGTTCATAAAAGCATACAAAACAAGAAAAAAACGATTAAATACAAAAAAAATACCTCTTCACCAAGTATGAACACCTACATCACCTGCATCAAAAATGTAAAATCCAAAAAATTACGAACAAAACAGCAAAAAAAAATAAAAACAATTGAATAACAAAAATTAAATTGAGCTTCAGAAGAAACCAAAAAACGGATATTCTTTTCTAATTTTTAGAATAAGGAGGTAATCTTCATACCTAAACACGTAAGGTTGCTTCCAAAACTCAGTCCTTCCATCAAATTTCGGAAACCCAGTTTTGATTTTGCCTTTTGTTGAGAAATAGAACATGGATTTTATGGAAAAGGTAAAGAATGGATGAGATTAATTGGACAATTGAAATTGAAATAAATGAAGAGGCTGTTGTAGAGACTTTTTACAGACTTTTGATGAGGAATAGGTGAAATTGGGTTTGTGTCTTATTAAGGGTAATTTTTTATGAGGAATAGGTGAAATTGGGTTTGTGTCTTATTAAGGGTAATTATCAATATAGTGATGATAGCTTTGGCAATGGAAGTTTACCTGTGCCGGGTGGGCCCTAGAGAATGATTGAAGGGAGGCGGCCAGAGTTTACGGCAGAGCGGAGGAGGGAGTCTTGTGCGAAGAGGTGTAGATGTTGAAGGCGGCGAGAGAGAAATGAATCCTGGGGAGAGAAGAAACAGAGAAGCGGAGAAAAATTAATGAAGCCGCAAAAGTAAAGAAAAACAAAACAAAATCAGATTTCCAAATGGTTTGAAGTAAGAAGAAGTAAAATATTCCATGAATATTATTTTCCATGAAATAAGAAGAGGTAAAATCTTTAGGAAGAAATATGACTTGAGAACACAAAAAACATGGGGATTTAAGGAAGAGGGCGACAAGGAAAAAAATTTGCTGAAAATTTGCAGAAAATAAAACACGCCTAGGAAGGAAGAAGAAGACGGGGGAAAATATTTGCAGGACTAATTTACAGCAATAAAAGAAAACGTAAAACGGAATTAATTCGGTGGGCCCCCCCAACATGGACAACAAAAGAAATTAGCCGCCAAAAATAAATGAAAAGTGAAATAATTTTACACACAAAATGAAGAGAGAGGCAATAAAACTACGTCGTTTTACTGTTAGAAGTGGGAAAAAAAATTCAAAAAGAAAATAGAAACACTGTTCATGTCAAACATTGACACTTATAAGTTATAATATATTATCACCTTTAATTTTGATATTAGAAAATTGTTTGCAGGGGTGTATATGCAAGATTAAACATAAAATAGGAGGTGTGTTTGTAATTATTGAAACCCTGTACGTGTATTTATAATTTCACCAAATCACAGGGGTTGTAGATGTAATTATCCCTTTATTTTATTTCCATATATATAACTAATCAAGAAAATTTGTAATTCCACAATCAATATTCTTATCGATTCTTTTATTTCCGCATGAAATCCTTAATTTCCAATCCTAATCATAACCTTTGTCGGAAACGATAAACTAACCATATTATATTTGCATAAATAAGTATCCATAATACGTCCAAATTAACGGAAAACAATTCCGCTACTGCCAAACATCATGCCCATATTATTGATCATGTTTGCGGGTTCTTGCTACAAACTCAATTACAATGCCAAGCCCCTTGGCGAGGATGCCCACTTTTCATCAACGAAAATGCTCGCGTCAAATCAAAGTAGTGAGAGTGGTAAGTCTGAACCACAGCCCAAGAAGGCCAAAAGGCAAGAAATATAGGACTCTGAATTGAGTCGGGTCTACCGAAAGTCCGATGACTCAAGCCTGTTGAATTCGAGCCCAACCTAAGTAATTGTGGACAGAGTCGAATTTGAGCCTTCTTATTTAACCCGATGAATTTATGAGCCGAGTTTGAGCCTAATTAACGAGGTTCAACCTAAATAAAGTCCGACTAAAATAAATATATTAATATTTAATATTAAATGTAACATTGTAAAAGGACAAAGAAGGATTGAGACATCAATTTCGATGATAGATGGAGAATAAAGAACTATATTCAAGTTATAACAATAAAAGCAAAGATCAACAGTTGAGAATAAAAATTATTTATCAAGTAATATTTTTACTATCAACTGTTACAAGGTCTCAAAGTATTCTTAAATAAATTTATGAAATTTCTAATGTGCAAAAAGACAATGTTCAGAGTAAAAGTTGCTATTGTAAATTAGCTCGAAATAAGCCTGAAATAAACTTGAAATCCGAATAAATATATGAGTCAAGTTCGAGCCAATGACCATAAAGCCCTACTGTATTTGAGTTTGAGCCTACAACCACGAAGTCCGATGATATTTGAGTTTGAGTTGATCAAGGTTCGGCTTACAATGCAAGATTGACAGCCCTAGCAAGAACAAGAAGAACAAATTCAAGGACAAAAGGCCTAAGGGAACATGTTTTCATTGCGGAGTTGATGGGCATTAGAAGAGAAACTGCAAAAAGTATATCTTCGAACTTAAGAACAAATCCAAAGGTAATTTAATTTATTGGTTTTAGAAACATATTTAGTGGAAAATGAATTTTCAGCTTTGAGCTAGCAATAGAATAGAGTGCTCGATTCAAATTACGCATTTAATCTGCAATAAGAATTTTGTCTTATGAGCTATGTACTTTGTGTGAAGAAAAGTTTTGTATCAATGGGAGCTCAATGTATTTTTTTTTGTGGGAACCTCTCCCAACATGGATTTGAACATGAGTCTGCTACTTTATAGTGACTAGTCTCTTCCATTAGACCAATCACCTGTTGGTAGCTCAATGTATTTTGATCATATTAATTTGTACACGAAATATTCACGAAGTGTTTTTCTTGAACCTTGTCTTGAACCTTTCTCGATTTAATATTCTGCGTCTTTGCATTAAGTTCGGTTCTGGTACCAAATGTGAATCCCATTCATTCTTTTTTCTTTCTTTCAATAAATCGCGAGTCCCATTCAATCATGAATTTAAAATCGATGTAAATGAGAATTAAGTTGAATATTACGTTATTCGATTCATTGTTGAATTGGATTGAAAAATAATACATTATTCAAAATTTAAATAAATTTTATTTTATTTAAATTTGTTTTTACTTTTAAATAAATCGAGTTAAAACGAACTTTAATTAAAATAGAACATACCTCCTCGGACATGAGGAAATTATGTATTGTCATATGTTTTATCATATTTAACTTATCAAAGTCGAGATAAAACATCTATTTTTTAGACATATGAATACATTGTTACATCAATCATTACATCACAAACTCTATATGAATCTATATGTACAAAATAATTACCAATCAATACTAGTATTAAACTATAAATATTGAAAAATTAAGATTGTTTGGCTACGAATCTAGTATATGATACATGTGATTTCACTCGTTATACGTAACACATAAAACGTGAGATCAAATTCACCATACACAAACACATGTATCTGGATAGATGAAGCAATATTAAAAATTATACTCCAAGTTACAAGTGGCACATAATACCAGGAAAGAGGAATTATATTAACAAGAAAAAGTTTCACAACTAATTAACCAAGAAAATTGAATCTTCCATATTCCAAAATCCAACTACATACACACAAGGCAAGAACTGCAGGAGTTCAAAAAATAGTAGCTCTCCATCTAAAGAATAGTATCACTAGGTGATACAAAGAATACTAGTCCAGCATTTGAAGAAGTGGAAAAGCAAAAACACAAGTTCGATTATTGTCACTAATGCATATGACTATACGCATCTCGCCTCCTACACGCATAGACCGAATCATGGCAAAGTCGCCAATATTCTTTCCAGGGAATTACTATCCATGGCAATTTTGGAGGGAGATTAGCCCCAAGAGAACATGGAATGCTGCAGACAGAGTATCAGAGAAGAATTAGCACAACAATATACATATATATATATACAACGAAAAGAGTGATGAATGTGGGTTGAGGTTGGAGAAAGTGGGGGAAGGCAAGAAATACCTTCTTCCAGAGAGAATCCCATAAGCCGATGAGCCAATAGATGACCTTGAAAATGCTGAAAACAAGGATCTGTAGTGCGGCCACACTACTTCTCCTGAAATTAAAAATTTCACAAATAAGCATATTTATATGTACAAGTTAGAAATTAGGCATGTATAGAAACATGCAATATAAATAATACTTTCTACCAAAACACAGTTTATGGGATCAGAATATAAGGGGAAAGACGCAAGGTAAATGCACTAGTAATATACATTTCACATAATTGAAAATATTGTCCATATTGACAATTGTCCTACAACTACCTAATTTAAACTTTCAACATAATTTGTCATACAAGTGGGTCACAAAATCTTTTAAATTTTCTCTTACATCAGTGTTAGAAAAAAGATTATGATATCAAAATATACATATAGGATATAACTAAGGAAGGATAAGAACATCAGAAGTAGGACCAGATTCTCAGCAGTGTACTCTTAGTTTAAGTACACGAACTTGCACCAAACAGATAATGACGTAAAATTGCAAAGGGGCTCGCATAATGATTCACTTCTTGGTTAGCAACCAAGAGCATTTAAATTTCAAGCATTTTACATAAAATTTTAATTCGGGACCCTTTCTCACAATTAAAAAAAAAAAGGAATTACCTAAATTCAAGTAATTGCTGTGAAGAAATGAAACCAAAACAGTGCGTTCACTACTACTTCCATATGCGACTTTTTGCAGCTTCCCAAGGGATGAATTATTGCCATTAGTAGCTACAGTCTCGGAGTGTTGATATTGTGCAATTTCAAACCATATCCCAGATGGAAATCTTTTATTGTTTTTCACCCACAGTACAATTTTAGCATATGGAGTGGCATGGATAAAAGATATCGCGATCTCAATAACTATGCAGATAAAGCAAACAGTTGTTCGCACAATGGTGAAAAAAATATAGAATGCAGATGTAGTTGGCAGTAAAAGAAAAATTGGGGTAAACAGGAGAGAGCCAACGACGTGTTGCTCCACAGTATAGTCATAGCTGTCTAACCTATGGCGTAGAGGATTCCATTTTCTACCCCTGCAATCAATTTAGCAATCCTGAGAGTAGATAGAATCACCACCATAATTCTTATTATCACCACATTAATTCAAGAGAATAATATCCAGAGCATAAATAATCTAGCAATATTCCCAGAAATGATCAACTCTTAAGCATACAATCAGTCAAGTTTTCAGGTAATAGATACAAATAAACGTAATTTACACATACTGATAGATACAAATAAACGTAATTTACACATACTGACTCTATCTTATATTTTTATTTATAAATGGAACAGAAAATAACACCTCTTCCTCTTGAACACAGCCTCCAACTTCAGTTTGAAGAGAGTCAAAATATGCAAATTGTGTTTCACTAGTTATAATGCTTTATTATGCTCCATTAGTCGTTTCAAATTGAGCAAAATAAAAGCAAAGGATTGGAAAATATATGTTACAGGCAGAGGCTGATGCAATATATGAAGTACAAAGTGTGTTCTATGTTTTATGTTCTGTTTCAACTTTTCTGACATACTTCTGAACTTCAAGATTTCAACATGTACATGAGAAAATCTACAGGAGAAGCTTGCTTCTAAAATTCATTAACTAATTAGAACACTAACACTTCAACCCAAATTAACTAATTCGAACACTAACACTTCAACCCAAATTTCGAACAAACACATTATATAGTAGAACATTAACACTTCAACCCAAATTTCGAACAAACACATCATAAAGTAAAACTAATTTCATTAACTAATTAGAACACTAACACTTCAACCCAAAACACATTATAAAGTAGAAACCCTGAAAAAATGTTAACTAAATGCAGGTGAGCCAGGCCTACTGATGAAAGTGTATAATTAGCAGAAATAAACTCAAGTCGCTCCAATAGTCAATTAACATGAACTTATTCTAGGGAGGAGCTGCTTGTAAGCTCATGTGCTAATTAGAGCTTTCAAATAAATGTACATTTATTGTATTGCATTGATTGGAAAAAAGGAATTACACAAATCACATTCCGCATGTTAAATCTTGTATGAAAAAATTCTAAACTCTTCAAGATGGAGCTAAAATAGACTCAAATAGGAATATATACAATCATGTTGAGACCCAACCCTCAAGTTCGTCCGCTTACTAGAGCTCAACCCTCATTAAGTCATTTAATTACTAAGTTTGACAATTTTCTAAATACGCAGCTCAAATTGGCAATTTCATCCATCACACTGGATCACAGGCCCTTTGTAAAGCTGGATAAAGAGAGATGCTCATGCTTAAGATAATTTTCATTACTTATATGATCTTTTACTTCTAATAATGCTAGTTACAATAAATAAGGAATACTGACATTTTTTATTAATTGGGATATGCATTTACCTTCCCAGACTATGGGAAATTGGCATCCACCCCGACACCTTTGGAAAAATAGCGAAGACCCACCTCTATCTACTTTATTTTATACTTTCGAAGATGTATTCCTCAATGTTTTGCAGGCGAAACACTACCCAAGACCACCTAATAAAATTTGATTCCTTTAATGAACAAGAAACAGGTCAGGGACAGTAAGAGTCTATTCAGTACAAACCACGCCATCTCAAATGCACACAGTTTTAACTCTCAATATCCAAGATACTCCAAGCAACTGCTCAAGCATAATAAGAACAAAAAACCATTTTGACATTTCTTAACAACTTGGTGTAGGAACTGAAAATTAAAAAATGTTTTACCTGAAAAGGCGCCATAAAGCTGCTACTGCCTGTATCTGTGTTGAATAGAGAAGTGACAAAAATAAATGAAGAGTCAAAATATGCATAGTTACTAGTGAAATTGTGTCAATGACTAGAGCTGCAGCTGCTGTTAATCCAAAAAGAATCCCAGATAGAGCAAGTCCTTTAGTGAAATGGATCAACAGAAACCCCATATAGGCCCAAAGAGTTGACCAAATCTGTATAGCAGTCAGAGAAATCATGCCAAGAACACCTGCTAGCTCAGTATTCACCTTAAAGCCTGCTGGATTGCCCATCAGCCATACACAACTAGTACGTAACCAATAGTTTGTGATATCGAGAGCAAAATTTGAAACCCACAAGCAAACAGGTTCTGCTTTAAACCATAGTGCAATGCCAAAAAAAAATCCAAGGAGAATATCAACCACAACATTGGACCACATTGAGTGCTTTTGCGATGCAGCTTTCTCTGCAAACTCCACACATGACCAATACCTATAAAATAGTCAAATAAATAAGGAAAAATTTCTAACGCTCCATTCTTTAGAGAATGGGAACACCACAAAAATACACAGTGAGCATCAGGAAACGTAAGGCGCGATAGAAGCAACAATGAGTTATGTCAGGTTACTTTTTTTCATTACAAGCACAATTAGCCATCTTAATCCACAAGAATTAAAGATTAACTTCTTGGCCAGTAAACGAAAAAATGGTACATGGATTGAGTTACGAACCATTGAAAAGGTTCCTAATGTCCAGTGAGAATATTTTTCACTTCATAATTAAGTTCCTTTAGCATGGACAGGCTATAAGGTCTAAACAGCAGATAGATCGGATTTGCTACATTGATTATTAGATCTATCTTGCATCGTTATACGCATTTAAAGGGAGTAAACTTAATATTCCTTGTAGTATTATCTTTTCATTTGATGGTGAAGAGCTCAATGCCATTATGTTAATTGATCTGTCATCCTTTTTGATAATCTCTCCTTCTAGTGGCTGCATTAGCCTTAGATGTACCAAGTTTTCTTTTTTTTCCACCTTAAAGTGCTGTCAGCACAACACACGCATTGCTATAGTTTTATATATAAGTAACTATGTCCAATCGATATGGAAGTCTGTAAATTCCAAATAAAGTTAATTGTTATGTTTCTTTAATCATTTATGCTACTAAAAAGAATCAGATGAGACTTAACAATATCACCAGAGTAGCCAGATTGTTACTTTACCTTAAATTATGATCCTGGAGAAAGATTGGCCAATATAGTAGTTGACAGCAGCGAACATGGATATTTTTCCATGTATTGCTAAATACTTTGGTCACTAAGATAAATATACATGAGTGGGACACCCAGCTGAAAAGAACGTGGGACGACTGAAGCATGATATAAATTACAGTTGAAACCGAAGCCACAGATACAGCAAATAATTCCCAAATGAAGGTTGTAAGCCTGAAAAATCATGAAGACGCTTTTACACACAAACAAAATTTGAATAGAATTGAAGGAGGATTATCTTAAACATATGAAGTTACATGCAAACAATGTGGAATTGAAGAGCCGATTCAGGTTCAGCATTGCAATGCCCATCAAACAACATGTGAGCAGCATAAGCACTGTTCATTGCTCGGACGACAGTATCCTGTTCATAAAGAAATTAAAGCTAGTAATTCATAAAATGAAAGTCAAATATGAAATAATTTAATTAATAATATTTACCAAGTCAAGGTGCGGATCTTTTTGGTGAAGGTCATCACACCACTTGGGTTTCTTGCAAAATGTCCCAATATTGGACGAACCCTGAACACCGGGGGAATAATGGTGACCACCAAAAGTTGGTATTTCATAAACTACTACCTAGATTTATAGTGAAACCGAGTTAAACTATGACCTAAAAGCAAAGGTATAAGAAGCAGGCCGTACAGATGAACAGGACTTACATACGTGAAGATCTAACTGGAACATTGTTTCCCTGTTCCAGTGTAGATGATCCAATTTAGGGATGGCATGGACTCTTCTGGGAGTAGTTACAGAAAGACCGTCTACAAGCTTGATCCACATGCTTTCTAGAGCAGTAAGCCTACCTTGTTCTAAAGACCCATCAAGTTTGGGGCATCCACAACTCCATTTCCCTTGTTTACTCCTACATGTACTAAGATGGTGTCTATCACTGGTGTTGATGTGTTCATTTTTATCATTTCCAGATTTCACCAACTGGCCGTTGCCACTAAATTCTGCTTCATGTTCATAATACCCCAGAAGAGAGAACTTGCATTTATCGTGAAGAAGGGAAGGCATGTTTTTATTTGTCCTCTGAAGGATTTCCTAATAAAAAACAAAGGAGGGACACTTTAAGTAAATCATAATAAAAGAAACCACAGCACATGCGTAAGTGATTTCAGTTCAAATAAGCATATTCAGTAAACAAAATCCGCGTCTTGAAATAGAAATTTGCATGTATTTCACTTTGCAAGCCAAAATTACACTGATAAACAACTTATATAATTATCTTACAAATGCATTGCACCCTTTCTTTATTTTCGTACTAAACTACCATTAAAATGGCCATCATTCCGAGTGTTGACTTTCTCATAGCTATCAAAAGAATGCTATGGGAAGTAATTCATGAAACCCAAACTCAACTCAAACAAGAAATTCAATAAAATTCTAAATTGATTTTCAATATACTAAGGAGCCTCACGAAAGTAGCTCAAATTTGACTAGCTAACAGAAAAGTTAACCTAATTCAGCTCATATTACTCACGTACAATATAAATACAGCGTAAATTGGACAGATTTAGGGTTTATACATATGAATCACACCCAAAACATAGCAGGAAACTACATTATTAAACAAAAATGATAGAAAATGTACCTGGAGATCTGAATGCAAATTGATTGATGGAGAGAGTTTGGAGTCATCGCAAGAGAAAGCAACAACAACATCGATCGAAGCTTCAGAAGAAGCAATGAACCATCCGAATAGGAAACAGCATGAATTAGGAGTTTGAGAGGAGAGATTACTCGGCCACCAAAGCCTGCACTTCCTTCTTCTCATTTGTATCGCACAAGTACGAATTCAGTAACATAAAGAATTCAATTCGCTACTGTTATGGGAAGTTTGTATCTTCAGCCCGGGATTTGGTGTGAGTACCTGCTAATTCGGGTAAGATTGTTTAGTCCCGAAAGCTAACCGGATAATATCCGTGTTCAGGTTTAACGGGTCGGGTGAATCATGTTTTCTCTTTATCTTTATTACTCCTTGTTTAACTGGCTCATAAGAAAAATAAAAAATTTAACTCTTGATTGTTTTCATCTCTGAAAATGTCAACCTAAATGTTGATCGGATTGTCAATTCAATCTTGTCCGTTGACACAAAACCAAGCAACATAACCAGATTAACAATAAAATTATTAAATTTCCCAAAGTCTTAGAAAAACTTGTAAAATAAAATATTAAAGGAATCTCCTATGATGATCCACTTTTTACAATTTTTACTCTCCAATGAAAGTATGAAAAGGATAATGCATTTTGCAATTTCATACTTGGGACGACGTAGTTGGATTCTCTAGAGAGAGAAATCGAGAATGGATTTAGGACTATATATTTGGTCATGTTATCTTGATTTTTTTTGAATTAGTTATCATATCATGCCTTTATATATATTTACGAGTGAATAGCATTTTTGGTCCTCCTTATGGGTCAAATTTTGTATTTTCGTCCCTTTTAAATTTTTTGTAGCAGATTGGTCCCTCTTATCAATGTAGTGTATCACATTCATCCCTCTTAAAATTTTTGTAGCAAATTCGTCCCTCTTATCAATGTAGTGTAACACATTAGTCTCTCTTAAATACAAAATACATCAACTTTCGTCCACTTTATAATATATTTTGAATTTAAGTGATGTATTTTGTATTTAAGAGGGACTAATGTGTTACACTACATTGATAAGAAGGACGAATTTGCTACAAAAAATTTAAGAGGGACGAATGCGTTATAAGAGGGACGAATGTGATACACTACATTGATAAGAGGGACCAATCTGCTACAAAAAATTTAAGAGGGACGGAAGTGCAAAAGTTAATCCATAAGGAGGACCAAAAGCGCCATTTACTCTATATAAAATAATGAAGAATATGAAGAAATAGGCTAATAGTATTGTATTAGAGGCTGCTTTGCGAATTATAATAGTAAAAAAATCGAAAGTCCTTTCCTATCGGTGGCCCTAAGCGGCCGCATACACGACTTATACTCAGGGTCGGCCCTGTTGAAAATTATCTTCATAATTTTGGTTTAATTAACATGCAGTTTTCTTGTATTGTTATAGCACAAGGAATTGTTCTCTACTATTATTGAAACACTATTGTATTCTTCGTAGTAACTAGGGGTGGCCGTTGGGTTCGAGTAACCCAAACCGACCTGTCCCCTTTTAAAAATACTCGAATGGGACGAGTATTTTTTAGGTTTGGGTACACGAACTTGAAAATCCATATTTTTTTACGAGAATACAGGACAAATTTGGAATTTGCCTCTCCAACCCCGGATACCCGAATCCGTCTATATCTTTTTATCATTATTATATAATTATACACTTTACTTATATATCAATTAAATAATTAATAACATCATCTAATGAAGAACTTTTTCACTTTGCCCTCATATTTTTTAAATCATATACTAGTTATTAATACATTAAGTTTGCCTCAATTCTTAATACTATCATAGTCACTACGGCTCTACCACTTCTTCTTCTTCTCATCTATGGCATGTAGTAATTTTTTTCCCTACAAATTAAATTACTACTACTAGTAAATTAAATTAATACTACTACTAGTCTATTACATACAAAATTTTATACGAAATATTGTAATTTAATTTTTTTAGGTGCATAAAGATTGATGATTTAAAATAATATGGGACCCGTAACCCCATCCCGCCTCGTCCCGCAATAATCCGGGTACCCGAATTATTACGGGGCTGGTTTGGGGTGAAATGTGTCAATCATAAAATTTACTATACACATATTTTTAACCCCAAACCCGCCCCGTGCCCACCCCTAGTAGTAACATCATGCTTTACAACTTTGGAAAAGTTTGAGATAAAAAATACCAAGGACATAAAACTATGAACATTACATAATTATTATGATTTAAAACTAAAATAAAATTATAATCACTTGGAATTGCTTACTTCTTCATCTAAATTCATTTTCTTTCTGAATGAAAAATCATTTAAACTAATCTGAACTTGAGGTTCAGCTTCAACATTGTTTGGCCTAGGATCTTCAATATCTATTTCAATCTCACTATGAGTCAAGCCATTTCTCATAGAATCGTCGATCTCGATCTCATGGTGACGTGGGGAGACCGATGTGCCCTCGCCGCCGCCCCAACCTTCATTGCCAAAACTCGATGCCCGAGGAGATATTTGGTATCCATTTTCAATACTATCATGATTATTTTGTAGGCCACCTAATAGATAAAGCGGTGACATGTTACCGCGCAATGGAGTGCCTGGCCTACTAGAAAACGGGGTTGTGTTTCCTGATTGCTGACCCTGCAGTTTCAATTGCTTCTTGGCCGTGTGGTGCCAACCGCGTATTGCTGATGCGACTTGGTCGCTGAATATGACCGGCTTCATTGTTGAGCCCATCTGGAAACGAAGTGTAAATCGGTAAGTGAAGGTTAAACTCATTTAATCGGTCGTAAATTATTATTGAGCTAAATGCAAAAATACTCCCTGTGTTTTGTCTAATTAGCAAAAAAACCCTTGTATTCTTATATATTCGCAAAAAAACCCCATTTGAAATTCCTTTATTAGTCAACGGGAAGGTTGTTGTCAATTTTCTGAATGAACATGGGTTATTGCCAATATTCAAAGTTAACAGGGGGAATTATTGTTAACTTTTAGGGTAAATATGAGTGTTTTCGTATTTTACGGTAGGGTATAATTACCATTTTTCTTAAAGATATGTACTCTGGCTTGAGATGGAACTTTTTGTTAATAAAAATAGCACCGGGGGGGGGGGGGGGGGGGGGGTGGTGTTGCAAATATAAATAACACAGGGAATTTGCCAATTAGGCAAAGTATAGTGGTTTTGTATTTCACTTATTATTATGAGCATTCTTAATTCATAGATGGAAAAAGGGGGAAACCTGAGTAACTAAGGCATAGAGAGGAAGAGTCACATAGCTGCATAGGAACTGTATTAGGACACTGGAAAAAAAAAACACCAAGAATTTGTTAAATGATTTCAAAAAAAGTTAATATAATTCTGTAAAATAAAATTATGGTGAATAAAATTTACCCCATTACGATACGAATAGTAATATCTGCAAGATTCCGATGGTAGCAAGATGGATATCCAAATGTATACTGGAAAAAATAAGACAATTCTGATTAATAATTGGCAATTCCAAAATCATAAAAGAGATTATTTGATATTCTACAGTTTATTAGATAACTTACCCAACTCCAAGAGAAGAAAGCAAGTTGAAATGCATTCTGCAAACAAGAAATTGTAATTTATGGTTAGTTTCGCTATTGAATTACACTAATTATGACGTGTATTAAGTATTGGGTGATTTACGATCGGACCCCCTGAGGTTTAGTCATTTTAGAAGGAATCCCTTGACGTTTCAAAAATTACAAGGAGACTCCTTTTGGTTTAGAATATGTACAAAAACATCCTTTACAACTTCAACAATCCTTACCCCTCTTAAGGGGTCCTTCTAATTTTTTGAAACCACAGGTTTTTTTTTTTTTGTAATTACGGTAAATCTCAGGGGGTCCGAGTGTAAATGATCCTCAAGTATTTTATCACTACATATAAATAAAAAATAAATAAAATTAAAAAAAAAGATCGAAAGAGTACCTGGAAAAGAACAAAATGAATCAAGAAAAGGATCAATTTGGGGCTTTTGAACCAGAACAGATCATCACTTGGTTGAACTACTGGTGTACCCTTAATAATATCTCCTCTTTCAAGAATTCTTATCCCCATTTTAGTTATTATAACTTGTAATTTTGCTCCTACCAATAGAGTTATCTGCATAATCGACAAAACTAATGTCAGATTAATTCTTTAATCTTAACGAAAATAAATTGAAACTATAGTTATAAATTATAAAATGGAGTTAATGTCAATTTTCCACTTGTGAAATGTATAATGTTCAATTTTGTCTCTGTGCTTTGGAAAAAGAGCAATTTACCCCCTTCAGTTGGAGAGTATAACTCACTTGCCAAAATTGAGAGTAGGCATGAAAAGTGTTTTGTAACAATAAGGGGGTAAATTGTCACATATATCATAACACATGTGGGATAAAGTATCACATATAAAAATGTCAGAGGAGACGGTGTCAAACTTTTATAAAATTACATGAAGATAAAATGTTTTTTTCAAATCACATGGAGATAAATTAAATAATATGAATATCATACAGAGAGATAAATTGTCATTAACTCTTATAAAATGTTAACTCACAATTAAAGGGATAAATGGTAGCCAAAATTGTGAATGCCATCCTGTTTATAGAAAAAGAAAAACAATTCAATTAGTCGATCTAATATTTTTACTAAAAATGAAGCAATTATTTTATTAGCAAAATGGGATTTTTTTACCGTTGGTGTTGGCTAGAAGAAATAAAACAGCAAAGAGCCACATTATAGGGCTGCACATAATATTTGATGTTAGTTTACAATTTTTGATACAATAATTTGAATAATAATATTAGGCTTTATTTAAGGTAACAGACCTTATCCCAACAACGACTTTGAAATCTCCTTCAAGTGATCTGTTAATATACTTCTGGAAATCGAATGATACATGACTTTGAGGTGTTAAATGTGCCTGTATTTCAATGAATCAAACAGTTAATTTTATTTTTATCTTTTTAATTAATTTTTTTTTTTTTTTTTGTAACAAAGAGTTTAATATTTGACTTACTATTATGAAGCCATGTCTAAGAGTGACGTAGTCTACTTTTTCAACTGAAGTGAAAAATTGCCTGAAGAAACATACCTAAAAATGGAAAAACAGATGTTACAATTAGTTTTACCAAAAATGAAAAAGGAAAAGAGTGGACAGTGGTAATATTCTCAATTAATTTTAATCCTACAAGACTAGCTTCAATATTTTTTTAACCCATATTATATAGAATTACACTTTTGATCCCGCACTGATATAATAAAATATTTTTCACTTTTAGTCCTATAAATAATATTTGCTTAGCATTTCTAATCTTATATTCTGGATTCAAAAGATTGCCTCAATTTTGCACATTTGTTTTCGAATTGGACGAAAAAAAGAAGTTTGATGGAGCAAAAAGTGCAAAGCAATTTTAAAAAATAGAGACAAAAACCGCAATTTCATAAAGTACGAGACTGAAAGTATGGAGAGTCCAATTATGTGAAATTAAAAATTGCAAGTTTTCGTAATTGTGACCTGTTCAATGTAATTATATTGTACTATTTTGTGATCGCTACACTTCACAATTTTGAGAATTATAAAACTAAAAATATTCCAA
Source organism: Penstemon newberryi var. newberryi (assembly GCA_030819805.1). Taxonomy (NCBI): domain Eukaryota; kingdom Viridiplantae; phylum Streptophyta; class Magnoliopsida; order Lamiales; family Plantaginaceae; genus Penstemon; species Penstemon newberryi. The sequence continues at coordinate 33,155,245 of JAUALY010000003.1, read as the reverse complement.
AGGAGAAACTTTAAAAGCACGAAAGAAAATAAAAAAATAATTAAAGTTCAAGTAAAATTAAGCATACTTAAATATCTTACAATCCAGAGTAGAACGGATGACTTGCTCCAAAAATGCAAATGTCTACGGCCAAACGAGGTGTCCCTTGCAAATCTGAACCTCTCAGGGTCTGCGGCAAAATTTGTCAATTTTCAATTAAAATATAAACTTTAATAAAAAAAATGAGTTAATGGCAATTTACCTGACATTTTTAAACTTTAAAAAAATATGAATTTATAACACTATCACTTTTATATGTGGCACTTTATTCCCTTGTGTTATAATAAATAAGGTAATTTATCCGAATGTGTTATGATAAATGTTGCACTTTACTCCCCTATGTTATAAAAATATTTTTTATGCTCACTCTCAATTTCGACTAATGAGTTATACTCTCAGGATGAAGAAGATAAATTGTGATGAGGGCTATTTTGCACATATAACCAGCTAGGAATATCCGAGCAGATTCAAGATCGATCCGACCTATTTAAACTGTGAGATCGGCTCGACCAGCTGAATGCATATCTGGTCGACCTACTCTGATCGACCTACTGTCCTTTTCAAGGGACTTAATGGGCCATGCGATACTCCTAGGCCCTGCAGGATTCCTAAGCTGAATAGGACTCCTAGTTCAGTTAGGACATGAGGAATATGATAAATAGCGAATCTACATTGTATTGAGGATCCCGAAATTTAACCTACGAAATATACCACAACTGTTCGCCTTTCATATTATTGTTATCTACATAATTATATTACTTTGTTTTGTTCTTGAATTGCACCATCCTGAGTATTTTAACCAAACCCCTAACACATAAAATTGTGATCTTAAATAACTTACTGAGATTAAACCTAAGACGAAATTCGGTTAAATCAGTTGGCGCCCACCGAGGGGCCAGGTTAATTACTCGATCGGAATATGGTCAATCCAAGAAAAAGCACACGTAACGGAGGAAGAAGCACGAGTTCTCGACCTTCTCGTGCTATAGATAGCCTGCATGAAAATTCCCAAAGGGTCAGTGCTAATAATACACAGCCTCCGGCGAATCAGCAAAATCTAGATCCTATAGAGGAACGTGTTGCAGCGAACGCTAACGTCAATCAAAACGAGGGAACTCCTAGCGTGAGTCAGGCCCCTAACTCACCCATTCGATCCGTCCCGGCTCCCCCGCTTTCGGCTGACCAGGAAAAAATACTACAAATTGCTCAGCTTTTAAGTTCGTTTTTTCCTCAAATTCTACCGACTCCGGCAGTCGCGGAACCAGTAAGGGCGGTTGTTCATCCTTCAAGAGCGGTTAACAACGACAGGGAACCTCGGGAAAATAACGACCATCAATCAACTCAAGCAGAGAGTCCGGATGCGGATCAACGATCTCAAATCTCCCCTCCAAACGTAGCAGGAATGTACCTTGGTCGAAGAACTAATCAGGCAAGAGCTAATGCTCGACCTGAACCTCGCCTGTCCAAGGAACACACTGTTAAACCGATCGACGACATGGACGAGCCCCCAGTTGTCAATCGACAAGCAAATAGAAGAGTCTCTGAAAGAGATATAGAGAGGATGGTCGAGGAACGAGTGGAACAAAGGCTTTTGACTTTGCAACAACCTTGGCCTCGTTCCCGAGAAATACAGGATAGTATAGCTGCCTGTTCCCCTTTCTGCTTAGAAATTAGGGAAGCACATGCTTCTGGATCTTTACCTGCTCGGCTCCCCAGATATGACGGAACCAGTGATCCGACCGACTATATCTTTAGTTTCACAAATATAATGAGCTTGTATGCTCATTCAGCAGAGTATACGGCCAAGTTGATGATCACAACGTTCGAAAGGTTGGCACTGGATTGGTTCGGAAAACAACCGCCCAATTCAATCTTCAGTTTTAGAGAATTATGCAACAAGCTGGAACAACAATTTGCTAGTCAGAAAAGACAAAAGCTTCCCATGAGTTATTTGGGAACTATAGTCCAGCAAGATGGAGAATCCTTAAGAGCTTGGTTAGCAAGGTTCAATGTTGAACTACTGAAGATCGATTCCCCGAATATTGATTATATTATATCTATTCTGTTCGATCTAACCAAGAATAGGCAGCTTGGTAACGCGTTAAGTCGGAAACAGCCTAGAACCTTCATTGAAATCATGACTTTAGCCTCCAAATATATGACCCAGGAAGAGATGAACTCTTTCAAAGATAAAAATAAGAAAGCGTCCGTTTCGGGACCCAAAAAACCTGAAAAACCCCCAATCCAGAAAGCCATGGACTACGATCGGTTTTCGCGAAGAGGAAACGTATTCCATAGATTAGAACATAACGGGAATAACCCTGAGAAAAGACCCAATGTCTACCTCAGGCCTCGATCTCTAGAAAGGAATATAAGAGATCGAATCAGTTATGTGGAGTTCACAAAACTAAATGCCCCAAGAGAAGACATCCTGGTGATACTGGAAAGAAATAATTTAATCCCCCCAGCAAAAAGAATCACACAAGCCAAACCTGGGGCAAAGAACTACGATTTATATTGTAGGTACCATCGAGCTCACGGTCATAGGACCGAGGACTGTTATCACCTGAAAAAAGAAATCGAAAAATTGATTCAACAGGGTAGATTGAATGAATTCATAGATAGAGCAGATCGGAGAAGACAAAGGACAAGAAGTCCTAGAAGGAGGGAGGAAAATAGAAGTCCTCGTGATAGATGTCCCAGTAATCATGCGCCCCGAAGAAATGAAATCGATGATGACCAGGTCAATGGTACTATACGTGTGATCTCCGGTGGACCAGCGGGGGGGGGGGGGGGGGGGGGGGGGGGATAGTCGGAATGCCAGACGAAAGGTCGCACGATCTCTAGAAAAGGGGATTATGACCCCTAAAGAGGTATGGGCGCTCGAGAGTAAAAACTCCAACCAACAGATAATTAAGTTCGATGATAGCGAAGTCCCCAGAAACCTGAATTGGGATAATAACGAAGACCACCCCGATTTTCCCATGGTGGTCTCACTGAAAATTGCCGATTTCAATGTCAAGAGAATTCTGATCGACAACGGAATCTTAGCTAACATAATAGCCATCGAAGTGCTGAACCAGATGAACCTGGGAAAAATAACTCTCCAAAGAGTAGCTACGCCACTGGTAGGATTTGGAGGATCAGAAATAGTTCCAGCTGAAACTATCAAGAGTGTAACTCTTGGGAACAAACTTCATCGAGTGATCCAAGTGATAAAATTCTTAGTGGTTGAAGCACCATTCGCTTATAATGCCATTTTGGGAAGACCGGCATTAAACCAATTTCGAGCAGTTGTGTCAACCTATCACCAGAAAATAAAATTTCCTACAGTCTCTGGGGTCGGCGAAATCGTCAACGACCACTGCATGGCCTGGGATTGTTACAACACGGCACTATCTTTGAAAAGGAACGTCGATCCTCTAACACCGTAAAAAAGAAAAACAGTAGGATCCTCGTCATCAGATGAAGGAATATCAGGATTAGAGATATTTCCACCACCAAGTTATCGACTTCCTTTTCAACATAATTTCTGATCTCTTCTACTTGAGAATTGTCTGCTCCCTCGTCATCAGATGAAGGAATATCAGGATTAGAGATATTAGGTGGTACTTGTTCTCCTACATTTTGAGTTGAGGAATGGGGATTTTGCGAGCTTGAAGCCATCGGCTCTTGAAATAATACGCTCGAGAAAATAAGAAAATGGCAAGGTTATCGACTTAAGCTTTTACTGCTGGAAGGTTTAAATATTTGGGGTAAAAAGTAAAATATTCCGCAAATTTCGACTATATATATGGGCGGTGAAAAGACGGATTCAGCCCTTCGCGTCTCTTCATATTCCCGCCAATCAAAATCATGAAAAGACCCAGCCGTTGTCTGACGCACGTTAACCAAAATACGTGTATGTTTGTAGAAGGTTCAAACGGATATGCACTCTTTTTTCCTCGTTCGGTTTTTATCCCGAAGAGGGTTTTTCCGAACTAGGTTTTTAACGAGGCATATTTCATGAACAGTGAAAAGATCAAAGTAACTACTACTTCTACTTCTACGAGCTCCAGCTACGATTACGCTCGAGAAGTGAGGGAGTACTGATGAGGGCTATTTTGCACATATAACCAGCTAGGAATATCCGAGCAGATTCAAGATCGATCCGACCTATTTAAACTGTGAGATCGGCTCGACCAGCTGAATGCATATCTGGTCGACCTACTCTGATCGACCTACTGTCCTTTTCAAGGGACTTAATGGGCCATGCGATACTCCTAGGCCCTGCAGGATTCCTAAGCTGAATAGGACTCCTAGTTCAGTTAGGACATGAGGAATATGATAAATAGCGAATCTTACATTGTATTGAGGATCCCGAAATTTAACCTACAAAATATACTACAACTGTTCGCCTTTCATATTATTGTTATCTACATAATTATATTACTTTGTTTTGTTCTTGAATTGCACCATCCTGAGTATTTTAACCAAACCCCTAACACATAAAATTGTGATCTTAAATAATTTACTGAGATTAAACCTAAGACGAAATTCGGTTAAATCAAATTGTTCCTTTAAAATTTTTAAAAGAGGAAAAGTGCTATATTTCGAATCACAGGAATATAAATTAAACATTATTTTAAGGGAATAACTTGATATAATTACTTCCTTAATATATAGTAGTATTCTCAATTTGTTCGAAAAAATAACTGAAATATATACTCAAGAGAAATAGGCAACAAATGAAGGTATACTACTTGACTAACAAAATGGGTCCAATTTCAACTCAATAAGTCTAACTTGATTGAATTTGACCATTTCATTTACAAGAACAGTCCTTGTATAAATAACAAAATTAGACAAATAGATTCAAGAAATACGAGTAATCATAATTACGGCTGCTTTATTTAAATTCTTATAGTCGATAAGAATTAAATATTTGATTGATCAGTTTTATAACAATAAATATGTCAATTTAAATCTTGATCAATTAGATCATAATATAGCGAAAATTAACCCATTTCCATTTTGTGAATATATACGTGACGAACAAACTAATAATAATAAAATATTAAAATTTGCAAACCCATATTATAATTCATTTCAAACTAACCATTGTAATACTGGTACTGTATTGTCTTGGTTTCTTTCTCCCATGACTTCCATTTCCTCATCTGCAATAACATGAACCATTTTTCCAGCTTAATTGAACTTAATTAGAGAATTATTAAATACAGTAAATTACACTACTTTTCATTAACTAATTAATTACCTTTAGCCTGCCCAAGCCCAAAGTTACAAGGCAATAAAGTATATGAGAAATTGCCAATATAAAAATAAAAATATGGAGCTGGTGTATCCCATATGCTGAAATAAATTGGACCCCCCGTCCCTATACAAAAACAAATTTAAAAACATTTATATTAGAAATTTTAATCTATAACTAAAAACAATTCAAAAAATATGGTTTAATTAATTTAATTACCTTTGATGCACATCGATCTCTGTATCGTGGATTTTGATATCCAGAATCATCTATGTAATTACAAGGATTCCACGAGCGTCCAATATTTATGGGAATACAAATTTCTACAAGTCGTTGTTCCCCGACTACTAGTAGTAATGATAAGAATCCAAGTAGCATAAGCTCTTCAAATTTCCAAAAAAAAAAAGGTATTAGAAAATAAAATAATTCAAACATTTAATTAATAATTTACATGTACAATTATGGTATATATTGACAAGCCCAAAAATAATTAACTAGACATATAAGTACATACCAGCTTTTATCTTATCAAGCGCTTCATACAAAGATGATTTTTTTTTCTTTTTTAACCACTGCAATTAATCGAACCATACAATATTATGTTTATCAGCTTAAATTTTTCAGATGAGTTGGACTTTCAGTAATAATGACTGAAAATATATATCATATATATATATATAGTATACATACCGATCCAACATGATGAAGGATTTGTTCGATGACAAGTGATATCGCGACGAGTACAAAGACAACCACCGCCACAGCCCATGTCGGAGTCGACTCCAGAGACCGCCCGTAACTACTAGGTGATGACATCGGTATATCTTTGTCTATATAGGGAAACTTAGGAAATATATTGTTCGAGACTTCGAGGGTTGTAAATTATGTAAAAAAAGAATCTTGGTTTAGATTGTTGGATGTAATGAAATTGGAGACTGAATGATGTATATATGTAGGCGGGGTTATATAATAAATTAATAGGTTACCAATTGGGAAGACCAGGTCAATGAATTTGAACACTAATTCGAGCCGTGTGTTTTTGAGAGGTAACAAGAGAGGGAGGTTTTTCTTTTTTCTTTTTTTTTTGATAATTTTGAGAGGGAGGTTTTAACTTCATTCAGTGTTGATCTTTTCATAATTTTTTAGAACTGGATTAATTAATTAATCTGGGTTGACCTGTACACACTCTTTCAGATAAGATATTGTGATTAATCTGAATTTCTTAAGTACTAATTATTGGTGATCAAGATCAAGTTAATTAATAGGTGCCCAATGACATAAACAAGGAGACAATATATAACCACATAATGTTCAAAAATGGAGATTTTTCATAGAAAGTCACAACTTTGGGAAAAAAAATAAAGGTTGGCTTAAAACCTTGAAAAAGAATTCTCTTAGTCTAAATTAAGTTGACATAATAAAATTAAGAATAAAATACCATTGAGATAATGTCAATTTATCATGTGAAATGCATAATATTCAAATTACCCCCTCTGTGATTTGAAAATGAGCACTTTACCCTCTATGAAAAATTTAAAGAAGTAATTTACCTCCTTCAGCTAGAGAGTGTAAATCATTTGCCGAAATTGAGAGTGGACATTGAAAGTTATTTTGTAACATAGGGAGTGTAAATTGCGAAATTTATCGTAATACAGGGGATATATTGCCACATTTATCATAATATAGGGTGGCAAACTGCCACATTATCATAATACAGAGGGGTAAAGTGCCACATATAAAAATGTCAAGGAGGCGGTGTGAAACTTTAATAAGATTATAGGAGTAAAATGTTTATTTTTTTAAATCACTGGAAAATATATTGAATATTATGAATATCACATGGAGTAAATTAACATTAACTCAAATATCATTGGGAGACATTTGATTAACCTGGCCTCATAAGTTTTCTGATAAGTTATATTGGCATTCGTTTGGCCTATCTAAATGTAACCAACCTAGTACTAAAGTCTAAAACCATATTAGAATTTACTCCTTTGTTAAATTAGGCTCAACTGGAAATAAATGCAATATTGAATTAATAATCTCAAGGCCAGTATTGCTTATCAAAAAAGTTAAAGTATTTGTAATACTGTACTCATTATATTCTGGACTTGATTTCTAATAAGTTTTTTTTTTCCTAATGAAAAGTAATGAGAGTAACCACGATATATATAAGTCCTCAGAAAAAGAAAAAAGCAGGGTCCAAAATATCTTGGCAAAAAAAATTGGACAAAAACAACAACAAAGTAAAGAGATCACACATGACCAAAATAACAAGCAAACACCTAGAAAAAGACCATGCAAGATTAAAGTATCAAGCCAACAAATAAACCGTGTACGCAAAGGCAAAGTAAACGACCTAAGCAATTTCTAATAAATTTGTTGGTCTATATACACAGTTCGAGGTAATGGAATTGACCTATTTTACTATTCAATTCATTTTAGGACCTAAATTGCCAAATGATTTTCTTGGATTACTTTTGGATTTGCTACTTGGAGCCCCAAAATTCAAGAATTTGAAAAATAAATAGGAGCAAATTAAACGACATTATATTTGATCATAAAGCTCTATGAATTAATTTTATAATTTTATTTACATGATTTACATTAAAAACTTTACATTCCAACTATTACATACCCTAGGCAAATGAGGCAGAATAATGTTATAGCTAGGGTCGTCATTTTCAACCATCTTATAGAACAATGCTCACACACACACACACACACACACACACGCACACGCACAAACAAACAAACACATAATGTGGTTTATCAAAATAAAAATGTTCACATATATTCAGGTGCGAATCTAGGAATTATGTGCAGTGGGGGCTAAACATGGATACAAATTTCGATACATTTCCGTCGAAAATATCGAAAAGTTTTTTAATTAATCGAAACAAAAATATAGACTAGTTCTACTTCGATCCTATTCAACACATTTTTTATTTACAATTTTTCAGATGTTTCTCAAATTAAAATTTCGAAATGTTTCTAGTATTTGACTGACTAAAACATAATTCGAAAATAAAGCTTTAATCTATGGGGCTAAAGTTGTACGATAAATTTAATAACCGAAATATTAAAAAGAAAAAAGAAATCAACTCAAAAACACGGGAAAGAAAAGCTCTCTAATTTTTATTCTTCGTTCAAAAGAATGAGTTTGGCTGAAAGTGTTCTAGAGAGAGAGTTTTCCTTGGGTGTTTGTAAAATATATATATACGTGGGGACTCATTTGTAATTATTAAAATATTTTAGGAATTAAACTGTAATATTCTAAAATATCAATAGTATAATGTAAAATAAATGAGTCGGAGCTACAATCCCAATCTAGGTCCTCCATTACATATAGTACATTAATTTTCCTTTGAGAAAACTTCACGTGCATTTCTCAAAAAAAAAAAAAATGTCCAAAAGTGAGAAATTGAAAATTTGTTTGAAAAAGGCAAGTCCAATGATTATCAATTAACTAGTCCTATTAATATATCGAGAAAGAGTCTTAACGAATTTAATGACAAATCAAATTTTCTACAATTTTCCAGAGGCAATATTTGTATCGCTTCACTTGACCCGTTGACCATATCATCATGTGTCATATCTTTAGATTTTGGCTCTAAAAGTCCTCTACATAAACCTTTTTACAAGCGGGACTTTAACAATAGATAACCTCGAAATTTCTATTGTTTAAGAGCTTCTTTCTATTGGTTCACTCTTGTTTAAGATTTTGTATGTTTGACCATAGGTTATTTAATACTATAATCAAAGGTTGCTGATATAATGCACAAATTTAAAACGAAGCTCACCTATGTTTGCTCATTTTTAAGATTAACTTGATCATAATCAGATCTAAATCAATTAACTATTTTTGGCCGAGCTAGAGAATAATAAAAATTCAATAAGAATTGGGCTCAAGTCATATATTTAAGATAAATTACGGGTATCCTGAGGTAAAACTTAAATCATAAAAATCTTACTCACGTATTGAGTAGTACAAAAAATTTCTCCAAATTTGTCACCCACTTACAATTGACTCTTTACAACCCCTAGATCTCCACCACACCCTACTCCATCCCTTCGCCAACCCGCTACCTCCACCCCCCAGGCAGCTCAGGTCGTCCCCAGCTTGGGTTCAGTGATCCAAGGTCATGCCGACAACTTGAGCAGCCTGGGGTGTGGGATGGTCGGGGTTGGGGGTGAAGGGATGAGGTGGATCGGAGGTGGGGTTCGGGATGATGTTTTATTTCTTTGTTTAATGAAAATTGAAATTAACTTTAGGAGGCAAAAGATGCAATTTTATGGGAGCTTGAATATGCAATTTTTTAGTGTCTTTGTTTTTTTTTTTTTATAAGGATTTAGCGGGAAATTGTTATCTTCACTTGAACTTTTTAATATTCCGTTAGATTGAGGAGAATTTTTATAACTTTCAATATGTGGGGGAGGCTTTTTATAATTGGTTGAGATGTTTACTTTCTATATCAATGAGTTCCCATAACTAACTGCAGACTTGCAAGAAATCTTAGGACATCAAAATAATGATGTAATTATGTCTATTTCTAGAGATAAATGAATGAAGACAAACATTTTTATTTTCAAAATAAAAGTCATGAGTTTGAAAAGTACGAGTAATTAGTATTTGATGGTGAAATTAAACAGAAGTGGCTCAAAACATTCATAATATATGAGTGGGGAAGACGTAACTTTTAATACGCGTGTGCTTAATTAGATCAATCTAGAATTTCTAGTGGAGACTGAAGATCGATACAATCGACTCCTGATCTTGTATGTAGAGAAACACGGATGAAGGAAGTCGATCAAGGAAGAATGGACCATCAACGGTGGAATGTTCTACAAAGGTTTTGGGGAGAGATGACTAATCTGAACATTCAACATTCTGCCTTAGTCCATTGCTCTCTCAGCCTTTATTTAATTCTGAAACTTATTACAAAATTACCAAAATACCCCAGAACGTTTCTCTTATTTCTGGAGTCGCACTATCCCTTTTACGCCTTTATTTTTGGTATGCATCAGTACCCTCCCCTTAAAATTGTCCTTGTCCTCAAGGACATTGTTGGATGAAGATGAAGAAGTGAAGGGAGGTTTTGACGATTTCCAAAAGTCATCAGCTAAGTAATGAAAGCTTAGCAACCTCTGGGAAATTCAATCTGAGAAGACAAATAAAATTAGAAAGGTTGAATTTTGGTCCAGAAGACTACTGATTTGATGCTAAGTTCGGGATCAGACTGGTGGATTTCAGCAGAGTGAAATCAGATGAGTTTGATTTGAATCAGTAGAGTGGATTCGATCAGTAGAGTAGAAGTGATTAGACAGTTCTTCCAACACTAATAAATGCACTTGGCGTAATAAATGTTGTAAGAAGAGGGTATTAATGACAAATGATTGAAGAAAAACCTCGGATCAGCATGGTGCATTTAATGCGACTTGACAGAAAGTACAACAGAACTGTACAGTGCACAGTTGCAGAAGCCGTTCTGAAACAATGACCAGTACGCGAGGAAGATCTGAAAATTTGTCTTACTTCAACGGGCAGAAATTCAAATTTGCGATATAAATAGATCTGCATTCAAGAGTTAGAGACAACAACACAACTGAGAGAGAATTCAAGCGAGCAAATTTTCTAAGTCTATAAAACTCAAGTACAGATCACCATCAGCCGAGTCATCTGTTGACAAAGTCGAGTTGAAGAAACAAGCAAAAACAAAATCTGAGTGATTTCTGTTAACTTTGAGTGTTGTGCGAAATGTATATCCGTCTTTGTGAGTGATATAACTTCATAGTATAGGTTTTCGTTGTGATCTCCTATAACGAACTTGTGGCTTTATCATTTGTTGTAAAAGCGCAAGAAGAGTGTACTATGTTACTTAGTGTTTCTAGTATAACCTAAATCTTCGTGATTTAGAAGAGTGGACCAAAAGACATTCTTGTCTATATAACCACTATAAAAATTTTGTGTGTTTGATTACTTGCATTTTTACTTGCTTATTTCCAAAAGCATACAAACACTTTGAACAGACTAAAACATTTTAAAAGGTGTTTTAAAACCGAGGACAAAAATCTTTAAGTAAGAAAATAACTTGTTTGAAAAGCACTTGACAAATCCGCCGCATACAAGTTTCAAACTCTGATTTAAATTGAAACATATAAGTAAATCAAACGAGTGGTCAACTCTGCTGTTTAGGCTAAGTGCACAATCAGCATAGTAATATCACCAATTTCGATCAGCTTACTCTGCTGATAAGAAAAGTTGGAGAAATTAAAAAAGATACAGAGATCTATTCACCTCCCCCCCCCCCCCCCACCTCCTCTAGACCTCATCTGACCAACAAGTGGTATCAGAGCAGGTGGTTCATCTGAATCATTTGCCTGATCAACAAGCTTGATCCATAGTGTGTTTTACAAAATCTTTCAAAAAGAGGTTATTTTTGAAAAATAAAATCTTTTGAAAATGGATTGTATTAGCCATGTACCCCACATTGACGGGATGAGTTTTGAGGACTGAAAAATCAGCATGGAAATTTTCCTTGCTGCTTACAATGACAATATGTATGGATGCATAACCCTCCTATCAGAATCACCAAAACAATCAAAGTTAATGACCAGAATGTGGTTTTTGACAAAGAACCTGAAGAAATGTCAGCTGAAGAAATTAAGCTGAGCAATCTTGACAAAGTTGCCATATTCATCATGACTAGAGCCCTTGATAATGACAGGTTTGACAAAGTAAAACACTGCAAAACTGCAAAAGAGATGTGGGACAATTCGTGATATGAGCGAAGGGAATGATGCTATCAAAGAGCATAACTTAAGCATAGCCCTTGAGAAGTTGGAAAACTTCAAAATGAAGTCCGGAGAAACCATTGACCAAATGGACACAAAGTTTACAAGGACATTAAATGACATGTTAAACTTGGGAAAGACCTTACTGATAAAGAGATCACAGTCAAAGTTCTAAAGGCGCTACCTCTCAAGTTCAACATGAAGATCACAACCATGGAAGAATCAAGGGATCTGGGGAAGATCTCTCTGACGGAGCTGTTTTCTGTACTCAGGGCATATGAGTATAAACTGCCTAGAATGAGAATAGAAGAGACATCAACTTCCAATCCCACTTCTGCCTTAGTTGCTGCAGAAAAATCAAGAAGATCAGCAGGCCGAACAAAAGAGATGGACTCATCTGATGAGACCATGACACTCAATAAAAAGGAGTATACTGCTGGAGACGTTGCATTGTTACTGAATGGATTCAAGAAGTTCTACAAAAGAAAAATGAAAAACAAATATAACAATGCTTCTACTTCTAACCCTACCTCTTATTCTCATGAAAGTAAGGATAATTATAAATCCAAACTAATGTGCTATAACTGCAGAAAATTGGGACACTTCATCAAGGACTGCCCATATCCTAAAGCCGAGAAATACACAGAGAAAGAAAAGAAAGTAAGGAAATAGAGGAGACATCAAAAGAGCAAAGTACTGTTGGCTGAAGCTGAAAAGATAGCAGCCATCTACTCGTCTGATTCAAACTCGGAGACATCAGAAGATGACTCTGCTGAAGAAGAGACACCTGCACTGCTCTGTCTCATGGCCAAAGAATCAGAGGATTCTGACAATGAGGTAACTCTTTCTGAAAATGAAGATGAGCTATTTAGTTCATTTGAACAAATGATGAAAAACAACACAAACGTTGTTGATGCATTTGCAAATCTTAAGGAAGAGATGATTGTGCTGAAAAAGTAAAATTATCTACTGAAACTTAAGGTTGAAAAACCGCAAGAATCAACTGAGTATAAACAGCTTGCGCATGAGAATGAATCTCTGAAAGTAAAATGTGAAGTTTACAAAGGAAAAATCAAGGAACTAGAAAAGATTATATCCACTCATGATAAGTTTTCTGTAGCATCAGTGAACACACCTAGTGAACATAAACTACTTTTAGTAAAAGAAAGTTTAGAACTGAACCGCACTGAAAAATTTATATCTGCTGATAACATCAATGTTATCTTGTATGTTCATACCACTAAACCTACTTCACAGGAAAAAGAGAAAAATGAGAAGAAATCTCCAAAGGCTAAAAACGGTAAAGAGCCTAAAATTGAAAAAGAGACTAGTAAAGTTAAACAACATATTAGTCCGAAGAAGTCTGCTGATAAGAGCAAAAACAATCAGACTAGTAACAAGTCTAAATCGTCTGTTAATGAGCAAGTAAGAACTAAACCTAAGAAGCAAAGAAATCATAGAAATGATAATGCTTGGTATGGAAATGACTTTTATTATGTGCAACCTGCTTATTCATCATATTATGCTGCACCTCATTATCCACCTTACTATGCTGCATATCATGTTCATCATCCGATGCATGCTTACCCTACTTATCATGTACCGTAACATACTTATGAGCATTACTCACATCATAATGATTATCATGACAACATGCATACTGAAAATTATGATGCACCAAGAGTAACAAAAACACCAACAAACTCTACTGAACCTAAGAAGACTAAGGTTTCCAAATCTTGCGTTGTCAAAGGTGACCCTAATCCGCTAGGACCCTCTCAATAAAGGGTTCCTAAAACATTTTTTTTGTTTTGTAGGTTAGGATTAGGAGTAGGATTAAAGTAGAGAAGAAATGATACTTGGACAATGGATGTTCGAGGCACATGTGTGGTGACATACATGAACTGACTGATGCTGCTGCCATAGATGGTCCGAATGTAACATTTGGAGACAGCAAAGAAGACAAGATTGTTGCGTATGGAAAGCTTATCAAAGGAAACATGAGATATCTGACGTCTCATATGTTAAAGGCCAATTTCAATGAAAGTGGTGAAGAGAGTGGAAAGAAGGAATAAATTGGTGAGAAGAGGAAGAGAGAAGGAGGAGAAGGAGTTTTTTTTTGGGGGGAGGGGGAGGGGGGTTTGAATTTGGGGTTAAAATGTTATGTTTAAAGAAGTTGAGGGAGTGAGATATAATTATTTGTGTGTATAATCTTGCATAATAGAAAAGACGCCAATACCTAGATTTTGGATAATCTTGATTTGGTTTTAGCGTTTGATCGAGTCTTTCTAATTTTGTTTTGATATTTATTCAAGAATATTTTGAAATATTGAATGAATATATTGTGGTTAAAATTTTCAAAATATATAATAATAATTAATAAAATTTAAAAATGTCAAATGAATTTTGAATAACTTGCACATTGTATTATCAAAATAGCATTTTTTGGTGGTCTTCACACTCTGAAAGAAATATAGCAAAAGAAACTCTGAAATTGTGATTTATTTGGCAAGTTGTACCATCGGTCAGTGCATATTTCTTCCACTTTTTGGTCGGAATTATTTTTACTCAAATAAAAATATCACATAAACTAAAACGGAAATATATATATTTTAATTTTGACATTATATATGTTACTCGATAGGTATGTGGTGTAATCATGATATTATTAGGAGAATGTCCTTACTTTAATGTGGACAATGATCCATTTATTAATGGTCCAGCCCTTTGAAGGCAATCTAGAGTGTCAAAGTGTACTTGGTTTTAAAAAGAATGTACTCGATTATGAATTTGCTTTACGTAGCCCATATAATGTTCTGTAATTCTACTTAAAGAGACATAATATATTAATATAATATTTATTTGTTAAGAAATTAGATTAAAACTTTGAATAAGTTGTCATGCCTCATCTTTAGGGTTCATTCCCACCGTTGCACGAGAAATTATTATGATGCTCACCAATTACTAGTTTAATTCAATATCTTCCCTCGTAACTTTGCTATATGTTTCACCGAGTAATAATTTTTTATTTATTTAAAAGTAACCACATTTTAATTCTTCTAGATAACTAGTAATGCGGAATAGATATTGGATTTTCCAATCTGGTATTCTCTGCTTCAAGAATCCGGATAACATGTATGTCAAGATCTGCAAAATAAATACTACACACTGGGGTTGGTGTCGGCAAAGCGTCTCTGATGCTTAAGTTACAAAAAGTTGTAATGATCTTAAACAAAGTGTTTGCAGAGAAAAATTAGATTATGAATTGTGTATTAGGTTTTTTCAAACATACCTGATATATATTTATACCTGTTATAGAGTCATTGAGATAATGGTATAGCGAATCGAGGTTTACACCGCTATCCATGCGAGGGTATTATCTCTCTCGTGTATCCGTTTCGTATTTTTGGCACGGTCAATTCGACCCGTAGAATGATCCTATTTCAACTAGATTATAGCACAACACATTTTCTAAGTCAATGTTCAAACCTAGTATATGTACGAAAACTTTTTTAATTGTAGCATTTCTTGTTACTATTTGAACTATAATTTAAGCTAAAAAGAAGGGGTTCAACCTGATTTGATGGCTAATTCACAATTCCAATCCCAATATTTAAATACTTGAAATGGAGTCAATATAAAACTCAGCCTCAAAGAACATAATTTATTATAGAGCAAAAGACAAAAACACCCTCTATGTTTTGTCTAACTCCCAAAAAATTCTCTGTGATATTTTAACTCTAAAAAAAACTCTTGTATTTGGTTTTAAATACCACACTCAACCCAAGTAGTATATACTTATAATTTTATTTTTGACTTTTGGTGGAATGAGAAGATTACCCTATGTGTTTGTTTTTTTTATTTATTTATTCTTTTTGAAAAATTAAGTATATACTACTTGGGTTGAGTGTGGTATTTAAAATCAAACACAGGGGGGTTTTGGGGATTTAAAATGACACATGGGGGGTTTTTTTGGGAGTTAAACAAAGTATAGGGGGTGTTTTTGTCTTTCGATGTCATGGGTAAAATTGTCATATCAAAAGTAAAATGTGAACAAATACTTGCAATTTTGGCATTTGAAACACACTTTTTTTTTTTTGGGGTGTATTTGATACTTATTTGAGATCACAGGGAATTTTTTGGGAGTTAAAATAATATAGAGAGATTTTTTAGAGTTAGCCAAAGCATAGGGGATGTTTTGATCTTTTGCTCTTTATTATATTTAGGTCCGCAACAACGGCTTGTTAACGTTTGCTTGCCATTGTTGCCCCAATAACTTAGAATAATTAGCTATAGATTAATTCAAGCGCGTCCCAACACCGAATTATATTTGCTCAGATTTCGAATGTTAAAATGTCAATTTTTGAATGTTAAAAAGTATGATATATTTTTTTTAGTTATTTAATATTATTAAATATTTTAAAAGTGAACTCGACAAAATACATATATGGTGTTTCTAAAACTAAAAAAGGTTGAATTAACTGATTAAAAGTTTTTCTTTCTAGGAATATCTTCCACTTAAAGTTAAGTTGCGTGTCACTTAATTAAAAGTACTCTAATTTATATTTTATGGTTTTTCACTCTTCTGAAAATGTTATTCATTCAAAATGACAATTTACATATTTAGTCTTGTGACATTCCATTCATGATTAAATAGACATTTTTTTTAGGAAAATCGGAAGGTAGATTTATTGATATTTATTATCGTTTAGAACAAAATTAACAATAAAATCCGAAAGCTAAGTGGAAGGAGAATCTAAACTAAGATCTACTTTTGCTAAGATATGAGTAATGGAATTGTTTTCTATAAATGTATGAGAGCACTGAAAAGTAGGGGTGCACATGGTTTTCAAAACCGTACCGGATCGTCCCGTACCGTACCAAACTGTACCGAATGTTAGGTTTTTTTTCTCAAAATCGAAGGTCTTGGTATGGATGAAAACCCTACTGAGTATTTTGGTATGGTTTTGGTTTTAGACTTCTCATACCGTAAAAAACCGTGCCGTACCGAAATTGAGAAGAAACATGAATTAACTATTCGTTTTTTGGTATTTACATCTAAATTTTATAAATTTATATTTTTCAATTTATAATTTAAATATTATTGAATACTATATTATTTATAATTTATATTATAGTCCATCATAGTTTATTGTTACTACATTGCTCGTGTTCAATTAAAAAAATATATGCTCGAATTTAGCACAAATTAAACTTGTTATATGTTGAAAACTTAAAATGCAAAAATTCTAGACAACAAATGCCAAATAGTAACTTTCTTCACATAGTAAAAACAATGATCAAATAATAACCAATTAAATTTATTCAATTAGGTTGAATTATAGCGTCAAATTTGTGAATATTTTCTTTTCCAATGCTTTATTTAACGTAAAAAAATAGTTTGTAAGATATTATAATATTAATTTTTATATAATTGTCAACCATGTAATCGACTATATAAGAAAAATTGCATGAAAAAAGTTTGTTTGAAAAAACCGCAAAACCGTACCGGAACTGCACAAAACCGTGTTTGTTGGTATGGTTCATAAAACTCTACTTTGGTTTTGAGTTTTTAAAAACCGCACTAATTGGTACGATATAAATTTTGTTAAAAAAACAGCAGAACCGTACCATGTGCACCCCTACTGAAAAGAGCCAAAATAGCATTTTCTTTTGAATTCGACAAATTAGATGTTAATACTAATAAGTTTAATATTATATACTACATGTTCGACTCACATAATCACTGTCTCTTTGGTTATACTCGTTTAACCATCTAGTCAAAACTTTTGATTCTCTGTGTTTTGAGTTTGTATATATATTTCTAAAACATAATTCATTAAGTCTGAAAAAATAAATTTCAATGATTTGTGGTTAGAGAATGACTTTTTATGCAATTAGCATAATACATTTGTATATGAAAGTAACCTTTTTATATATTGGGAAAAACACTTTTGATACCACACTTTAGTCCAAAAAACACAGTTGATATCAAGCTTTTCGAAAAAATACATTTCATACCATGATTAGCATCCTCTTGACACATTTAGTTTTCCTGATTAATTTTTCGGACGGAATTCAGCACGTGCCCATTACGTTATCAATGGTGGGTCTTTAAAACTCGTGTTTGTTTTGCCTCCCATTGTCAGTTTAATGGGCACGTGAGCGGCACGTGCTGAATTCCGTCCGAAAATTGACGGCAAAACTAAATGTTTCAAGAGGGTGTGAATCATGATATGAAATTTGTTTTTTTCGAAAAATTTGGTACCAAATGTATTATTCAGATCCTATTTTCCATATTCTGAAAAATAAACCAAGAGTTCCTTCATCATACAAGTGGTTAAAAAAGAGACAAAATACATAGAATATTAAAACTTTGGCTCATCTTTTGTACCTTCAACTCTCAAATTTAATTACATAGAGTTACAAGGAAATAGTGTATTCACTAACCAAAAGTACTTGAAAGTTTCATAGAACACGTTCATATAATAATGGTTTATAAATGTTATATGGCATATAAAAACTAAACAGACACATTAGAGCCACCAAAACAACTGATCTTGATAAAAATACATCAACTAGACAAAGATTCCTCCATTGTAAACTACACATTTTATAGCAATAGATTTATCTCACACTAACAAGCTCTTGATACCAAGTTAAATGAACAAGTCAAGACTAGACATCAAATTACAAAGTACTAACAATTCATAAAATTAACCCAAAAGAACGTAAGACTATATATAGCTAAACAAGAAAGTCAAAGAATTGCACAAAAACTAAAAACATGCGATACTTTTATAGTTAACCCTTAAAAAACTATAATTTTTAGAAAGAAAAAAGAGCCTACGAATATATTAAGACACCTCACTTTTTTGCTCAAATAGTTAACGTTCAAAACTCATAAAGTTGATTCGCCCCCTCTGCCCTTGAAGCCCATCTTCATCCGTTTTTCTAAACAACATACAAGAAACCTCTTCTTTCTCTTCTATGTATAAAACCAAACACAATCCAACAAAGCAGCAACAAATTTATTTTATATGGGCTCAATATATTAGGACTTTTTTAAACAACTTTAGTACTACTCAATAACTCAAACTCTGCTAAATTTGCTACATTAAAAAGAAAATGACACCTACATTGGTTTTTAATTATAAGAATGAACAAGTTTCATACTAAAATCGAGAATCAAAATTTGATTCAAACGAAAGCCAAGCTTGTAGATATTGTAGATTCCCAACCTCAAATGGCAAAAACCCAGAAAATAAATTTCCATAAAGCACCAAACTTTGTAGTCCTTGAACCTTAAAAAGCTCAAAGGCAAACCTCCATAAAACTTATTGTTCCTTAAATTAACATGCCTAAGTTCAGACAAATTTCCAATAGAAGAAGAAAGAAACCCAGATAATTTCTTCTTGGGAATGCTAATAGACACAACTTTTTGCACTTTACATGTAATTCCATTCCAAGAACAAGGGGTTTCATCAGAAAAATTCCAATTATTAAGTGACCCTTCTGGGACTTCTTTAATTGATTGTTTGAATGATAACAGAGCTATGCCTTCATCATTCAAAGAACTCACAACAACAATATTATCACAATTGTACAAGATTAAAACTAGTAAAGATAACATTTGGTAGTTTGGTATCAAAAAAAAATTTCCCTCATTTTTATATAATAGGATTACGTGATGATTAGAAGACTAAATATGTTACGCTCAAAGATAAATAATTCGATGTATTGAATTCTAAATATAAAGAACTAAATTTTGTAAAGTCATAAACTATATGATTTATTTAATTATCAAAAAAAAAAAAAAAAACTATATGTGTTAGTTCAAGAGTGATTTTCTTTTCACGAATCAATAGCTAACATACTAAATAATTCGAAAAAAAAAACACTTTTTTACTACTCCAATAGCTAACAAACTAAATATACAATTCTATAATGTGAAAGAAAACTCTTTTATTTAACTTTTTCATTTTTTGGTAAATTTATATTTATCTTGTTAAATATTATGAATCCGAAGCAAACTTAATTTATTCTAAAAATATCTTGCAGCATTGAAGAAGAAGAAGAAGAATGACACACGAGACTGTATAATTTTTCTTATATTTTTTTAGGATATTTAAGTATTAAACCTCAAAATGCATCACACACGTTAAGTAAAGATTTCTTGTGGTAGAAATTCAAACCTGAATTTGCTACCAGTTTGGAGATTAATCACATGAGAGAGTGAGCATTTAACCTTAATTGGTTGAATTTTTTTTGTTGTATTCCATTTTGTTAGCTTCCTTTGATTGTTTTTCACTTTTTTTAATTCTCTTTGACTTTGTTGTATTTATTTAATTTTGATGAAATGAAATAGGGATTATTACATTTTTGGTGCCATAACTATAGCCCACTGGCATTTCTACCCCATAACTTTTCGGGCTGGCACATTTGGTGCCACATCTTCAACATCAGTGGCAATTTTGGTGCCAATTGAGGCCCAATTTCAAAATTAGCCCGAAATTCCCCCATGTGCGGGCCATGTGACATGAAAAATGGGAATTTTGACCATTCAACATCTTTTTCATTAAAAATAAAAATACCAAAATTCAAAATCCTAACTTTTCCTATCAAATTCACCAAACATTCCCTTAAATAAATTTTTACCCGTCTTCTTCTTCTTCCCCAAATAAAAACATCCAAGTAGTCTAGTTCTTTTTTTTTTTTTTTTTTTTTTTGTACAAGTAGTCTAGTTCTTGGTGGATGGAAATAAATTATTTTTTTTTAATGAAAAATGCTTTGAATGGTCAAAATTTTCAATTTTCATGTAACATGGCCCGCACATGGGGGAATTTCGGGCCAATTTTGAAATTGGGCTTCAATTGGCACCAAAATTGCCACTGATGTTAAAGTTGTGGCACCAAATGTGCCAGCCCGAAAAATTACGGGGTAGAAACGCCAGTGGGCTATAGTTGTGGCACCAAAAATGCAATAGTCCCAAATGAAATATGTACTTATAAAAAAAAATGTATATATATATATATATATATATATATATATATATATATATATATATATATGTGCATCTAACGAGTTAATTGCAATTTACTCCTCATAATATTCATAATGTTCAATTTATCTTCCCGTGATTTAAAAAAGAGTAATTTATCACCTGTAATCTTATAAAAGTTTCACCCCTGTAATCTTATAAAAGTTTCACACCACTTCTTTGATATTTTTATATGTGACACGTTATCCCTCGACCCTGTATTATGATAATGTTGCAATTTACAGCATGTGTTTTGTACAAAAATAAAATTCATGCTCACTCAGTTTCAACAAGTGAATTACACTTTCCGACTGAAAAAAATAAATTGCTTCTTTAAAATTTTCATAGAAAAAAAAAAACTCTTTATCGAATCACGTGGAAATAATTGAACGTAATGCATTTCTAAGGAGTAAATTATTTCCATGTGATTTCCAGTTTGTTTGTTTTGTGTTAAAAGACATTCTGCTTTGAGTTCGGATCAGAATGAGTAAAAGAAGGCAACACCACATGACATGTCTTTTTTATCCTCAATCCACATTCTCCAAAGGAGTGAAATTATTGCTGTTTACTATTATCTATTTTTGTTAGGGGTGCACATGGTACGGTTCTACGGTTTTTTTAATGAAATTAATACCGTACCAATTAATGCGGTTTTGAAAAGTCACGTACCAAACTAACATTTTGAATACCATACCATTATATACGGTACGGTGTGGTTCTAGTACGGTACGGTACGGTTTTACGGTATTTTACAATAACTTTTTAGATCTCAAACTATTTTAATTATACAAAAAAATGTACGTTTTTACATGAAAAAAGCTTGATTGTTTGTTTAAGCTTTGCATTTGTAATAGGCTAACACTTTAGGACATCATGCTAACCAAATATTTTGCTTCAAGCTTCTGATCTTAGTTTAGTTTTTATGAATTTAATAGCAAAATATGTTGAATCACATTAAATACAGTAAAAAAAATGCAAAAAATATTGCAATCTCATTCATTACACAATTTAAATATATAAACTATTTCCATTTTAAAACTCAAGGCTTGGGTAATCTACTTTTACAATAAAACAAAAAAAAATACCTACATGAATTTACTTGTGATGCTAGTGCTAGAGGAAGGAGAAACAACTCAAATTTGAACAAGCTTTGATAGGGATAATGCTTAGGTTTTAGTTACTTGCCTTTTACGATATTAGTGGGCTTAATTTGAGTCCTAATAGTTTAAGGCTAAATACAGTGCCTATAATATTTAAATATGTTCATTAAATATATGCATAAATTAATAAATAAAAGATATTTATTTTTATTGGTACGGTACGGTTTTTTTGCGGTATAAAATACTTAAAACCTATACCATACCAAAATATCCAGTACGGTTTTCGTCTATACCAAGACCTGTAATTTTGAAGAAAAAAACCGATACTTCGGTACGGTACAGTCCGGTCCGGTCCGGTACGGTTTCAAAAACTATGTGCACCCCTAATTTTTATTTTTCTGGGTAAACTAGCATTTATGTTCAATCATTTGAACAAAACAAGTCAAACAAAAATAGCAAGAAAAACATTTGAACACTAATCCTATTTTCGAATTAATACAAAATCCTCTCCGATCATCAATTTCCTTGATTAATTAATTTTAAATTTTAATTGATTAAATATTAAATAAAAAGACTCAAATTAGAAAGAATCTCTCAACAGATGGTATTCACTCAATCCAATATTCAGCCGCCGATTCATTTCGCCGCCTCCACTCTTCGCCGCCGCGGGCACCACCTTCATTTCCTCCAAAACCGCTTTCTCCTCCCACGCGCTACGGTCTTCCGCCGCCTGACCGTCGAGGTTTCGAATGTGAGAGCTTTTTCCACGAACAAAACTCAAGCTGAGATCTCCGCCGTCGTGGAAAAACCGCCTATATGCACCGCCGACGAGCTTCACTATGTCTCCGTCAACAACTCCGACTGGAGACTTGCTCTCTGGCGCTACAAGCCCTTGCCTCAGGTACTATAATTTGTAGTTTGTTGTATGAACTTCTGTTAGTTGTATAGATTCAATAATACATTTATACTCATCAGTTACTGGAAATTTGGTGCATGTGATGAAATTGTAGATAAGCTTGTCCGGATCTTCAACATATGCTAACTATTAATCTAATTGAATGTTGTTTTTAATTTTAAATTCTGAAGATATAATTTGAGTCGGTTTGTTATGGTATATGCTTTTATGTATCTTTGTGAATAAGGAATCGTGTTGTTTTTCTTATATTGCAAAAACTTATTTAAAATGCAGGCTCCATCGAGAAATCATCCGTTGTTGCTGTTATCGGGTGTCGGAACTAATGCCATTGGATATGATCTATCTCCTGGGGTTAGTTTACTTTATCTCCTATGCATATGCATGTTGGTTTTGATAAAACATTTGTTGGTTTTGCGTGTGTATATTTCGCGTGGACACATAAAAGACAGAATAAGTTTGCTGATTAGTTGTGCAACTACTTTCTATGGTTTGACATGAAATAATTTTGAAAGTCACTTAACATGTCTAGATTAAGTGTTTCCTCACACCTCACACAATTTCAAGGTGTCAAGGTGATGCATCGGTTTGCAAAACAATTCTTAATTGTTGCTAGATTTAGGAGAGTGGTTCTCCAGCACTAGAAACTTATTAACTTATGCTTCAACATTTAAAATTGCATATTGATAGTTCAAATCATTGAAACAGACTAGGATACTTAGTAATAGAGTTAAACATGGACTTGAGTTTCATCTTTTTCGTGGGATAATGTTGGTTGCGTAAAGCACTATTAACTGTTATCTTTAAGATTTACTATTTTCTTATGCCACAAAAAAGGGGGAAATGTCAAGGAGACTAATTGTGATATATGCTCTCAATAAAACATTTTTGCAGTCTTCATTTGCTCGTTATATGTGTGGCCAAGGATTTGATACTTGGATTCTAGAAGTTCGAGGGGCTGGGTTGAGCATGCAAGGGACAGATTGTAAAGATGTTGAGAAGTCAGCTCATGCAATATCTGAACAAATGGAAGCGGCTGTAGAGAATGTGACCCACGGGTCTGTCCCTGCAGAGCAGCAGTCAACCGTGGCAGAGAGTAATGGGGAAAGACCTGAGGTAGCTGGGTTGAGCATGCAAACTTCAGATTGTAAAGATGTTGAGAAGTCAGCTCATACAATAACTGAACAAATGAAATCTGCTGTTGACAGTGTGACCAATGGGTCTGTCCCTGCAAAGGAGCAGTCAACCATGGCAAATGGTAACAGGGAAAGACCTGTGAGAGTTGGGTTGAGCACGCAAGGTTCAGATTGTAAAGATGTTGAGAAGTCAGCTCATGCAATATCTGAACAAATGGAATCCATAATGGATAATATGACCAACGGCTCTCTCCCTGCAGAGCACCAGTCAAACATGACAAAGAGTGTCAGGGAAAGCCCCGAGGAATCTGTGGTCAAAGAAGAACCAACAGAGATTGCAACACCATGGGATGAATCAAGAATGGTTACAGAATTGACGGAAACTTTTACGCGCCTATCAGAAAGACTTTCTGGCTTCCTCAGTGAAAGTCAGTCAAAAATTATGTCTGTCAAATTGTTCGATCAAATATCAAAACTCTTAGAGGATTCCTTCATTTTTGGACGCTTTAGTGAAGTAAGGGGAAAGTTATTAAGTTTGCTGGACACAAGGCAAAACTCTAGTGTAGGTGGCCAGATAAAGGATCTGAGTCAAAAACTAGTAGACATCATTGATGAAGGTCAGCGTTCTGTCACACCTCAATTTTTTGATCTGCAAGAGCGTTTAATAACTACTATAGAAGATTTCCAGAAACAGTTGGACTTGATTGTCAAGTATGATTGGGATTTCGATCATTATTTGGAAGAAGACGTTCCTATTGCGGTGAGGTGATATTTCTCTTTGGTGATGCCGTACAAGTTCTTAATCCTTATATTTTGGTTTAAAGCAGAAATCTTACATCTACCAATATTTTGAATTTGACATCCTAAATATCTTTGATTGGCGTTGATTTTCCTTGTATTTTCTCTTTTCCTTTATCATAGATGGAATATATAAGGGAACAAACCAGACCAAAGGATGGTCGAATACTCGCAATCGGTCACTCCATGGGGGGTATCTTGCTCTATGCTATGCTATCGAGATACAGTAAGTTTATTAAACATAATTAACTTATTGAAATGATGTTGATTGGTGTTCATAGTTATCGAACACAGTTTATTTTGCTGCTACTGTTGTGTTAGTACTTTCCTGGTCTGTTTCTTGATATACTATTATTCTCTTGAATTGGATGAATCACAAAGTATTAAGGTTGCATGCAATGGCTACCTGTCTGTCTTTGTTATACGAAGTAACTTGATTGGTATTTCCATGAACTGTTTTAGTACGTCACCTTTGCTGCTGTTTTTTTCTTTATAAGATCAAATCTATATATGTCAGTCCTGTGGTTGGATGACTGAACATTGAAGTTTGTCCTCTATATATACTGTCATGTAAATTCCACGATGCCCTGCTTATAGTGCATGTGATGGTTGACAAACTTTTTCTCTCTACATATTTTTTGCAAATTCTTATAATATGTAAATTCTAAAAGGTTTGGAAGGGAAAGATCCTGGATTGGCAGCTGTTGTTACATTGGCATCATCACTTGACTACACATCATCTAATTCAACACTCAAATTGCTTGTACCACTTGTAAGTAGCACTTATTGTGACTCCATCTCCTTCAGGTGAAATGTAAACAAACCTTTACTCCCCCTCTATTGTGTCAAAGTGTGATGTATTTCTGCCCTGTAGGCTGATCCTGCACAGGCTCTCAATGTGCCTGTTGTTCCTTTAGGAGCATTGTTGTCTGCAGCTTATCCTCTTTCTTCACGTCCACCTTATGTCTTATCTTGGCTGAATGACCTGATATCAGCACAGGATATGATGCATCCAGAGCTGTTCAAGAAGCTTGTTCTCAACAATTTTTGTGAGTCAAGACATGCTTCCTGATATATTCTTTTTTACTTTTTTTTTAAAAAAAGTCTCCAATTTCCTTGCACTTGGATTAGGGATATAGATTTAGAAAAGGATTCGGAGAAAGGATTTCAAATGACTCTACTATTCAATGGATTTCAAATCTATCATTTTAAATAAATTACGTGCAAAAAGTTTATTTAAGGGTTTGAAATCCATTCAAAATGAAGATGATCAGAACAAGTGCTATGTAGTTCCAAATCCTTCAATCGGAATGAAGCCTTACTATTTAACCAGTATCTATTTTCTGATTAGTTTAGAATTATATCCTTACTGCCAGGTACTATCCCTGCTAAACTATTGCTGCAGCTAACGACATCTTTCAAAGAGGGTGGACTACGAGACAGAAGTGGCAAACTTTTCTACAAGGACCATCTTCACAAAAGCAATGTTCCCATCTTAGCTGTTGCAGGAGACCGTGACTTGATTTGTCCACCTGAAGCTGTTTACGGTTTGTTTCTTAATCATGTCCCGTAACATACTTACCTTCTGAATTTTTTAGCGATTCTTATTTGTTATTATCCTTCAAAATATTTCATTTCAGAAACAGTGAAGCTCATTCCTGAGCACTTGGTCACATATAAAGTATTTGGAGAACCTGATGGTCCACATTATGCTCATTATGATTTGGTGGGAGGGCGGATGGTACGTATTTCTCATCAATTTCTTCCTTGACAGGGCACATTTGGTCCCATATTTGCATTTGAAAGATTAGTCTACTTTTGGCACTTTTGGTTCCAAATTGAATGAAAAGGATGCGATATAATTTTTAAAATTGGGACCAAGTGGGAAATTTTGGGAAGTGCGGGACCAAGAATGCCGAGGGTCTAATCATGTAGGACTATAAATGCAATATTCCGCATTGACATTTAAGTACTTTTTAATAAGTTATCTATTTGGGCTTGGTAGCTTGAACTTTACCTTACCTGCAGGCTGTGGATCAACTGTACCCATGTATAGTTCAATTTCTAAACAGCCATGATACGGCACATTAGTACGCCATGTTCAAATTAATTGTTGATGATAGTGTCGTAGCCATGATTGAAGCCTGTTGTTCGCGAAGGTGCGCTATTCTAGAATTTTGTTTTTCTGTTTATTTTCTAATTTATATAAAGTATTTTAGTAATGCAATTCTTCATTATGTAGACTGTGTATGTAGTTTTATGCAAAAGTGTGAATGAAGTAATACACCAAAAGCTTTATTTGTAATTATTTACATATCATGCCAGCTACTTTTCCTCGGTTGCATACATAGTTTGAATTTTCTAAACATATTATGTTGGTACCTCATATGACATCATCATCTGAAGGCCTCCTCCAGAAAAAAAGGCTTTGTTGGAGCAGCATACTATATACATGCTCAATTAAATTTAAGAGTGAATCACACTTTTCGTCGTCCTTATGGGTCGTCTTTTGCACATTCGTCTCTCCTAAAATTTTCGTAGCAGATACATCCCTCTTATCAATGTGAGATATCCCCGATTCATTTTTCGGCTATTACACGGCGGAGACGGCCTCACGTGCAAACCTCCTGCATTACTTGGAGGGCATTTTTGTCCTTCACCTACACCTAATGTTAGACCTTTAAGTAATGCTTGTGCTTTGCACGGGATGGCCGTCTCCATCGTGTAATAGCTGAAAAATGAATCGATGATATACTATATTGATAACTGGGATACATCTTCTACGAAAAATTTAAAAGAGACAAATGTGCAATATGAAATCCAAATTTTGGGCTTGTATAATGTACAAGGTGGAGTAAGAAAATAGGCTAAACAATGTTTCAAATAGATTTGAAAATTAATCATGCTACTAAATTACACAAAACTTTAGGTGGAGTGCTAATCAACAAGGCCTGAGAATACCCTGGCCTAGCTCGTGAGCAAATCTACTTAGGTTTGGTTCGGTTCGATTCAATTCAGAGCCACGTGGTAATAGGTATGTAATGGTATTGTATTATTAATGAATTGTATTATTCTTATTTTGATTTTTATTTGTTTGAATGATTAATTTTAAGTTTGTCTTAATTCATTCTGAGTTTTATATTTGGTGCTTAAGTGAATATAAACTTTATAAAGGAATTTGTGAACAGTTCCCTGATCATCATCAGTATAATCACTTTGTTAGTCTCCGTGATCATTATATTAATTGTCTTAGGCATATTGATGTTCTTCTAGCCGCCTAATTCTACTATGTTATGCCTCCGTTAAAATTAGATTTTGCAAATTATACTTTATCTGAGTTTTACGAGTTTGCCCTAGCGGAATGTAATTTAAATAAACAACATTGTATCGATTTTCCTAATAATACTCATTGGGTCTACCTTCGTGATCATTATTATCAAATTTTAGTCCGTATTAGTATATTACTGGCCGCATAATTTCTTTATTTTACCATTTGTCTTATTTAGTTTTTTTTAGATTGAAGCTTTGGTCCTCCTTAGTATAGTTTTACAGTGAAACCCGGGGAATTTCCCTTAAGTCGCGTAGCCTGTTTTGTCCCTGTCTTTGGCCGGTGTATTGGCTGTTTGGGATTGGCATAAACCGTTGACAGTGATCTGTAGAACTATGCAGAGGTTTGCCAGATCTTTGTCTAAAAGACAAGGTGAGACAAGCGGTAGTAATAAAGAAATTATTTTAAATGAAAATTTTGAAAAATCCTTGCAGAACTGGAAATTACCAGTACAATCTTATGTTTACAAACAAAAAGAAACTTTTGAATTTTCTTCTGATTATGTTGTTAAAACTGTTGAAGAAGCTATTCCTTTAACTGAATGATATAATTCTTTTCAATTATTATCAAGAAATTTAATTGAAAAACATAGACAGCAATATAAATTTCTTCATGTTCCGAGTCTTGTAGCAGGCTTTAGACCTACTTGAATTAAACCAACATGAAGAAATTTGTATTGTTGTCTATGTTTTTCAATTAAATTTCTTGATAATAATTGGAAAGAATTATATCCTTCAGTTAAAGGAATAGCTTCTTCAACAGTTTTAACAACATAACCGAAGAAAATTCAAAAGTTCCTTTTTGTTTGTAAACAGAAGATTGTACTGGTAATTTCCAGTTCGGGAAGGATTTTTCAAAATTTTCATTTAAAATAATTTCTTTGTTACTACCGCTTGTCTCACCTTGTCTTTTAGACAAAGATCTGGCAAACCTTTGCATAGTTCTACAGATCACTGTCAACGGTTTATGCCAATCCCAAACAGCCAATACACCGGCCAAAGACAGGGACAAAACAGGCTACGTGACTTAAGGGAAATTCCCCGGGTTTTACTGTAAAACTATACTAAGGAGGACCAAAGCTTCAATCTAAAAAAACTAAATAAGACAAATGGTAAAATAAAGAAATTATGCGGCCAGTAATATACTAATACAGACTAAAATTTGATAATAATGATCACGAAGGTAGACCCAATGAGTATTATTAGGAAAATCGATACAACGTTGTTTGTTTAAATTATATTCCTCTAGGGCAAACTCAGATAAAGTACAATTTGCAAAATCTAATTTTAACGGAGGCATAACATAGTAGAATTAGGCGGCTAGAAGAACATCAATATGCCTAAGACAATTTTTATAATGTTCACAGAGACTAACAAAGTGATTATATTGAATATGATCACGGAACTGTTCACAAATTCCTTTATAAAGTTTATATTCACTTAAGCACCAAATATAAAACTCAAAATGAATTAAGACAAACTTAAAATTAATCATTCAAACAAATAATAATCAAAATAAGAATAATACAATTCATTACCATTACATACCTATTACCACGTGTGGTCATGTTAGATTTGGGTTTGAAGCTTCTATAACAGGTCAAATTTAAATTATTAAAGGTCAATCCAAACCAGATTCTGATCTGCTCGAGCGGTTGTATGATAAAAATTTGTTCGTGTGGTTTGTTCTACGCAGCAATTCAAATTAGAAAATTTTTTATCATTTGATAAATTTGGATTTCCTCTCAAGATGTATGTAAAAATAACGAAACCCGTCTAAAATAATCTAGTTGTTCGAGTTTGATTCTTGTTCGGCTCGATCAAAGCTTTGTAGATGGTTACATCAAACAATAAAAGTAATTTTAAATATGATTCTAATGATATCAAAATCATATATATTGACTATACTCAACACATTTGTAAATCTATCCTAATCATGTTGCAGAACAAGAAGTAAAACCACTGGAACAGAAACACTACTCGAATAAACAAGAAAAAATAAATAGTTAGGCCATCTCCAAATGAAGCAGGCAATAGTCTCCTCTTATCTGCATGTCTTGCCTAGTCTGTCATCTCCAATCGAATCAACATCCAAAACATTTAATTCAATTTCAAACTTTCTTCACTCTCACTTAACAAAAACAATAATAATAATAATATTTTCAGTAATAATAATAATAATTATAAAAATAATAAATAAGGCATCCATAAAAATAAGAAAATAAAAAATGATTAAACATAATTAATGGAAAACAACAATTTTTTTACGCACACATAAATATTTAATCTATTAAAAAAAATGTGATCAATTACATAGAATTGACTGTTTTTTTACACAAGTTTGTAAGGATTTTTACACAAAATTTATAAGGCATTCAAAAAAATTTTAAGGATTTTTACACACATATATATATTTTTTTTTAAAAAAAGTGACCAATTAATTTTTTTACACAAATATATGTATAATTAATATAATTTAATTTTTTAAACACATTTTTTTATTATTTTTTAAAGTTAAAAATTAAAAAAATAAAATAAATATAGGGTGGCCGCCATTTGGCCTGGACGCGCAAAGGCACATGCAGGCAAGCAACCATTGCCTGCCTGCCTAGATGCCCCTCTGTTGCCCTCCGAAAAAATTCCATCTCCAGTCGACGATCCCCCTCATGACTGCCTCCCCACTTCGGCTGGAGATGGTGTTAGATACGAATGTTCACTGATATCCTGATCATTTCTTGATTTATTTTATTGGACATTTTAGAATGGAAAAGGTTTGAGTTCTGACAATATGGTTGGGTATTGTGTTCATTTCTTCTGATTAGCTTTTAAGGCTTGAAGGTAAAGAATAATGAAAATGAAAGAATCTTAATTTCAAAATAAAGATTTAATATCAATTTACCTCCATGTGAAATTTATAATATTCAATTTACATCAGTTTCTTATTTGTTTATGGTTAATGGAAACCAAATTGGTTTTTTCAAACCGGAGAGGGGTATCTGTCAGGGGGACCCCTTTTCCCCGTACTTATTTTTGTTTTGTGCAGAGGGTTTGAGTTACTTGTTATCGCATGTCTCAATCTACCAATCGGCTCCATCAATATCACACTTACTTTTTGTTGATGACACATTGATTTTATGTCAGGCAACGCAGACTGCAACAACGCGGATTCAGTCTATTCTGGACACATAAACCCGAGCATCAGGTCTATACATTAATATTGAGAAGTTGAGTATGGTATTTTGCAGAAATAGTCCTCAAGCGAATATTGAAATGATTATTCAGATTTTTCCGCTAAGACAAGAAGAAAAATTTGATAAGTATTTGGGGCTTCCGTTGGCGGTTGGACGATCAAAGAGAGTTTTTTGCTTATATCAAAGAATGAGTTTGGAAGAAATTGCAGGGGTGGAAGGAAAAAATATTGTCTAAGGCAGGGAGAGAGATTTTTATAGAAGAAATAATACAGGCTATACCATCATATCTTATTATTTGCTTTCAATTACCGGCTTAATTGATTAAGGAAATTGAATCTCTTATTGTGAATTTCTGGTGGAATGATAAAGAATCGAAGAAACTTCACTGGATTAACTGAGGTCGATGTGTGTTAGTTAAAGAGATGGCAGACTTGGTTTTATGGATCTTAAAGCCTTCAAATCAGCCCTTCTAGCAAAACAAGTTTGGAGAATTTACCCCAATCCTAATAGCATTTTGAGTCGAGTATTGAAGGCGAGGGATTTTTCGAGTTGTTATATTCTTGATGCTCATTTGGGTTGTAATCCTTCTCTCACTTGGAGGGGGACATGGGGTTCTAAATATATTGTCCAAGCTGGCTTAGGATGGAGGGTTGGTAATGGACTTAATATTATAATATGGATGGATCGTTGGTTGTCCAAGGAAGTTACTGTACGAGTAAGTTCACCCGTTCGAGTTCTTCAACCACATGCTCGTGTGAAAGAGCTGATTAACACGAATAGTGGTGGCTGAAATTTTGACCTCATCAATACTATTTTTTGGCAAAATGAAATTGATCTTATTCTCCAAATCCCACTTGAAAATTGGATTAACCAGGATGTACAAATTTGGCATTATGAAAATAATGGTATGTTCTGGGTTAAATCTGCATACTACTTGGCATGTAAAATGAAAGACCTTATAAATGCCGAAGTGAATGGAGGGGGTACGAGTTTTACTTCGGATAAAGTTTGGGACTGGATCTCGAAGATTGATGCTCCGCCGAAGGTAAAAATGTTCACATGGACAGTGTATTCTAGTTCTCTCCCAATTAGATATGCTCTTAAACAACGTCGAGCAACTGATGTGGATGATTGTCCTCAGTGCTTGGGTAAGTCTGGAGATTCATTGCATTGCCTTCTTAAATGTTCTTTTGCAAGATTGGTGTGGGTTGTTTATTCTTTTCCCTATTCTACATATGAAATATTTGGGCAAAATGCTTGCGGGTGGCTTGATGAAGTTAGGAAAAAATGATATTGCAAAGAGTTTGGGCTTGTTATGACTACTTGTTGGTTTATTTGGTTTGCTAGAAGTCAATTGGTGTGGGAGTCGAATAATTGAGACCCTATGGAGGTGTGGACTCGAGCTACAAATTTCTTTGATCGTCATGTTCGTTGTTTCACTTGTAGTTTTAATCCAATTCCCCAACAGCCATACCAAAATATATCACTTTGGCAGTCGCCTCAAGAACAGTTTATCAAATTCAATGTAGATGCGGCTCTTGATATACCGGAAAAAGGTGTGGCATTGGTATAATGGCTCGAAATTCTCATGGGCAATGTGTGGCTTGGACATTGCAGACTATTGCGATCCCGTTGTAACCTGAGGTAGCCGAAGCAATCGTGGCAACAAAGGGGGGTGGAATTTGGTATTGGACACAACTGGAGTCATTTCATCCTTGAATGGGATTATAAATCTGCTATTGAAGGTATCTTCTCTTCACAGTATTCCAATAATACCATTGGTCCTATTCTAGATGATATTAAACGTTTGTCCTCAAGTTTTGTGTCGTTATCTTGTTCTCACGTGTTAAGGAATAGTAATTCAGTAGCTCATGCCTTAGCTGGAGTGGCACTTGAAATTTCTCCCCCCTTATTAGAATGTCCTGAATTTATGCTGATTTTGTACTTGGCGATATTGATCATTAATGCAATCTTTACACGGTTTGGGTGTTTCCTAAAATAAAATTGTTTAGTAATTTAATACTGTTTTTTAATCATACATCATGTTCATTGTTTTATTATGTTATATATAACATGTCATGTTACGGATGAATAATTTTTTATTGCTGTTGTATATAATATAAAGTATGGTTTGTTCTTAGCAATTGTAGTAATTTAGCGAAATTCAGAATATGAAATATGTTGGATATGCTTGAAGAAGTATCTGACACGTGTGTCCAATTTTTCTTTTTAATTAAAATTATCGACACGTCATGTGGAGTGTCGGATACGTTTATAGTAAGTATCCGAGAAGTATTCGACACTGTATTTTATAAATTTTTGAAGTATCCGTGCATCATAGGTAAGATTATAACAAAAGGAAGAAAAAAATCATTTTACCCTTAACTTCTTCTTACTTTAAGAAAAAACTAGCATATGATCCGTGCTATATTAAATTCTATTTATAAAGGAGGCAAGTACATCTAATAACTTTTTCCAAATACAATTTTTTGAAATATATTTCAAGGTAAAAGTTAACATGTTGGGAAAGCATAATATTTTAAAATACAATATCATTCCTTTCATCTTCGATATATACAACTGAGAAATAATTCCTAGCTTTCACAATATCTAACTTATATGCATTCTAACTCTACTTAAACAATTGATCAATAACATACAATGAGCAAAGAAAAGAAAAAAGTCTGTCCAGATTTCTGTTGCATACATGCATTTCCAATTACATTCAAGGATGTATTCATTGAAGCTTCTCTATTTTTTTTCCTTATCTAAGAATTACGGGAGTCATTGCCATCTTCTTGGCTTTGCACTTTTCTTCCAAGCCTCGGTCTATATCTTCCATCAAGTATCCTCCATAAAATAGTTCCGTCAAATATCCTTTCCTTGTGCTACTCAAATTTTATTTCCCAACCCCTAAGGCCATCTCCAATGGAGATGGGCGGGGTCGGGGCTGGGTGGAGAAGCCGTCTCCAGCGGTGGGGGCTCGAGGGCTGGGTGGAGAAGCCGTCTCAAGTCGTGAATATTTATGGCTAAGAGCCTGAGATCTACGGTTTAATATATTCAAGAATGATGTGAGTTGCCTTCATCAAGGAATACATCAATTTTTATTATATGAAGACAACGTAGACTATATCGGATATAACATAAAAACATATCACCAAAGTATTCGTCACCCACGAGCTTCAGACTAATGGTGATAGTGACGTTCGTCAAATTAAGTCAAACAATAATTTTATTGACTAAAGTATTGTTGAATACATCATTCATATTGATGGTCTACCACATTGGAATGAGTCAACTTGTGGACCTTGTGCCAACATCAGGGGGAGCGTGTCATCAAAAATAATTTGCACATTGTACTCTTTTGCCTTCTCTCAAGTTTTGTACCAAAGGGTTTCTTGGCAAGGTTTTAACGAGACAGTGTTACACTCTTATCGACCCCATATGGATGTGTACTCTTTTTCCCTTGTTCAGGTTTTTCCACTGGGTTTTTCTGACAAGGTTTTTAACGAGGTATATTCCATAAAGTTATGAATATCCAAGGGGGTGTTATGAATATAGTCATATTTTGGTGGATGTTCATGAGGGAGTTTTGTAACTCCCATGAGAATTGTAACCCCCACTATTGAAGATAATTTGTAACTCTCATGTCTATTAATTCTTGGTTTTTGCATTGGTCATGTAGTCCTATAAATAGAGGACATTGTTATGTATTAGATGAGAGGAAGAATGAATAATAATATATTATATACTCCCTCCATTATTGCTTTTTACTTTTGCATTCTTTATATTAGATTCGTTGTTCCTTTTAGTTTAGTTTTATAACAGCATTGTTAATTAAAACACATACAAATAGAATAATCTCACTTATTGCAAAATAATAAATATTTCATATTTGTCATCCATAATATAAAACATTATATAAAGTTTGTAAAACCCAAGACCACCAATATACTTGACTTTTAGCTTTTCAATTTCCCTATTTTACACTTTTCTCCTTTGATTTGCAAATATGTTAGTTAAAATTGATATATACGAGGATAATGAGTTTACAAAGTTATAATTGGTATATATATATGGCCAGCACTGAGTTATTTGTAAAATACTTATTGTTTCAAAATAGTAGTAATTAATATATTTAAAATCGATTGAGCCTTATTAGACTAAAAATCAGTTATAGTTTAAAGCCAGTGAAGTTAAATTGAAAGTTTAAAATTATATCTAGTTTACCAAAAGAATTAAAAAATTCGTTGTACAATAAAATATATTTTACATCCAGTTCACAGTATCAAATAAATACAACGGGAAAATTGTAAAATTGGTCCCGTAACTATTGCTCGCTGGCAAAAAAATCCTGTAACTTTTTAGGCTGGCAAAAAATTCTTGTAACTAATATATTTTGGCAATATAGTCCTATTTCGACCCGAATTGTCAATGTGTCCGCTAACTCACCCGCCCCTTGCTGACGTAGAAAAAGTAAATCCCTTGTTGACGGTCAGAAAAATTTCAAAATTGGTCCCATAACTTTTGTTTGCTAGCAAAAAAGTTCTGTAACTTTTCGGACTGACAAAAAAGTCTTGTAACTA
The DNA here is from genome assembly GCA_030819805.1 of Penstemon newberryi var. newberryi. Taxonomy (NCBI): domain Eukaryota; kingdom Viridiplantae; phylum Streptophyta; class Magnoliopsida; order Lamiales; family Plantaginaceae; genus Penstemon; species Penstemon newberryi. The sequence goes on along the minus strand of JAUALY010000003.1, from coordinate 33,119,069 downwards.
ATATATTTTGGCAATTAAGTCATGTAACTAGGTTAATTTGGCAAATTAATCCTATTTTGGTCCAAATTGTGGTTTTTTTCCACTGTGTCCGCCAAATCACCCACCCATTTCTCACACGAAAAATTAACCGAGACCTCACGGTAATATTAGAAGGTATTCAAATAACAAAAATCAAATTTTCAACAACAAAATATTTTATTTTATTTTCTCAGGAAATAAAACAAAAAAAAATCTCAATTTCTAATAACGATGATGAAGGAATTGCAATTAAGCTCAATAATTTTCTCAAAAGTAGTTACATGAAATCTCAAAATTACATTGAATAGAACTTAATCTTGAGATGAAGATGATGATGAAGATTATGTTAGAACTTCATTGCATGTAATTTTAGTTACAATATTAGAACTTAATATCTAATAACGATGACAAATGAATTGCAATTTAGCTCAATAATTTTCTCAAAAGTAGTTATATGTAATCTCAAAATTACATTGCAATTAATCTTGAGATGAAGATGAAGATTATGCTAGAACTTAATTGCATGTAATTTTAGTTACAGGACTTAATTGCCAAAATATATCAGTTCCAGGACTTTTTTGCCAGTCCGAAAAGTTATAGGACTTTTTGGCTAGCAAGCAATAGTTGTGGGATCAATTTTATAATTTTTTCACGATAGCAAGGGGATTAATTTTCCACGTCAACAAAGGGCAGATGACTTGGCATACACGTTGGCAATTCGGACCGAAATAGGACTATATTGCCAAAATATATTAGTTACAGGACTTTTTTGCCAGCCCGAAAAGTTACAGGACATTTTTGCCAGCGAGCAATAGTTACAGGACCAATTTTGCAATTTTTCCAAATAAAACTAATTAACGTGCTCTAATCAGATGAACACTAGAATTTAACCAGCATAGCGAAAACAAAAATATACTAATATATATATATATACTGCAAAAAAATTAATACATATAAGTCCGAAAATTAAATCAAGCTTTTCGATGTTCGACTCGAACCATTTGATAAAAGTTCGTTTTGAGCTCGGTTCATAATACATGTGGAAACAAACTTGAACATCATTTTTCGTTTAATAATATTTGAAACTCAGATAAAGACCGACTCAATAAATCAAAAATTGACATTGACAAAATACATGTACGCATATTTTACTACTCAATACTTGACTCACCTTCGTCTTACAAGAGCTCGTTACAGCTTGACTCATTTTGAATTAAATTATACTTCAATGCAATTTGAAGTTATGTGCAAAATTTAAACCTAACTTGAACAACGTATATCTCGATACTACTCTGGATAAAAGTAAATCTTAGGCCCTATTTTGAATGGTTTTGGCTCGGTTTTGCAGGTCTCGGTTCAAAAACATGGTTTCGGTGAAACCTTTGAAACATCATTTGGTTAGGTTTTGGATGTTGGGTTTTGTGGTTTTGAAAAAACCGAAACCTTACTTTGATTGGGTTTAGAGAAAAAAGTAGGTGGTAGGAGTCAAATCAATTATTTTTTTATAGAGTTTCGGGGAAAAAAGTAGATGGTAAATGTCAAATCAATATTTTATAGTTGAGTGTCAATTTCTGAATAGGTTTATTATGTGTTTCATGAATTTGACGAAAATTCATTTGGACCTATGAGACCGGACCAAAACTCATCCATAATAATTTCCCTTTTTTTTTTTTGTATACCTCACTATTAAATATGCATTTGTAACATCTTTGTCCTAATCCCATATCACCACTCTACATAAACAAGATTAAATAGAACCTAATTTTTCTATTCGCGATTATCTTTATCCTAATTTAATACAGCAATTAGGCGACATAACATCATGTATAATAATGGTCAGGTCGTTTACCGGCCCACCCACCCACCCATGTGATTTTGACGCGGAATTAAATGGACTTTAGCTCATGACCCAGTCCCACCATCCAAAACGTCAATCATTAATTAGTTTCTCCACTGTTCTCCGTCGGACTATCTGTCCGTTTTTTAAGCCGTTGGATCATGTTTCTGTAAACGACAATTACCAGAATTTTTATACGGTGGGCCCTATGAGGTGTCTACTAATATTTTCTAAATACGTATAGAAAAATTATTTGAATCGGATGCCGCTATGTTGATGAGGTGAAATCAGTTAAAAAAATATGAAATCAACAAAAAATGGTGAAATAAATGAAAAACAATGAAGTTGATGAAAACGAGTGAAATCATGGAAATAATTAGTAAAATTGGTGGAAAACATACGAAATTGATAGAATTTGGGTGAAATTGGTCAAAATGGATGAAATTGTTGAAAAATGAATGAAGCCGATGAACTATAATCAATGAAAAATGATTAAATTGAATGAAAAACCAAGTAAACGATGAAAATAAGTTAAATTGTTAAAAAAACATATTAACTGGTAAAAAATGTTGAAATTGGCAAAAGACGGATTAAAGCGTTGAAAATTGGTGAATGATGAAAAATGAGTTAAATAAATTAAACGGGTTAATTTGATGGATAAATGGTAAAATCAATAAAAAAAATGAGTTTAATATTTTAAAACGGGTTATTTTGTGGATAAAGGGTTAAATCCACGAAAGAAAAGCAAGTTAGTTAGATAAAAATAAAATTAAAAAACTTAGTTAAATAAAGAAAAAATTAATTTTAAATTACATGTACGAATAAATTTGAATCCACTTAAAAATAGACCCAAATCATTTGAACCCAAAATTATGATTTTAAATCCCTTCATTTATTTTTGAGGTTACAAAATGTAAATCCCAGCTTCACCTTAATACCTATGTTGCACGAATACAGATACGGGGATATGGATACAGTACGATATGGATACGGCGATATGAATTTTAAAATTGATTGAATACGGTACGATATGGATACGGATGTAAAAATAAAATGTCAAACATAATTCATTCTTAACATATCGCAACAATGGAATAAATTCATATTTTGAGATTTCATGACCTAGGAGAGAGACTTGAATAAGAGACTGAGTAGTGCTACTAGTCGTTTATGTTTAGACATAGAGACTTTATCATTTTATTATAATTTAAATTTGACCCATAATATTACATAGAAAACCCCCAGAGTGTCATGATATACAACTAGTGTATCTGATACGTAGCTATTCTAATTTTTATTTACTTTTATTACCGATACGCCATGTGACGTATCGAACACGTATCCCGTGCATATTCTATGTGTATCCATATTTCCAGTATATTTAATACAATACTTTATAATTTTTTGGAGTATTCGTGTATCATAGTCTAATACAATAAATGAAATCAAATGAAAGCTACACATATGGAAAAAAAATTGATATTCGCGTGCTACTCTACTGTCTTTCGTAAGTAAATTAGACAACTTCAAACAAATTGATTTTTAAATTATACTTACTGGCTTACTATTTACTATGCTTATTTGGTCAAATTTGGATTAAAATTTAATGTAATATACGAACCGCCAATATAGAATGGCCAGATCATCATTAAAGAAAAAGCTGGAGGGGGCAAAACAACAAAGGAAAAGTAAAATAAAGCAAAAGTTGAATTATCAAAAGTAATCGGGACCATAAAAGAAAAGAAAAATAGAATTATCAAAAGTACTGCTATTATACAATAAAAATATAAAATAAACCAAACCGGAGCGCCCAAACAAGTCTTTACACTTTACTACGTTTTCCAAATTCAGTCTTCCGGAGAAAATTCATATCTAGATCAGGTCTAGGAGCTTAGTGGTAGTAGAGTTTGTGATTTCGGATTTACCAACTTATTTATAATTATTTCAAATGCAATTATTAAATTTAACTAAACCAGTTGGATTAAACTAGAGTTAAGTAGAAACAAATAATTAAGTGTGAGCTATTTTTTTAATTATCATTAAATTAATATTAATTAGAATTTAAAATTTTGAGTTTATTTTAGATGAATAAATTAAAAAAGTTAATTATTATGATTTAACTAATTTACTTTCATTATACTAAACCAAAATTGAAAAATAATAAATATTACTTTTAAGGAAAATATTTTACATTGTGGACTCACTATAATTCATGAATCACCCAGGAAAATTATAGTGCAACATGTATAAACTATAAATATATAAAACACAACAAATATTTCATGTATAAGATAAAACTATACTAAAATAACTTAGTAATCAAGTGAAGATGGATATACCCACCACGTACTCTAACTTATTTTTTTTTCTTTTTGGAATTTTTTTAAATCGAAGTATAGGAAGAGTTAAATTAAACTTTTTTTGGATAACTTTCGTGCAATTTTTCTGCTATTCAAAACTAAAATTGGAGCCTTTCATTATTTTTTATTTTTAACTTATGCATCAATTATAGTTTCTTTGGAAATATTGTCTAATTCTAACATTATTATGTATATTGATCATAAGTTGCAAAATAATAACACACGAAAAATGAAATTAGATCCATCTAAAATAAATTAAAAATGTTAGATTGTAATTGATATTTAAAATCTTATGAAAGTAATGAAGGATGTGATTCTAAATAAATTAGGCTCGAATATTTTATTCATCTAAAATAAATCAAATATTTTAAATTCTAATTAATATTAATTTAATAATAATTAAAAAATAACTTACACTTAATTATTTATTTCTACAGTTTAATCTAATTGAATTAATTAAATCTAATAATAAAATTTAAATAATTATAAATGACCACAATTTCTACCACTAAGCTCCTAAACCTGATTTAAATAAAAAATTTCCATCATATGAATAGTCAATCAGTGGCCTGGTTCGGAATACCAAGGCTAAAGTTCGGTAATGCAAAACCTCCAGCCTCGGGTCGTCTGGCTACAGCCTATAAATATCTTCTGCTTTACCCAAAACGAGTCATTGCTCTTTGCGTGTAAAACTGGAAAGTGGACTTCAGAGAAAAGATAATTTAACTACAAGGTACTGTTTGTGGACTCAATCTCTATGAAAGTTTGATTTCATTCTTCGATTTTATGGATTGTGCGATTTTCGAATTTACTCATGCTTCTGATTGATAGATCTGAAGATCGCGAATCGAACTAGCTTAACTTTTTTTCGATCCTTAATAATTTATTTTTGGTTGAAACAGTAAATTTGTTTATTATAATCTCGTTAAATCTTTTCTTTCAATTTGGTACTTTGGTTAAAGCAGATATGAGGTAGAATTAAATTTTTTGATTATGCAAAAAAGTAGTTTTAATTGAAGAAAAATGAAAGATAATGAGAAAACAATATCTTTCACTAAATTTATTTGTCTTCCTTCGTATCGTATGGTGAGAAAAGTAGATGATTTGTGTTGTTGCTTTTTATATGCTCCATGTTTTTGCTTTTTCCACTTCTTAAAATATCTAATCACATACAGATAAGATGTTAATTTACTCAATTGAGCACATCAAATGATACCTATGTAATATGTATGTATTTGGAAATTTCAACATAGTGTTCAAGTGGACCCCTAAGAATTTTCCATTTACATCTTAGTATAACTTACCAACATATTGCAAGATTTTTTTAAGAGAAATTCTTGTTTTGTATATCTCAGGTGGTTTTGATTTGAACACCAACGTTATCATGGCTCTAGTATCTGGAGGAAGGTCAACGCTGAATCCTAATGCGCCGCCGTTCATACCGGCAGCCGTGAGACAAGTGGAGGATTTCTCTCCGGAGTGGTGGAACCTGGTGACTACCTCCACTTGGTTCAAAAGCTATTGGCTCAGCCAGAATCAGGGTGAAGATATTTTCGGTGAGGATGCAGATCTTGCGGATGACAATGACGTTATTGGATTGTTGCCTGACAACATTGATCTTGGTGTGGATGATGATATCTTGAATATGGAGGCACAGTTTGAGGAATTCCTTCAGTCATCTGAAACTGAATATGGGAATAATGCAGTCAAAGGAGTGATGGAAAATGGTATAGTACATAAAATACAAATATATTTTCCAATGTGGTTTAATCTTTTCTGAATTGAATGTGTTTATGTTGAAAATCTATTTTCAGCACCTGCCGCATGAATGATGTGGTGCTACACGTCATTGAGAGTATATTATTTCTGAAATTTAAGAAAAAATGGTACTTCATGATTGCATCATCACCATCACTGTGTATTGTCATAAAAAATCAAATTGGCTATACAATGTCATATGCAACCGTTGCGCGAAATATCTCTTTTATGGAAATACTTTGAAGACTAAGGGACAATTAAGGAATTATATAACATCCAATGAAAATTTGTTTGTAATGAGCTTTTTACATTAGGATGTTATTACCTCATTTTCATAAAGTCTTTTTTTTTTTAATTTTTTAAATGAATTCTTTTTGATGAAATTGAAGGCTCAAGAAATTGCCTTCAAATGTTGGAGATTCGTATGTTCTTTTGTTTGTTTTATGATTAAGGCATGATTGATTATTGATCTCATCATTTGTTTTTAGGATTTGGTAAGAATGTGGATGCACTAGTAAAGAGTCTGAACATGCCAAACGAAAGAAGCCCCAAGTCCCCGAGGGAACCGATGAAGTGGGAGAAACCAGCCAAGCATGTTAGCCCAAGGTGCGGCCCTCGTTTCATCCAGCAGCCCCGTTGAAGGTGCGAGGTTGTTTAGGTCCATAGTTCACAGTTTGGCTCAGCAACTGAGCAAAGAATCAGACTTTTCTTTCTTGTAACTTTCTGTATAGGGCAAGGTTGCAACTCTTGTGTATTTAGCCTTGTTCATAGTCTGACGTCCCTTGTTTAGTTTTAACCATAAAAGTGTTGAGAAAATGTCAAATAAATATTGTAGCACTCGTGAAAAAATATGAAAAAGGGTTTATTTTAGTGTCTGAACTCTGAACTGTGTTAGTTGGCACAAAATTCATATAAATAATTGTCTTGTCGATGGGAGATGCCAAAGGCCCAAAAATCAAATTTTGAATCTCCAATCTTCGGAAACTACTTCGTCCAATAGAGTTAAAATGGAAAATAAGTCGAGTGTAAACTCAAATTTATGGAATTAGATATAGTCTCTATTATAAAATTTCGAAGCTTCCGTTTGAGAAATGTAATATACTCATTAATTCTTTTGTATTTGAATTACAAATTCTAGATCGATGATTACCTAATATTCTTTTTTTTTTAAAGCATGGGTATTCAAGTATTAAATCTGACTTAATATCTTTCGAGGTGTATCAATGATAAGGAAAGGTTTAATTACAAATTCTAGAAGGTTGACGATCACCTAATATCTAAAATATACCTATTTGGACAGGTTAACAAACAATCAAAAAGATTTATCGGAAAGACATATTCTAGATTGGCGATTTCCATCGAATTTTTTTTAGGGACTTTGGTCTAAACTCTAATCCAATCCACTAGCGAACATCATAATTTGCGGTGAGAAGCCGCAACTCCTCCCAAAAAATAAAAATAAAAAGATTATAACCCTTAAAACGCGTTAAATATTTTGCTTATAAAATAAAAAGAAAATGTGTTAAATAATTATGGATTGTCTGAGTTGGTATTTTCCACTTGGTTTTTTTTCCCTATACTTCCCGCCAATAGAAAATTTCGTCCAATTTTTCCTTTTTCAAATTTCGTTTGGAACTAGAGCAGCCGCCCGCTTATAAAATGAACTCTCCTTTTTCCATTAGCACTATTTTCAGCAAAACAAAACAATGGCGCGGAAAAGAACCTCTTCACTCCCCTCTTCCAGCCCCATCTCGATTGGTAAAATGAATAGCACTTCACGGAAAAATCCTAATTCTTTATACTGTATTTGTGACCGTGTGATTTTCCTCAGGAAATTGTGAAGTCGTAGTGGAAGCCAAGAATTTCACATCCGAATCAAATCAAAATAGCGTTCAAATCTCTATTTCAAAAACCGCCAAAATAAAAATTTCCGGTAATTCATTTCTATTATTGTTTTTGGCAATTTCGTGTTTTTTTTAATATATTAATACATCATTTTTGTTGTGGCAGTGGTGGAAGAAACGAAGGAACGAGGTATTTGTTTTATTTGAAATTTTATTGTCTTTTATGTGATGATGATTATGATACATTAGGGTTTATTATTACTGGTAGGTGATTATTACTTTGTGCTAGCTAATCCTAAAGATTCAGATGATCTCACCAAGTCTCTCCTTCAGGTAATTTTTACTTGTATGTATTTGGTATTGCGATTTAGTTCTTGATGCTGAAGTTATGATTGTTAATTTCATTTGTTTGTCTTCGATTTGGAGTTACTACCGGCCTTGATTGGTAAATGATATATAAAGATGAACCAACATTATCTTTGATCGATTTATAATTATTAATACAAGCGTGGATCAGCTGTGTTTAGTAACTAAATAACTTCTTGCTATTGTTAAGTACCATTACACACCTTGTAGATAACATCTAGATTAGAATGGGACCTATCACTCGACCTTGGAAGCCTCTTATGTTAGATTATGGAATAGCAGAGCAGCATAACCACTGTCTAGATACACATTGCAAAGTGACATTAAATATATAGTTCTCATGGCTATTGGTATGCTTTTGATGAACTACCTTTGGTGAAAAGATTCGTACTCCTTGATATGGATCTCTCTGCATTTATGTTTTAGACTTCATGAAACATGGTACAAGAGTGCTAATGTTAGTCTTACTTTCTCCTTTATTTCTTAATACATGTGTAAGTGTGTGCCACGTGCACTCTCACATGTGTATCCGTGCATGTTTGTGGATATGTTTATCAGCATTCAATTTTGGTTATGCACCAATGGTAATATGCTGTTTCCTGTATATTGCATTCTGTTGTGCAGGAAGTTCTGAATCTTTACATGAAAGAGCTGCCTGCAATGAACTATGCTGCTAATACTGGAAAGGAATCAATGTTCCTCGAAAGATGTCTCAAAAATGGGTAAAGATAAGCTTGCACTCTTGTTGAGTGGCTCTTGCATCCTCAATTAATTCTATATTAACTTCCGGAATGCCTGACCTGTTTTTCTCATTAAATATGCCATATTTGGATTCTATTAGTTTATCTGTTTGTAACTTAAAGTTGATGCAGTTTGTGTTTTCTATTGCTTATGGCTATCTACATCAATCCAGGAAATATTGCACCTTACTTCTCAAGTCTAAGGATGATAACCAACCTGAAGAGGTATGCTTGCAGTTTCTGCAATCCGTATTCTTGTCATTGAGATTGTTAGTGCATTGAGATACATGACATTACTGCAGTTGTATATTAATTAGACTATTATCACATCTCTCTGCTTACTTTTATCTTGCTCCGTTCATATAGGTCATTGCAGCAATAACTTATCAAATAATACCTGCTGATACACAGCATGCTGAGATTCCTCTTGCTGCTGTTAGTTCAGTTTTTCAACACAAGGTTCTCTCCCTTTGTAGTTTGTACTACCATCTATTTGAGCACAAGCATTTTGTATTTTTACTATGAGTGTAGTTTCAGGATTCACCCTGTATTTTGTTTCCTATATGTAATTGTTGTTACTAAATTATCTTAATATACATGTTATCTACTTTAAATATATCAACCAGTGAATGTATTGTTTTTTCTTGGGCCAATAATGAGACAAATTCAAGCATATGTAACAACTTCATAGTAACCTGGAGTAAGGTTTATATACCTTTTAAGAGCAATTCTCGAAGCACTCTACTTTTCCCTTGTCAAACTAATGTCTGATCTTGTTTAATTGAGATTTGGTATTTTCATCGTTATGAATCTTTTATAATTGATTCGGAACTCACCTATGCTTGACCAAAACTTCAGGGAATTGGTCGTTTCTTATACTTGGAACTGAGAAAAAGACTGCAAAGTGTAGGCATTCGCACTCTGTTCTGTTGGGGAGACAAGGAATCTGAAGGATTTTGGCTTAAACAGGTAAATCCTTTGTGATTATCTGAAACCGGATCAAAATTGCCATTGCTGGTTCTTCGTTCAACTTATGGTTAATACAGTATTATATCTCTGATGCCAAACAGTTTTTTAAATTGTAACGACCATATTTTTTCAAGCTATTTTGGACTCCGTGGAAAATGGAATAAAGAAGAAATGAAGTGAGGGAAAATCTGTGAAGAAAACTTTTTTCCTTTGTTTCCATGTGTTTGGTAATAGCTTAAGTTTACTATAAAAATGTAGTCAGTACATAATTTTAAAAGCAAGAAGAATGTGGTAAATGATAAAGTTGCCAACTATTTTTTTCAGCAACTCAAAAGATAATTTTTCCTCATTTTTTCCCTTTTCCCCTATTTCACTTGGACCTTAATGGAACCTTATAGCAAACTTTATTTATGAAGAGATGCTTCTTTTCCTCCTCTAAGCAATCTATACTTCATTTCTTCTCTTTTTAACATGATATAGTCTAGATATCTGTAGAGATAAATTAACAGCAGCTGGTGTCTAACCGCTAGGTTATTTTTTTCACTTTCAAGAGAATCAATGCATTTGTAATTGCCATTTCATGTAAAATTGACAAAAAATTGCAGGGTTTCACAGTAATTGGTGAGGTGGATAAGAAGGGTAGAGCTCGCAGACTCCGTATCAAGGCAGATATACGAAGAGCATTATGCTTTCCTGGTGGTTCAACCTTGATGGTGTCTCACCTTCTGAATGATAGTTCATCCAAATCTCTCGAGATTCCAGTGCTGCCGTTACCAATTAAGCTTATTCCGGGGGCCATTGAACTTCCCAATGAAGTAAATCTGATAACCAGTAAAGAACATTACGAGTCTAACTATTTGGTAACTGAAAAAGTTTCATCAATTGGTAAGTATCTTTGTTCACAGTTTAATGCTGGGGAATTAGCAATTTGTAAGTATCTTCAGTTTTTAAAATACTTTCCTTTTTCTATTTATCAAACCATAGGTTGCCAAGAATTATGTCTTCTGCCAGACATAAAGCATTGCAGCACGGTTAATGCTTCTGTAGTAATGGAAGATGGAAGTGAGACTAATGGGCATGACTGCTCTTGTTCAATGCTGGGAACTAAGAAGAGGACATGGGAAGCCTCATGTACCTCACTGAAGTCAAAAAAAGTGAAGGGCACTCATTCAAGTGGTTCTCAGATAGGTTCTCAGTGTCCTGTATGGACTAGCAATGGGAGAATTGTCAATAGATGTGATAGAAACTGCTTGTCAAATAGTGGAAATAAACAGTTTTCTGATGCTTCTCTAAAAAATTCTGGGAACAAGAGCAGTTATGAAATAAATGAAGACTGCAGAGCAGGTAACATCACAAATGAAGATTTTAGTAGACCAGATGACCCGTCGACTGCAATTAGGATTATGCTGATGAACATTGCCGATGAAAATAAGAAGTCAAATCTCACCAAGGTAGTACCATTTACTTCGATTTTGAGACATAAATGTGAACAATAAGAAAACCTGTGGAAGCCACTTTTTGATGTTGTCACTGCTGAAGTTTGTTGTCATCACAAAGATGGTTCAAGGGGATCATTTAATTGTTTATCAATGTGTTGATATACAGTGTGAAACTCAAAGCATTGTCCTGCTCATGCAATACTATAAGTTACTAAGTCCACCATAGTTATGACCTTGGAAATGATTTGTAGTACTATTCTTCTGGCCATTTTATTTTGATATCCTTTTGTAATTCTTGATGTATCTGTTCATTTAGATAATTGAAGATCTGGGTGGAGTTGTTACTTCTGATGGAAGTGTAAGTACACATGTAGTCACAGGAAAAGTCAGAATGACATCTAATTTCTGCACCGCCCTCTGCTCAGGGTTAGTTTTCTCTATTCTGATATTACTTTCAAAATGAAAAAATAATGTATTTGACCATGGATTTGTCTTATTACATTAGCTTCTTGTGCCACAACATCCACACTTCTTCTTATCCCATTTTTGAGAAATTTATCTGCGAAAACACATGATGCAGATCTTGGGTTATTTCACCTGGATGGTTGAAAGAAAGCTTTAAGAAAGGAAGATTTGTTGGTAAGTCACATGTTCCATTTTTTGTATTTATTGGACATCCTGTAAATAAATAAACATATGTGCCATTTTTTCTGCAGATGAAATGCAGTTCATCTTGAAAGATGAAGACTATGAGGCTAAATATAGAACTGAGCTTAAATATGCAGTTCTCAGAGCAAAAACAAGTCCCAATGCATTGCTTAATGGTCTAGATATATGGCTAGCAACTCATGTCCAACCTCCAGCCAGAACCTTATCAGCCATTGTCAAATCTGCTGGAGGAAAAGTAAGTTAATTGTACAAATACTGTTCTTGTTCTCATAATGCTGAAGACATTGAAGTTTGTCTATAAAGATTAATGACCATATTGCCATGTAGTGTGTTAAAACCAAGGATTAACCATAGAGTAGACAAACAGTAAAGCTACAGTTTTATTCCCACAAGATTTTACCCGCAACACTTTTGATCGCATACTATATAATATTGCACTTTTTATCACAATTTTCTACAGTGGTCTTCATTTTTTATGGAAGTATTGAAAAAATGCACTTTTGGTCCCAACTTCTAAAATATTTTACACTTTTGGTCTCAAATTGGTTGGAAATGAGGTAATGGGACCAAAATTGCAAAATAAATGCAATTTTGAAATTTACGGGACCAAGAGTGTTGAGGCTTCAGTCCTTGCATTTTTTAGTGACAAACTATGGTTAATTCACTTTGCAAACTTATGGAGTAGTATATTTTATGTTTCAATGCTCGCTTCTAGTGTATTGCAAAGACAGCTAACTTTATTTTCTTGAAAACTTCAGGTAATTTGTTCACGGAGCGAAATAAACGATACATCAAAAACCATATTTGTAGCATGTGAAGAAGACATGGAGGAAGCTAGATCAGCTGTAAAGCTGGGGATATGGACATTTAGTGTTGACTGGCTTATGAACTGTATTATGAGACAAGAACTTGATCTCGAGGCTCCTCAGTTTGCCGAATCCCTCTAACTAAGTTTACGGCGTGTAAATACATGGTAGGAAGTATGAACTCTAGATGTCTAAATTATGTTGCATTCACTTACCACTTAACTTTTTGATTGCCACAAGGATCAAACAGTTATAAATTTTTCTGTTTATTTTCTTTGACTGAATGAAGGTTCACCGTAGCTGATTTGAAGATGAATTTTTCTGGTATTCTGATGAATTTTGTAGAAAATTATCTTTCAATATTCTTGGAAAATATTTGGTACATATTTTTAAAAGCGTCTATAGATGTCTTGGTAGACTGAAAAACGAAAAACAACGGTGTTTCAGAAGCTACTATAGGCTATAGTCATATCCACAAAGAGAAAATGTTCGTCGTATTCTGTTTGGCTCCCTCTCCTCGGTTAAATAATCTGCACAATTGTCTATCTGGTCAAAGGTATGAGAATTTTAAGATGTCTACAAATGATATTACATTTTCTATGAATGTAATTTCTTTTAAGTTACATTCCAATCAAAATTGATTTACTCCTTTGTAACAAATCGAATGATAATATACTCCTCTATATTTTTGTTAAAAATGTTCCCTTAAATATTCATGAATAAAATTAGAGGGGGTAAGGTACCAAATAGACAATATCACTTGGAAGGTAAACTGACCATTATAGCATTTGACATGGGTAAAATTAATGAAGTTTGTTATCCAAGAAGGTTAAACTAATTATTTTTCACATAAAAATAAAATTTCACTTGCAGTTTTGAGTATTTAATGGATCAAATACTCAACCAAATTTAATAGGTCAAGTAGTTTTACAAAATCATGGTCAGATTCATCAATTCACCTTCATAAGCCCAAGAGTGAAGTTCACTCTCTCAACTGGATAAAAAATATCCTGAATTTGTTTCATTTTTGTTACTTGTGGGGTAAAATTGTCAGCTCGAAAACTTATGGGGCAAACATGCCAGTTGCCATAAGTTATGGGACCAATTTTTTCTTTTCCCTAAAAAAAATACTATTATTTAACAAGTTAATTTTGAGGTCGGTGCTCATGAGTGTTGTAATTCGCGAGCATCGACCTCATGACTGCCAACCCCGACTTCGTGAACATCGTGTCACATCCCTACATTTTTCATGCGCCAGGTGGCCCGACCCATGGGCTAGGCGACTAGGGACATGGCTCATGGAGCCTGAGACATTACTTAGCCAGAGGGACATATGGCTCATGTGGCAACATCGCAGCTCAACCAGGCATGGACAAAGCTTAGCATGGAAATGATGTGATTTAGAGGAGCAATGATGTGGCTCAGTGGAAAAGTTATTCATTCCGATCAACTCAACAGGTGGTCTACCGCTCTGCATTAAATGACCTTACCTACCAAGTACCTTTCATGCTGGCCAAGAAACAAGGATTCGACTATGCATGTGGTTAGTAAACTTAACATGAGTACAAAGCACAAAACACGATCGGTCATGCGGGTGGCCCTTCGAATATCCCAATGACTCAGTATTCTTCCGACCATGGGCGGATCCTGGAATTTTAGGCAGGGGGGGCTAAATTATATGTAAAGAAAATTAATCAAACAGTCAAACTTAAATTTATTCACGATAAAATATATCACGAGATACAAAAATAGGAGATGAATTTTGGCCAAAATGAACCCTCCAAGGTATATTTGTTATATTATATGATACCTTGTTATGACGAGAAAACCGTATTATAAAGAAAATAAAAAAATATATTCTTTTAAAATTGTTGAGAATTTTTTATTCAACTAAGTACATTGAATAAAGAAAAAATAAAATCGAACAACAAAAACAATGATAGTTCATATTGTTTTTATAATTATTATTAAGGAAAAAATTAAAAAACACATAATATCGAAATATTATTACGAAGAAAAAAATTACTAAAAACACATAGCACATTGAAATATTATTGAGAAGGAATTTTTTTTGTACATAAAATATTGTAAATATTATTGAGGAATTATTTTGAAAGAAAACATAATTTATTTAAAATAATATTGAGAAAGTCAAAAAAATAAAAGAACAAAACAAAATGGTTTATCAAGGGTTAGAACTCCAAACCTCAAGAAGACTTTTTAAGAGCACTACCAATTGACCACTGCAAGTTTTATGAAACAATCTAATCAATACTAGTATATATTCCAGAAAATTTGAGGGGGGGCTATAGCCCCCCCTTGCCCCTCTCTAGATCCGCCCCTGCTTCCGACTAAACTAGCAACCCAACCAACTGAACCCATCACACATGCCAGGGCTCAGTCTACAAACTACAGGTAGAAGGTTGTGGCACAACAATTCAACCAGGACGTGGCCCGACACTTCAACAAGCAAAGACTCGGATGTGTCCAGGCCATGACCCAACCATCCAGCCAAGTCTGGCCCATCCAACATTTAAGTTGAATGCTTGAGTTTCGTATAGTTATCAGTGATTTATCTTAAAATAGAGTAACTAAATTAGGTCGAAATATGTATATTATACACCAATTAACAAGTACAATGTGTTCAATTGTAACAATAATGAGTACGATCAAATATCATAGGATGCCGCTTGATGAGCTCCAAATTACAAAACGAGCGTGATGTAGTCCGAGTAGTACTGTCTTGGATTGCCCCCCTTTGGCATTAAATGTTCTTGCCATTTATAGGTGTACTATTATGACATGTGATGTCATCTGTAAAGGCCTATGTCCAGGCCCAAAGGCCAAGACCCACACGACGTCATAATACGGTCATGTTAAACATTGGATACCGGGCCTAGCCCAATTCTCACTGCTCGTGTCTCGTAGAAATGAGCGGATACGAGCTTGCCCAATCCGATCATGAGCATGATCTCTGATCTGACCATGTGGCTCGCATGTGTGGATTATGAGATTTCCCTCATCAATAATGAGCATGACCTCCAATCCGACCATGAGCATGACCTCCAATCCGATCATGTGCAGTGCACATGAGCCTGCGTTTATCAACTTGTGGTTGGACCACGATCACGAGCACTATATTCAATACGAGCACGAGCAATGCACGTGCAAAGTACAAGTTATCCCTCATCAATCTAGAACATTATAAATAGTTAGGGAGACTTTAACTTCTAAAGTGTGTTAAGATGTTTCTTTGTAGGACTTTCTATATATTTTCTAGAGGAAGAACCTCAATTGTTTGATTGATATGATCTTAACTATCCATTAAAGATGTTGAGTGGTATAAATAGAAAAAAGACTTTATGTTTCTCAAGTATCCATTAATGATGTTGAGTGATATAAATAGATAAAAAGCTTTATGTTGTTTGGTTCCTTGGAAATTCTTAAAGCTCATCAACAAATAAAAATTAGATAGTATATAATCTTCAAAGACATCTCTAAAATTTCTTTTGAGATTAATTAATTATTCCTGTAAAAAAATTAAATATCTCATCTAGAGAATTATCGAGGTACATAAATTAGCATGAAAAATATACCCATCTGCTCGAATCAGTAAGATATAAACGAGATGCCTTTGATATTCAATGGCATAATTGAAACACATTCTAAAATTTTAATAAATATAACGAGAAAGAAGTTTTGACATCCACATTCTCCAGAAGCATACTATTTACTATTTACAAATTCTAATCTACTACATTTTAGCACCACAAGTCTGCCAGATAAGCTTGTTAGAGTTACTTGTGTTGAGAAATCTTCAGTTTGTCACATTACATATCGAACACCCAATTCGTCCAACCACAAATTCATCAATATCATCTATTTTGCAGAAATAAAAATACAATTAACAAAAAATAATGAAGCAACAGAATTATGAGTGTGTGAAAAAATACTGAATTACCAGCGTTGTTCCATGGCGTATGACATTTATGAAAAAATCTTTTCAGAAATACTCAATCAGAAAATGTTCAAAATATGTTGAGGAACCCTAATTTGTGAGAGAAATCTTCTTCAATACAGTCGTTGAATTTGAGAGGGACAGATTTGGGTTATTAGAAAATAATTATGGGTAAAAAGGTCAGAATCAACTTTGAAATAATTACCAAAATGGTATCACAAGCCAGAAGCAGGTCACGAGCTACTTCTACTTTTGGTGTCCTTTCAGCTTTTTTTTAGAGAAGCAGAATCATAAGTTTGTTTTGCAAACACATTTAAACTGCTTTTTTAATTTCAAAAGCCAAGAATCACTTTTATTAAGTGGTTGAAAACACCACCTTAGAAGTACACATATGGGCTATAAGTTTTTTAAAATGATTAAGAAACACTCCCTTGATTCTGATCCCACCACTACAAAAAAAACAGCTATTTCCGACGGATTTTGGCCTACGGAAAATCGGCCGGAAAAAGTGGCATCAAAAAATTTTCCAATGGCCAAAATCCATCGGAAATTCCGTCGGAATATTTGGCCTTCAGAAAATTATTCCAACTGAAAGATACTTCCATTGGAAAAAAATTTCGACGGATAACTCGTTCATCGGAAATTTCATTTTTTTAATTTTTTTTAATTTTTTCCGACGGATATAATTTAAAAAAAAATTAAAAAAAACTTTCATTTTTTCTTATTTTTCTTCCAATAAAAATAATTAAAAAGAGTTCAGAATTATTACACAGCTTTGCAACTTGCCACTTTACATTTCAATAACAGTCAAATTTGGTTATAGAATCTACAAACATACTAGCCACGAGCATAAAGAACAATATAGTCAACATATCCTCATAGACTATTAAATATCCCATCCACTCAGAAATTATAACATCAACTTGAAGAACTGGAAGCTCAATCTTTTCAATTTTTCCCTTGAGCACTGTTAAAATTGCATCAAAATAAAAAAGTATGACAATTGATCTCGTAAGTTCGATTAGATGAAAACTGTAAGAGATGACCAATTGACCAATTGTTGACCTTAAGGTTATGTACATTGAGGTTATTCGAAATCAAATCGATATTTGATTCAAAATTACT
This sequence comes from Penstemon newberryi var. newberryi, assembly GCA_030819805.1. Classification (NCBI taxonomy): domain Eukaryota; kingdom Viridiplantae; phylum Streptophyta; class Magnoliopsida; order Lamiales; family Plantaginaceae; genus Penstemon; species Penstemon newberryi. The sequence continues at coordinate 33,101,180 of JAUALY010000003.1, read as the reverse complement.
TAATTAGTCATTTATTCAAACTTGTTGACTATATGGTTATGTACATTGATGTTATTCGCAATCAGATCGATCGATTCTCAATTTGTAATGTTAACGACCAAAGTCAACATAGTTGACATTATGATTATGTACATTGAGGTTATTCGAAATCAAATCGATATATGACTCGAAATTATTTACCTAGTCACTAATTCAAAATTGTTGACTATATGGTTATGTACATTGAGGTTATTCGCAACCAGATCGATCAATTATAAATTTGTAACGTTATTGGTCAATTGTTGACCTTAATGTTATGTACATTGAGGTTATTCGAAATTAAACCGATACTTGATTCGAGATTTCTTAATTAGTCCTTAATTCGAACTTGTTGACTATATGATTATGTACATTGAGGTTATACGCAATCAGATCGATCGATTCTCGATTTGTAATGTTAATTGAACAAAGTCAACATTGTTGACCTTAAGGTTATGTACAATGATTTTAATAAAAATCAAATCGATATATGACTCAAAATTATTTACTTTATCACAAATTTGTGAAAATACGTAAAATTAGTGAAAAAGGGGTTAAGTAGAAGAAAAGTATATTTATTTATTTTTTAATCATTTTCCCATGGAATTAATCCAACGGAAAATAATAACTGTTTATTTATTTATTTATAGTTATTTTCCGACGGAAAAAATCCATAGGAAATAATTAATTTTCCTTTTTTTTAAAAAAAAAATATTTACGACTGATTTTTTCCGTCGGAAAATAATTATTGTTTTTTTACTTATTTTCCGACAGATTATATCCGTCGGAAATAATTAAATTTATTTTATTTTAATTTTTTTAGAAATATTTTCCGACGGAAATATTTTAATTATTGTCTTAAACTTATTTTAAAATATTAGATTTTTTATTTTTAAATTATTTTCCGACGGATTTAATCCGTAGAAAAATAATTTGTTTTATTTTTTATTTTTTTGGGAAACATATTAATAATTTTTTTGTTTTTATTATTTTATATTTTTATTAAATTTTTATTGCATTTTCCGACAGAATTTAAACTCCGTCGGAAAATCCTATTTTTTTTGTAGTGTAGATATGTTCTTATCCACCAATAAAGTAAACTATCAAGAACAAATAATCTTTTTATTATATATAATATACATTTTATTCTCCGAGAAAGTAGAATACGAGCGAAATAAAATTGATTTCAAAATATTGCTGGAAATTGAAATTCTATTAGAAATGACATTGTAAATGAAAACACTACACAAATGTAATATAATAGTCCAAACACTACACAAATAATTTATCTAATCCTCATTCTTGAAATTCTCATTAGTAGTGCAATTTATTCAAATGCTAGTTTTTGGCCCGGCGGAGAACCTTGCATCGAAACTCGAAAGTAGGGCGAGTGTACTTCATGTGGTCGTCGAACGCCTTGTATGTCTCGAAGGTATTTCCATTGCACTCATGACATATGAGCTTTTGTGGGTAATTTTGGGGTGTAGTACACCCTTGCAAAGAAAGCTGGAGGGTTGTTTCTTTCATTGAAGAAGTAAAGAAGTGAAAGACCAACTTGAAGAGAGAATTGCGTTTACGGGCAGAGAGCTTGAAGAGGGTAGTAAGTGATTTCATCTTGCTTCTTACGTTTATGAGTTATGAAATCTTCTACTAATAGAACTAACTAATTACATAGAAGTAAGGGTTCTATGCTGTTTGGAGGTCTTGGCTCATTTAGTCATTCGACTCATTCCCCTTTGTCAGCAGAAAATGGGCGAAAATCATAATCCAAGGTAGAAACATAGTTTGATACATTAAAAGCTTCAAAACTCGAACACGCACATATTAAGACTATTCAATCTAAGAAAAATGTACTCGATGGATTAAAATTTTCATCGTTTCCGTCGAAATCATCGAAAAGTTTATGTTTTTGGATCAATCAAAACGAAAATAAAATGTATTTTCAAAACTCTATATTTACCTTGAAACTTTCTCTTTTTCTTAATATAGTAACTTTTTTCATAATTTTTCCGGGGAAAATGCAAGATACTCCCCGTGTTATGCTAAACCTGCAAGAAACTACCCTGTAAAATTTTTATTGCGCCAAACTTCCTTGTGTTTTTAAAAACCCTGCAAAAAACACCCAATTTGTAAAAAATAGGTCATTTTGGATCGACATATTTCAAGAAATAATTTCAAAAATATATCACATGAAGTTGTAGGGACCAACTTGAAGTATTTTAAAAATGATTTCTTGAAATATATCGATCCAAAATGACCTATTTTTTACAAATTGGGTGTTTTTTGCAGGGTTTTTGAAAACACATGGAAGTTTGGCGCAATAAAAATTTCACAGGGTAATTTCTTGCAGGTTTAGCATATCACAGGGGAGTATTTTGCATTTACCCCAATTTTTCCGAAACATTTTCAAAAAAAATTCGAAAATTTCCTATATTCAGCTGACCGAAACATACATCAAAAACGAAAGTTTGATCCATGGTCATATTTAAAGTGTTTTGAACAAATATCTATGAGAATTTTCCAAGACATCCAAATAAAACCTGAAATAATTAACTACACTGCCCCTAGACTATTTGAATGTGCTCTTCAAAAGAATTTTGATCTTTGACTTCACAACATTGCCCAGAACTCTTTATACAACAAGAAGGACCACAAAGAAAATTGGCGAAAAAAAAAAATAAAGAGAGAGAAGTAACAACTCTCTTTCATGAACTTGCTTGTCAACCATGAACATACTTGTTCAATGAACCATCAAGAATCAAAACACTAAATTCTTCTCTAATTTCTTGAAGCAACATAAATCAACATAATTTCAGACAGACAATAACATGATAAACTTGTTAATTAACAGTACTATTTTGTCTTAAATAGATTTGAGCAGCAATAAGAGGATCAATATTTCCATTTAAAACAGCACTTACATCATGAATCTGGACACCAGATTTCAAATCTTGTAACATTTTGGTCGGCCGAAGCATATACTTCCTCGTCTCTTGACTCCATATATCCATCATAGCCCCTCTATTTATACTCTTTACACTCGAAATTCCTTGTTCATTCATCAAAATAAGAAGTTTAGCCTTCAAACGGTTAAGTGCCTTAATCCTATTTGCAAATCGATTTCTTTCACCTGTTCAACAAAATAGTCAATTTTTTAACATCATTAAATATAGAATAGGAAAGTTCAATAAAGTTTGGATAGTTGAGATCATGCAGAAATATAAGAATGTGACATTTTCATTTAAATTATATCAGATAAACTAAGTAAATTGTGATTTAATTAAGAGTAAATTACACAAACTACCCCTGAAATAGGGACAAATTGGAGAGAGAACCCTTCATGTTTGGAACCCTACCGTTTGTTAGTTGATTACTTTTAGATCCCTCCAAATTATACATTACTTACTATTGTTACTAAGACACCCTTGCATGAAAAAACTTATAACAATTACCCTAAGGTTTGTGTTATGGTCATGTATATTTCCGTCCACAAAATTGGGTCAAAATCTTAAAATTGTTAATCGAGGGTACTTTTGGAAATTCAAGTTAATTTTTTTGACATTGCCCATCTATGTTAGGATTTAGCAACGCAGGGTTGTAAATGCAGTGAGTTTTAAACCTCAAAGGTGGTTTATGTAATTCGTAAAACACGAGGAAGTCACGCTGTAATATGACCATACCTCAGGGTAGTTTGTGTAATTTACACTTCAAATAATTTCCAAACCAAACTAAGAAATCTAATGAGATCACCAAAATTAAAAATGATAGCAAGTTCCATGCAGCTTTATTTACCTGATGATTGAACTTCTAAACCAGTTGGTAGATGCTCAATGTGAACTGCCGATAAAGTCTTACAAGGATATGAAACTAAAACGTCCTCGTCATCAATTAATAGGTCAGGAGACGACTCAATGAATAGAGGAATCACATCTACAGAAGCCAAGCTAGCCTACAAAGTATTGGTAGTATCATATTAACTATTTAGCAGACAAAATAGAGAGATAATCAAGATACACTCCATTGAAAACTCGATGCGTACCTTAGGAAGAAGAGATTTATCTTCGGGGATTCTAATCATACTGTGAACACCTCTTTCCCCTGATAAATAGCCATAAGCATATTTGAATTCTAACTCAATAGTAGAAGACTTTATACCATTTTTACTTGAATGACTTATCTCGACCATTCTCCCTGCATGGCCCTGCCTTTCAGCCCATTTCATGTACATTCGGGCGAGTTGTCCTGCCCATCTCTAATAAAGTTTATAATCATTAAAAATAAAATTATTTTTTGGTTCTTGGATTTCAGCTTAAAAAATTATGAAGAAAATAAAAATGGTATATACTCAAAACTCAATGTAACAATGATCCAAGAAACACGTCTTATTAAAGCTAAGTTTGGTTCTTGAATTTTGTAATCAAGTAAAATGATAAGGAAAATGAGAATGAAAATGAACAAAAAATTGAAGCTCAATGTTGTATCATTTGATGTAAGGAAAACATTTTCCTTAGCGTTTTACTCACTACAATTTAAGAACCACACATAGTGTTAGTGTTTTACTCATTACTCTCTAAAATTCAAGAACCAAACATAATTATCAGAAAAAGAACATTGATAGATAAAGTTAAAATTCAATCTTTGGTGTGAATAATATTAGCTTTTCCAAATGCCCACTTAGAAACACTCATCGGGAGAAACAAGACATGATTCAAAAAATAAGAACCAAGACTAATGAAGTTGAAGAACACAACTAAACATGCTAGGTGGCAATTTCTTAGTCAAACTTCTTGAGTAAGATCTCAATAAAACCAGATTGCATGAATAAAAAAGTTCCTCAAACCTCGGAGTAAATGTCACCAGATCTAGATTCAATTGTGATACATGCTCCTTCCATGTCATATGGCTCCTTGAGAAGCTTGGACAATTCATACTTATCCAAAATCTTGTTTACGTCTAAAGAAGCACTATACGCTTGCTTGAAAAGCGCATAATTAATAGAATCCAACTCCGCTAGCTCTGTGATAAGTTTAGCATCCTCAGCCTGCACCATACATGCATAATTTATCAACAAAGTTTTATATTTAAAGAGAAACATTGCTTATATAATCAATAAGATGTTTATGTTTAACAGAAGGGATTTATATTGATATTTACCTTATATTTAAGGTCCTTGAGAGTATCAACAACCTTGGCACTGTCAGCAAGTTTGATAAGAATTTCATTTGATTTACCTAAATCATCCCACAAGTCATAGTCTCGAATAACTTTTTCCTGATTTATATGTTTTGTTTCTTCATGTTCCAAGGCTGTCGGCGCCATCATCTCTGCACGAAGAACTGAATCTTCTATTCTCTTCCTTAAAGAAAACATACCTAGATATAAAAACAGACTAATTGTCAGTATTTATTTAATCTTGGATAAATGGAGATACACATGGAAATGAATCAAGAAAGAGTAAGTTTGTATATTCTTTTTTGTTTATTGACTCATTTATTTAGTAAAATCTAAAAAAATTACATTAACTTTCGTCCTCACCGAAATCAATTTACGAGCATTTTAAGGTTAAAGTGAGCATGTATTAGTATGTTGTTCAAGCCACCATGGCATATAAGAAATATCTATAAATTGCATTTAGCCCCTGTCAAATGTTTAATAGGCAACTTCCTCCTTAGGAAATGAAAAAAGGTCAAAGAAGAGGAGGCCTTGTTTTGATAGCAAAGCTTAGACCCCAAGACTCTAGAGGTCTCGGCATCGAATCCCACAAGAACTGTGGGTATGTTAGTTGGGTATTCTTTATATTTGTTAGTTGGATATTCTTGGTAATTTGCTAGTAATCAAATAGATTTCCCGATGTAACAAAGTATTCACAATTTCGTCCCCTTATTTCAAAGTACATGCATTTGGATATTTTTGCTTGTTCCTATGTTCTTAGCCAACTCAACGCAAAATGTACATGAGGATAAGTTTACCATTTGAAGGGCTAAAAACCCTCAAATACTAGCAACACAAGCGCTTAAGGGGACTATCTTGTTAAGCATTTGAAAACAAAATTAACGAGAAATAAGCAAACCGTAAGCAAATTATGAAGAGATTCAAGTGGCCATGAATTTTGTTTCTAATTAAAAAAAAAAACAACACTTAACCGGCAAAGCCTTATCCATCTATGTACAATTTATACATTGCTTCATATCAATCATAGAGTAGAAATATACTAATAAATCTTGAAAAATATGAAATAAAACACACACACAGTCACATTTGTGTAAGAAGTGAAGGGATAAAGAGCAAACCGAGTTCTTTGTAGAACTTGTTCTTGTTTTCGTCAAGGGGTTCTTGAGAAGCCCGAAAAGCTCTTGAGCTGAAAGGACTATTTTTTGAGTAATTTGAGAAGACCCCATTATTCTTGGGGTGAAATTCATTAAACGAACCAGCAGACATTCTTCCTAAAGCCGCCGTCTTATCCATTAGCACAATTGGGGTTTCTGTCTGTACGCCGCCGCGAAACACGTTCGTAGGTCTTAATTAATTAATAATGGTACGAATTCATTCTGCAGAATTAGTGTTTGGGAGTTGAAACTTGTGAGTGGCGCCAATAAGGGGCACGTGCCACTGCTCTCTTGTTCACAATTTTATTTATCTCAATCTCTATTTTATGCATGAATATTTCTTAATTTGTTCTGCGGACTAAAATATCCTTAATTAAGTTGTAAAGTGATATTTAATTAAATGATAAACATATTAAAGTAATTGAAGAGGTGTAATTAGACATCAAGTGTTATTATATTTATCTCCTACATAATTTCCTAAAATTTATAAATTCTCTCTTACATTAATTTTTATAATTTTAATCTTATCGAACCATAAAAATAAGCACTAATACTATTTCAAATAGCTCCTTAAATATAAACTATTATATTTTAGCATCAATATGTATTTAATTTTTTTTTTAAAGATTTAGTACAACATAAGTCATAAACAATCTAAATAAAAAATTTAAAATGAAATTCTCTTAAATATTATTTTGTCATAAAAAAAAAAAATTAAAATTGAATCGCAGCTTACCTATGAATGAATAAAAATACGTATGACTTAGCTAAGTACGTAATTTTACTTTAACTAGAATAACAAAATATAAAAAATATTAAATAATATCAAAACATGCATAACCTCGAATTTTCATAAATTTCTTTTCATGAAAAACGTGTGAGATTGGTGAAATAAGGGTGAAATCGATGAATTTATGTGAAATCGATAAAAATATCCATAAAATCGTTAAAAACATGTGAAATCATTGAAAATTAAGGTGAAATTGGTGAACACTGGCGAAATTGGTGAAACAGTAAAAAAAAGTGCCCATTAAATGATAAATACATTTGAAATCGATGAAAAATCGATGAAAATTCGAGTGAAATTCGTGAAATAAGAATGAAACCGATGAAACGATGACATCATGGAGAAATGGATGAAATCGATGACATCATTGAGAAATGGATGAAATCGATGAAAAAATTAATAAAGTCAGTGAAAACGGGTCAAGTCGAAGAAAATATGTGAAATCAATGACAATTCAAGTGAAATTAGTGAAAATAATATGTGAAATCAGTGAAAAATATGCGAAATAAGTGAAGACGGGTTAAACCGATAAAAACGAGTGAAATCAGTAAAAAAAAAAGGAGTTTAACCGAAAAAAACATGGTGAAATCGGTAGAAAAATGATTTAAAAGGAAAAAAAACAAAAGTAATCGACGAAATCATAAAAAATAGTGAAAACAGGTTATAACTGTGTAAAACTGTAAATTAAAATATTAAACTGGTAAAAATAAATAAAATCGACTGAAAAAGGGTTAAACCGGTAAAAAATGAATTAAAGCGATGAGTTAAATAGGTGAAAAATTGGTTAATTAGCTCTATTTCATGACATAATAAAATTAATTTTACTCTAATTTATAAAACAACCAATGAAATTAACTAGACACTTACAATGTACGTACACTTTTCTAGTCTAGTACTATCTAAAAGTGTGAATAATTTAAGTTTTTTTTCTTTTTTTTTGTGAAGATTAATATACTCTTATTTGAGTTGTAAAGTGATATTTAATTCAATGGTAAATATGTAAAAATAGTTGAAGAAGAACAAATAGACATGAAATCTTATTATATTAATTATTGTAAATGTATAATTAAACTTGGAATCTTATTATATTTATCTTCAACATTAACTCCTAGAATTTCGAAATTAACTCTTATATCAACTTTTATAATTTCAATCTTCATCTCATATAACATATAAAAAAACCATCAGAAAAAGTTACAATAGAATCGCATATTACCTATAAATGAACAAATAAATGCTTATGACTTAGCTACATACTTAATGTTTATTTGACTAAAGAAACAAAATATAAAGACATGCATAGCCTCGCTGTTTCATGGAATTCTTTTCGTGAAAAACTAGTGAAAATTGTCAAAAAAAAAAAAAAAACTAGTGAAATCGATTAAAATTGCAGAAATCAATTAAAAAAAATATGAAATCAATGAAAATATGTGGAATCGGTGAAAGTCCGGGTGATTTGGTGAATACTGGTGAAGTTGGTAAAAAAACCGGTGGAATCGTTAAAAAAAATGCATGTGAAACTAGTAAATACATTTGAAATCGATAAAAAAAATCGAGTGAAATTTGTGAAAAATAGATCAAAAGTCTTAAATTAGTTAAAAATTGTGAAATTGGTGAAAAAAGCAGGTAAAATCAGTTAAATAAAATGTAAAGTTGGTGAAAAAATTAATTCGAATGAAATTTATAAGAAAAATGATGAAACCGGTGAAATCCAGTGAGAAATGGTAAAAGGAGTGAAAAAACTTAAAGTCGGTAAAAACATATTTAATCAATGAAAAATTAGGTGAATAACATGTGAAATCAGTGAAAAAATATGTGAAATGGGTAAAAACGAGTGAAATTAGTTAAAAAAAGAGTTTAACCAACAAAAATGAGGTGAAATCAGTTGAAAATGGTTTAAACCGAAAAAAAAAGAAATCGATCAAAAACGAGAAAAATATTATAACGATAAAAAGGGATAAATCGCTAAAAAAATAGAAATCGGTAAAAAAAATTAAACAGTGAGAACATATGAATACATGAAAATTTGGGTGAAATTTATAAATAAACAGATGAAAATGGGTAAAATCAGTGAAAAAAGGTCAAATCAGTCAAAAAAGCGTAAAGTCAGTAATCAATGAAAAATTCAGGTGAATAACATGTGAAGTGAAATAGGTGAAAATGAGTTAAACTTTAACCGACAAAAACTAGGTGAAATCGGTGGGAAAATGGTTTAAATCGAAAAAAATCGACGAAAAATGGAAAAATAATGAAAAATGTTATAAACTGATAAAAAAAATGGGCAAAATGCTAAAAAAAAATCCTAACTAGTTAAAAAATATTAAACAGTGAAAACATATGAATCGTTAAAGATTCGGGTGAAATTGATGAACACTGGAGAAATTAGTGAAAAAACGGATGAAACCAGTAAGAAAAAGTGCTCGTTAAATCGATGAAAATTCGGTTGAAATTTGTGAAGAATCGGATGAAATAGTGTCATCAGTGAATAACTGAAAAACTTCAAATGAAAACTGCTATTAGGGCAAATCCAATGGAGATATGCAAATGGACATGCAATAGCCTAACTACCATTATTCATCCCCAATTTACATTTTTTCTCATTCCAAAGGGAGCATGGAAAATAGTTTCTATTTTACAAATTGTACTTTAAGAATTCAAATTTACTTACTCTTGAAGAGAAAGAAACATGATATTTATATGGTAGATGTTGAGAGGGAATGAATGTGATTGGATAAAAATATTTAGGAAATAATAGAAATATTAATAAAGTAACATAGAAACTCAATTTACATGCTCACCATTGGAATGAATCAATTTAAATGAGTATGCAAACAACTATTTGAGAATGTATAATGCATTTTACATCCCCAAATATACAAACTACCATTGGAATGAACTAAATAATGTTCTTATGATATTAATGTATAACAAATTTTATAAGATGTCATGACCAAATTAGTCATCATTTTATATTTTATTACAACAATTTAAAGCCATGATCTTTTTTGTAAAACAATAATAATTAGTAAAAATAAATTGAATATAAATCCAATTTACAAAAAAAATATCTATGAAATTAACTAGACATGTACTACGTACGTGCACTTTTCTAGTACTAACAAAAATAACAGATATTTTAAGACATTTTTTCTTTTTACAAGGTACCCACTAACCCAAGTGATATTTTATGTTTTATAATTTGAGTTAATGGAAATTTACCCATATGATATTCATAATGTTCAACTTACTCCCTATAATTTGAAAAATAACAATTTATCCACTTTGAAAATTTTAAAGAAGCAATTTAACCCCATTCAGCCGGAGAGTGTAACTCACTTGCCGAAATTGAGATTGGGCATGAAAAGTGTTTTGTAACATAGAGGGTAAATTACCATATTTATCATAACACAGTGGGTAAACTACCACATCATAATACAGAAGGCAAAATGCACTTTTTCAAATAACAGGAATGTAAATTAAATATTATAAATATCACAGGGATTAAATTGCTATTAGCTCTATAAATATAGGCATATTATTCTCCTGTGAAATACAAGAATGATTTTTTAAAATACTCAACCAAATTTAATAGGTCAAGTAATTTTACAAAATCATGGTCAGACTCATCAATCCACCTTCATAAGCCCGAGAGTGAAGCTCACTCTCTCAACTGGATCAAAAATATCCCGAATTTGCTTCATTTTTGTGACTTGTGGGGTAAAATTGTCAGCTCAAAAACTTATGGGGCAAACATGCCAGTTGCCATAAGTTATGGGACCAATTTTATCTTTACCCCTAAAAAAAATACGAAGTATTATTCAACAAGTTAATTTTCGAGGTCGGAGCTCATGAATGTTGTAATTCGCGAGCATCGACCTCATGACTGCCAAGCCCGACTTCGTGAACATCGTGTCACATCCCTACATTTTGCATGCACCGCGATGAGTCCCTGCTTCCAGCTGCGGAAGACAGGGGCCTTTTTGTAAATATTTCCCTTGTTCCCACTTGCAAATATAGACAACTTGGGGGACTTTTAGGTCTTTGTTGCTATAGTTTTTGGGGCAACTTAGGCATATTTTTGTAGAGGATTCCCTTGCTATTAGGGCAAGTTGGTTGAACACTTAACACAACTTCATTTTCATTTTCTCTCTAGCCTCCATTGAAGACTTTCATTTTTCTTACACTTTGGATTGAAGAATAACAAAGGCTTGATAGAGAAGTTGTTATAGATTTCACTACATAAGCTTACTCTTAACTCTTATTTTGTTATTTAGCATTTATGGCTTCATTTAATGTATTGGATAATGTATCTATTGCCATGAGTAGCTAATTTACCATTTCTTGGATTTTGTTGATCATATGTTTGATTCTTGATTAAATGATGAATTAATAGTTGATGCTATGCTTGGATGTGTTTGTTAATCTAGTTTTGTGCTTTTATACATCTTATTGTTTGGCCAACTTTGAGATGCTTTGTATTGGTTCTTGATTGCTTGACAAAGTGGATTGAGAGTTAGATTGTGAAACTAAATTGTGAATTGATTCTAGTATAGACATATACCTAGGTCGTTTCATATTCGTTTAATGTCTGAGTTTAATGCTTCGATTAGATCCTAGTCCATTTAGACATAAATTGGATTAGTTTAACTCGATAGGTTTGTGCGCAACTCGAAAGATACATACGAACGTCCTTGAATCCTTGAATAGCAAACACGAGCATAAGATATCAATTGTCGAGTCATTTATCTTGAATCGAACTAGGCGATGTAAAATTCTAGAAGCTTTTATCATGTTATCAAGTCAAGTGCTAATTAAGTGCTTAAATTTCAGTCACTTTATCTTAGTTTTAACAAGTCAAGTGCTAATTAAGTGCTTAAATTTCAGTCACTTTACCTTAGTTTTAATATTGAAACCATCACTTTTCTAAACCTAGCTAATATGAATCTAAGTAGAAGTAACAAGAAAGAGTAGTTGATAGTTAATTGAACGATTCCTCGTGGGTTCTACACCCCCTTATCACTTTATTACTTGTAACGACCGTATACTTGCGCGGTTTACGTACTAGTATTTGGAACGTAACAGCCTTCATCCGAAAGCCTTCAAATTGGGCTCCCCCCCCCCCCCCCCCCCCCCCACATGCGCCAGCAAGGGAAGAGACTCTTGGTAGTTGAGGAGTTATACCACTACATAGGCAAATCATATATATACATCAAGATTTTGCACTCCACTTCCAATGTGGGATAAAAACATTTCAATTATTTTCTCCCATTTCAAAGAGTGTACTTTGAGTGTCTCATGAAATAGCTAAGCTTTCATTCAAAGATTCTTTTAGTTTGGACGTTCTTCCTGATTTTATTCTTAAAATTATATCCTCTGAACAAGTGATTGAATGAAATATCTTTGGTTTCTCAAAAAAAAAAAAAAAAAAAAAGAGTGTACTTTGAGTGTCAATTTCTCATTCACCCGAACTCCGAATTTGACATACTTTATACCGTTTTAATCTACTCAAGTAGTAGATTATAAATCCGCAAAGACCTGACTCTTTTCTCAAAGTGGATCCCACTTAAATGTGTTCAAAACAGTCCATTAACTTACTTTTTCCACCATGAAAACACTACACAAATGTAATATAATAGTCCAAACTAAATGATTTAGCTAATCCTCATTATTGAAATTCTTCATTAGTCGTGCAATTTATTCAAATGCTAGTTTTTGGTCCTCTCACTAGAGAACCTTGCATCGAAACTCGAGAGTAGGGTGAGTGTACTACATGTGGTCATCGAACGCCTTGTATGTCTCGAAGGTCTTTCCATTGCACTCATGACATATGAGCTTTTGTGTAGTACCAAACAAACAGAGGCAACATGTTTTCCTCCGGAATTGCTATTTTTTTGTGAATTTTATACCTAAAAAAAGAAAAAACATGTTATCCACCATTGTTGAGTAGTTCGAAGCTCAGACATGAAAATTTGGGAAAATAAGGAATATAAGTTATATCAGGGAAAAAGAATTTGGAAAGTGTGGAATATAACTTATACAAAGAAAAGAAGACTTTCTTTGTAATTAGGGATTGATTAACTGATAAGACTTTATTTACAAAGGGCAAATGTGAAATTATATAAAATTTCCTCTGGCTGCAACAATCCTTGTTCAGGCAATATCGACAACTTTTTAAATGTAAACATTTAGCTTAAAATATTTGGTATTTTACTTTTTCCAACATATACATATAATCTCATAATCGACAGCACTTCCACTACAACAAAAATGATCTTTGATGGTATCAACTTAGTGGCATTTTAACACAATATGTTACAAAATCCTAATATAGTAGCATATTTCGAAATATGTTGCAAATTTTTTATCAGTATCATAAAATTTTAACAATAAAAATCTAGTGGCACATTTTCAATAAATGTCACTAAAATGATAAGTATTTTACAATGGATTAAAGCTTATGTATAATTTTGTCACACTAACTTAGTATAAAATTTTAAATATTATAGCAATTGTGAATAATGAGCTTTAATTTAAATTTGATTTTTTTCTTCTCCAAAAACAAAATTAATTTGATTTTAAGTTTGTAAACCTCTGTTTAATTATATTAAATTTAATATATGTTCCCTTTTTTATGTTTTGAGTTGGCATAATATTTTTCAAGGGAACTTCAAAACACTCTAGCATATATCATATTCTTTTTACTAAAAGATATAAAATAAAGAGAATAATTACAATAAACATATTAAGAAAAATCAAGTGACTTAACAGAAAATCACACAAGAAAATCAATAAAATAAAAACTTCATTTAAAATTATTTCTCATTAGCTAACAGATCGAAACATTATAACATCATGCAATCTTTTTTATTGGAGTCCAAACATGATGATTTGAAATCGGGCTCTTTGTGAAGTCGTTGCAATACATATCAATGCCACCCCCCTTCGCAACCCAATAACTTCTATTACATGTATTTTTCCATTTGGAATTATAAACGTCAAAAACACTTTCTTTGGATCCCCACCAAAGATGACAAAAATATAAAGTCTTTCCAAATAAGTTAAAGCAAAAGCTCCAGTTGAAATTTTCATTTAAATGAATTATGTGTTGCCCTAAATCATCGTCTTTCGATGCACAATGCAATTCCAATGGTGGAGAATTTGGAGGGAGATTATTAAGCAAAAGAACTTCACGTTTGCCTGTAAAAGGGCAGTCACGTTTTTCTTGAGCAATGGATTGAGCAACTACAGTTGCTATGAAGAGCAAAATCAATAGATTCTTTGCCATTGTATTGTTAAAAAAATGCATGATTAAAGGTGATATGTTTTGTTTAAAATTTCAATTTCATTTATAGTGTTGACATAACTGAATCATTAAGAGCCAATAAGGTAAGTATCATAATTTAAAATAAATGAGGAATCAATATTTAATCATATTTCTATATTAGTTTGTCTAAATTAATTGTACAATTGAATTCAACTATCTAAATTGGACTTTTGGCATTTTGTACCATGAAAATATAGGATTTTGGCACTTTGCACCCCGACTTAAAAGTTTTGGCACTTTGCACACTGAAATACAATTCATTTGACACTTTGCACCCTAGTGTGTGTTTTAGTGAGAAAGTTTATTGGTGAAAAGGTATAATAGTCATTTTCGAATATTTTTTGGCACTTTGCACCCTAAAAATATAGATTTTGGAAAATAATATAAAATGTTGGCATTTTACATTCTGAATTTATAAATTTTTGGGCACATTGCACCCTAATTTAAAATCTTAGACACTTTGCACCCCAAAAATATAATTTCTAATATTTTGCACCCTGAAAATATATTTTCTGACATTTCGCACCCTAATGTGTTTACCTTTGAAAAACACATGTCGTCGGTGGAGAGATAAAATTGTCATTTTCTCTATACAACCATCAAAAATGGAAAATGAAAAATGAAAAAACAAAAAGGAAGATGTTTTTATTTTGAGTTCAATCACAAAAGTAAATCAAAGGCATTTTTTTTTTGTTTGGAATTATAAGTACAATTTGTTCTGAAATAGACACTCATTTGCATTAATTGTGATATTCATACAATAGACACAAAATTTATTTTTCTTGTTTCCATAATAAAAATTTTGATTAAATTTTGATATTGTGGTTTTTATAGCATTTTTTCTCTAAAAAAATAATTAGTTTATTTACTGATTTTTGTGACATATTCATTCTTAAACATCTTAATTATATATATAAAAAAATATTAACATATTTTTTTTAATTTATTTAGTTTGAATAACTTATTTCAACATTTTCTCTAAGTAAAACTTAGATCGATCAAGTGAAAAAAGACATTGTCTTTGTGTTGTCTCTAGGTATTCTCTAGATTATTGATAATTTATCTTAAAAATAGGTTTACATATCTAAAACCTTATCATATTGCATGATATTATTGTTATAAGACTCACATGTAGATAAACTAAAAAATGTGCCAAATTTTTTAAATCGGGTGGGAAGTGCAAACAATTTATATTTCCTGAGTGCAAAGTGCCAATAATCTATATTTTTAGGGTGCATAGTGCCAAAGTCTATATTTCCAGGGTGCAAATTCCATAAAAAATAAAAAATGACAATTCTACCTTTTCTACATGGAAATTTTCTCACCAAAACACACACTAGGGTGCAAAGTGCAAAAAAAAAAAAAACTGTAGTTTCAGAGTGTAAAGTGTCAAAAGTTTTAAGTCAGAGTACAAAGTGTCAAAATCCCATATTTTCAAGGTGCAAAATGCTAAAAACCCTATCTAAATTATACAATTGAAATCAAACAATGTATAACTTGAAATAAATGAGGAATCAATAATTAATTGTATTCCTATTATAGTTTATCAAAATTATATAAAAACGTACCCAAAATTAAAACAATTTTACAAACTCATTTTTTTTCTTTCAATAATTTAAAATAAATTGATGAATAAATAATTAATCATATTCCTATATATTCAATGCAAAACTATATACCAAATGAATCATATACAATAATAATTTGGCAATCGAGTCACAAGAAATTCAATATAGAAATTCTTAGTAATTAGTTGGTTTTGTAGTATATATGATTATTGCCAAAACGTATGTTGCGAGATATTTGACAACCGCATTTGAACGTGAAATGCAACTTGTCAACTTTTTGGCTCCTATTTTTTATTTGACGATTGACAATGTGATAACTTTGTGAAAACAGTGATATTAAGTTTTTTCATTTATTTGTTCGATTACTTTTATTCGAGTTTTGAGAGAATTTTAGGCAATTTTAGTTAGTTTTGTGCAGGGCCGGCCCTGAGCGTAAGCCGCACATGCGGTCGCTTAGGGCCACCGATGTGCGAGGGGCCTCCGGAAAAAAAAAATTGGAGAAAGATAAAATTTGCTTATATATATTTGTATGTGAATATAATACAAAAAGAACTTGTGGCCAAATGGTAAGGTATTTAGTTAGCACACTAATGTTCAGAGTTCGATTCTCAAAGCACTCATTATATCATTTTATGACTCTTAAATTGTCTTTTAACATTTTTCTATGACATAATATCAATTAAATTGTCTTTTTAGTAACATTTAAGAGCTTCAATTTCTTTTAGGTATGAATTGTCTTTTAACATTTTTATATGACATAAACACCAGTTAAATTGTCTTTTAACATTTAGAGCTGCAATTTATTTTAGGCATTATATAGTCAAACACATGATTTAAGTGGAATGACTATAACTATTGACAAATTTGAGTTATTATTATTATTATAAATTATATATGCATTACAATATAAGTATAATATGTGGGTCATATACAATTTTACAATTTTCAAGCTTCAAGTTCTTTATCCTATGTAACATTTGATGTTTTTATTTCTTGTCTCAGCAACACTTATTTACTTTTATGCAACTGTATTGTGTCTTAAACTTTTTGGTATCGAGTATTTAAGAAGATGTACTCTTAAAAAAATTTGGTAGTATATTTTATTTAACCCTTTGTTGGATAAATTTATAGTATTAATTTATCTTGATTTAATAATTGTCATTTTATCAAAACATCGAAAAAAATATCGTGTTTGCTACCCAAATTTTTTTGGGTCCCCCCAAATAAAATGCTATAGCTCACTGATAATATTTATGTAGGTATGAATATGGTAGGTAGCACATAAACATGAGTTGTTTGTTGGTAATATACATTATCATTGGCATGATATATAGGGTTCAATCCTTAGAATCCACCGAAACTTTTTATTTTCAGATTCCTTCCATTTGTCATCTTTCACTTTAGCCATTGATATTTTTCCATGTTTTTATGGAAATTCAATTAATATAAATTAATGTGCTAAGAATCCCTACCTCTGAAAAAATTTGCAAGTATATATATTTTACTTTTTGATAAATAAAAGCATAGTATCACTTTACCTTAAATTAATTTTTGTTATTTTATCATTACATCTAAAAAATACCGACATCCTTACCAAAAAAAATCCCCGCCCCCCCCCCCCCCCCCCAAAACAAAATACGCCTAGCTCCGCCCTTGATTATGCAAGTGAATTTATTGATTTTGCTTCAAAAAATGCTAGGAGAGCAATATTTAAGTAATATTTTATTAAGAGTTTAGTTGTTTATGCCACATTCACGAATGTAATTATTTTCTTATTAAATAAAATTGTATTTGTATTATCGATATTTTTTACAAATCGAAATTATATATGATTCATTATTTGAGTTGTTTTGATTGTTTCTTGTTTTTCTAATTAATAGTTTTTTTTTTTAAGTTTAATACGTTTCTTTACTAAAATTGTATTAATTATTAATACATAAAAATTTGAGGGCCACAATGTTTAAATTGGCTTAGGGCCACCGAAAACTCAGGGCCGGCCCTGGTTTTGTGTTTTGTTTGTTTAAGTCGTTGGTTTTATTATTTTATGCATGAATTGGGGTAGTTCTTATATATTGTGTTTATATTTTAAGCCTAAGCTAATTTGGATCAAATGACATGATTGAAAGCGAAGAACGACGAAGAAAGATCCAACAAAGTCAAATGGTGCAAAAACAAAGAAGGAAAAAGCTATATGTGCACTCCAAGGATCATTACTCTCTCACAGGATATCCAGTTAAGCTGAAATTATACTACGTTATAGAAGAGAGAGTTGGCTTCGCTAGGGATTTTACGGATCTTGATTTGGAGTTGTGAGCTGAAAATTATGCCACTTGCAAAACAGTCCCGCAAAACTGACGCGATTTCCAGCGGGAATTTAAGAGAATACTTGGCCTCAAAGTCTCCTACGGGGCCTCAACTTGGTAGATCTATTTAAGGCATGTTAGGCAACGAAATTACACATCTTTGATAAGCTTTGAACATACTTTTCTCATAGAATACACCTAGAACCACGGGCCGATCCAGGAATTTGGTGTAGTGGGGGCTGAAGTTCTATAATAAATTTAATAATCTAAATGCAAACAAAAAAAAAAATATTCAAGCGAACAGTTAAACTTAAAATTTATATTTCATTTAGGATAAAATATATGAGGAGATACAAAAAGGATGAGGTGAAATTTGACAAAAAAAGCCTCCATAAGTTACTTTAATTACATATGGTACCCCTATTCGACCCTAAAAAAATGTATATGTGTTTTAATTACAATTTCAAATGACACCAATTACATCTATAATTACCGTGCCGATTTTTAATTTTTTGAAATTGGTCCATAATAGCCAGGGGCGGAGCTAGCTCAATATTTTTTTGGGGGAGGAAAAATTTGTGTTGTAATTACTATTAAATATAAAAAAATATGAAGAAGTAACCTTATAATAAAATAAAAATTAATTTCTCTTGATTGTTATTGAGAAAGAAATAAAATTAAAAATATTACTAAGAAATAATAAAAATCAAAGAATAACTATTAAGAAAGAGAATGAAATTAAAAGAACAATTGTTGAGAAAGAAAAATAGACTAACAGAATTATTGTTAAGAAAGAAAAAAGACTATGAAAAAGTAAATAGAAAATGGATATCCTAGGTTTTGAACTCTATATTAATCATCTTGCATCACCCAAACCAATGAGCCATAGGGGTTTTTTGTGAAAAAAACTAGCATAAACTTAAATAATAATGATTAGAAAAGAAGAAAGACTTCAAAGAAGCAGGAATATTTAAGAACAAAGTTTCGAACTCGGGCCTTTGTACAAAATCTTGAGCCTCTTATCCACTGAACCATTGATATTATTTAAAATAAAATTATATTAGTTTTAAGTGGGGGCTATAGATCCCATTAGCCCTTATGTAGGTCCGCCCCTGCCTAGAACATGAAAGATCTACTTGGAGAAAGATTGAAGAACAAAAGAGAGAAGTCCTGAAGATCTCTCAAGCAAGAAGAACGCAATATTGAAGATCTTTATCTCAGATTCATCATTTTGTCTATAAAACCACATGAACTCATATTTATTTTTCTTTATTATTTTTCTTCATATACTTATCATGAACTAATTCTTTAGAATCTAAGGTTTTTTATGAAACTATGTTACTTTGATTATTTTTATTGGATTCTTGTGTTTCATTCTATTTCGTTCTCTATGCTTGCAACTTGATTGGCCACCTAGTTGTTAGATTTAATATTCTTTTTGAACTTGGAAAAGGGAGATTAGAATTAGATAGAAATTGAATAGTAAACGAACCTTATGATAGAAATATACTTAAGGTGTTTATACCCATTACATGATATTTATGTTTAATGCTTTGTTTTATTTACGAATCACCTAGGAATAGAGTCGATTTGGATAATACATTAGTTACTTACGTAATTCGGAAGATGCGTAGGAAAATGCTTGAATACTCGAGTAGCACTCTAGTCACCAAAATAACTACGAAAATCTCAATTAAGCAATCAATTGTTTACATAGTGGATTATAACCCTAGGTCTGTTTTCTCATTATTCGAACTCAATCCAACTACTTAATTATTTAATTTAGATACTTAGTTAAAAAGCCAAAAATATATTTGAATTTTGAATCGAACTAAAAGTAAATTAGGAATTGAAGATATTAGTCAAGTCACTGTGGAGACGATACTTTTATACTTATTGTTTACTGGTTCGATGCGTGCACTTGTGGTTAATTGCGTGTGTAAAATCTGCAACAAGCTTTTGGCGCCGTTGCCGGGGACTTGCAACATTTATTTGCCAATTTTAATTTTTTATTTTTGATTTTTGATTTTTCATTTGATTGATTCTTCGTTAGTTTTCTTTTTCTCGTTCTCTTCATTTGGTATGGCATATAACAGTTATCATTGGCTTAATGAAGGAACGACTTGTGTGTATTGTGCAGGTGGACACTCGTACGATTTGTGCCCACTGAATCCCGAGTCATGGTTATACGTGGATCAATTTCAAGGTAGTCAGTATGGTCAGAATCTTCACACCAACAACTACAATTCTGGATGGGGACTAACCCAAATGATCCATGGTGCGATGATCAGGGTAGTGATCAATACACAAACTTCGTGTTGACCAACTAGTTTATACCTCCAAACTACCAAGATTATTCTCAGCCACCACCAACGGAACCTAGTCCTGCATGTATAGAAACATTCAAACATTATATGAAAATAATGTATGTAAAATAATGTATGTACATAGCCAGGAGGCGGAAAAAAAATCTTAGCTAGAACTGAGGAGCTATCTTTGATTGTAGAATAAACATGCAAATATTTAAGGATGTGTAATCCAACTCAAGACTCACTCTCGGATGAAGAGGATAGTTCGATATTATCAGATATTGAGCCAAGTGAGATATCTCTTATTATTGAGGGTGATTCATAGAAACCACAAAGCAATGAATTGACAAGTTTTGATGTTCTTCATAATGAGGAGAACTCAGATGCGAAAGTATTTCAACCATTTTGGAGGACAAAGAAATCAAGGGAGACATCAAACTCGATAACTCATCAACTTTGATAGATTTAAGCGAGTTAATGGAAATTGACATACCTCTAATTTATGATTCAAAAGAGGCTGAATTTTATTTTGGTGTGGATGAGATATTAATGAGAGATACGCAAAAAGGAAGGGTTGAGGATAAAACGAACTACAATATGCATACCCCTCCTCAAAGCGCGACTTGGATAAGAGTTGGTAAAGATTACAAGAGATTTGAACCTGGGGATAGAGTTTTTCGATTCGATACGAGGTTCAAATTTGGCCCAATTGAGCTTACGAGGGAAAGATCAAATTTTGGGAGAACAAAGAGAGCAAAAAGGCCCCGGACTTATTCTTGATCCGGATGGGACCCTATACGATTATTGGCTACCTTAAAAAGGGAAGTATCAAAGTCGAGCTAATGACTTAGAGCAAAGCGCTTCTTGGGAGGCAACCCAAGTTTCAATTTACTTTTTCGTTTTGTTTGTGTTTGTGTCTTGTTGCATGTTTAGTTTCTTGGTATCTGTTTTTGTTTACAGATACATCCATGTTCTGGAGAATATTAAAACTATGACGAAGAGAATGGCGCATCAAGGTGGAGAATAACATGAAGTGGAGTTATTAAATGGAGTTGACAATGAGTTTGAAAAAAAAAATCCAGAAACTTTAGGCCACAACTCAATTCTTTTCACGCCGCGGCCTCTTTTGTAGAACATAAATTTGAAAATTTCCATCAGCCTCAGGCCACGGCTCAAATGGTTTCATGCCATGGACTCTTTTGCCAAAAAAAAAAAAACTCTAATTTTGAGAAAGCACTCACGCATCCACCACCATATCCTTCACACACCATCTTTCTCCATCGCACCACCACGCTTAACCTCCGTTCAGCCCGCTACCTTCTCCTCACCAAGCGCCGCCTATCTTACCTCCATCAGAACTGCATCTTCGCACTCTAATGTCAGGGATGTATTCTTTCTCCAACTCTCTTTTACATCGATGTATTCTGTTTTTGTTTGTGTTTGTTTTTCTGTGTCGACCTCATTTTTTACCTCTTTGAGACGCAGTGGGGACACTGCTTAAGTCAAGTTTGGGAGGGAGGTCGCATTTACATTGTGCATGCTAGGTCGACTTCGGCCAAGTTTTTTGAAATTTTATGTATTTTTGAATGTTTTTCCTGCAATATTCTTAGCACGAATGCATAATCAATGATTTAGGATGACGTTAGAGAATTATAGTCTAGAATAGAGCTTAAGAAATAATTTCTTGCCTACCTGATCTCTAGATTCGAGGGATAAATGCTAAAGGTCTAAGTGATAGTTTTGTCAAAATTGGGGGAAGGATAACTTAACAAGAACCAAATGAAGCAAATATTTGAAAAAACTATAAATTCAAAAGAAAATAACCTCACTTGTAGGAGACCTGAAAAACCTCATCGCTTGAGTCTTATACTTGTACTCCTCTAACTTGACTGTGATAAGATAAACGATATATGGGTGCATCGACTTAACTATTCTGCACTCCTCTATGTTGATTGCTTCTTTAGAACGGGTTATGAGTGTGAGTGGTGCTAAATATACTTAAGTTATGCTAAATAATGAACAAAGTGCTAAGTGAAAGTTCAAACTTAAAGGATTCCATAACTTCGACTGAAAGTTTTACTAGAACATAGTAATTAGTACGATAACCTAAGAAAATAGAGAATATGTTTGACAATTTAGGAATTCATGCAATTCGACTCAGTGATTTCGAAGCTATAATTATCTAGGTGATTCCGACATTCTCGTATTATGTATACACACTCACACAATCAGGAACTACATGATAGAATGCATAACATTTTGAAATTGATGGTTAGTAGTTTGACTTGAGATTTCAAATCACAACTAAGTAAATTGAACATCATGCAAAATTAAATGGGGCTAAATTGCCATTAACTCAAAATATAAGTTATTTTTCGTAAAGTGTAAACTTTTTTTGAAAAAAAAAATCGAAGTCCACAATTTTATTTTTAAGTCAGATTAATAAATTTTGAATCAATCACATACCAAAATATATTTCATATGACATTAAGAAAAACTCAAAAAACATAAACAAAAATAAAAATAAAGTCAAACTGCACATATATATATATATATATATATCCCACCCTTCCATTCTTCACTCAATCAAATATTTTAAAACACAAATAATGTAAAAATAATAAACCAACAAAAAATATTAGAAAGGAAATCTATAAGATAAGCAAAATGCCAATAATACATAATTTTTGCAGGAATCCTAAATGAGAAGACCAATGTCGAAAAATGGGAGAAACACATGAATTTTCTCAAAGAAGCTCTTCCATTATTGGTTCTTGAACATTACAATGTATCAACTCTTATCCACCTAAAAAAACTACAAAGTATCTCAAAATAGATTTTAAAAAATGAAATATTAGCATGAAAGAATATTGTTGAAGCGAAATACAATTTTAATAGCTCAATTTTATAGAATTTGTAAAAGAAGTTCTATAAAAAAGATATGGACATTCATTGTATATGTTGAGGATCAAATAATTTTTAGCTCAGATTTTAAAATAAGCCACAAATGTTCCAGTTTCGACGTCGTTTTTATCATTTCCTTTGTTCTTCCCTGTTCCCGTTTCCAAACGCTGCAGATTTTAAATAGCTCTCGTTTTTTTTTTTTTTTTTTTTTTTTGCCATGGTTAAAAGTTTAGTTTTAAGGAAATTTGCATAGACAACGCTTTAATTAACATATTTATGCAAATTAAGTCTTACCATAATAAAATCACACATCACATATCTATAGTAATTGATTTATTATGTGCATGTGAAAATGAGCCTAAATTAAATAAAAATGGGCGTAATCAATTTCCGTAAAAATAGTAACATAATAATTAGTTACTAATTGTTTAAAATGATCTTCTTACCATAATCAAATCATACATGACATAAATGTGCTAGTTTGTAAATTGTTACCTAATAAAATATTTAAGATAACTAAAACAATTTAAAATTACCAAAAACTAGAATTTTCTCCAAATTAGATCAAACACCATTCTCCTATACGCATATCAATAGATAGATAGATTACTCTCTTTTGGATAAATTATATACAAAGATTAAGATTAAAAATCAATGAGTCTGTAACATAATAGCAATTACTGACAAAGCTAAGGTCTCATGACCAAGATGTATGTCATGGTTTTGGATTGCTAAATTTGATTTGGCCATGACTACAATTAGAATTGAGGATAGAAAATTAGATATTAATTCCTTGATGAAATCACCGTTTACAACTTTGCCCTATTTACCTAACCCATTACACAAGGTAACAATTGTTTGCAATCTAAATTAAATGGACTAAATGTGCAATTATGATGATGGTGTTATGTTGTTGTAGAATAACAATATTCCATTGGGGGTAAATGCAAAATACTCCCATGTGTTATGCTAAACTTGCAAGAAACTACCCTGTGAAATTTTTATTGCGCCAAACTTCCTTGTATTTTCAAAAATCCTGCAAAAAAAAACCCAATTTATAAAAAATAGGTCGTTTTGGATCGACATATTTCAAGAAACTATTTTTAAAATACTTCAAGTTGGTCCCTATAATTTTACGTGATATATTTTTAAAATTATTTCTTGAAATATGTCGATCCAAAATGATATATGTTTTACAAATTTGATGTTTTTTGCAAGGTTTTTAAAAACACAAGGAAATAATAAATATTTCACAGGGTAGTTTCTTGCAGGTTTAACATAACACAGGGGAGTATCTTGCATTTTCCCCATTCCTTTGCCATGTCTCGATTATCCATTTGTTCTAGTTTTTGAAATATTTTAAATGGGAAACGACATCGTTTCGATTGTCATTGTCATGGCAATGTCCTAGGTTTAACTGTTACTAATGTGAATATTTATTCTAATTTATTACTAATATTTGATAGTCATTTAATTATTTGTAATTTTAATATAACTATTGAGATGAATGTGTTATAAAAAAAGCGTACATGGTTTAAATTCTTTGAGATCCAAATAAATAAAAAATAAAGCGGAAATTCGGTCCCTCTCTCCCATGTAGCCCTAATAACTTTCTAAGCGTGGAATTCTTAAAAAGCACCCAGGGTCAATCTGTCTTTTCAGGTCCGCATAGCCGTCAATATTTCTGGTAATAGCCGTTGCCCAATAACCACAGATTCCTAAGAAATTCAGACAAAAAACACCACACACACACTCACTCTCTCTGTGTGCGTAATAAATCTTGATTTCAGTTTCCTTTTATTATGTCTTTTGCCAAGAAAGAGATATGACAACTCTTAAGTAAGTCCCGTCCTATGACAACCCTAAAGCAATTTTCTTTACTTGATTTGTCAAATGGGTATAGTTTCTTTTTGTGTATATATATACTGATTGAGATGTCAAAAGAATTAATCCAAATGATATTTAGGCTAAAGATGCTATCTTTCTTGTTTTATTACTAAGAATTGTACTTAATTTATCCACTTGTTTGTTTGTGTAGACTACTATATTACATTTGGATTATATTCTAACTTGAGGGTTCCTTTTAATTTAGACTTTAGCTAACATGGTTAGTTAATTTTGCTAATTGGGTGCTTTTGGGTTTGGCAGATTTTGATTGATCTATGCTCATATATAAGAACCGTTTTCCGGAATTAGTTGGTGTTTCAGGCTTCAATTTCAATTTGAGGGAATGTATGTTTCCCTGTAAATTGAAATGGACAGTTTCATGCTTGCCTGCTTGCACAAAATCCATTAATCTAACTGGAATCGAGAAAGGTATGTTGAATGCTTATACGTGGTGTATGTAGTATAGCTTGATTGGTAGCTGTTATACAATAAATGGTGAAAATATTAATTAAGTCTGTATTGATAAGGTCCTAATATTTTTGCTTCCGTTTGTTTTTGGAAAATTCTTTTTTCAAACCTGACTTGGCCAAACCCATCCGACCACAAAGCAAGTCGCACTTGCATTGAGATTGGTTACTCTCCATTTAATAAAATCCGGTTCCAGGTAGAATTTCACCTTGTTTTGACACGTAGTTTTATGTAAGAGTTGAAAAAGTGGAATTTTTGGTTATTTTTAAATTTACCTCAAAAGTTGTGGCTGCGAATTACTTGTGATATCATCTTTTTATGTGAGAGTGGAGTTTTGGGGGGAAAAAAATCTACTTTAGGAAAGGAAGTTTGTTTTTTTAGAGATTCTAAAATGGTAATAAAAAATATTGGGACAGAGGGAGCTTAATTTTTGAACTTGTGTATGGGTCGACCACTTCATTTATCAGCACTGCCAAACAAGAGATAGATGTTGATAAAATACTTGATCTCACTAAATTATTTGCTACCAAACGTGTTATAAGTAGATTCTGATATCAAAAGTTAGTCAAAGATCTTGCTTGGTTCATACTTGTCTATGTTTGGCTCATTATAAAATATGAGTTTCTCAGGGATTTTTCCTCATTAATGTTTAGGTTCTGGAGATAGGAAGCTATTATCATCTCAGGTTCTGGAACAGATGGATAACAATACGACACTCGAAAATGATAAACAGAATTTGCATTTTCCATCTACATATGATGCTGCTATGGAGGCACTCTCTTCTCTCATTTCTGGCAAAAAACGTGGAGATAAATCTAAAGTAGATGGTAAATATGACAAATTGGACAGGATGTTGATGTACATTAAGGTAATACCCTTGACTGAGTTCATTCTTTAACTTGATTTTAATTGAATTATTACCAATTAAAATTTTCTTCTGATACTTTTAGAGTGAAAGATTCTTCTTGTCAGTTCTTTATGTTAATATACTTTTCCATAGAATTCATTATTTTTTTGACTTATATTAAGTAAAGAGGCAGCTGAAACCTAACTTCTCATTCTAAAACCTCTTACTGGGAACTATTTCATTGTATTTATACATACATCCATGGTAATGCTGTGCTTTTTATGAGTACAAAAGATGTCATGTTTAACTTTTATCTTTTGTTTATGGTTCGATTATTATTACTATTTTAGTCAAGAAATTACACAATTGCACATGTAATAACCTAGAAGCTAATGATAATTGCGTGTTGTTTTTGCAGATTTTGGGTTTGGAAGAACATATAGCTGGCCTTAGAATTATCCATGTTTCCGGAACTAAAGGAAAGGTATTACTGCTATAATTGTAAATACACATGTGCTCGGCAAGTTTAATGAACATTAAAACTTTTGTATATAGTTTCGGTGAAATTCTGGAGTCAGTATGAAATCTTAGAACATCACTTATTCTCTTATTTCAGGGTTCAACATGCACATTTTGTGAGGCAATTCTGAGAGAGAGTGGATTCAGGACTGGACTATTTATTTCTCCTCACTTAATTGATGTGAGAGAAAGATTCCGTCTAGACGGGTTAGCATTTATTGTTTCATATCAATTATTTGTCCAATAATGACTAAAAATAGATTACTGCATCCATACATTGATAACCAACTTTCGTGGCTTCTGAACTCTTTGTGCCCCATTGACATGGTTGAAATCAGTGCCTCTTGGTCATAATTACGTGGCCTTTTTGTCTACTTTGCTTTGATTACTTGCCTTAGTTTCTGAGAGTACTTGGCCTTTTTCTTGTTGAAATATTACTGAATGCATAAACGCCCTTTTGTTAGGTTATAATATAGTTGATTGTCGAAATTCACCATTGCCATGCACTAAATGATGAAAAGGCCTACTAGTTCCTCTCTTCTGCTTCTGCTTCTGCTTCTGCTTCCTGTAATATTTTATAGTTACTTTTTGACGTACATAATTCTAGTTTATGTTTTACTATTTTAGGTACCTCCTGTTAGATCTATATCTGGGAAGTTTATTTAAAAAATATGACATTGAAAATCATGGAAATAATTTGTATGAATTGTTCAAAGCCAACGTTGTTAAGATATGCTAAAAACCTGAAAATTTTGCAAGTAACTTTTTTTCCCCCCTTGTTTTCTTCACTCGCACTTCAACTTATACCTTTGAACATATTGCTGCCTCAAGAACCTGTCAATAAATCTCTATTAGTTGACAATTTTCCGCATAGGGTAGTCAAAAATATGTCTGTTCTTCTTGGAGTTCTGTAATTGTACACTAACGATCCAAATATGTTATTTTGCTATGGTTAAAATGTAATATTTCTCTATGTAATTTTCCTACTCCATGATTATATATATTTTTAGGAAAACTAAGGATTTTTAGAATTCATCTGTTTTGTTCCTTAATTCTGTTTTCTCTAATAGGTTGGATATATCCAAAGAAAAGTTTCTACATTATTTTTGGGAATGTTGGCATAAGCTGAAGGTATACTTACACTCCTATAATTCCTCTATCTTTTTCTTCTGATTTTGAACCCGCACCCCCACCCCCCACAAACCAAGAAAAGAAGTTCCTTTTCTCGGTTGTCTTGTTTTTAATTATTTACTTTGTTACCATAAAATAGGAATATAAATGGTAAGGTATGTGATGTACCTTAATTGCCAGCTATTCATTTGCCTAATCATGGAAAATTTATTTGCAGGAAAATGTCTCAGATGATTTGCCTATGCCTCCATTATTCCAGTTCCTCACTGTGTTAGCCCTTAAAATTTTTGCATGTGAAAAGGTTCGCTATATATTAGTATTCACTATCAACTTTTGAAGCCATATTGTATATGTACTTCGTATAATCCAATATTTTTAATTATAATGTATTTAACAGGTTATCGTGTTGACAGGTAGATGTTGCTATAATTGAAGTTGGTCTTGGAGGGACAAGGGACTCAACCAATGTGGTACAATCTCTATCTTCATTGCTCGATTATTTACATAGTCAAATTTGTGAAACTTTTATTGCATGATTTTATATATCTATTAAGTGACTGAAACAATAGCCCAAATTCATTTTACTTTTTTGTTGGCAAGAAGGCTAAACTTAAGTATAAATTGAGCAGATCAAGGATCCTGTTGTCTGTGGTGTTAGTCCACTTGGCATGGATCATATGGAAACATTAGGTTCGTTTTCTCCACTTCATAAATTACTTGATCCAGGCTAGTTGTTAATTGATGATGGTTAATTTTTTTGTGCCTTGTACTAATACTCAGGAGATACACTGCAGCAGATTGCTTCTCATAAAGCTGGAATTTTTAAGGTAGAAATGTTTTTATTTTTTTGCAGTTATGTTTTTCAAGTATTTTAACGATATGGATAATGTCTTCTTTGCCCCTGAAAGCCTAATGTCCCTGCATTCACGGTACCACAATCATCTGAAGCAATGGATGTTCTTCAAGAGAAGGCCAATGATTTGAAGGTATCTCAACCTTCTTTCTTCTTTATATGATGTATTTCTAGTTTGTGAGATGGCTTCCTTAATTGCTATAGATTAATGAAATCTTGGAACTTACAGAATTATGTATACCAAATAGTTATTACTTGTTGCAGATCCCTTTGAAAGTCCTTGCCCCACTTGATCATAGAAAATTACAAGGAACGCCACTGAGTTTGTCCGGTGATCATCAATTCACCAATGCTGGCCTTGCTGTTGCCCTTTGTAAAAGTTGGCTCAAGAGTACAGGAAACTGGGAAAAGCTATTCCAACATGTAAGTTAGAGTTCAACTTTGTTAGACTTTCTTTACGTAGATGTTTATCCGAGTATCTTGTAAAGTTACCGAAATTATGGAATTTCTAGTCTTGATACATACTTGGGACCAAAAGTGTGCAAAATATTTTAAAAAATTGAATTAGTTAATAATTCAAATTTGTCAATTATCTACGATACATTCAAAAATGTCCCCCAGGACTTGGTGTTCAGCACTTTTGGTCCCTCATTTTACAAACTTGCACTTTTGGTCCCAATCCTTAAAAGCATGTAGCACTTTTGGTCCCTCGCTTTACAAAATGGGACTTTTGGTCCCGGGTTTCCTGTCTGTTTAGCACTTTTGGTCCCATAGGATTGTCCCGATTTTGCTATTTGGGTTCCAAAGTGCAAAATATTTCAAAAAATTAAGACCCAAAGTGCCGAATGTCCAGTCTTGTGGGACTAAAAATGCAATTTATCCTTTTTCAATCATGAAACTCAATATTTTAAATTTAAATCAATTTAAATTTATAGTTTCTTTTATTTATATTCAGGCTGATTATGAAGACGATTTGCCGGAACCATTTCTAAGGGGTCTTTCAAGTGCTCGTCTTTCTGGGAGGGCTCAGGTTGTGTACGACTCTCCTTCAGGGGACCTAATCTTCTTCTTGGATGGTGCTCACAGTCCTGAAAGCATGGAAGCTTGTGCTAAGTGGTTCTCTAGTGCTGTCAAAGAAGGTGGTCATAATGACCATTTACCAATTCCGTCTTGCTCTTCAGAGCTTCAAACTTTGGAACAAGTTAGGAGTAACGGTCACGTACAACTAGGAACCAATAAAATCTCCAAACAGGTAACATTATATATCTAACGATTCTTGGACATGGATGCAAGTAATCATTCAAAAATCGTTGTTATGCTCCAGATTCTCTTATTCAACTGTATGGATGTAAGAGATCCTCAGATTCTTCTTCCAACACTTGTTGATACATGTGCTTCCTCAGGTATTAGGCATATATCTTGTCGTATCTTTATAGATAATAATTTACTTCTTTTAATAGCAATAGTTTGGTTTCACATCAGTTAACTTTTTAGGCCTAGTTTATTGTCCATAGTTTTTCTAGTTTTGTCCTCTTATTTTTCTTTACATTCTTTTCACGTGTTGGTTAAGTTGTTATTGTTGGAGTATTTTCAAAAATAGAAGGGTCTTTGTCCCACATTGGGAACTTAAGAATTTTGTACTCTCTTTAAGTGTAGGCCTTCCGAGAGTATTCTTGAAAAAGAGTGGATACTATACCAAGTTTGAGTTGTGTTATTGTAAATTTATATTTATACTTCTTTGACATGTGCGCTTGCGCTAAAATAAGGTTCTATACTCCTAAACTCGATGTTATTTTCTGTTTTATTTTAAACTCAGATTTTGAATATTTGAAATGTCAAAGATATAGTCAAATTGTTGTGTCTTTTGGTAACAAATACAATGTTATGAAGAAATGTGCCTCTCCAAAATTATTTTAAATGGGTTTTTTTATTTTTTTTAGTTTTTAATTACTGAAAAATAATATCTTCTTCTCCAAATAACTTATACTATAATTTGCGGCAAGATACTCTAGAAGTTTATACAATTTTGCCATTTTCACGAGTGCTCTTTGGTTTGATTCTGCTAGTAACATAATCTAACAACGAGTTTTATATTATCCTAAAGGTTATTTGTAATCCCTATTGCATACCAAGCGGTGGAAGCAAAAATAAGTCTTATAAAGAAGTGGCAACACGCCTTGAAACCAATCTGCATTTCAATTTTCCGTTTGTCCTACCATTTCTTTTTAATCAATTTAGACTTAATTGTGATGCCTTTGTTGTGGTTAAGGTACTTATTTCTCGAAAGCTATTTTTGTTCCGAGTATCTCAACTTACAATAAGGTGACGTCTGCTTCCTCGCCCGTCCCTTTAAACATCCCTTCCAAGAATTTGACGTGGCAGTTTAATCTCCAAAGAGTATGGGAAAAGATCATTCATGGAAAAGGTAATCGGACTCTTTTTTTTTTTTTTTAAACAAAGTGTAACTTTCTAACTATATCTTGTTGCTTTGCCGATTTAGATGTCCATAGCAAGAATTTTGAGATGGCAATTCCAGAGAGCACACCACCCCATGGGTTCATTCACGAGGATCCATCCAATTGCAGTGCTGTCGTTTCTTCACTGCCGTTGACTATAAATTGGTTAAGGGATTATGTTAAACAAAATCCTTCTTTCAGAATTCAGGTAAATATTCAAAGATCTGGTTCAAAAATTAAATTTTTCATCGCTTATTTGGTTCTTTTACAATGAAAAGACACAATACTCGGAAGTGCTGATTGTTGTACCTTTATACCAATTCTTGATTTTAAGGTTCTTGTGACGGGATCTTTACATCTGGTCGGAGATGTATTAAAGCTACTGAGGAGATGATGATGATTTGGTTTGGATTTTAAGAGCTCTGATTCTTTGCCATTTTTATTGCAGTCTTCGAGATTTACATATATATAGTTGAAGAATGCCATGTGGGTAACTGCTAAATATTATTTTTCTTATGTAGAGTTGAATAATGACAAGAAGTTGTCTTGCCTGAAGTATATGATTTGATTGAGGTTTTTATAACTTGAATAAATAATTATTGTACGATGATTTTTTTGTTAATTATAACTCCATTTGATTTGACTTCACTTGACTCGTTTAGGCTTTTTCGTCTTTGTGCTTTAGCCTTTATATATATATATGATTGTAACTTGTATCTAGTGTTGAAATAAGCAGCATATATTATGCTAATATTTCCAACAAACAAACATAAATAACAAGATTGTTGTTGTTGTTGTTGTTGGGGGGTATATCAAGATTGCTGTTGTTGTTGGGGAGGGGGGGGGGGGTATATAACATTGCTCTTCTGACAATTTGCTCTTTTCAGTTATCACCTCTGAATGAATGTCCTGTTTGTCATTCAAACGAGAGAAATGAAAAAGAATGTTTATCGATTGAAATGTGAAATGAATTGTGTTGTTTTGAAATGTGAGATGAAATGTGTTTGTAAAAAAATATCAATTAGACACATATGTCAAATCATATTTGTTATGTGAGATAAATTGTGTAAGAGATAGGTTACTTTATGTCAAATCAAAGTAGTGTTTTTATAGGTTTTGTTTAGAGATAAGAAAATTGTTGTTTGTTTGGCTTTTGAGAGAGTAGTTTGAGAAAATTAATGAATGAAAAATTTATTTCGAAAAATAAAAAACATGTTTGTTTAACACAAAAAAAATCTGGAAAACGCCAAACAAACAGGCCCACAAATTTTAGGAAGATTCTTCCACAAACCCGGTACAGGAGTTTAACTCCTAGACCATGTGGTCTACATTTTTTCTTCAATAAAAAATTCAATTCTCTTTATAAAATTATTATCTTATAATCATACTTTAACTCTATCAACTAACCAAATCAAACAAAGAAATGTTCATTTCATTTCAATTCAATTACGCAACTAATAAAAAATGAAAACGAAAATTCTTTATAATTAACATAATTTGGCCCAACTAAATTTAAAATTAGCAGCTTTGACTTATATAATTTTATTTTACATTAAAATTAATTGTATCGAATTATGAATAATAAGTTTTTTTTCATGTAAATAATTCAATATTTTCTATGTAGTACTGACAAAGCATATAACAATATGCATCGACTTTTATAATACCTCATAAAAATTACAAAAAAAAAGGTTAAAATGTATTAAATAAAGATTGGGTCGTTAGAGATGATTATGAACATAGGAAGCCAAGGGGAAGGAGAAGTTGAGGCCATCTCCAATGACTCATCAGCTTAAGTCCAGCTTCTCATTCACCTCAGCTTCCCATTCCCCTTAACTTCTCATTTCCATGGTCATCTCCAATGACTCAATATTCTCATTCCATTTAATTACAATTAACAGTCTTATCCACTCTCACTTAATAATAATAAGAATGAATATCATTTTTGTTCCCTCTTATGGCATGATTTTATCAATTTTGTCCCTTTTAATTTTTTTTTGGTAGTAAATGCATCCCTCTTATCAATATAGGGGCCGTTTGGTAGGACCTAATAGGGGGTATTATGTCATATTATATGTGTTAATATAGGCTAATACAATGTTTGGTGGGATTGTTCCAATACTGGGTCAAATGGATTAAATCCTTACGACCCGGTATTAAGACTAGATTATAATCCACCCAAGCATGGATGGATTAGTTAATCCGGGTGAATACGGATTCGGTGAAATGTCACTTATAACCTCAAATTTAAATTTTCAATTTTAACATATCATTAAATATCATTAATTCTTCTCAAATCTATAAAATAGAAACACATTCTACATAAGTAAATCACAAACTAAATTTTATATCAATTTACAATTAATATGGAGGAGTACGAACTAAAACATTGAACAAACCTTGATCAACTCATACTCTCATACATATTATACAAATGACTTCGATGAATTGATATATCTTAACTAATGATACTTTTGGCTAAAATTAAAATTTTCGGTTAGATTGGACATAAATTGATGATTTCTGAAAAAAAAAATATTTTTTGGGTCAAATATGACATAAATTAATGATTTTCAGCGATAATTTAAAAATTTCGGTGATAAGGACTTAAATTGATGATGACGATACAATAAATGACGTATATTGTCGAGGTACCACAATAAATAACCAATTTTGAAACACGTCCACTTTAGAGGGCCAAAAATAAAATTTTGTCTGAAATTGACGAATATTAATGTACGAATGTGTTACACTACATTGATAAGAGGGACGAATGTGTTACACTACATTGACAATAAGAACGAACCTGCTACGAAAAATTTAAGAGGGACAAACGTGTTACACTACATTGATAAGAGGGGCTAATGTAATACATTACATTGATAAGAGGGATACGTCTGTTACTAAAAATTTAAAAGGGCAAAAGTTATAAAGACAGGTCATAAGAGGGACCAAAAATGCGATTCACTCTAATAGTAATAATCGTATTTAAGATTCCATAAATCGTATTTAATTTTATATTTGTACATTTTGTTTGCTAAATTAAAATTTTTAAAAATAACTTTTAAAATATAATATTTAAAATTAAAAAAAATCAAAGTTTTAATAATAATGTTAATTAAAGTTATGTTTCTTACAATGTTATTAAATTTCACACAATTAATGTTCAATTTCTTAAATTAAAGTTAAGTTCTTTTAAAGTTTAAATTTATTAATTAAATTTAATTTAATTTTTCTAAATAAAAGTTATGTTTTTAAAACTAATTTTTTTTTACAACACACAAATTAAAGGAATTAAAAAAAAAAAAAAAAAGGATGGATGCATGGACTCAAGGGATGGGGCAACCACTGGGGAGGTGGGTGCATGGATTCAAGGGGACCTCCTCTTGTGGTCCCATTGTAGCATTGGAGATGGCCTGAGGTGAAGGGAAAACTTGACTTAGACTGAGAAGTTATTGGAGATGACCTAAGACATCTCATTGACCCTATTTACTATTTCATGTATCAAATGCAAACTTATTACAATTACATTTCTTGAAATGTTTTGACTTTCCAAAACTGAAAATGAGAGTAAAACCTACCAAATATACTGTCCAAAATAAAGATAAGGGATAATTACATCGACCTCCCCTGAGGTTTGGGCTAATTATTGCCCAATCCATTCGCAATTTCATAATTACATCCACCTCCCCCCACATTTGAAAAACCTTACAAAATGATGTGAAATGACCATATTGTCCTCGTCAGTTTTAATTAAAAATAATAAAAAAAAATCAGATTAACAAAATGTCCTATTTACCCTTGCAAGGAATAATTACATCGATCTCCCCTGAGGTTTGGGCTAATTACTGTCCAATCCCCGCGCAATTTCATAATTACATTCACCTCCCCCCACATTTGAAAAATCTTACAAAATGATGTGAAATGATACACAAAATTACAGTATTACCCATGCAATGATACACAAAATTACAATACTATCCTTGCAAAAATTAATTTTATACATAAAAAAAAAACTATAACCCTAACCCCCCCCCCCCCCCCCCTCCACCGTCCCAACCCTACAAATATCTTTCCAGGCCGTGTCGTCGGCCTGGTTCGAACCCTAGGCCTTCCAGGCCGGCGGCGCGGCCTGGGAGGAGATTTGCGGGGTTGGGGACGTCGGGTGAGGGGTTGGGGACCGGAGGGTGCGGGGTTCGGGATTGGGATGGTTGGGGTAAGGGGCTAGGGGTGGTTGGGGTGGGAGGCTAGGGATGATGAGGGTTTTTTTTTAAAAAAAATATATATTAAAATAGTTTATTGATTTATTAATATTAATATTTTTATATAAATAAGATATGATTTTAATATTATTGTATTTAAGTAAGAAATATTAAAAAAAATATTTATGATTTTATAATAACCATTTTATTAAATCGAGTATTTTTAATTTTTGTAAAAAAATTATTGATTTTATAATAACTATTTTGGTTAAAAGTTTAAGAAAAAATTTAGTAAACATGTGAGCATGTTTATAATGTCTAATAATTACTGTTCAAGTTATTTTTCTTCTCATGAATAAACGTAATTCATTAATTTATCCTTGTACTTTAATTATGAAAAAATTAAAATTATTAAAATTACGGGTTAAATGTTAAGTTGAATGTATTTACATTTTTTTATTTATGTTCTACAATATTTTTTTCTTATAATTAACCATAATTTATTTACTTTTCCTTGTACTTTATTGTAAAAGCATTATGAAAAAAAATTGAAAAAAATCATTGATGCATTATTATATTTTTATTTTAAGAATACATATACACTACTATTAAAATTCATTTATTCTTTTAAACCTAATTCATTCATTCATTCTTTTACTTTAATTAGGAAAAAAATTGAAATTATTAAAATTACGGGTTAAATGTAGAGTTGAATGTATTTACATTTTTATTTATGTCTACAATGTTTTTTTCTTATAATTATCCATAATTTATTTATTTTTCCTTGTACTTTAATTGTAAAAGCATTATGAAAAAAATTGAAAAAAAACATTCATGTGTTATTATATTTTTATTTTAAGAATACATATACACTAATAAACTAATTATAACTTTCATGTAAATTTATAACATTTGAACCCATACTTTACATATACATTACAAAGAAACCCCTCCTATGTACCAAACATAACAAGGGTATAATTGTCCAACAAAATAGCTACAGTAACCTCAAGGGTAAAATAGGAAGTTCAATAAAAAATTGACGATGATGTCATCAAAATGTAAGGTTTTCGAAACGTCGAGGGAGGTGGATGTAATTATGAAATTGCGAGTGGATTGGGCAATAATTACCCCAAACCTCAGGGGAGGTTCCTGTAATTATCCCTAAAGATAAATATTCTTTGAAATTTTTCTAGAGCAAATTGTTGTCCAAAATGTTGATTTCTTGAAGATTTCTAGCCCTAGCACAAACAACGGGAAAATAAGAAAAAATTGTATAGCTACTGTAAAAAGAAAAGCGGGAGTTTGATTTTATTTTAACCTTTAGTTAATTTTTTTTTATTTTATTTTTTTTATCTATTATAAGTTACCTTCGTTGTTTTAGTTAAAGTTAGATGATGTGAAGTTACATTTGGATATTTTATTAGAGAAGAAATGTAGACCACATAGATGTTAAACTACCGGGTCTGTGGAAAAATCTCCCCAAATTTTAGAATACTATTGTGGTATTCCTTTTGCATCTAGTCATCTAGATTGATGTAATACATTTGGTGTCAATTAAAAAATAATTAATTTATTTGAATACTAATTGGATAATTATTATATAACACCACAATCATTAATATTTAAAAAGCACATTATAAATTTAAAAAATTCAACTTGATAAAACACTTAAAAAATATAAAATTTTGACTTCACACTGTAATTAGCTAAAGGAGTATATTATTTAAGTACTTAAAAAAATTCAACCATAGTGGATCAAAAAAAAAAAAAATTCAACCATATGGTTATTTGTGTACGAATGATACCTGATGGAGGCAAAAATAAACAACTAATAGTTAATGGGAAAAATGTGTAATTACAATAACTGAAAGGACCAAACTGAAACTTACACATGAAAACTTAACGACAATAAAACTCTAATTAAGAGCTTCAGTTTCAAGTTTCAACTCATCTCTCTCTCATTCACACACAGTCACACTTAACACAGAGCCCTCTGCATGTAAAACACACACACACACAAAATTCTGTACTACTATATTAATGTCCTATCAGAATTCAAATTCGAATCGAACTCTAAAATGTCGGGTCACTTTACGGGTCTCAGACCCACCATATTCTTCACTTTCCTCCTCCTCTCCCTAGGACTGATTGCTTTTTTTCTCCAATTTCCCGACCCGAAAACCCGGTTTACAGACACCAAGGACGACCCAGTAACCAAAATGGGTTCGGGCTTACCCGGACCCGTTCGCTCCTCGTCCGTCGACTGTGCGGGATTACTTGGTCAGAGTGGCAAGGTGTCGTTTCCTTATTTCAGAAACTGGAAGTTCGATTTCGGGTCGGATCTTAGCCCAAAGGTACCTTTTTTTTTTCTTTTACTTTTTTTATTATATGTTTGTAGTGGTGGCATCATGTTTTGGAAAGTCAATTTGGTTTTTTTTGGCAGGTTTTGTACATTATCTATTGGATTTAATGCATGTTTATATATCCCCTCTTTGTATATATAAGAGTGTAAACGAGTCGAGTTGAGTTGAGTCAAGTAGTATATAATCAAGCTTGATTTGATTTGATTTGATTTTCTTATTTAAGCTCGAAATTGTGTTTGACCAGATTTGACTAATAAATGAACCTTATCAAACGAGTTTTAGTCGAGTTGAACCCGGATATCATATGATATGTTTAATTATATTCAAAAGTTATCAATTGATAATGTTGTTCAACCTTGTTTGATTTTAAGCTCTATCTATATATACTAAAAATAGTATCTTTACAAATTTGTAGAGTTGTTTGTTACAAGAGGTAGATTTATTTTATGAATTTGATATCTCTTGATGTTATTGTTGAGAGTAATTTCTAAAGTTTCTTCCATATGTTCTTATTTCCAATATTTATCACGGCCTCAATTTATTACGTACTATGATTTTATTTTCGCTATTATTATGAGTGTTGAATGTTTAACATTGTTTTTTGACCCTTTATTGATATGAAGTTTCTTCCAAGATTTGATATAAGAGGTCTTTGATGTAATCATTTTTTTATGAGTTTTGAGTCGCAAGAAACTTTGAGTTGCAGCATCTAGTGGCATGACTCTCAATTGGTCCTGTTTTATTTCGAGTTCTATTGAGTTTAATTTATCGGTTTATATGCTTATGATGAAGTTATTAAACTATTTCCATAACAGTTATTATATAGTTACATAGTACTATGATTTTTATGTGATACATCATTTGATACCTTGTCCGATATTCTTACAATTTTGTTGTTACGTCAGATATCTATCACTTCGACTACTTCCGGTGGTATAGAGCAGATTCTACCCTGGATATTTTATCATAAGGTTATTGGAATATCGAACTTTTTTCTTTTCGTGGAAGGGAATGCTGCATCTGTT
Organism: Penstemon newberryi var. newberryi; assembly: GCA_030819805.1. Classification (NCBI taxonomy): domain Eukaryota; kingdom Viridiplantae; phylum Streptophyta; class Magnoliopsida; order Lamiales; family Plantaginaceae; genus Penstemon; species Penstemon newberryi. The sequence continues at coordinate 33,061,887 of JAUALY010000003.1, read as the reverse complement.
GCTACCTATAAAGTCCTACAATCCATCAAGGTATGTAATTACTATTAATGTAATATAATTTTGCTTTTTTTAAGTATCTCGATTATGTATGTTAATTTGATATATTAAGTTCAATTTTTAGTATACGTTTCCCTTTTTGCAGGGGGTAAAAATTATTCATAGAACGCGAGATTTAGAGGAGCAACAAGCAAACAGGTGAGGCTATTCATTATTAACTTCAATTTTTTAAGTATTTTTTTTTTTATTAATTACATATCATTAGTATTTATGTCTAACATAACATTTATGATCTTTAGTCGAATCTGGAACGAAACTTGGCTTGAAGCGTTCTTTTCTAAACCATGCAACTATGAGTTATTTGTAAAGCAAACTCTCAATATGGAAACCAGTATTATCATGGCAAGGGTATGCTAAAAATGTCTCTTTTTATATATATATATATATATTTTTTTTTTTTTTTTTTGAAGTTTTAATTTGATAATCTTTTGCTTAGTGATTGTTTCATATTATTAATTAAGGAAGCTGAAATGGATTGGATAATCCATCTTGACAGTGATGAGCTTATGTATCCTGCCGGAAGTCAAGAGTACTCTGTCCGGGAACTTCTATCAGATGTTCCGGAAGATGTTGACACTGTTGTCTTCCCAAACTACGTGCGTGAGTATACATATATATACACCTGTCAATAAACGAATTTTAACGATGTTATAATTTGCATAAATGATTATAAAAATCTCTTTTTTAGGAGAGTTCTGTTGAAAGAGATGATATAAAAGAACCTTTTAGTGAGGTAATTCAATATTATTATTTGCATATATAGTCGAATTTTATGTTTGTATTTGAGACGGTGGAATTTTGTTGTTGTTTTAGGTGACGATGTTTAAGAAGAATTTTGACCATCTATCAAAAGAAACTTATTTTGGTTATTACAATGAAGCATCTCAGGGTAATCCAAATTATTTTCTAACTTATGGTAACGGAAAATCTGCTGCTCGAGTTCAAGATCATCTGCGTCCTAATGGTGCACATAGATGGCACAATTATGTGAAAAATCTGAAGTATGGTGATTCTTTGTTATATGTTCTTATTCACATTTTCAGATATCAAACATGCTCTTTTTTTTTTTGGTAAATTTATCAAACATGCTTTAAATTCAATATTCTTTGTTATTAATTTTGGCTTTGAGCTTGGTTCCAAAATAAAGGCAAAATTGCATTTCTAGCACACAAGACTGGGGTGGCACTTTTGGTCCCAACGTTACAAAATTGGACTGTTGCACTTTTGGTCCCCCAGTTTACAAAATGGCAATTTTACTCAAATTTTCTAAACTAGGTTGCACTTTTGGTCCATAAACAGTCTCGATATGGCGTATATGGTCCCATGAGACTGTCTCAGTTTGCACTTTTGGTCATAAATTGGATGAAAAAAGAGGCGATGGGACCAACGATGCAGAGTATTTTAGAAATTGGGACCCTGAAATTTTGTTACGTGTGGGACTAAAAGTGTAAAGGGTCCAGTCTATTGTAACTAAAAATGCAATTTTTCCGACCATAAACTTCTACTATATTATGGATACACATGATTTATGCTTCTTCTTTTTTCTTTTGCATAGTGAGATCAAATTCGACGAGGCTGCTGTTTTACACTATACTTATTCAAAGTTTTCGGATTTAACTTCGAGACGAGATCGGTGTGGCTGCAAACCTACAAGAGAAGACATCGAAAGATGCTTCATGTTAGACTTTGATAGGAATGTGAGTTTTTCAAGAAATATTTAAACTTGGATTCTTTCAACTGATTCGTTCAATTGTGAGTTTACAATAATTGTAAACAATTGATTGTACATTTGAAATCATGTCTACCAACGATTCTGAATTCTATGCGCAGGCATTTGTGATTGCTTCAACAAGTACTGAGGAAGAAATGCTTGATTGGTAATGATCATTATAACAACTCTCAAGTTTGATTGGACTTTAAAAAGCTCTGAAATCGTCGTGTTTCGTTTTGCCTAGGTACCGTGACCATGTTGTCTGGACCAACAAAGAACTGAAGTTGAAATTGTTAACGAGAGGAATCTTGACACGAATATATACTCCAATGGTATGTGCATACGATTAGCATGGTGATATTATTTATTTATTTTCTTATATGGCAATGCTTATTCGATCGTGTTTTCAAAGCCTTAAAAAGATTCTGTAATTGTAGGTAATTATTCAAAGCTTGAAGGAATCTGGAGTTTTCAGTTCTGTCATTGCATCAGCACAGACAAATATTTCAGATTCAGACAACAAGAATCTAATGTCTTCTGAGAATGTTAACAAATCATGGAATTCTAATTTGAGGAAGATAGGCGAGGGTCGAGGCAGGAAAGTTCTAGAATTTTCAGCAGTTAATTCTCATGCTGTTCCACCACAATCACTCCCTGGCTTGAATGATATTCACCTTCATATTTAATACAATGTACATAAACAATGTGGTTTGGATTTTCTAACAATATTTAGTTTTTTTTTTTTTTTTTTTAATACGAATCGGTGCAACGAAGGATTCAATCTCAGCGGACAGTGACAACATATTTAGTCCTTGTTTTTATGGCTTGTTTAGTACAATTTTTTGCCTTTTTAGTTGACAAAGTCTTATGAGATATGATCAATTCTCCTAAACTAGTTTGAACTAATTTGGAATTTGTTATAGAGTTTATGTTGATGCAAGTCATAATTAGTTGAAATGATAACTTTAATTTTTTTAAAAACAAAACGGAATGGCACGAGCTAACCTGGTTCTAACATAAATTACTTTCAACTTAATTAAGATGATCCATATCTGATCCGTCAATCTCACCACAAATTATTATGTCATTACATTTAAATTTCAAACAATTATATTAATTATAATATTAACTAAAAGTAGTACATCTATTAAAGCATAAGAAGTTTGAATATCTGCTGGCGCCATATTTTCTTGGCGGTACACAGCACAGCACAGCACAGGCAGCAGCTAATGCTAATGTACGCACCACCGCCCCCTTTGTTTAACCTGCGCACTACCCTCCAATGCTTCCAGCTCTCAAGCTAGGGTTCCGCTATTCAACCCTCTAAAGGTACATAATAAACAACTCAGTAAATTATCTAATAACGGCATTCGTAATTTATTTTCACATTTAATTTTTTTTCGCAGTTTTTCTGCTGTGAATTTTTATAAATTCCCGAATATTTCCGTAAACCTAAAAATGGGTTCCAACAAAAGAAGACTCTGCTCCAACTCATCAAACAATGATGTATCAAAACCTCAGAAGAATGCTACAAAGGTCTGATTTTTTTTTTTTTTTTGGCAATTAATGCATAAATAGTTTTAAGTCTGAGTATTTTGATTTATGAGTATTCATTTTGGTTGAACGTAGGAAGGTGTTAAAAGAAGTGAGACCTATGGGGATGATTGTGAGAATACAGAGGAAATGACTCTTCAACAGGTTAAATCAAGATTGAGGTAAATATTGAGTTTTTTTTTTTTTTTTTCACTTTAATTTTCATGAATTTTGATATTTCGTTGTTAGAAACTGCTGAAAACAATAGCAATTTTAAATTTGGTTATGTCATTTAATTTTCTAAATTAAAGGAATTGAAGCCAGTCGGCCATTGGACCCCTTCAGCCCTGTCTTTCTAGAAGCAAAAGTGCGAAGAAATCTGTTGGTAGATGTGTATAGAATGTTTTAGAAGCTTGAGTTTTTAGCATCTTTCAAATTAAAATGACATTTCCATACATTTCAAATTATAAAAACGAACATTGAAAACATCAAAATGTGTTTTTTTTAAAATAATTAAGAAAAATTGTATTTCAGAAACATTTATAAAGTAATCCTAATCAACTGCCAGCAACCTCCACACAAATCTCTACATTCCAAAAAAAACACTACTTCAAAATTTATGGAATATAAATAATTTAGTAATACATAACTAAGAAATTACTAAACAACTCAAGTTTTGCCTTTTCTCTTCCGTAATCCTTTTTCCACGGATAATTACTCCTCTCTTTGTGCCCAATTCCTCTTACTTTGTCCAACATAGGTGCATGATTGGTAAGATTTTTTTGCTAATATTGCGGTTGTGGTGGCGGTGAAGTTTGTGGATATGAGAGTAGAGGGGGACTGGTCTCCATGTGTTGGGGGAGATATGATCTAGGAAAATCCACTTCAACTCTCTTGTGAAAGATGCGATGGCATCCACACACACCACACACCATGGCCTCTATGGTTCCATTTGGGCCACTAGCCAGAAACTGACCACAACCATCAGTGAAACAACCATTAGCTTTGGCTGCATGATTGTGGAGGCACTCCTTATACATCACAAGGATTTCAACCTTTGCTCCATGGAGGTTATAATTGGTGGCCATGTAAAAAGAATTGAGAATGTAAGTGGTGTAGGTTCTGATCAAGAAAATTTGTAATTTCTGTGCAGTGGTGGTGGTATTTTAAAGAAGGAGATGGTATATATAGGCTGTCAAGCAAACAAATGTTACTGACCCTGGAAAAGCATAATTAATGATTATTTTTTTCGCATATTTGTTGCCCAACCTTTGAGCTTATCTGTTGGAATTAATAATAAAAGCATGATGAATGTGGTTAGTCACGGGCTATAATATAACGAGAACAACGTTATTGACATACCGTTTCGAGATTAGTGCAATTACTAGGTGTGCTGTATTTTCCAATTTGCAGGTTATTTCCCGATTTTGCGTAAAGAGATAAGACCAAATTAAATTCTATCAAATTTTAGTTGGATTTTGTAAAGATGCTTTGGAGAATTTAATTGGGGGATTCTAATATAAGATATCTTGAGTTTGGCCTCCATTAAGATACCCTTGCATCGAGTCACGCGTGTCAAATTTTTATTTTATCTTAAAATGTTTATTTTTCAAAAGACATAAATACCCTCCTATGGTCATCTAATTTTCTTCACTTGCCCCCTTAAAATTTTACACCTCAATGGAGATGGGGAGTTCAAGGCCAACAATGGCAGCGCCACTGGCTGCCGGACGTGGAAAGGCTGGTTACGGCTGACAATCGCCTTAGTGAACGACTGTCGCACATACGAAGATCCGTCGACTATGCAAACGACCCTCGCACAGGCGACGACTGCCTGTGAGAACAACTGTTGGTGCTTCCGCCGATGTTTACGCCTTTGGATACATATCAAACGTTTTATATAAGTTTTGCAGTTTCAATCATTGAACATATATGAATAACTTCATCTTTAGGATATTCATGGAACTTCTTTAAGTTGTTTCTCTCTGAAATAGCTCTCAGGCTTTAACTTTGCTTATTTGTCATTCTATTTCTATGGATTGTTATCATTTTCTCCATTATTTGCTTTATTATGAATTAATTCATGAACTGGTATTTCTGACATTTTTGGAAGATCATGGCCTAGACCTTTTGCTTGATGTGTTCTGGCGGGCCAAAAATGTTGTTGAATACATTACAAGGCTAGTTTCTATGTGCACCCGTTGTCTCCACTTGATCCAAAGATAGGTGCACGACTGGTGGGATTTCGTTGATAATATTGTTGTTTTGGTTGTGGTTGTGGTTGTGGTTGTGGATGTGTGTCCAGAATGTGGTCTTCATGTGCTAGGGGAAATAGTTTTCAGGGTTGTATGATCCTGATAGATTCACTTTATTCTTCTATGAAAATTGAGATGACAGTCTTACAAAGCACACACCATGGCCTCTTCAATTTATTATGTTTTTTTCTTTCCATATATAGTATTTTCCGCGTTTTCTCGATCTCTAACTATCAAAGGTGTTGTGTTTCTTCATTATTGTGTTCTATTTCACATTTTAATGGTCGATGAAGTTGCTAGCACTACCTTTCTTGTGAAATACTAGGCTCAGATGTCGTATTATTTGCAATTGGTTTTCTGAATTACAGGAGTGGTGGAATACCTTCCAGAGGTGCTAAGCAAGAACTTGTCTCTGCCTTGAAAAGTAAAATGGATGGTATTTTTTCCTGTAGATGTGCGTTGGTGGCTAAGCAAGTTGAACGCCTTTCAAAATCTTTTTTCCTTGTGTCTAATTATCGTTATTCTGTTTTTAAATCGATTATAGAATGGTAGTTCAATATTTTTTAATGCAGGTGAAGGCTCTTCAAATCTACAAGTAATCTCTGAAGAAAAGCCGGCTCTTATTAAAACTTATTCAAAACGAAAAGCTAAAGGATTATCTAATAGCGATCTTGTTCAAATTGCAAACAATGATTCAGACATTTCTGGAGTTAAAAGGACCAAACGAAGAGTAAAGCAATCAGTGCTTGACACTATTGACATTAAAACTTCACAAAGCACGAATGAACAAGAGCAGATTATTGAATCAATTGAGATGAAAGGTGTTTCTTTTCTCTATGTGAATATGCTCATATCTTTGTATTCTTCACTCTTCACTTAAATGGTTCATACAAGCAAAGAGAAAAGTTTCATCAAAAATCACAACCTCAAATATGAAAGCTCATGCAATGTTGGTCTTTCTGTAGAAGAACCCTGGACAGTTCTTACTCACAAGAAGCCACAAAAGAGTGGACTGCCTACAACCCTTGAACTATGAAGCCCCCACCTATTGATGCTAGTACATCACATATGAAAATAATGTCTTGGAATGTAAATGGTTTAAGAGCTTTACTGAAGTTGGAGAACTTTTCTGCTTTGCAACTTGCACGTAGAGAAAATTTCGACGTATTATGCTTGCAAGAAACCAAAATACAGGCATGTGCTTATTTTGTTTGTTTTAAGTGTAAGAGGGCAGCTTGACTTTTTTTCTGTTTATATGAGGTTACACTTCTGGGATAAGGAATTAAGGAGACTTTTGTGGCATTACCTCGTCATTGATTGGAAATTCTATCACTTTGTGTCAAGAAATCATTGTTTGAAGTAGGAACATACTATGTATGAAGTATTTGGTGTTCTCTACTCATTTTCACGAGAGTGCTAACTAAACATATGCTTTGATATCTCTCATTTTTATCCTTATGTTCACTGATGTATATACCCACCAACACACATTTCCACTGTCATATTTTTATTTTGTGTGGTCAGGATCTATAGAATCTTTCATATGGACACGTTGATTATAATGTAGAGCATGTTTGTTTGTAAATTGTATATCAGAAATCAGCAGTAGTTAGTAAGTTGTGCTTATTTTAATGCATGAGAATGATAATTCAAGTCACAAGGTTAACTACTCTCATATTGATGAGAAGGAATGGCACATGATATTAAGATATTTTAAGTGAAATACATAAAGAAAATTCCAATGCAAACTTGTAATATAAATTGGTCTACAAGATTAATAGAGAAAGAACATCACCATACACCTAATATTTAAATAGTTATCTTACACATTCAAAAATTAGGACTTACAGAGTTTTCAATAGTGCGCACAAATACTAATTAGCTGCATATTTGATTTAATCTTTATGCTCTTGAAATTTTTATCACACTTAAAGGTTCTTAGAATTCCTTTTAAGCTGTTATCTGGTCAGGCAAATTTTAACATTTTTGTATGTTTTTAATCTTCACTACCTCAAGCAGGAGAAACATGTTGATGCAACATAGTCTACTTGAAGGTTACGACAATAGCTATTGGGCATGTAGTGTGTCTAAACTGGGGTATTCTGGCACAGCAATCATTTCAAGGGTACAATGTTTTTTTCTTGCTCTTACCTAAAAATGTTTTGCATGATGGCTGTGGTCCCCCAATGAAAAGTTGTTGGTCCCACCCCTACTTCTATGTGGTGTTTCATAAACCTTACAATGAGTTCTTGAGCTTTCTTTAGCATACAATCAGACTAGTAGTTTTATTGACAAATTCATTTGATTGTGACATACGCAAGTCATTGTACTGAACAATTCATTCTTTTGGCAGGTCATACCACTCTCGGTAAAATATGGTATGGGCATATCAGATCATGATACTGAAGGAGCCTTGTGACAGTGGAGTTTGATAATTTCTACTTATTGTGTGGCTATATTCCTAATTCCAGTGATGGCCTTAAACGCCTGGTATATGCACTCTTCATATGTACCAATTATTCCAACCTTCAAGAGTATTATGTTATTGCATAACTGATAGCATTCCTTTTTCTAGTCATACAGGATTACACAGTGGGATCCTTCTCTTAGCAACTACATGAAAGTAAGTCTCGTCGGTTTTATTGTTGGGTGTATGTTCAGGACCTGCTGTCATCCCCTTCCATAATAGCTTGCCATACAACTAGTTTCTTGTTTGGTACACCGTTGTACTATAGTTTAGAAGATAGAATTATATGCCACAAAAATCAAAGAAATGCCCTTATTCTTAATTTATTATAGATAGCTTCACATTCTTATGTGGAGATTAGGTTTCTATAAAATACAAAGATTCTCAGTACTGACTGCAAGGTTTTTATCTTTTCGTCGAGATTCTACATTTTTTTGGTTATTGAGAGTAAATTTTCACGATTCTTTCATTACATTGAAATAACATCATTTCCTTTTCCTTTTCCTTTTCCTTTTCCTTTTCCTTTTAATGGGGAGTGCTAATTGTTCCTATGCTGATTCTATCTTGTGACTGAATATTGTCTATAAAATGTGTGACAATCTGACTTTACAAATTAGTGCATTATTAATTTTTTCTTTTCTTTTCTCCTTTTGCAGTATGGTCTGGTTTACTTGTTCTAAATTTTTTTTTTCTTTAGCAAGAACAAGCAAGAGCTTCTGCATCTTACGACAAAGAACCATGGTTTCTTGTATTTTTGAAAATGTTTTCACTTTAACAAAGAAATCTTTTTATTTCTGTTCTACTATTTCTCTTTAAATCAATTAAAGTGGAGAGAAGTTTCGATTTAATAGGGATAAGTTTTGTTATTTCTCCATTTTAGATTTTTCTTATGCATTCTGGTGAATTTAACAATGAGAAGCAGATGCAGATTAAAACTATCTGTTGCCATTATGCTTCACAGGATCTAGAACGGTCCAAATCTGTTGTTCTGACTGGAGACTTGAACAGTGCTCACCAAGAAATAGATATTTATAATCCAGCAGTGAGCAAACTTAAATTCTGAATTATCTAATTCCACTTTCATTTTTTATCTAACTATCAATTCAGAATTCCTGATTGTCTCATTATCTTTCAGGGAAACAAAAGAAGTGCAGGTTTTACAGATGAGGAAAGACAATCCTTCCAAACAAACTTTTTGGAAAAGGGTTTCGCTGATACCTTTAGGAAACAGCACCTTGATGTTGTTGGATATACGTAGTGGGGTTACAGGCATGGCGGCCGAAAAACCAACAATGGTGAATTGCAACCTATTTAAAAATTTATTGGGCTCTCGACACTTTTGATCCAGCGCTCTTCAAAAATGCACTTTTGAATTAAAAATTTTAAAATATTTTGCACTCTTGGTCCCATTGCTCCCTTTTCCATCCAATTTTTGTACTTTTCGTCCCATAGAATAGCATCTCTTTTGACACTTACATTGTATCACTTTTGGTCCCAAATTGAATGAAAAGATGGCGATAGGACCAAGCGCAAAACATATTTAAAGTTAGGACCAAAAATGCAATTTTATAAATTACCAGGACTTAAAGGGCATGCGGAACTATTGTCTTATATGCTGCCATTTTTCTGAATGGCTTAACAATTGCCTCATGTTGTAAGAAAGCATGTACTAGGGTCTCCCAGATGCTAATATGCAAAAATTGATTAGGGTGTTTGCAAATGCTTTTGGAAGCTAAAAAACAGTTGCTTAAAGTAAAAGTAAAAAATAAGTACTTTTATTCAAAAGCAGGAGGTGTTTGCAAATATTTAAAAAAAGCAAGTTTAATTATTACAAAAATGCCACCTAGAAGAAGCAATGGAAGAAGCACCTCCTTAGTTGCTTCTTGCCAATCTGCTTTTACCTGCTTTTCAGTTGAAGAAGCAATAGCAGAAGCACCTACTTGCAAACACTACCAAAGTGCTTTAAGCACAAAAAAAGCAAAAAAGTACTTTTTAAAAGCCCTTGCAAACACCCCCTTAGTGGGTTAAGGTCATCAACTAAACTAATAATACCTTATTGGGCTTTTCTCTTGTGTTGCTTACTTACCATGGATTTCAAGAGACAATGCTTTCTTGTTGTCCTAACATTGGTATTTTTTTCATGTTTCTGTTTGAATTAGGATGGCGGCTCGACTATTATTAGAATTCACCACATGGATTGGGCTAAGTCCACTTACATGGCTTGGGCCTAACTCAACCTCAAAAGCTAGCTTGTAAGGTGAGGATTGCCCAAGACCTTATAAGGTGAACTTAACTATTGTTTTCAACCAATGTGGGACATTTAGTCTCAATACTCCCCCTTCACGTGTGGGCGGGCTGAATGTGTGGGTGAAACAAGCCCAACACGTGACATATTAAAGCCCAACCTTGCGGATTGCGACATGTGGGCCCCAACACATGAATAATGACCTTCCAGGACTTTGTTAACTGGACGAAGAATGACAACCCAGGCCTTTGTTATCTGGGGGAAATGTGTGGGTGAAGAATAATCCCATCATGCGAACAAGGAGGAGCCCATCACGGAAGGAGGTGGCCCACTTCAACCTGGGGCTCTGATACCATATTAGAATTCACCACATGAATTGGGCTAAGTCCACTTACATGGCTTGGGCCTAACTCAACCTCAAAAGCTAGCTTGTAAGGTGAGGATTGCCCAAGACCTTATAAGGTGGAGTTAACTATGATATTCAACCAATGTGGGACATTTAGTCTCAATATTGGTTGAAAACAATAGTTAAGTTCACCTTATAAGGTCTTGGGCAATCCTCACCTTACAAGCTAGCTTTTGAGGTTGAGTTAGGCCCAAGCCATGTAAGTGGACTTAGCCCAATCCATGTGGTGAATTCTAATAACTATTTCCTTGCCTCGGAATTGATTGCAAATCAAGTATATGACTCGTATTCTCCCAGATATTGCTGCAAGTGATCATAGTCCTATTGGTCTCATTCTTAAGCTATAGGCTACTGGGAGTGATATACTGGAGTATTTCTGAATCAATTCAGGATGACATGCCTCGTTCAAACGAAATTTAATTCGCAGCACAATTGAATGAAAGAACAATCTGAATTCTACAGCTTCCAACGCTATAATCCGGTATAACTTATGGAGTTCGTTTTGGTAGTTGACACTCTAATTAGTTTTGGTAGTTTACGCTCTAGTTAGTTTTGGTAGTTGACACTCTAATTAGCAACAAGAAGTTTATTTGGAAATTTTGAAGTCTAATATCTTTTTTTAGTTTTGTATAGGTTCTTTGCAAAAGGTTTTGCACTTATTTTATGAAGTTCTTATTGCAGATTCCATGTAGTTTCATGTTTGTTTTCATTCTTTGGTAAATGCCTATATTTTCATGTTATGATTTATGAATGACATGATAAATATGTTGATGTGTAATTAATTAGATTTTCACAATTTAACAGAATCCGAACCATCAAAATCAGGAAGGAAGTTTTATTAAAATTGGAACTGAAACTTAAAATTTGGTATTAGAGTTTGTACTAGAAGCACAAAGACCATTTTATTTTGAGAATAGTACAATAACATGGGCAGCCTATGTAAAGATCAAGAAACAATTAAAAACCAACAGTAGCTTCAACAAAGTTGAGAAGATTAACTGTGCTTCTACAAGACTTATACATCCTGGAGAAAACTCTCACAACGCCGAATAGTAAATTAAATTACAAAATTCAACAAGTTAAATCTATGACTCTTTATCTTGTTTTATACAGCATCCATCAACCGTATTTGCGTTTGTGAAAAGATCACGATGAAAACAACAACTGAATCTTTCATTTATACCAGCCTGTGAGGAACCATCGTAGCAAAAAGCAGAATCCGCAGCATATGGCCTGTAGTGTAGTACCACATATATATGTCAAGTTTATTCATACTTTTTATCAGTTTATATTTTCACATGCGAAAAATAAACATTAATGATAGAATACCTGGAAGACTAATAAAAGAATACAAAGTGACTTCTCCGTCTTTTGTCCAAACTGTCTCAAAAAGAAGTTCACAAGAGTCCCATCATTTGTCCCTGTTAATAGCCCAGATTGTGGGTCGAACCTGGGGAATCAACCCAACAGATAATTTTAGCACAAATACGGAGAATAAAACGCAGGCCTAAAAAAAAAGACCTGGATAACCTACCTAGGCAGTCGATGACGTGGACAAGGTACAATACCAGCCAGCTAAGACAACATAAAAAGAACTCGATATTAATTCAAGATAATGTTCCCACATTTTATTTGCAAGTGAAGCAGAATGTGTGCCTCTTGTTTGTGTGTGTGTGTGTGTGCGAGAGAGAGAGAGAGTGAACCTGAGGGAGTGAAAGCAGGAAGTTGAGAACTTGAGGAGCAAAGAATATCAGAAGTGTTTCACTGAGAAGAAATCAGCAGAACTTAATGAGTCACTTGAAAGCTTAACTTTAGTGAATGATTCCACGGGAAGAAAGAAAGCACATATATCTAGTAAAATGACATTCAATATTAGATTGGTAAAATGACACTAAAAAGTTTATGTTGTGTTTTCATATTATAGACATTGAAAAACAATTCTGGTATTTATACAAAAACCAGAGAAAGATTTCACTAGCATATTGCATATACAACAAAGACCATATAGATGAGATGAAAATGTCAGCTCGTGCATATTTTTTTGTTAAATGGGTATTACTCACAAGGTAAAAAATGACATTCATATCCAATGAGAAAAAACTATGATCTCAATTTACAATCTTTTCCTTGACATTTGCGTTATGTTTGGTTTTCCTTGCATCAAATGATGGAACTATGAGCTTCAATTTTTTGTTCATTTTCAGTTTCTTCGTCATATTACACTTACTAAAATTTGGAAGACATTATAAGAAGAAACACACCTAAAATGGCCTAAAATGCCAGCTACTGCCATCGTCATCCCAGCAAAGTAAGTGTAGGTGTCACCAACAAAAACTGAAGATGGATACCTATCACAAACACAAACACAAATTCAATGGTTGGCAGGTAAAAGAATTCCGTTTCCATTTCCAAATAAATTTCACCATCATTACCAGTTATAAGAAAGTAATGCTAAAGAAGTAGCGAGCAACGGTTGAATAAGGTAAATGGAGAACGCATGTGCTTGTTTGTACTCAGGATCAGAAGATGCTCCGATTTGCATGACATTATGAATCAAGATCTGCAATTAAATATGTTAGATTCAAGATTTGGTAGTCAAATTAATACGAGGTATATACCAAGACATTTTGCTTACAGCACAAGCAATAACAACTGTCTGTCCAACTTCAAGGCCATTGATGCCAGCATGAATGTTAATCGAGTTTGTGCAAAATACAGCCAAGAGCCCCATATATAGCTTATATATCCACCCTGTCCACATAAAAAATGAGCTTTATACGAAAGAAGCTTCAAAGGAGAGTGAAAAGAAAAACTGTCAGCAAATTAGTAACCTAAGTCTAATATCTCTAGTCCAACGTATGGTACAAGGGGCTTTGGTATGATAATACTTGTATGTCCAGCATAGGCCATCAACAATGGGAGAGCTGCAATAGATGGCAAAACTAACTTTCTGCATTCAACATTACATAAGCTCAAACGACTATTTATAGTGGAAAATATTTAAAATTATGAAGAAAAACATCAAGAAAACTCACACTCTCCAAGGTACATCAAGGACGTCATCAACAAATCCAAGGAGGATCATGAAGCATATTGATGCTAGTGCCGCATTGTACTCAACTAGCCACTTAAGAATGAAGATAAAAGTTATAACTCTATTTATAGTAAAGCAATAAATCTCAGCTAGAGTAAAGAGTATTCATTCATATTCAAACAATCAAATGTGTAGCAAAAGTATGAAATATGAAGAGAAATGAGTTGTAATCAAGAGGTAGATATTGATATAGTACTCACATTTGAATCTGGTGTGTAGTTAAAAAGAAACAAAATGGCCACAACTAGAAAAACTATCCCTACAACAATACCCAATGATTCAGGCCTGCACAAAATGAAACACTATCAAACTTTAATAAAAAAAATCTTAGAAAAGGGAAAACACAGTTGTTCTTATTGAATGGAAATCCGTGCGCGTGCAAATAAGGCTAATCAGTAATCCAAGTTAAGCTTGCCATAGTAGGCGTAAGTCTCAAGTAGCATACTAGTATTTCAAGCCTAATTCGTTTAAGTGTACATCACCTATAGATTCTTAAGCAGAATTGCAGAAGTATATCATCATCATCATCTAGTAACCAAATTGATGTGAACTGCGAATCTAAGGATCAAGTTACAGTTACTTTGTTTTCTAATAAACTTCAAGGTAAAATGGGAAGTTTTTATCTTGGAAAAATGAGAAAAATATGAATAAACTACCACCAGGTTCAATGAGAGAAATCCGTAATTTTCATAGTTCATTCACATTCTAATTCAGATATCTGAACGACATCAAAGAAAGCTTGCACTTCATATAATGCAATGTCAGTATAGTCTGAAACCTTTCCAAATTAATATTATTAGTAGTTTAAAATTCAGTATGTATTACAAATCCTATGGGGTGTACCTTTTCTGACATCAATAGCAATTAACATTCAACTTTTAAAACAAACTATATCATGCAAATTCGAACATATGGAACATATTAGAGCATGAGATGAAATCACAAGAACATACTCATCCTCAAATCTCAAAAAAACATATCACGCCTAATCAATTCATCTAGAACATTATGAAACCCAATTTCCTACCTCATAATTCTAGAAACCCAGAAACTAAAATAAAAAAAGCAAATGAATAGATAAACTTACACTTTAATGGATCCATCAGGTGTACCTTTCTTGTTAATGTCATACCCAAATAAGTTCCTTCTCAATACATACTTGGAAGCAACAGGAATCATTCTAACTGTAATTAAAAACCCTAAAAAGCAAACGGCCGCATTGATCAAGATCGATTTTTTAAGCTCGGAATCGATTTTGTAGTGAAAGAAAATCAGGTAACAATATGGGATCGAGAATATGAGGAAGAATTTCAAAATTGTTGTGAATTTCGCAGGACGAATTGGAGGATCCGCTTGATGGGTTTCGGGTTTTGGTTTTTCCGGGTCGGGTTTCGCCGTGACCGTTGCTAAAGCTCGCTTTCTAGCTGCCATTGCTTGTGTGTGTTTTTTTCGTCTGTGTTGTATATAATATATACATACAAAAAATATATATTAAAAAAAATAAAAATATATAGTCAGAACTCTGGAAAGAAGCTAATTGTATTTGGACGAGTCGGATGAAAATTGTCATATGTGGGGACAGAGGAGATGAAGTGGCAAACCCTAGGTAGCGCAGGTGGGTGTTGTACTCTATGTTGCAGTCGTTGTACCTTGAGCTCAAATTTTGTGCATTAGGCTATCTTCAATTGTAGAGAAGCTAAAGCCTAAAGGTAAACTTAATTTTTTTTTAATCAAAATACCATTATTCAACTGTAGATGAAACTATTTAAATTTTTCCTCAATTCTCAAAACTCAATCTTTAGTAGGATTTAAGTTTTAAAAATTGATAAATATTTATTTAAATCATTTTCTATCATTTTTTAAACTTTTTCTAAATTCGTTGGACAATCTTATTCACTTATTTTCTCCAAGTACTTGTAACATGTGCTTATAATCTTCAATAATCGGCCTCATCCGATAATTAAAGTGTCAATTAGACAATATCACATAGTTAAAGTTCACATTAAGCAATATCAAAGAGAGGTAAATTGTTCATGCAACACTATATTGAACAATTTTACCATCTACACCAAATCATGATGACCAAAATTTCCGAAACCAAAAGAAAGAAAAGGAAAACAACAATTTAGTTATTTAGATTATATGAAAACCTCTATAAACTTATTATAACACAATATCAGAATATAATCTTCAAAATTTGGCGTACAATATAGGATATATAATACAATAAATCCAAATAAACTATATTCAGTGACCAGTCTAGCACTATATATCATAATAGTAAAATTTTATCTCATTCCCACATGACTAGGCCTTCATCACCTTTAGTCCCACATTTTACAAAATCGAACTCTTAGTATAATTTTCTAAAAGATTTTGGACTTACTGGTCCCATCGTCATTTTTCCATCCAACATGGGACCAAAAGTGCAAGACATTCTAAAAGTTGTAACAAAACATGCAATTTATTAAAGCACAGGACCAAGAGTGTTGAGTGACCAATCCTGTAGGACTAAAAATGCTTCTGCCCATAATTAATAGGAACCAAAGAAATGAAGCTTTTCCTACTCTGTACTCAAGAAACTGATTTCTACCGATTCCACTTTTGTCCAACTGTCATCGCAGCATAGTGATTGATACGTGCACACGAATCAAACGAATTCGGTACTCTTTTCTGATCTCTATTAGATTGTTCTTCCAAATATGTCATTTCATGTCTCCCCTCGTAGTTGTTCTTAGATATATCGTGCCTATAATGGTCGTGTCCATGAACCATTGGAGTGCCATAACTTGACATGTATCTATTAGCTTCAACTCCTCCCCTGTGTTCAAAATTATTATTGGAGTCGTAATTCCAACCCCAATTATCATCATTCCAGCCACCCTCACACGTCACATATCCGTTATTAGAATGAACGGGCCATCCATTTTCAGCCCAGTTATGTCCCGAATTGCCCCATGGATCATCAACATGATTAGTCGCAACTTGGTGTAGGTTATCTTCCATGTCCCCCCAGCCGATAGTTGCGTATTCTTGGTTTGGGAGTAGAGAATCACCGAATATTATGACAGGTTCATGATTTTCCACTGTGTCACAGATCTCATGTTCGGTTTCAAGGTTGTCTGAATTCAGCTCGGGATTGATCTCAGAATCCCAATTAATTTCGTCAATGTAAAGATCGGGATTAGGCAATGATATATCACAAGAAAGGCCATTTATTTGAGCCCAAAAACGTTTCTTAGCGTTGGAAAATGCCTCTTTCCCTGCAGAGTCGTCCCAATTTATCACATCTTCGTAGAGGTAAATAGATTTTTTTAAATACAATATTGTTTCCCAGTCGAGTGAGCCAATTACTTTGCAAAACTGTTTCTCCCATTTTGGCACTGTAGGTTGCGAACTACCTGCAGAAATGCAACATGACTTCTCTTGACAATGATAATGGACTGTATAAAACTCCTAGAAAAATTGACAAACAAAAAGACATATTGTTGGAGACAGAAAGTTAGTTATAGGAACACATAAATAAGACAACGAAACACTAACTCCGATATAGACAGAATAATAATATAATTACAACTTTAGATAACAATATTTCATTATTTGGTAGATACAAACTCTTCAGTTGAACATATTTGAGATAGCAAGAAACATCATAAGCATTGACCTCATAATTTCCAAAACTCATGACAAGGGGTTAGGTATCTGCAGTAAGTAAACATGTAAGAGTTATGACAAACCAAAGTTGTTCAACAAAATCTGTGGCATGGTTTACAAGAAATTTAGACCTCACTTCTTACTGGAAACTTCAATTTCAATTTCAATTTCAATTTTTAATTTAATAGGATACTCATTCAAAATCAAAACACTTGAAAAAAATCAATGTAAACGAACATATATCATTGTCTGTAGCCAGAGGATAACCATTCAAAATCAAAACACAAAATTTAATGGTCCAAAACAAAGGGAAAAAAAAAACCTCAAATTCAAGAAATGCAAATTGACAAAAAAATTGAAAAAAATAGGTTTATGTAAGTGAGAGAATCAAAATTTTGAAACGTACCACGGGGTGGCTTTTTGTTCTTTGATCTTCTGTAATCCCAATTTTGCCTCCTTCGACTCTCCATAAGAACACACTTCCACAAACAAACGATTAAGAAAATTAAATTTAGTTAACAAAATTGAAAAATAAAATTACAAGTAAACCAAGAGAAGGAAAAATGGGCACCTTAGATTCCGCGTCAAGAATCAAAATTACTTAATGCGCAATTTAGAAACTGGGTTCAGTTCTGTCTTTCCCCAAAAGTTACTATATCAACAAAACAAACAAAAAAAGTGAATTTAAAATTTGAAAAAAAAAAAACAGATTTTTTCTCTGAAGGAAAGAAAATCGAAAAGGGGGCAGTGAAATCTTGTCAGAGGAGAGCTCAAAAATGGTGTGATCGGTGAAGCGGTATGTTAATTGGAAGTGATCATACAAAGAGAAACTTCCGAAATTCTGTAAAATTTGAGTAATTTTTTTGTACAAACAAACAGAAAGTAAAATTAAGGGCGACTTAAGCAGCCACGTGGGAGTTTGGTTGGGATCTTTTTTGGTGAATTGCATCGACCTCTCCAAACTTTGGTAAATTGATAAACAGACCCAGAATATTAAAATTTCGACCAAAGGAACCCCTTTATCTAATTTTCATTCTTTCTACTTTCTAATGAAAGGACTTAGATGTCCCTTGAGTATTGAATAAAAAGAGTAAATGTGTTTTTCACTTTTACCCTATCAAATATGAATGGGAAGTCATTTTCTTTTGTTGAAAGATAATTTGCCTTTATTATATTTTTTCGATTTTTAAAGAGTATTAAGGTTTTAGATTATACATAGTCTCCTTCGAGGCGTGCCATGTATTTTATATGAGAATCTTTCATAGCAA
This sequence comes from Penstemon newberryi var. newberryi, assembly GCA_030819805.1. Classification (NCBI taxonomy): domain Eukaryota; kingdom Viridiplantae; phylum Streptophyta; class Magnoliopsida; order Lamiales; family Plantaginaceae; genus Penstemon; species Penstemon newberryi. Next base: position 33,043,197 of record JAUALY010000003.1, on the reverse strand, counting down.
GAATTTGAGAATTTAGGTTTGTTACTTTGTAGGAGCTAGTCTTTTTTACTAGAGCAATCACTCGTTCGTAATGTGTTCTTCTTGCATGTATAACATTATCTAATTTTGTTAGTTTAGTATGTTTCTCTTTAATTGAGCTATCACGGTTTCGACTCCTCTCGAGTCCTTAAATTGAAGTCTAGGATTGTCAATGAGGCGAATTTTAATTTGAATTTGATATATTAAGATTTTTATCCGATTATAGATCCAATGAATTTGATCCGATTAAGAAGATTCGTGATTCAAATTATGTAGATCGAATTTTGATCTAGGTCGATCCGATTCGTTAAAGATCCAAAAAAATTATATGTATTTACAATATTTCATTTTCATAAATAATATCAATAATGTGTTATACATTACCTAACAAAATAAATTATATTTAATACATTACTAATTTACTATAGAATCTACTGTTTTCCAGCGTAGTAAGTTAAGAAATTGATTAATCCGACTCCAATTAAATTCAAAATAAATGGAGTCCATAATGGCCAACGTCTAATCCGATCAGAATTCGACTCTTTGATTGCCTACTCCAGTCAGTGGAGATTAATTTCAGTTGATTGCATTACAAACTCATGAGCCCAAAAAGCCCACACAATAAAGCCCAAAGGACTCGGGCCCATTGCTCAACTATATGATGCTCCTAGGCCTGTCAATGGGCCGGACTCGGACCGGATCAGGGCAGATCAGGATCCGAATTCGAATCCGCACGGATCTTGAAAAGTAGCAATCGGATCCGAATTTGGTGGATATCCCGAATCCAAATAAATTATCCGGATCCGTTTAATATATTTAGCAAAAAAAATCTTTCATTTTCCTTCAAATCACTTGTAGATTCCACCACCATGAATTAAAAATGTAATATTTTACTTATTTCATCAAAACTATTGTCTGAAAATTGTAAAAGATGGAATATGGTGGACAAATATAAACAATAAAAATTAGAACAAAGGAATAAAAAAAAATATGAATAAAAAAAGATATAAACTGGGAAAAAGAAGAAGAAAACCCAATATTGAGTAATGGAAGAGAAGAAAAAATTGGAGGAAAAAGTAGAGGGAAGGTGACAGCTACTACATAGATGAATGGTTAAGGTTCTAATTTTTCTGATTAAATAGCATAAATTAATATGTTATATGCCCAATGAGTTACTAGGTTAGTCCAACTTCACCCCTCATGCATTTCTTCTTTAGATTATTTTTAATATATTAAAAAATTTAGTGGAACATAGATAATTTTATTTTTATTTAGGTTTAAATACATAATATATAAACAACATATAGTAATATATCGGATACAGATCTGTAACGGATCGGATCAACCTAGATCCATATTCGCTCCATATAATTCGGATTACGGATCTTCTTAATTGGATCAGGTCCATCGGATCCCTAATCGGACAATTATCCTAATAAATCGGATCGAATCCGGATTGAAATCCGCCCCATTGACAGCCCTAGATGCTCCCATGCCCATTCTATCTTTCGATTGAAGGGGGGCAAGGGACACACGAACCATGATAATTAGAGCTAATGCCAATTTATCCATGTAAAATGTATAATATTTAATTAACATTTCTTTGATTTGAAAAATTATACTATATCTCCTGTAAAAAATTTAAAGAAGTAATTTGCCTTTTGTCAAACTTATCATAACACATGGGGTAAGTTGTCACATTTATCATAACAGAGGTGGGTAAACTTCCACATTCTTATAATACAGGGAAGGTAAAATTATCACATATAAAAATATCAGGGAGGCGGTGTGAAATTTTAATAAGATTACAGAGGGGTAAAATGCTATTTTTCAAATAACGGGAAGCTAAATTTACTTTATGAATATTATAGGGGGTAAAATGCAATTAACTCATGATAATTATAATAATTCATATACAATTTTTTAACCCTCCCACTTTCTGCGCTTGTATTTCCATGCTTAATGGTCTCTTTGTTACTTTATTAGTGTTGTCTCAGACCTTTATAGAGTGAAATTACAGTTAAACCTCTTAAAATTTCATTAATTGCTAATATCCCTTATACTATAAGTTTTACTACATAAAATATCCCTTACGGTTAGTTTTAGCAATGATAACAATGATAAAATGTGCATCCCAAATTTTAACAAAATGTCAATTTTCGTTCGTCAAATTTAAATTCGACTGTTTTTAATTAGGACAAAAGTCCTTGAATGAGAATTGGATGTGTAATAATAATAAGCAAGAAAATTAAAGGTGTGTATATATAATATATAAAACTTAGAATTTAATAGTTGAAAAAATTATTAGCAAATAAATTATTTGTACTATGAAAAAGAAATATCAATTTTCAAAATAAAGGAAATTTTAGGAGTATATATATTATGGTCATTCATCATCAATTTAGTATTTTAGTTTCATTGTATTTTTAAAGATTAAATAAATGAAGGGGAAAGATAGTAATCACTTGAACCAAACTATATGGTGTGTAGATAATTATTCTTTTATATTTTTGCCTCAAATTATAAATGTGGTATCTCTCTTGTGAATGATTCTCAATTTGTGGCCCTGTTAGTTTGGCGTTTTCTAATTTTTTTTCGTGTTTGGGAAATGCCAAACAAACATATTTTCTACTTTTCAAATAAATTTTTCATTTCTCAATTTTTTCAAACTACTCTCTTAAAAGCCAAACAAACAACAATTTTCTTATCTCTAAACAAAATCTATACAAACTCTACTTCGATTTGACATAAAATAACATATCTCTTACACAATTTATCTCACATAACAAACATGATTTGACATAAAGTCTTATACATCTTACACATACAACCTAACTCTTCCAAAAAAAATACACCTACTTTATTTCTCAAACCACTCTCTCAAAATCCAAATAAACAGCATACGTAAATCGAGATTATTTCACAAACTTCCACTACTCTTTCAAATTACTTTCCGAAACACCAAACAAACAGCCACTAAGGGTTTATCGACAAGAAAATCTAATACAAAATCCGATTAAGTCACATATATATAACAAATCATAAAATAATTGTATTTATATAATTTTATTATTAATAATGTCAGGGCAACTAATTAAACTCGACATTACTTGGAGTTAAAAATATTATATCAAAGAATATTTGTACCGACACCAAAGGAAAGATTCAGTGCAACTGTGCAAGGACTAAGGAGAATGTAATGCCATTGGGTGACATCATTTTCTTAGTCGGTCATTATTGCTTTTAGCAATCATAAGCAAAATTTCAAATTATTATACTGATTTAGTTTCTACTTAGTCATGATGTAGGTTCTCAAAAAAAAAAAAAAAAGAAGTCTTGATTTAGGTATATTTATTTCATAATTGCATTCAAATGTAATTCCTCACTTAAAGTTCTTATTCATGATTTAGGGTTATCTATTTCATAAATTAATGCATTCAAATGTATTTCCTCACTTCTCAATTATCATATTCTTTTAAGCTTCATCATTTACAGGTTGAATGAATTGAATTAGCAATTTAGCACCTTCCCACTTGAACTTTTCTTTTTTTGGCCAAAATTTAGCACCTTCCCACTGCTTACTTTTCCATTCATATCAAGTCAAAAAATTCTTAGATGGTTGGACTTGAGGAAATAATTAATTTAGCAAAGATTTTCTCTTGTTGAAATCATAGTGGAAAATAAAATATTGTTAAAAATGTCAATAAAGTATTTTAAGAGTAAGAAGCGAGGGAAATCGTTGCTTCAAAATGTCTAATTTGTATAAAAGTTTAAATTGTTAAAGAAAAGAAATAATTAAATTTCATTGCCTAACACGTCTCTTATGGGTACTAGGTATATATTTCACTCAAGTCTAAAACATGGATTATTTTTTAAAAATGAACGGTACAAAAATAAACATGTTAAAATAAAAGTTACTCTTTTCCGATTGACAAAAAAGTAGAAATGCCCCCATTTTTTCGATAAAAACATATGAATTCTTTTATCCTTATCCATTACTCTAATATCTTATTAAAATAAAAATTAATATGAACTTCATCAAAAATAATAAATTTTAGAGAAGATAAGATTTATTTTATTACTTAACAAATTAGTTATAGCTCCAAGATAGAAGACATTATAGAGTGGGAAAATTGGAAAATTATTATTCAGACCTTGCTTGATCTCATTCGATCACATGGCAAATGTATTATATTTTATTTATGATTGGTCACTTTTTTAAAACAATTATTCAATTTTAAAGCAAATGTATTACACTTGTCATTTAATTATTTTGGGAGTGACCAAACCCGACCCGGGTGAGGATTTCCTTATAAAAATTCTGCAAGATATATTTTATTTGAAATTTCCATTATTTAAAGGTTGCTAGCTTCTCGATCTCTTGTTGACAGCGTACTTTGGATTAGGTCTTTTACATTGTTTTCCAAAAACTTTCCACTTCATTTCAATAATTTAGGAAGAAAAGTTTCATCTTTCATTAGTACTTTTGACACTGAACAACTTAAAAGTCAAAAACCAACTTTCCACGAATCTTATCATAATTTGAGTGTGTGTGATAGCCGAACGAAAGAATAAAATAATCATATCAATTTATTATGAATTTTAGCAATGTTTTCGGGATCGGGCCGGATAATAAACCGGTGAGTCGACTAACCACTGATTTTATTGGTCGAATCGATCGGATCGTTGATCGGACCGAATAATGTCATAATGATATAGTAAATATATTTAATTTTAAAGTATATACAATATGCATAAAATTTAAACATTATCTACAATTGATTAAAAATATACAAAACTTAGTATATATTTAAATTAAACCATATAATATTTATCTAACTTATACCATAATGGGAATATGATTCTAATTAGTAAGTTCATATAAATATAATATGATTATATTTATTTAATTAAAAATATAAAAATGTAAGTTAAAATTACAACAAACTAAGAGATTAATAAATTTTAAAATATGATTATGTTTACAATTTTAATATTCAAAATCAAATTTGCATAATATATCAATTTGACTTTCAAATTTTGACACTCTTTATTGGAAATAAATATCTTATAGAAAAAACTTTTAATAAGAAATTATGTCATAAAACTAAATTAATTTTAATTTTCATTGATATATGTGTAAAATATTTTAATTTGAGTTAGTTATCATAATCTAATTTATAAATAACTTTAATTACAAGTTTTCTATAATGTATAAATTTTTATACTAAAAGTTCAACAAAAATGATATAGCTCAAAATGTAAGAATGTTATGTTTTGTTCAAAAAGTTAGGTGTTTAAATCCCTCCTTCTACAAAAATTTTCAGTTTATTTTTAATATTAAAAATAAATTTAAAAAGAAAAAAAAAAAGGAAAATCAAAACCTGATTGAACCGGTCCAAAACGGTTCGTTGGTTCACCGGTTTTGGATCGGTTCAATCCGGTTCAAACTGATTTTTAAATTTACTAGTTTTAGGGGGTTAATCGAACCGGATAAGTCTTTTGTTTGCGGTCGAATCGGCTGGACCGGGCCGTCGGTCCGGTCCGATTTTAATAACATTGAATTTTACTCGATTACAAATTCAATTAGTACGAATGATAATCTCAAATGGATCATGATTCGCTTGGTTGAAGATCCAAATTCAATCAATAAGTTTTTTTTCCTTTGGGCAATAACTTTTCTCCTTTTTTCATCCATTAATTTAAAATAGAATCTATATATTTCTTTACATTTAAAAAATTTAATTTGTATATAATTAACATGAGAATTACTAAAATCTACTTTTATGTATTATTAAAAGTAATATGATCGAATCTGGATGCAATTTATATTTTTGCTAATAAAACTATATTGAATTGATTAATACTCCCTCCGTCCCATTTATTTTGCTCCTTTGGTACGGTCAATTGGTCAACTTGACTAAATTTATAATAAATAGTTTAATTAATATATTTCACTGATAAGTTGATAATATCATATGATACCATATATATTAATATTTAAAAAATTTAATACACAACAAATGTGAATAATTTAATATGATAAGTCACTTAAAAGATTTAAAAGTTTGACCGGGTACTATAACAAATGGGGCAAAATAAATGGGACGGAGGGAGTAATTACGTTGATTAGTAAGTTGAAATTGTAGCGGGCTTAATAATAATACTAATACTTTTAATTATAATAAATGTCATTACATTTATGTTATATTAAAAATCTTAAGTATGCATTATCTTCCAACAAACTACCTACAATACTTACCAGCAATATTATTCATTAGTTTGTATTTTTAGAATTAGATATTTTGGATTTGGATTCTATTTCGAAAATAAAAGTAATTAATGAGATAATTAATTATAAAATTGGATTCGGATTTTCGTTTTCCAATCACAAACTTTATCCGTATTAGAATTAGGTACAATAGGACACATACGCTTGGAATATTACACTAGTATTATATTTATACATAGAGCTAATGGGTCAACAAATTTGCATTAAAATTAAAGTCGTTTAATTCTGTATTTTAACCACAATTTAAATGCAAACCAAATCATTCCTTAATAAAAAGAAAAACAACCTAGTATTCAAACATATAAGTTCGCAAATCTACAGACATAAATCTTGTTTGGTGAAAGCTTAAATTGTCATGAAAAGCTTTATATAGCAATTAGCATGACATATTTGAACAAAATTTTATGGGAAAAGAAAAAAGTAAACGAAGGTTTGGTATAGCTAGACTCATTTGGCTTGTTAGGTAAATGGACTTTTCAATGGAGATTCACCTAATCCCATTTCATATTGTGAATTCATGCTTTGATATTTTGAAATTTGGGTCTTTTTGATAAAGAATTTTACGTCTTTTTTTACACTACTAATTAATTAAAGAAGAGAGTTTTAATTTTAGACCAACATATTTTTTAATTCATGTTGGGAGAGGTTCCCACTTTATGTGTCCGACGTGCCTCGAAAGGGACTAAAACCCTTGAAAAAAAATTAGTTTATGAAATAAATTTATCACCTCTCAATTTTGGGGAAAATGCAAAATACTCTTCTGTATTATACGAAACCTGCACGGAAATTATCTTGTGAAATTTTTATTGCACAAAACCTTCTTGTATTTTCAGAAATCTTGCATAAAACACCCAATTTGTAAAAAAATAGGTCGTTTTGGATCTTCATATTTCAAAAAACCATTTTTAAAATATTTCACGTGAAGTTGTAGGGACCAACATGAAGTATTTTAAAAATGGTTTCTTGAAATATGTCGATCTAAAATGACTACACATTGGGTTTTTATGCAGGATTTCTGAAAGTACAAGGAGGTTTGGCCCAATAAAATTTTTACAGGGTAGTTTCGTGCAAGTTTAGCATACACAGAGGAGTATTTTGCATTTACCCTCCTCAATTTTTATGAACTACTTTCCCAAAAGCCAAACAAACAACAATTTAATTATCTCTAAAAAAGAACTTACGCAAACTCTACTTTGATTTGATATAAAATAACTTATCTCACATTTTAAACATGATTTGAGATAAAGTCTTACACATCTTACATCTTACACCTTTAACCTAAACCTTTGCAAAAGACATTTGTACCTTATTTTCTTAACTACTCTCCCAATCACAAATTAATAAAATTATGTCAATCGAGATTATTTCACAAACGTTCCATATTCTTCCAAATACTCTACAATCATACCTAATTTTTTTTTAGAAGCACAAGTTTATTAACTTATTCTTTTATGTATTTTATCCATTACATACAAAAAGATAAAATACTATTCCTTCATATGTTTGTACTAGTTAATAGGTTTTTACTCCAAACACACATAATTTCTCTTATGAAATAATGAGCAATTGAGAAACATCCATTCTTGAAATTTATTTTTTTCACGAAATTAAATTATCATGTTTAAACTAAATTCTTAAAGGAAGGCCCACAAAAAAGTAGTTAAGAAGACTTCATAATTGAATTCAATTGTTAAGCTTAAACCTTTTTTTTTCTTCTAAAGTTACTTTCAGTCTCACTGTCTATCAGCACATGATATGCTTTTAAAAGCAAAATTAAACAAGTTGGTTGTACTTGGAACTTTCAACAGGGATAAATAAAACAGAAGCCATTTAGTAACATCATCATTCAAGAATGAAATCCAAGAAAATGTTGGATATTTTATATACAAAGCATGTCTATATAAATTCATTATAAATGTGGTACTGTTTTGTTTGCTTCCCACATGGATTTATTAAGGTATGGTCTCATTCTCATTAGTTTCACGTTGAATCATCATCTTATGTTTGGTTAACATCTCAATTTATGGTTTCTCATTATTAATTAATGCAGGTATTTTTTTAGGTGAGAAGCTTTTCATTTTGTTCCTTAAATTATGATTATAGTATGACCTGCAGAATTTGGAGAAAAGATACTTTTTTTAAATCACCCAACAAACAGAATTTTATCATAATTTTGTGAATTGGGTTCTGGTTTGTTCTTGTTGTTGATTTTAGATATTTTTTTTCAGGCCTATAGTTTGATAAATATAATTATTGAAATCCCATAAATTTGCAATGGGAAAGAAGAAAAGCTGGTTCACTTATGTGAAAAGACTTTTCATTCCTCAGTCAAAACCAAAATCTGAAGAGGTAAGAAGAATTCATTTTGCATTATTTTATTTCGTTTCAAATTTTCATGCTCATGTTCTGTTTGATTATATATCTCTGTGACATTAAATTCCTCAGAAATCAAAGAACTGGAGTTGGTTTTTCGAAAAATTCAAATTCAGACAATACCCTGCATTAGAAGAACCTCAAAAGACACTAATTGATGCAACCGAAGAACATCGAAAGCACGCATTGGCTGTAGCCGTAGCCACAGCAGCAGTAGCAGAAGCTGCCATGGCTGCTGCTAATGCTGCAGCCGAGGTTGTTCGACTCACTAATATTCCATACGAACTTGAAAGAAAAAATCACTTCTTATCTGCCATCAAAATTCAAAGTGCTTACCGTGGATACCTTGTGAGTTTCTAAAAGAATTATGTTGCTCATATTCTTGAATGAGCTAAATGCAAAAATACCCCCAGTATTTTACCTGATTGGCAAAACCCCCTGTGCTATTTTATTAGCAGATACCCCATTTTAGAATTCCTTCATAAATCAATAGGGAGGTTATTGCTAACTTTTTAAGTGAACAGAGGAGTTATTGTCGATTTTTAGGTGAGTAGGAGTGTTTTCGCTATTTCGGTGGGGGTATACCTGTAATTTTTCCTGCAAAATATGTACTCCGGCTTGGAGGGGTTTCGTCACTAATAAAATAGCAAAAGGGTTTTGGTAATAAAAATATCAGAGGTTTTTTTTAGCTAATTAGAAAAAGCATAGGGGGTATTTTCGCATTTCACTCTTCTTGAATTTATATCCATTTTAGTAGGCAATGAAGTTAAACTTTTGTAGGCTAGAAAAGCATTGAGTGCACTGAGAGGAATAGTGAAACTTCAAGCAGTGATTCGAGGGGAGCTACTGAGGAGAAGATTCATAAGAAAACTAGCATCGATATCTTTGTTTTTAAAGCCAAAACCGCAAGTAACTCTTCTTGATTATCTTAAAAATCGTGAAACGAGAGATAATCTTGGCCGAAATGAAGAGCTCAGGGTAAGTAAAATAGCTGTATTTTGTTTTATCATTAGGTTGAATTTTGTGATAAATTACTCAATTAGCTAAGTATACATGTTCTTGTGATGGATATATTATGCATCTTTGATCTTCACTATTTGATATAGTCGGAATATGCTTGTGTATAAACTGGAAATTTTTATCCGCATCCTTATCTTCACTATTTAAGAGCTTTAGAAAGACGAGAGAATGCTAGAATGTGAAATAGTGAACTAAAATTTTATACGAACGAAGAGTGGTATTTATACGGATTGCAAAAAGTTGAAGAGTCTCCTTGTTAGTAAACTGTCAAAAATACCCTTGTGTAGTACAACAGATTAAAAAGGGTGAAATATTCTTTGCTGAAGAATGCATTTACTCCTTTGGATTAATGTTAACTAGTTTCAATATGTGGATTTACGAAGTTGCTCTTTAAGCACAGAATTACGGTCATTACCATTCACATTTCACCTTGTTTGAAGATTTTGATCCGAAAAACTAGGAAAACGGAACCTTAAATTTGAAGAATGAAATCCGTCTCTTAAAAGATTTGTTATGTGATTACTTCCACTACATTTGCCATCAAATTCATACATATACGTTATCGTGTTTAACATGTTGGTACCTTTCAGTGCAACTCCGACAGTGGTTGGGATTTAAGTATGGTTTCAAAGGAAGCTTTTTATCTAAGAAAGCAAGAAGCCATTGCTAAAAGGGAACGCATGAAACAATACTCGTTTTCCCATCGGGTAATCTTCACTCTTTTCACCTTAATAATAAACTTACACCTCAACTTAATTTCTTTTCATCAGAGTTAATATATTTCATTTTTTTTATAGGAGAGGAGAAATGACCAAAGCCAACAAGAATCGATCACTCACAGAAAGAGCAGCCGTTTTGATCAATGCATAGAAGAAACGATAGCAATTGATAATAGTCAGCTTTCACAGTTGAAGTTGAGATCTATGAGCAAACGGGAAACTATAGAGGACTTAAACTCGTCATTTTCACTTCCAAGGCGTTCTTTTTGTCATGTAAAACAAAAATCAATTGGAGATGATGATGAATCCTTACCAAATTCTCCCGTATTTCCGGCATATATGGCTGCTACAGAATCTGCTAAGGCCAAGTCTAGATCACTAAGCACACCAAGGCAAAGGCTGAGGAGGTTATGTGACACTTACTCGGACCAAAATTCTCCACACAAACTCCGACTTTCTACTTGGAATTCATTTAATGGTAGTGATAACATTACTAAAAGAAACAGCATTTCTCAGCAGAATTTGGGGGCATTTCACTGAGATTCAAGAAGAGTTTGATTCGACAGAGGTATTTTGATAAGACTTTTGACCATAATATCTCTTGTAAATTTGTGCATATTACCCAAAATTTCTCCTTTTTTTGTTGCTTTAAGCTCCATGTGTTGTGTGTGTGTGTGTGTTTATGGGGTTGCAGAAGGTGTTGGCTTCTCTATGGCTTTTTGTTTGGAGGATCTTTTTGTTGTTGAGAAATCATAAAGAGATTTTTGCTTCTTACTACTATGAGGACAGCATTTCCTTCCTTTTTTATTTTTTGTCTTCTTTCAGTTTGTTTGATGGCAGTGCATTTAAGAAATGTAAATAAAAACAAGAGCAAATATTATCATTTCCCAAAATTTCATTAAGAGTGATGATCAAGAAATAAGTCTTATTAACTAAATGATACTACAACATATTCATTGTCATATTTCTTAAAATTTAAGAGGATATTTTGGTTGTTTATTAGGTAGAAAAACTCCCCAATGATTCTCAAGTTCAGGGCTCTTTTGGTTCTCATCAATCAAGTCAAAGATATAAGCTTCAATAGGCTTTCCAGGCTTCCTTGGAGTCCCTTTCCGAACATTCTTGATCAAATTAAAGTTATAACTCTTAGCATTGTCAATAGTTGTTGCTGTCCCACCAGCAGACGGCCATCCCGTTTCCGACACAACAACCTCAACATTGGCCCCACCAACCTTCTCCAATGCTGCATGGACCGCATCCACCATAGCATCAAATAGATTCTGGTAATGATATTGACCATCTTGTACCACAGTCGAGCGGGACGTAAATAGTGCATAGTCCAAACGAATATCATTCGGGTTGCTAACATACGCAAAGTATGGATACACATTCACAAGAAAAGGGCTCCGAGTTTTAGCAAGAAACTTCACTATAGGGTCGATAAACGAGGACCGAATTTCGGACTTGAATTCGCCAGATGATGGAGGATAGGAGTTTCCAAGAACTCCCATACTTAAAGCGGTGGAAACTTTAACCTTTTTCTTGAGCCCAGATGCGATAATGGCATCGTATATGTTTTGCATGGCCGGGGCCACGCTTGGGGCAATACTAGAACCTCCGTTTCCTAATGGACTAATCTCATTTCCGACTGCAATGTACCTAAAGTTTACGTTTCCATATTTGAGCACATTGTTTTGTACCCACGATTTCGCAATTGTGGGATCTTTAGCAATTGATATAATGTCCTCGTTTGCAACACCTACGATGACTGAAATGTTACGTTGGCCTTTAAGAGCTTCGAGAACCGATGGGTTCGGATTGTAAAGGCGAATCCTCTTAATGCTGTTTTTGTTGCAGAGGGCAATCACGTCTTTTGCTGGTGGTAAATTATTACCAAGAGTTCCATAACAAGCACCGGTTTGTGCATCTACATATCAAAACGAGTAAAAAATCAGTCTTTCAGTTATTCTTATGAAACATTACTGTCAAATTTTAAGGTCGAATATGTAAAAACTTCACTATATTCAAAAGTACGAACGATGCAATCATGCAAGAACAACTAAAAGCGTAGAGACGATCGAGCAAAAGGGATATAGAAACGAACCTGCTTCATATAAGCAAAAGATGGATACTACCAGTAGTAGCATTTGAGCAATTACTGCAGAGTGAAGGAGCAAGAATTGAAATTTGGCCATTGTAATTGTAATAGAAGAGGAAGGTAATGCAAAATTTGTTGTACATTTGAGCTACAGGACTCACTAGTTTATATAGAGACCAAGGGACCAAGTACAAGAAGCAGGACTTGAATTATGAAGCAAAGTATTCATTTTCATTTGCTAATTTTTTAATTCTGGTTATACATATGCAAAAGTCCATCATCTTATAAATAAAATTTTCAGAATTGCTCGTTTCCATGATATGAGTTTGCTCTCTAATTATAAAGGCAACAAATTTTATTATATGTTTTAGCTATAACTTTGAAAAAGGTAAATTTAGTCCAAAACTAATGGTGGCAAGATTGTCCCATAAAGTATTCAGACATACAATTTTACCCCACAATTTATAAATTTGAAGTTATTTTGGGGCTTTTTGGGTCCCAATTGCGGAAGTGAACCTCACTCGCAGACATGTTGAAGTTAAATTGGGGAAGTTAGCTCGCAATTGAGATTAACTTTCGCAATTGGGCCGGAAAATTCCCAAAAATTGCTTCAATTTTATAAGTCATAGGGTAAAATTGTTAGTCGGAATACTTGTGGGGCAAACTCCTATTAATTTTTTTATTAAAAAAAAAGTATTATAGTCGTATTATTAATTACATTTATTTGATACAACATATAATGTGATTGCTCCTGGGTAAATCAAATGTGCTCTGGAAATATTGCCACCCTTTGAAAATGTATACAAACTCATTTTAAATAACTTAACACGACCTTTTAAATTTCAATAATATACTTGGTAACTATTTTGTTGTACGGTTGTACCCTAAGCGTTATTGACATTTTATTTTAATTTGCAGCCACATGCACTAATTCACGAAATTAATCAAGCTAGAGGTAGAGGCTCGATTAGGCATGACAAGACTTGATCGCGTGTCTCTCCTCCATCTTGATCACCAAACCCATCTCCATTTTGGTAAATAAAATTCGCAACTCGCGCCATGTTTATTATGTATTTTATAAAGGGTTGCTCCGAGCGAGGACTGCTTGTGAATAAACCGTTTATTTTCTTCCATGAACAAGTTATGGTGTTTTCGATATGACATCGAGCTTCTTCCTCTGTAACATTTGCTTCTCTCATGTAGCATCGGATCGATGAAGGTGCATCACCTCTCTCCAGCTCCGCCTATGATCAATTAAACATCAACAAGCTACGTGAATGCATATTGTCATCTAACACATGTGAAATGTCGTAGATACCGTGGTTTAATAGAGTTAACGTCAATTTACATCTCTGTAAAATGCATAATGTTCAATTTATCCTCATGTGATTTGAAAAATAGCAATTTAACTCATTCTTCCGGAGAGTGTAAAATGTTAGAGAGATGGTGTAAAACTTTTTATAAGATTACAGGGAGGTAAATGACTCTTTTTAAAATCACAATAAGGTAAATTGAATATTATGAATATCACAGAGAGTATATTGCCATTAACTTTGGTTTAATATCATATCCTCCTATATATTTTACGTGATGTTATTGAAATTAGAAATGAACAATATCTTACTTTATAAGTGCCCTTATCGTTGCAAAGTCGAATAATTAAGGAGGAATGGTATATGATTTCACGACTATTGTTCAAGATGCCAATGATCTTTGTCATGTCTTGACCAACACCCAAAAGTGCATGTAGAGAAAGCACATGACCCGACGATGATATCCACCCATTTTCAAGATATTCTAAAAGAGTTGGAGTATGACCCGTATGGTACCATTTTGCTTCCATAAGCAATGCTCTACAAAAATCTGTCCACTATTTGAACACCAAAAATGAAAAGAAAAAAAAAAAAACCCTTAAAATTATAGTGATTTGTATAATAAATTATTTACATACATACAATATGATCTCATAAATATATATAATAATTAAGACATACATACCACTCTCTTTAGATGGGGTAAAACCGAGTTCCAATTTTTTTCTTTCTGTATTTCAAGATCGATGTCATTTGTTGTATCATATAGCTAGCAACCAAAAGCATCTCTTTATAGCTTTTGGCAGCTGTTGAATTTCCTTTGGATCCCACCTGAAATTGAAATAAGTAACTCATTTAATTTGACCAGATGTTGACTAATTGAGATTTAATTGCTACAATATTTTCCGGTAAATTTACATATTTGGTACCATATAGTAGGCATGGATCAAAATTTAGTTTCGAGGATGTGTCTCGGTCAGCTAAATATTGAAAACTTTTTGAGAATTTTTCGGAAACAATAGGAAAAATTGTAAAGAAAGTTACTAAATTAAGAAAAATAATAGAGTTTAAGGCAAATAAATCGTTTCGGAATTACACCTTATTTTCGTTGAATAAAAAACGGAAACTTTTCGATGTTTTCGATGGAAAAAGATGAAATTTTTGATCCATGATAGTAGGATAATTTATAGCATTGGTACCAATGGATACCTTAATGCACATTTAATACCACAGTTTAAATTTTGGTTGCAATGTTCATACCACCATCAAATAATTGGATGAATGTGGATGAAATCAGACCGTTACCTTGTCATCTCGAGGGAAAATTATTACGTAATAAGGTGATAAAAATGTAAGAATTTTACCTCCAAAAGTGAGGGGAACTTTATTATTTTTCCTTAAAAAGATGAGATAACGGTCACGTGTGGTGCACGTGGCTTATTCCGTTATTTTTTGTCCCATTATTTGACAGTGGTATGAACATTACAACAAATATTTAAATTATGGTATTAAATATGCATTTACGTATCCAATGGTACCAATGTTACAAAATATATTATTGTATGCTACTAAATATACAATTTCCCCAGTATTTCCTGTAATAATTAGAATACATAGTATAAAAAAGTCAAATAGTCAGGAAATACATATATTGCACATAGCTTAAATATTAAAATAAATAAATTAGCTAGAGTATATATTAGTAAAATTGTATGTTGAAACATTATACCTTTCAACTGCATAAGTGAATTGCTCTAGTTCTTCCATTGAGCCATAAATGTCATATACATCATCAATTATTAGGATGAACGTAATTGCTTTAGTGAGCCATTTTCTAAGGCTTCCATGTTGAGGTTCATAAGCCACTCCCACTGCCCACAGAAAGCTCTCAACCACTCGATCTCTAGTGAAGGTTAGAACTTCCGATAGGCCCAAATTCTTCCACCACCTCATATATCAGAGTCAATAAATGGTTAAAAAAAAAAGGAAAATGAAAAAAATGTCTATTAATTTGACCTAATTGTTCAAGAAACAATTTTATGCCTTATTGAAGGAAAAGATGCAAATTTAGTTCTACATGATTGGACCTTCGGTATTTTTGGTCTCAAAGTTTTAAAAATTGCACGTTTTAATTTTTTATGAGACGGTGAATACATCATTACATCAAGAAATCTATTCGAATTTGTTTCAATGATATCATAGTACAAAGATAAACTAATTACAAATGAGAGAAAAACACTTTTGATACCGAACTTTAGTCCAAAAAACACATTTGGTACCAAGCTTTTTGCAAAAACACATTTCATACCATGATTCACATCCTCTTGACACATTTAGTTTTACCGTCAATTTTTGGACGAAATTCAGCATGTGCCGTTCACGTGCCCGTTAAGTTGACAATGGGAGGGAAATATGCACGGGTTTTAAAGATCCACCATTGTTAACTTAACGGGCACGAGCTGAATTCCTTTCGAAAATTGATCAGTAAAAGTAAATGTGTCAAGAGGATGTGAATCATGGTATGAAGTGTGTTTTTTTCGAAAAGGTTGGTATCAAATGTGTTTTCTAGACTAAAGTCTGGTATCAAAAGTGTTTTTTCCTCAATTACAAATACTAGTATTAAACCAAGTAAATACCTACACCACAACCTCTTAGTCATGAAGCCTCAACTTTAGCAACCGTGCTACTGTCTCATCGACACGCGTTTTCATATGTTTCACATTTTGATCTAATTGACTCATTCCATCAAATTTGGGACCAAAAAATGTAAATCTAACGGTCCTATGTTACCAAAATTGCTAAACATAGACTATTTTATGAGATCAAAATTATAATTTTATAGAATACAAGTGGTAAGCATCCAATCCTGTGGAACTAAAAGTGCGATTTCGCCGCTTGAATATAATTTACATTATAAGCTAAGTCTAGGCATGTACCTTAAGATTTCCTTCAATTCATTTTGGTGTTGAACTTGAACAATGTTAAAACTAAGTCTTGCAAGTTGAATCAACATAGAATCGTTCTTTGCTTGTAGTATATGTTTCTTAACATTAAACCAACTCACACTCCAATGCAAAGGGCGCTTGAGTGAATTTATATTATCAGTGCAAGTATAATGCATTGTGAGATTCTTTGAGGCTAATGTTTTTGCCTTGTCAAATACTACACATTCATCCTCCGCAATAAGATGAGAGGCTTCAAAAATTTCAATAATCGTTTTAGTATCCGAAAACGCGCTTTTGATTAACTTCTCCTCATCATCTATGAGGCAAAGAAATGCATCCGTGTGTTTGATCATAACATTGTAGAATTAGAAATAAATGGACATGTTATAGGAATTACAAGCTTTAATTACACTAAACACATTGAGAAATTGGAAATAACTAAACTAATTAGCAAGGACTTCAAATGATTATTATTGGCACAACACTTAACAATATGTGGGAAAAAAACACCATACCCACCTGTGTTTTGGGAAACCTGCACAAAACCCTCCTGTGATTTTTTTTTTTGCTAGGAATCCCTTAGTATTTTCACAAATGTGCAACTCTTCATTTCGCACGTTAAATAGTTAACACCCTTAGTTTGTTTAGGTTAAATAATGTTTTACCCTCCATATTATTAATTCTATTTAATATTTATGAAAATAATAATTTTAAATATATTATTATTATAATTTAGAAAATCTTGAAAAAAATAAGGATACTACCAACCCACTACAAAAAAAGGGGTCTTCAGCAACGCCATGATTTCAACGCCACAATATATTTTATGATTAATCAGTATCAGACTCGCCATTTGCTCAACTAATACCATCAATGATCACTCTTAGATGTTGAGTTATTTATTCTATCAAATAATTGTTAGATTTTAACTATAGTTATATGTAAAAGTTATGATTAGTTCAACTACTTAACCCATTAAATTTGAGTTTGACTACTCTTAGGGTATTATGGTCTTTTAACATTTTATTTTTATAAAATATAATTTAAAACATGGAGAAAATACAAAATTATTATAATTTATATAAAATATAATTTTAAAGAAGAACAAAGGATAAAATTCTTTTTTTATTTATGAATCTTTTAAACAACAATTAACATATGAGATGTCTTGGTAATTATTGAAACCTCAAGAATATTTTTATAATTTTACTGAACATAAGGGATAACCATGCAATTACATATATATATATATATATATATATATATATTTTGTCAATTATAAATCAATAAAGTTGTCCAGCTCAACTGGTTGCAACATCTTATCTATACAAGCAAAGCATAAATCAATAAAGTTGTCCAGCTCAACTGGTTGCAACATCTTATCTATACAAGCAAAGCATGAGGTCAAAGGTTCAAATCCCACCTCCTACAATCTAATTAAAACATACCGCCTAGGCGTCGTCCCATAGCCTAGGCGCTCAGGCGATGGTCAACTGCCTAGGCGTAGCCTAGGCGATAATTGCTCGCCTAGGCCTTGCCTAAGTGCCCGGGCGATAACCACACCGCTACCAACATATTTATGCCGACATAATATAACCAACGGATTTGCCGTCCCAACGGATTTGCTAGGCGGTTGCCTAGGAGCCAAGGCCATGCCTACCGCCTCATCGCCTAGGCGCAGCCCAGGTGCCCGGGCGATGGTGAACCGCCTAGGCGTACGAGCGGCGGGGGTTAACTGCTCGCCTAGGCATTGCCTAAGCGCCCGGGCGATAACCACAGCGCTACTAACATATTTATGCCGACATAATATTACCAACGGATTTGCCGACATAAATATAATTTTGATACAAAATCCGTTGCAATGTTTCCAACCAATTGGCGACATGATAACAAAAAATTGAAGGCGACGGAATTCTGTTAGTAATATACCAACAGAATTACCAACAAAAAAATTGTACAACATTTTCCAACAGAGTTACCAATAAAAAATATATTGTCGCTATATTTACTAACGGAAAATTATTCCGTCACTCCATTTACCTATGGGGCCTTCACACATGGAATATCCAACGGAAAAAATCCGTTGCTACACTTGAATACCAACGGAAATCGAGGCTTCACCAACGAAAATTTTCGTTACTGAAAACCCCTTTTCTTGTAGTGACCCATTTAATATTTATTAAAATAATAAATTATATATATTATTATAATTAAAATAAGAAAAAAAGGAAAAATACTACCCTAGCCGTAACACCATAACCCCCCACCCCCCTCCCCACACACGCACACCCCAATGCAATACAGGCCACTGCTGGCATGTTACCGACAATCCCAGTCCTGAGGTGGCCAGGGTGTCATGAAGTTTGCGCTTTCCTAATTCATTATGTATTGTTTTTCTAAATAATAATAAAAAAAAAAGAATAGATAAGATAGGTAGAGGGGTGGGGGGGAATGGGTGAGTGGGTGGGGGAAGAAGGGTTAGGTTATTTTTTTAAAATTAAAGTAAGGGTATTTAAGTAATTTGTTAATTAAAACTGTTGAAAAATGAATTTCAATTTCACAAAATGCGAATAAGAGACAATCTCCGTTACTTTGGACAAAAAGAGATTATGTGCAACCGTTTGTAAAATGCAAGAGCATTCCTTGCAAAAAAATTAACATGAAGGCTATGCGCAGGTTTCTCAAAATCCAGGTGGGTAAGGTGTTTTTTTCCCAATAATTATTTGATATTTTATCAGAAAATAGATAAAGCAAACCCATTAATGGGAAAATGCATCTCGAGTCCCATAAAAGTGGATTCTCCGCAATTTTTGAACGCTGCACTTTTGAAAAAAAAAATTATTTATGGTCCCATGATTTATGATAAATGAATTTTTACCTGGTGAAACATTGTGACCATGTTGTCTTAAAATCCTGAAGTACAATGCAGTGATATACGGATCCTGGTTCATTGTGATAGTATTCTTCGTACATGATATTTCATTCACAACCTCAAAAATATCTTTCTCAAAGTAATGGGAAAGAGCAAATTTGTTCATCTCATCTATAAGTTCCAACTTATAGTACAATGGATTTTCTACTGCACAAAGAATACTAGACACCTCCACTTTTAGTGCCTCCATTTCTCTTTTGCATTTCTCTTCCTACAAATCAAATTATCAAATGAGAGCCCCTCTTTAATTTTTGTCAAGAATTAAAAAAATCATAATTAAAAAGAAATTTAATTTCTATTATATATATAGAATACGTACGTAATTAATTTTACCTAATTATCAAATGATTCTTTTCCGATCCGTTAAATAAATAAAAAAACTCACATCGTATTGATTCGTGAGGGACTGTAGATGCTCATAGTTCCATATATTTGCTTTGTAATTGGCATTGCGTCTAGCAAAATCACTATCGCGGACTTGCTGATTAATGGATTCCGCCATTGGATAGTTTAATTTGAAGTTATATATATGTAAAAAATAAAGTTTGTAAGAAATGTATTTTTTGATGTACGTTGTAATATGATAGCTTAAGATTCAAGAGTGATTTGGGATTGCTTATATAGAAAGCTTATAATAGTGGAAGAAATGGAGTGCAATGTCTTAGGCTCTTAGACCATACTTAGTTAATAATAATAATTAATAAAAATGCATATTTTTCCAATAATAATTTATTACTGTTTTAATAAATATAACATCTAGGGTTTCAGCTAGCCCATTCTCAATGAATAAGTTTTTAATTTGTCATTAGATTATACTCCTTCATTATTTATTCATTAGTCATTAGATTATACTCCTTCATTATATGCGTGTATGTAAATCACATGTCCATTAACATAAAGTTTGCTCTAAATTTTGTCATAAAATTAGTTATTCCAATAGCCCAACTGTGTTGACAATCTTCTTTACCTTTAAAATAAAAAATAAAAAATTAAATATAAGCAGAGTAGTTGTGACATGCCACAATTTTCTTCCACATTAACATATAGATTATGAGTTCCTACATATATATATATAACCCTAATCTTTAATTATATATCTTCTCATCTTTTTTCATGTAATATTTAATATGTTGTATAAACTATTAATTTGTAATACCCCAATTCTTTTATTTCCTTAAAGTCTGAAATTTGATCATTAGACATTTGATCCATAAGTAATTGGCAAAAATTCAATTTTCATACCATGGAACTGGACCGATTTTATTTCATACCAAACATACAAAAAACGTACCAATTCTCTGTCAAACGTTACAAGTGATACTTCCATTAGTTTTGTTGATAGAATTGCCACGTGACTGTAAAAATTTAAACTACATAATATTAATATTAATTTAAGTGATTAAACTTTGGCAATTTTGCGGATTAACTCCTGCCTTTTGGCGATTTTGTAAATTGACCCCTGTCTCATTCCTCACGCACGACCACCATCCTCTGGTAGTTGTTCATCGAAAGAAGGAGAGGAGTTATGTTCGTGTCTTCACTGCGAACACATACGTGTAATAAATTTCATATTATGTTGATCGTTCAATTTTTGCATTTGAAAATTTAGATCGCGAAACCTTTTTTCTCACAAATTTCAAATCGCGATTACAGCCTTGTTTCTCCACCTTTTTTAGAAATTTTTGCGTCATTTTACTCCTTTGGACCTGGACTTCAATCTCTATGGTTTGATTCCCCCAACAAAACTAACGAAAGTATCACTTTTGTAACGTTTGTCAATAATTGGTATGTTTTTTGCGAGTTTGGTATGAAAAATGAAATTTATCAAGTTCTATGGTATGAAAAATGAATTTTTGCCATAAGTAATTAGTGTCAACACATTTTGATGTTCATGTTTGAGAATTATTTTAAAAGTGGGCCAAAAATGTATTTTAAAAGTAACAATTAAAACTAGTTTTATTAGAACTTTGTTCTATTAAGTATACATTAATAAAGAAGTTGGCGGACAAAGGAAAATTAGGTTAGATGAGAGTTAATTTTGTAATTATAAGCAAATCAAATCCATAGGTTTAGTTTTAGTATTAGTCTAGGTTTTGACATCTCATGACATAAAATTGCGGCCAGGAAAAGGAACCAACTAGGATTAATTTCAACCCGTATAGCTAGCTTGGATATTAGGCACGTTTGTAAACTATTGAGTTATTAATTAGTTTTCAGATCCGAGGTAAGTAGTTCTTGATACTTTTGTACATGTTATTTTTGTTATTATTATTATTATTGATCTTCCATGAAATAACAAAATCTTTATATGTATTGGGACGACATTCAAAGCATTGATTATTGATGTCTAACAATTTGTGCACTTATATATTTCTCAATATATATAATATAATAAATAATATTTTGTCAAATAATTTCACACACTGTTAAAGCATGTAAATCATAATTTCTTGGTTAAAATTAATCCGTAGAACACTTGAATTAAGAGGGAATTGCACTTTTTATACCAAACATTTGCTTGGTTTACACTTTTGGTATCATGTTTTCTGAAAATTAGAAGATAATATTGTATTCATTTATTAAGAATTAATGAAATGGAGGAAAATAATTAGGTTATTAAGCTGCTCTTTTTTTGTTTCTCTGCCCGAGCCAAAAAATGTGATGCTTAACAGCCACATGTGTGACACGTGATGGACTATGTCAAGTATTTAGTGGAGAAAGCAAATGTGTTAGGTGCCGTTAAATCGTTGTATTAAATCTATTTTTTAAGAAGGTATGGTACCAAAAGTGTAAAGGAAGTAAATGTTTAGTATGAAAATTGTAATTCCCTTGAATTAACACGCGAAAATAAGAAATAAGATCGAGGCACTGCCTTTGGTACACACATTTTATATCAGGTAGTCTCTCAAGATGCAACGGTCTTGATGGTTTTTGGTTTCCATGAACAAAAAGCTCACAACCGAACTTGAACAAACATAAATTTTGAACTAAATTTTGAAGAACGGTAAAAGAAAAGATAAGAGTAGTATTTTTTTGTTTTAGTTGTTATTCATTGATCGATAATTGGCCACATTCTAATAGACCAAAAAATGTCTTTTGTTTTTCGTTTTAGTTGTTATTGTAATATTAGTTTTAAAATAAAGTTACAAGAAAACATTAGTACATTATACAATGACAGGTTTGAAATAATTATGTACTTCTAATATTGGTTCTGTAATTAGTCATGCTATAAAATGTTAGCAATCTACATCTTGGTTCTTATTTTCAAAAGAAAAATGACATTATTAGTGGTATTGTTCAATACTCAATTAGGTTATTTAGTTTAAATATCTCATTGTATTTATGTTACTTTGTATCGTATAAAAGTCAGTCATGAAATTAACCGGACACGTAGAACATCCATCACATTTTTCATGTATAAAAGAAGAGCATATATTATCCTATCACAGATTTTTTTTAAGAGTGATGATCAAGAAATAAGTCTTATTAACTCAATGATACTACAACATATTCATTGTCATATCTCTTAAAATTTAAGAGGATATTTTGGTTGTTTATTAGGTAGAAAAACTCCCCAATGCTTCTCAAGTTCAAGGCTCTTTTGGTTCTCATCAATCAAGTCAAAGATATAAGCTTCAATAGGCTTTCCAGGCTTCCTTGGAGTCCCTTTACGGACATTCTTGATCAAGTTGGAGTTATAAGTCTTAGCATTGTCAATAGTTGTTGCAGTCCCACCAGCCGACGGCCATCCCGTTTCCGACACAACAACCTCAACATCGGCCCCACCAACCTTCTCCAGTGCTGCATACACTGCATCCACCATAGCATCAAATAGATTCTGGTAATGATATTGACCATCTCGTACCACAGTCGAGCGAGACGTAAATAGTGCATAGTCCAAACGAATATCATTCGGGTTGCTAATATACGCAAAATATGGATATACATTTAAAAGTAAAGGGCTCCGAGTTTTAGCAAGAAACTTCACTATAGGGGCAATAAACGTGTGGATTTCCGATTTGAACACGCCGGATGATGGAGGATACGAGTTTCCAAGAATTTCCATACTCAAAGCGGTGGAAATTTTAACTTTTCTCCCGAGTCCAACCGCAAATATGGCCTTGTATATGTTTCGCATAGCACTGGGCACGCTTGGTGCAATACTAGAACCTCCGTTTAATGGGCTTATCTCGTTTCCAACTGCAATGTATCTGAAGTTTACATTTCCGTATTTTACCACATTGTTTTGTACCCAAGATTTTGCAACGGTGAGATCATTAGCAATTGCTATAATGTCCTCATTTGGAACACCTACGATGACTGAAATTTTACGTTGGCCTTTAAGAGCTTGGAGAACCGATGGGTTCGGATTGTAGAGGCGAATTCTCTTAATGTTGTTTTTGTTGAGGAGGGCAATCACTTCTGTCGCTGGCGGTAAATTATCACCAAGAGTTCCATAACAAGCTCCGGTGTGTGCATCTACATGTCAAAACGAGTAAACTACTAGTCTTCTAACATTCTTGTCAAAATTTTATTCAATATCGATATAGAGACGAGCAAAAGAGATCGATATAGAGACGGACCTGCTTCGTGTAAGCAAAAGATCAATATTGCTATTAGAAGCATTTGAGCAATTGCTGCAGAGTGAAGGAGCAAAAGTAATGAAGGCAAAAGTAATGCAAATTTATTGTACATTTTAGGTAAAGGATTGACTAGTTTATATACAGACAAAGGTACCATGTACAAGAAACAGGACTAGAATTATGAAACATGGTATTAATTATCATTTGCCATTTTTTTTAAAATTTAGACATGATTGTATCCATTCTCTCTTGCCTGAATATATAAATGAAATTTTGAGGCAACATTCATTATACAGACTAGATTCATGGTAGTTAGAAGGCTAGTTTCAAATGGTATTTTAAGATGAAGTGATTAGTTTCAATTAAAATTAAGGGTTTATTTGGATGGGTTTTGGCTCGGTTTCGCGGGTCTCGGTTTAAAAAAATGGTTTGGGTGGTTTCGATGAAACCTTTAAGACCTCATTTGGATGAGTTTTGGCTGTTGGGTTTTGTGGTTTGAATAAGTTGAAACCCCACTGGATTGGGTTTGGATGTTGGGGTTTAGAGGAAAAAGTAGGTGGTAGGTGTCAAATCAATGTCTTTTTTAGTAAGATTTGGGGGGAAATGTAGGTGGTATGTGTCAAATCCATGTTTTATGGGTTTTAAGAGTTTGAGTGTGAGTTTTTAAATAAGTTTTTGATGATTTTATGGGTTTGGCGAAAACTCATTTGAAAGGGTTTTGGCTCGGTCTAGCGAAACATGCGAGACCGGGCCAAAACCCATCCATATACACCCTAAGTTCTTTTTTTGGTAAAAAATTACTTAGAAGTTATTGGTCATAAATTAGTTTGATATTTAATTATTATCATGTGTTATATTTTTTTACATACAAGGATTTCCATGTGAATAACTAAATTTCATGAGGGGTTTGCATAATTGTTTTTTTTTTCTTTTGCAAAATGACCATAATCAAATGGTTCAATCAGCAACGCTTGGTTTCATACAAAATATCTATTAACATTTCTTTTTATTGAAAATAAAACATAATTTTTTTTTTGTTTCTCGGGTCTAATCCCTTTCGAGACGCGTCGGACACATAAAGTGAGAACCTATCCCAATAGGGAATCAAACCTGAGTCCGCTACTTTGTAATAACTAGTCCCTTCCACTAGACCATGTTGAGTCCAATTTTAACATAATTACCACCATTACTTGGGTCCAGTTTTATTTAATCTCCATGTTTATACTTTTTGATATCAAAAAGCTAAATTCAAATGTTCCAAGAAATATCTTAGGAGAACTAGAACGTATGGATTTCATTTTGAATTCAAACAAACGTAATCATAAATAATACATGACTATTAGAAGGTGACTAATACAACACACAAATGTCATCATAAATAACACATGACTATTAGAAGGTGACTAATACAACACACAATGTTCTTTGTGCATTATAAATTCACAAACTAATTAGTTGAACAAATAATGAACTAGGAGCCTTCGAACGCTTGATAGTTGAGCCGACATATTTACAGACCTTTAGATGGGATTGTGAAATCAACGATATCTGTCGACCAATTGTCCTTCAAACAGATGACATCTTAAGGTTCTGATAATATCATCCAAAGCCCCATCATTTGCAGCCAAAAACCTTAAAGCTTCCTCTTTACTCTGTAATATTTTGCCTTTTATGAAGTAGTTGTTTCCTTCTTTCACAATGACACCATGTTCACAGGCTAAATCCAAGGCTTCGGATTCACAGCAGAATCCTTTCCCAAATTTTATACTTAACTCGGCTTTTGCCATTGAAGGTGCTAGCTTATTTTTAACTACTTGCACGCAAATTCCAAGACCAGTAGCCTGTCAGCAGATATGGTATTATAATATTAATCTTGTCAAAACAGTTAAAGTTATAGAGAGAGAACATATAAGTATATACACAATCAGAGATAACACAAATAACAATACTGATGAAATTTGCATCAAAAGCTTAGGTCAACCATAAATCTTCATTTGGATTGCTCCTCTTGAGTATATTTTCAAAATATTATAGAGAGTTCCACTATTAGCGATGGTTTTGAATAAATAAATATGTTTGGTTTGTGTATTAATACAATGAGATTTTTGTTGAAAATGGGTTGTTAGATGTCGAATCTGTAGGTGTAGTGTTTGAAAATAGGATAATGACGATGTTTTTTCAGAAATGATTTTAATAAAAGATTGATGTGACAATGTGTGTTTGGTTTGTCTTTTGGATAACATTGAAAATTTTCAGAATATCCAAACGAACAAGGTCTTAGATTTTCAAATATAATAGTCTTATCAAACATAAAAAAAATTGCAATAAACTTCATAGTCCAAGAGATAAGTACAACATAACATCATCCAATCTGATACCCTTATGAGTCTTACCTTATCCTCCGTCTTCAGCAATGCCATTCTGCTAATCCGTAGCCGTATAGCAGCATAGAATTTCAAGGCATTTCCACCACAGGTTACTTCATCCGCACGAACAGAGCCTTCAACTAATTGCAATTTTTTCCTTACCTAGAATGAATAACAAACACTGAATACAAATACCCAGTATATGCAAAAACTGAAGTTTCTAGTTTTTTTTTTTTTGCTGACCTGGTTAATAAAAATGATAAGAGTACTAGAATTGCAAAGAGAATAATGTATTTTCCGTAGTGCTTGGGTCATTAATTTTGATTGTAGGTCTCTTGAGGAGCCACATGATAACGAGTCAACTTCACATTGAGGAACGAGAGCAGCTACCTGCAAAAGTAATGCAGATAAAATATTATGGGGAGGAAAAAAAGATAGTTTCTGAACAAGTTAATCATTCACTGCTGACAAGGTAGAAAAAGATAATGTGCATACATCTCCAAACATAAACATGATGTTTTAAATATGAGGGAACACAATAAAGCAAACTGCCTAGAGAGGAAACCACACTAGAATACCAATTTAACACATCTTCTTGAAAGATTCTAAATTGATCCAAAAATGATTATTTTTCGCAAAAGTAGGTTAAGATGGAAAGATACATACACTGTCAACAACAATTACAGAAACTGATCCACTTTTTGTCAATGTATCTACCACACTTAACAAGTTTTCAGCAGAATCAGGCTGTGAGATAAGGAGATTGTCTGTGTTTACACCTATTGATTCTGCAAGCGAAGGATCCAAAGCATTCTCCACGTCAAGATACGCACAATAACCTATCAGAGTAAAAAACTGGTATCAAGAAGATAATCAAGAGAATATAAAGTGATAAAAGCAGAAAGCGTGACATTAAAAGTGAGACTGTTAGAAGAACAAAAGGGTATTTCATATCGACCAAAGATATCACCACATCATTGAACCTTGACAAAATAGAGACTTAGTGGCGCTCGGAATGAAGAGTGAACATCTTGTCAACCTGGTTTTACAAATTCAGATTTTTCCTTTCCTTTTCATTATTCTCATTTTGTATCATTTAATATTTGTGTAAACTCTAATGTGACACTATATTAAAAAAGACCAAAAACAATGTCTATACTCTAATGTGAAACTATATTAAAACAGATAGAACATTCTTACTAATTCATCGGTAAGGTCTCCATCGGGTTAAATGCAGCCAACGGATTAGAAAATTTAAGGAAGTCAATTATCTTTCACATTTTATCATTAATTTTGTAATCTACTTTTAGCAAGATATTTGAGATTTCGTATTACAAGTTCAATCTGGGCTTCAACTGTTAAACAATTGAAGAGCACAAAGACAGCAGACCAATAGACCTCCTTGCATACATAACAATGTACTAGCCTGTTCCTTTAAAGAATCTTCCTCATACTTCACAAAACTGTATGAATTGTTATTGAGCCACAAGACTTAGCAATAAATAACAAAAATCTATCATAATTGTTCTCAAAGGTGAAGCCATTAGTAGTTTGTACACAGAAAAAATGTGCAAGAGCATCACAATTTGTAACAGTTTCCATTTGATACAGGGTTGTTTTGAAAAAAAAAAATTTATCAGACATATAACTATACCCATGAAAGAAAAAAAAAACCATGGAAACAGACATTCTTACTACCACATAATTTTTGGTCATCAACGCTCAACTTTTAGATATACTAACAACAGCAAGCTCTTTGAGACTTAAATTCTCAATAGTGCATGTCAAAAACTGAACACATGGTATAGTGAGCACCTCCAAGCTTTTGAGCCTCCTTGATAACATGGAGGGCGAGTGTCGTCTTTCCTGATGCTTCTTGCCCATAAATTTCAACCATCCTTCCCTGATAAAAACAATAAAGATCAGTTACGGTGTTCATATTTCTCATGTGAAGCTAAGAGAAATAAAAGAGGAAGAGCACATTTACTCTCGTCCAACATATCAGAGTTCAGAAGAACATCTTAGTTCCATGCTATGCAAATAAACATTCGTTAGAAGTGATTCCCTAAGCTCTGAATCAGCATAAACATGGTGCAAAAAGAGAAAAAGGGAGGCCTGCATCTCTAAATCCACACCCATACATTCTCAAAGATGAATCAAATGAAAAATGCATATGCAACTAGTTTATCAAAGCAAACCTTCGGTAATCCACCAGTGCCAAGAGCCTGATCAAGCCTGATCGAGCCTGTGGATATAATAGGGGCCCGTCTAGCACCAAAGAAGCGCTGCAACGACAGCATCGATTCTTTACCAAATTCTCCTGAAAGCTTTGAAAGAGCCAGACGCAATGCAGTATCTTTCTCTGTCACCTTGGAATCGTCGGAAATATGATCATCGTATGCACATTCTTCGACTAAGACCAAAACAAACAAATGATAAGCAACCTGTTTAAAATTGCAAAATATTAAAAATAAAATAAAATTGAACAATACGATTACTCAAACTGTATTCTTTACCTGTTGATGACGCATAAGTAGTCTGCTTCCTTGTCCAACCAAATGCATTCTTACAAAAATAATTACTTAAGAATATCAATAACTTAAATTTTAAATTTTGACCGCAAATAATTAAACAAACACCACTAAAAAGAAAAACTAAGCATTTCAACTTCAAAATATAACAGATAAAAGCATATTAACACCATTCAACAGGCATAAAGACTTATTCGTATGTAAAATATATTACTTGCAGTTCGGAGGAGAGGCGAAAGGCCGAAATGGCATTAAATCGAATATATTTGACTGATTTCGGTGCAAAAGACACCATATATCCTTATTCTTCGTGCCGAATTTCTTCTATAGAAATTAGGGTTTCACTTCCAAGTGTATTTTAGTACTGTATAGTGTATACAAATTTCTGAGTTATGGAGCGGTGGCACCAATTTCCACGAACAAAAGACTTGTCGAGAAAGGGGTAACTAGAATCGCATTCAGACATGACGACCTATCACGTAACATGGTTAGTCCCGACTTGGTTTTAATTGATAATAATAAATCACAAAAATAGGTTTAAAAGATAATTGTTTTATCAACACAAATTGTTCTATTGAGACACTTCAATTTAGGGGTGGGAACGGGCCGGGTTTGGGGCGGGGTTGGGGTTAGAGATATGGGTATAATAAATTTCGGGATTAACACATTTCATCCCAAACATGTCCCGTAATAATTCGGGTACCCGCTACGGGACGGGACGGGATTACGGGTCCCATATTATTTTAAATCATTAATTATTCACGCACTTAACAACATTAAATTAAAATATTTCATATAAAATTTTGTATGTATTAGACTAGTAGTAATAGTAATTTAATTTGTAGAGCAAACAAAAATCAAAAAAATAATTATTGTATGCCGTGGCATAGGTGGGAAGAAGAAGAAAAAGTGGTAGAATCGTGGAGACTATGTGAGTTATTAGAACTGAGACAAACTTAATGAAAAAAGTATTAATAACTAGTGGACGATTAAAAAATGTATTAGGGTAAAGTAATTTTTTTTATTAGATGATATTAATTTAATTGATACATAAATAAAGTGTATAATTATATAATAATAATAAAAAAAAAAAAAGATATAGGCGGGTTCGGGTATTCGGGGTTGGAGAGGCTAATCCCAAACCCGTCCCGTATTTTCGTAAAAAAATACGGGCTTTCAAGTTCGGGTACCCAAACCCAAAAAATACTCGTCCCGTTCGGGTATTTTAAAAACCGGGACGGGTCGGGTTTGGGTTACTCGAACCCAACGCCCACCCCTACTTCAATTTCATATGATCGTGAGAGAAACACTTAAATATGATTCAACCCTAAATTATTGTATTTGGTCAAAAAGAAAATTTAAGAATATCGCGAATGAACTAAACTTTCTTTGAGAAAGTAGCTTTTTTTAGAGAAAAACGCACTTCTACCCCATAACTTACAGACAAATTGCACTTTCTCCCTTGGTTTCATTTTTTTGCACTGTCCACTTTAAATTTACATTAATGTTGCACTTTTTCCCCCGAACTCTTTTCCGGCCAAAGAGCTTAGAGGGGAAAGTGCAACAAGAGTGTAAGTTAGTGCAACTCGACTATAATTTCAAGGGGGAAAACGCAATTTCTGCTTGTAAGTATTATTGTGCTTCTATAATTATTAAGTTTACATTTTTATTATTC
The DNA here is from genome assembly GCA_030819805.1 of Penstemon newberryi var. newberryi. Taxonomy (NCBI): domain Eukaryota; kingdom Viridiplantae; phylum Streptophyta; class Magnoliopsida; order Lamiales; family Plantaginaceae; genus Penstemon; species Penstemon newberryi. Next base: position 33,012,332 of record JAUALY010000003.1, on the reverse strand, counting down.
AGATGATATGCAATCTTCTCTTATATCTATATATTAGTATATCCTTAACACGCGTCTCCGCATGCTTTAATTTTTTCAGCATGCGTTTCTGCATTCATTATTCTTTTTATTAACGAAAAGTAATGATTTCTTTCTTGGGGAAAAATAAAATGCTACACCAATTTTTTTTACCAATTTTACCCGTCTTGTTAATGCTTGTAATTAATGCTAATTAATGCAATAATTATTTAATTAAAAGGGTATTTTAAAATATTTGCTTAGAAAAGTGGCTATTTATTACATTTCTTAACCCGTGTGCAATCCTCCAAAACGACAAATAAAAAAAGATAAAGAGAGTAATTAAATTAAGGGCAAAAAAGGAATATCAAAAAATTGCTACACCAGACATAGTTTCTCTTTATAATAGTGTATATATATTTATATATATATACATTATATCATATCATATATGATCATCTCTTTAGACTTATTTAAATTGGTCATGGGTTAATTGGATATTTATTTTCCAATTAATAAATCCAATATCTAAATCAAAATTAGAAACCCATTTAATTTCCTCATTTAATTAATTAGACCCATCTAATTAATTTTGACTAAATTAATTTAACACTTAAATTAATTGAGTCCTTTGATTAATTAATCTTCATTAATTAGATCAAACTAAGTTGCATCTTGTGCTGATGTGTATGGCTCATTGGGTTCACCATCAATTAGTCGTGGGCTCACAAATATTTTGTGATATAATTAAAAAATAAATTAAACTACCAAATCAAACTACCTTTAATTATTCACTCTTGGATATGATCTCATCAAATCTAGAGTACCTAACACTCGAGGTAGTCGTCTAGTCACGGTCGACGAGTCCTAACTAATGATGAATATAAAGTGTGAACCTTTCTTGCATTGATATTATCAATCCTCTTACGATACCATGACTAAGCTCCTTCCAATAACTTATTTCCCGATCAAGGCCTAGGACATGGAGTCCGACATATTCCTATTAGCCTTGATACTATGCGTCTTTATTCTTGATGGTGATCTTTTTTGTGATTACCCATTTGAAAACTCCTGACCGAAGATTCCCGGAATCAATCCATACAAATAAATGCATAGGAAATCGTCCAACCTCATTACGGCGGGGTTAATGGATCCTCTATTGGTGTCATTAGCTTCACTCTAAAGCAATCCATACCCAACATGAAACTATATTGACTTGTTAATTAATAGTCGAGTAACACATTAAAGCATAAACTCTCCGTATGAAGTTCACTTTAACGTCTCAAGTCAAATGACCAATTTACGTACACTATCGTAACTAGAAGAATTCATCATCTTCGATAAACTCCTAAGATGATATTCTTCCGGCGACGATTCGATGCATTTGATATCATCAAGCCACTCACTCACATGCATTGATATCTCCCATATTAGTGTCCATGGAACTATCCACCTAGAGATAATGCATACGTGTTCAAGTCTTAGCGAACACAATGATGTCCTTTTTCAATTGTATTCTACGACTTGGATTGATTCTAAGATCTTAAACCATAGTAGAAAACATATTCCATAGAGGGATGCGCCATGTTCTACAGGGCTTCATAAATTGCTTAAATGTATAACAATAAATGAAGAATTGTTAATGCGAATTTTTATTGGTTATGAATAAGATTGATTACAAGAATAACTACAAAATAACCTATTGCCTTGCAGTGCACTAATCTAACATCAATAATATTTGACTTATGGCATTTGGATTCATCGAGCTTGTTTCAAGCTTCAATTATGTAGTTTGAAATGGACACTCTAGTTCTTGAAAGGAGGAAACTTTTATAGGGTTTATCACAATTTCCCCCACCATGAGAATGAAAGTTTGCAGCAGTAAATACTTTATTGCAACATACACAAAATATGCTATTTCTCTGAATTATTCCTTTGCTTTTCATTTGTTTACTTATATCACCCACTGAAAATACTTATGCACCTTCTTCAGTTGTTCTTATATCTATAAGCTAGGAAAATATGGTTCTCTTCGTGTTATTATTCTCAAGTCTTTTATTTGTTCTACTCCTTTTCCTTATAGAAGAAATCCCGAAATTCTCATATTCTGCATTTTATATTGAAATTTTATTATGTTTCTAATATTCTCTTCTTTCATGAAATGGAACAACTCTTTGTTCTTCTGAACCGATCATTAATCTCTGAAATTTCTTCATTTGACCATTGAATTTTCTTTCTTTTAGGGCGGTTTCTTTTTTCTATCTTTATGGACCGTCTTAAATCATAGTCTGGATCAGATGCACTATTTGATAAACTGCTTGAGCAACTATTTTGATTTTTCTTACATGTTTTTTATTTGTCTACCATGTTTGATTTGGTCCAGTGTTGTAGAGAAAATGTTTCTACCTTCCTCTGACGAAGAAACCCAAAATAGATTAAAAGAATATTAATATAAAATTTTACATACTAATTTATATTCATAATGATCTGTAATAAAGATGTGCATGAAAAAAACTGATTTTCTTTGATTTCTTTCTATCCTACAATTGATTATCATTATCATGTAGATTGAAGTTTTAATTTTTCATTTGAGAATTTTGGATGGTAACTTTAGGAAAAGTAGTACATATGAAACTAACATTTTTTTCATTTAATAATGTTATAATTTGATAAAAGAGTTGTGTCTATTATTTGGAGTGAAATGAAAGATACTTGTCGTGCGTGCAAATGTGTGATTGCTAGTACATATATCATACAATAATTGTGAACCCTTTTATATAACCATTATGATTCTTTAGATCTAATATGTGATAATTTGTTCAAGTATACACGCGTGTAACACCACACGCTTTATGTAATCATTTTGACTATATTTAATTGACTCAAAACATTCTTCCATCAATCTTCTTGCACTTCAAGTTCATAGTGACATATTTTTCTCAAGTATTTATCTTCAAAATACATTCCACCAACTCCTTCATCGTCCATTCGACGTAGTAATGTCAATGAATATCCTCATCTTGTTCATTTCTCTTTACAACCACCTCTTTTGCCAACTTATGAGTAATCTAATTCATAACATATTATGCAACATTACAATTTACAAACATTCATGAAACTAAAAATTTAGTATGCTAAACCACTCTTTATTTGTGATTAAATATCAGTTCTTTTAATGAATGTGGTGATATTTGGCAAACTACAGTGTTATTTAAGTCAATAACAATAGTCAATTGGCAATATATCTTGCAACTATTTGGGGAGACAGTTTTCTCGCACAAGTTTGTTAGCTAGTGCAATTTTTGTGCTATTATAATCCAACTCAATGAATAAGTTCAATATTGTCACACAATATAGTATGTTGCACGATCAATGATATTAAAAGTTTTAATACATGGCCTATGCACAAACCTCATTGATGGGCAAATTGAAGAAAAGAGCTTACAAATATTTCCAGATGAATATTGTTTGAGCACCAAAAATTTTAAAACTTCGTTATTAAAATTAAATTTTAGAAATTGTCTTGCGTCATTCACATTATATATACTATTATCCAATCAAAATATTTATCCTAGCACATTTAGTTGGTCCAACGATGAAATTAAAGTGTGCATCATGCCAATTATAATAGCAAAATTTTAAGCCAAAATATCAAGATCCCCAATTACTCTCGTCACGTTGTAAAAAAAAATGGATAGCTAAAGTAATGAGGCCCATAATGCAATTTTACTAGTGCTATTAACTCAAAAAAAAAAAAAATTACCTCTTCACAACTTCTTTTACAAAATGGAGCAAGTGGAATGCTATTTAGATCATCTTTTCTTCCATTTTTCTTTTCGTGGCATTCTCAATGATCTACAAAATTGGAAAAAGTTAGGTTATCTTATGTTTATGCAAATACTACTTTTGTGATCAAATTTGAAAGACATGACAATTAAATTAAATGCTAAATGATGTAATATAAATAGGAAAATTAGACATTTGCATACATCTTTTTTCACACTGAGGAAAACTTAGTAAGAATCATTTTCATAGATTGGATTAGCACAAAGTTTGCACACACAATATGGACAATACCATGATTCCTTAGGAACATCCTACATTTCAAATTCAATAAACAAATTAATCTTCTTCCCAATTTATAATTATTTTGAATAAATAACATATAATAATTTTTTACCTTCATACCAATACATACTTGATGATAAGTAGAGTTACATTCTTCACAACACATCATATTAGCTCCATCAACACAAATCATACAAACATCATCATACAAATTACTTACATTACTCATGGCCTCAATAATATTTGGCTTATGACATTTGTATTCATCGTGCTTGTTCCAAGCTTCAATTATGTAGTTTAAAATGGACAATCTAGTCTTGAAAGGAGGAGACTTTCATAGGGTTTATCACAATTTCTCCCACCATGAACATGAAAGTTTGCAGCAGTAAATACTTTATTGCAACATACACAAAATATGTCATTTCTCTGAATTATTCCTTATATCATATATCCACTGAAAATACTTATGCCCCTTCTTCAAATTAGTTCTTGTATCTATAAGCCATGAAAATATGGTTCTATTCGTGTTATTATTCTCATGTCTTTTCTTTGTTGTACTCATTTTCCTTATAGAAGAAATCCCGAAATTCTCATATTCTTCATTTGATATTGAATTTTATTATCTTTCTCTAAGTTTCTCTTCTTTCTTGAAGGCGAACAACTCTTTGTTCTTCTGTACTGATCATTAATCTCCGAAAGTTATTAATTTGACCCTTGGGGTGGTTTTGTTTTTGTACCTTTATGGACCGTCTCAAACCATATTATGGACCAGATGAACTATTTGATGAACTGCTTGTGCTTGTGATTGAACAACTGCTTTGATTCTTCTTGCATGTTTTTGATTTGTCTACCATGTTTGATTTGGTCCGATGTTGTAGAGAAACTGTTTCCACCTTTCTTCAGTGAAGAAAACCCAAAATAGATTAAAACAATGAATAGAAAAAATTAAATACAATATTCATAATAATTTGTAATAAATATGTGCAGGAAAAAAACTGATTTTCTTTGATTTATTTCTATCCTACACCTGATTCTCATTATCACGTAGATTGAAGTTTTAATTTTTTATTTAAGAATTTTGGATTGTAACTTAAGCAAAAGTAGTACATATGAAACTACCATTTATTTAATTTAATAATGTTAGAATTTGAATTAAAAAGTTGTGTCTATTATTTGGAGTGAAATGAAATGCACTTTTCGTGCGAGCAATCATGTGATTGCTCGCACATCGCACAATAGTTGTGATCTCTTTTATATAAACCATTATGATTCTTGAGATATAAATTATGATAATTTGTTCAAGTATATTTCAACAAATTTTCTTAATTGTGTATATACAAGAGATTATACAATATATATGTATATGTATGCATCACTTATTAGCCTATTTGATATGATTTAATATAATAGAGTATAATCATGATTACATTATTAACATGGACAAAAAAGAAACATATTACATTAAAAGAACATAAAAAAAATCGAACGTTTATAGTAATAATTTTCACAAAAATCTTACTAGAAACATAATTGAAGAGCTATTAGGGTTTGCTCTTTTCTCTCTTGACCAAGTAACGATTGCAATTTCAACTAAGCTTGAATTGACTATTTACCTTTGAAGCAAAGAAAATGGTGAAAACTCCAAGACTAGTAAATGCTTTATTTCGTCACCAGAGATCACAACTCAATATCGTGTAAACACTTGTAAACATATCTTCTTCGAAAATCTATATATGAATTGATAAAGGTATCCGCAATAGGAAAACTTGATCATCGAGTTCCTTCTCTTCTTTCAACTCGATCTCAACCCGTTCCACCAAGTATCAAAACAAGAACAAAATCAGTCGGACAAAAATAAAGGTAATTAAGACTTCTTTCTTTATGGAGCTCGTATATTGAAGACGGTCGTTAAAAATATTGTCTCAGTTAAGAATGAGAATCGATGGAGTAGGGTTTATGCGGGTCGAAGGTTCGGATATATCAAAGGTGGCCATTAAAAATATAGTCTCAGTTAAGAATGACAATCAAAGGAGTAGGGTTTGTGAGGGTCGAAGGTTTGGATATATCAAAGGCGGCCGTTAAAATTATTATCTCTGCTAAGAATGACAATAGAATGAGTAGGGTTTGTGAGGATCGAAAAGTGGGTCAGGCCCGGACATGGTCCACCCATATAGGTCGTCGAGTACTATTTTTTTATTTTTTTTTATTTTATATTTTGGTTAAACTAACATAACAAAAATTTAAGTCGGTAGTTTCAACTAAATCCACCTAAGTAAAAAAAAAAATAGATTAACAAAAATAGAATCCATAGATCATAGTCAACTTTGACAACATGCACTCCCTAGTTTTTTCTCCCATTTTCCATCTCCACCACTTCCATTGTGTTCGGAATTGCCATCACCAATATATGCACAACAAGCGTGAGGAGACTTGAGTTAGTCCGAGGCAAAGACGTCCTACGAGATTTATTAAGCTTCAGGCTTTAGATATAAAAAGTAATAATAGTATAATATTTTTCCACTTAAAATAAATTAATTGCAATTATACACGCTCGTGAAACACCACACGCTTTATGTGATCATTTTGTCCATTTTCATTGTGGTAACATGCTTTCTGTTCTTTCTATGAAATCTAATTTTCAAAATGAAATTTACCCAAGTGGTTGGATAAAGAAAAAAAATCATATTTTACATATTTATTATTCATTTATCTACATACATACTTGTTTATCTTCATCAATAAATTTAATTTTCTATAACTTGAATTTGCACAATGAAGCTCAAAGTTGTAAAATCTATATAGAACTAATTTAAGAACTAAAACTCAAAAAACTTTGGAAGGGAATTTTATGGTATGACACAGTTTCATACCAAGCAATAAATTGATATGTTTCATATACATATGTACTGTAATCGAGGTTTTTTGTTTTTGTTTTTTGTTTACTGTTCAATAATAGATATGGAAAATATTTTTTTTACTCGTGGTTTTTTTTTTTTTTTTAATATAGAGAAAAAAATAGTATTTTTGACTATTTTGACACAATAAGTTGATTTTATAGAGTTGAACTTTCTTCAATACAAAAACTACAATCAATGAGATTTATATTTGGCCTACATTTAGGCCGGATTAATGCCTACAAAAAATCTTAGAAGACGAACCAACCATCAAATACCATTTTATTTTAAAAAAAAATAAAGAAGACCATTATCATGAAAATATCTCATATATATCATACTATAAATATATGGCACAAACAAGAATAGTTTACATATTACGTCATTGTGCTTAAATCATAAATCAAATACATCATTGTTGTCACTTATCAAGAGTGGATCCAGGATTGAAGAATCTAGGGAGCCAAACTTCACTATTTGTGATTGTTTTACAATGATATCCATATTATTTATTAGAAATCCACAAAAATAAAATTACTAAAAATAACTATATTAAATGCAAAATGCAAAATAAATTTAGCAAATAAATTATGAAAATTACATGGGAGTTTTTTATATCATAAAATAACCTATATTATTTCATTAAATTAGAAATAGTTCTTTTCTTTCAAGTGCGCATCTAACCAGTGCTCGCGGTCATGGAAAGCACCTACCAAGCTCCAACGGGTTGAGGACCTGATGCACACAAACGTGGTGTGCTATGGCCCCACATTGGAAGTATAATCGTCCACTACTTTGCGACCCGCTTGACCGAAATGTAGAATAAGCTCGATTTGTTCTTGTCATTAGGGGTGGACATTTGGGTTGGGTATTTCCCGTTTAGGACGAAAACATGGATTTTCTTTTACATTTAGGGTCGGGTATCCGACACCCAAAATATTTATTCGGGTTGGGTTTTGGGTATTGATTTTACACCCGAACAAGTATTTTGGACCCGCAGGGTATTGAATAATTATTTTTTTGCCCAATTACAAATTAAAATGAGATGACATATGAGTGGTCTTGGCTCAAATTTATTCTTCTTCTCATTATCAAATGTGTTACTATATTAAATAATTTAAATTTCTTGTACAATATACATATATTGAAAAAAAATGTAAATTTTGGGTTACCCGAAACCTAAACGGGATGGGTTTGGGTGTGAAAAATCAATATCCGCCGAAATACCCGAAACGCGAAATACTCGACCCGTGCCCACCCTTACTTGTCACGATGACTAACCATGAACCTAAGGAGGAACCTAGAAAACGAGAGGACGAGCTGCTTACGCCTCATCAGAATGACGTAAGTAATAATGCTCGCGTACTCGTTGGGATGAAATCACTACTAGAAAACAGAGAAATTTTGACCGAAATGTGCCGTCGAAAAAAGTGTCGTCGAAATCAAATTTTCATTTCCGTCGAAATTTATGAAATTTTCGACGGAAATATTTTTCGTTGAAATTTGTGAGATTTCGATGGAAAAATTTTCTGTCGAAATTTTCAAATATTTGTTTTATTTTTTTATTTTTTGCACCTGTTAATTATACCTAAATTATACATTCGACAAACAATAATATAACATTCAAAAACATTTATATAAACATGATTCAATATTCAAAACATACATTAATTGATCAAAGATCCAACTACGAAATTCCAAATCCAAATACAATCACAAATTCAAGGAAATAACTCCAATTACTATAAATCCAAGTAACTAATAACTCCAAGTATTACAAAACAATCACAAAAAAACAACTAACCATCCGGTGATATAGGTCGAGGCAGTGCCGGTATATTTTTCACTAATAATTTCTCCTATTTTCTTGTCAGCTGGCCGATTATGCTCCACTGGACCATAACTGCATGCAAGAAAAAAAACTCGCCATCAACTCAATCATAACAAATTAATGTACAGAATTTTTGCGAATAAACAAACACAAATTCAAATGACCCATTAATTACCATAAGTTAGTCATTTTTACTTGATTTCAATTTCTTATCGACTAATTCAAAATTTGAACACATCACTCTATTATGGTAAAAAAGTTCAATTTTTATTTATTTGTTCATACATCTACAATAAACATCAAAAATACCCTTGTTCACTTAAATAAAATGGTAATATTATGTATGTTAACTTTAAAATTTGGCAATAATTCCCTTATTATTGACTTATGAGAGTGTGTTAGATGGTGCAATAAGCTAATAACATATTGTAACACATTAGATTTTTGCTAATAAAAATAACACCAAAAGTTTAGGTAGTTGTTAAAGTTTATAAGTAATAATTTAAGATGTCCATTTTTCATGCTTCAAAGTAAATAAACTTAAGAATGCCAAACATCACATACCCTTTAATTTTTTCATATAAAATGCACAAAACATCACATGAATATTCAAATAAATAAAGGGATCGAATCAATATTATAATTACATGAAGAAAAAGTAATCCATATATATCACTTGAGTTCTTCCTACAGTTTCACATATTACTGAACACACTACAAGAATTCAAACAATCACACACAAGAACTCAAATATAAACAATCACATAAACAATCTCCTTCGGTATAAGTCTGAATTACGCATACTATATATGGTTGAAAACCTCTCGATGAGATCTTTCTAACGGTACATGAATCATCTCATAAGCCGCAATATATAATCCGCAAAAAATTAAACAAATTTCAACCAAATAATAAACAAAAAATCATATCTCAAATTCTTCATATCCAACGAGGATGAAATTTTGCAGAGATGATCAACAACATGTAAGCATGATGTGTACAAATATTCGGACCAAAATAATAGGCACATTTAAATCCGCAAATAAAATGTCAAACAATTTAGACATATAAGGCAGAAACTTGAATTGACCATATCTTTCTCATTTCTAATCCAAAAACAGATTTTCATACATGGTTGGAAAGATAATTTCAAGAGGATTATAATGGTATATAGCACATCATATGAATCCAAGTATTGAATCGTGAATTCGCATTTAACTTTTCAGCAAATAATTCAATCAACAATTTTTTCAAAACAAATTTCTTAACAAAAAAATCTGAAAATATAGATGCATTCAAGAACATAAAATCATGCTTCAGTAAAATTTTCATACCATTCTTGAGCTGGAGCCGCGGCGGAGGTGGAGGTGGAGGTGGAGCTGGAGCCGCGGGTAGCAGAGGTGGAGCTGCTGTCGGAGCACGAATCTGGAGCCGGAGCCACGTACGGAGCTTGAGCCGTGGCGGAGGTAGAGCTGGAGCCGCAACGGAGGTGGAGCTGGAGTAGCGGCGGAGGTGGAGCTGGAGCCGTGCGTGGCGGAGGTGGATTTGCTGCCGGAGCACGGATCTGGAGCCGGAGCCACGTACGGAGCTGGAGATGGAGCTGGTGCCGGCGTAGGAGAGGGAGAAGAGGGGAGCTAGGCGATGGAGCTATGCGGTGGAGTTGGCACCGGTTCTTCTTGGAGAGGGAGAAAAATTTGTTTGAAATGTTGAAATGTTTGTGACCTCCCGTACGCTCCCTAGGACTAAATTACACAAACGTTTCGACGGAAACGAGTTTCCGTCGAAATTAATTAAAATTTCGACGTAATTGATTTTCCAACGAAATTCCTTTATTTTTTTTCCATTTCTGTTATTAACATTTCGACGGAATAAAATCCGTCGAAATTTCTAAAATTTTAATTTTCGTCGAATTTTTTTTTTGTTTTTTCATTTCTTCGCAAAAATATTAAATTTCGAAGGAAATCAAATCTGTCGAAAATTTAAAAATTTCGACGGATTTTTCTTTCCGTCGAAATTTCTGTTTTTTTTTCGTTTTTTATATCTTCTTTTCGACATATTATTTCGACCGAACATAATTCGGTTGAAATTATTTTCGACGGATTTTTTTCGATCGAAATATTTCGACGGAAAAATTTTTCGTCGAAAATTTAATTAAAATTTCAACGGATTTATTTCCATCGAAAATTTTCTGTCAAAATTTCTCTATTTTCTAGTAGTGAATTAAGGAGGAGCAAGTTGAAGGTCGTTGGCATCCGTGCTAAAGGCCAAACAACTCTCAAGGGACACATACGTCATGTTCCTTGCGGCCAAACATATCACCTTGTATCTGGTCGCACTACAACAAATATGATTTTTAATGACATTTATCTATTGACATTTTCTTCAAAATGCCAATACTACATAATAAGATCACATTCTTGATAGATGCCACAATAATTGGCTTATTGGTGGCATTAACTTATTAATATTGTGACATTTGATCTTACAATGTCACATAAATTCAATAAGATAAGTTTTTGGAAAAATGTCACGTTAATTGATTTTTTAGTGGCATTAACTTAACATATTTACTGGCATTTTCTCTAAAAGGTGATGACGTTTAGTCTTAAAATGCCACAACTAGATATTTCCACAAACAATGTCACCTTATTTGGTTATTTTGTGACATTATCTTAAGAATTAGCATCATTTTATGTAAAATGTCACAATTATAAGAAGCATGACATTTAATCTTAAAGTGCCACATATTTTTATATTTATTTATTTTTGAAAAAAATATGGCATTAGTTAGTCATTTAAAAATGTAACATTATTTTCTTTATGGTTTTAGGAGAAATAATTTTCTTATATAGTTAATATGAGAATGATGTTTATTAACTAAAAGCAAGTACTTCATTATACATAAAAGTTAATCTTGAATACTAAAGTTTGATAGATTTTAAAACTTGGTTCAATTTCAATTCGATTAGTTAAAAATTATAAAATCTATTTAGAAAGGTTGAGCTAGTTGAACTAAATTAATGATCGGCTTAATTAAAATTGATTCGAGCTTAATTCGTTTCAGCACTTGTAAGTTTTTTTAAATTAATTTACCCCATGTGATTTGCATAATGTTGAATTTATTACCATGTGATTTGACAAAGAGAACTTTACTCCCCTCTAACTTATAAAAGTTTCAAACTGCCTCCCTAACATTTTTTAACTTAAAAAAATACGAATTGATAAAACTACCCCTCTTAACAATTTACCCCCGGTGTTATGCTAAATGTGGGAATGTACCCCTATGTTACAAAAACACTTTTCATGTTCACTCTCAATTTCGGCGAGTGAGTTACAATCTCCGGCTGAGAAAGGTAAATTGCTTTTTTAATTTTTTTACAGGAAGATAAAGTGTATTTTTCAAATCACAGAGGATCAATTGAATATTATATATTTTAGAGGAGGTAAATTAACATTAGATCTACAAATAAATAATTAAACAAGTTTCTGGACCTAGTTTACTGATTAAATCAAATAAAAAAAAGAAAAACAGGTCAACATATGTCTTATAGCTAAAAAGAAAGTTAGGGAAATAAATAACACCAATTAACACTCACACGCACACAACCACACACTTGTTCTTGGACCAAAGGATGGACAGTTGCGCCTTTCTCACGGGCGACGGCACGAAATTCCGACGACGTAATTTCTGCTTTTTTATTTCTCTTTTATTTAGATTTCGGCAAAATAGAATTGATTTCAATTGACTATTTTCGTTCTTAGTTTACTTGGTATTCATTAAATTTCAAAGTTTTGTTAATTGATTTTGAATTTCGTCCATGGATATCTGACAAAGTGAGAAGATATGTCATTTTTTAGGTTCGTCTTGTAATGAGAACCAAAAATTACTCTTCACTTCAAGAGATTGATGATTGTTTGAATTCAGTTTTTGTTTGCCCATCACCTGCTCGACAAAATGTGTGAGAAAAATTGGCATCCTTTTAGTGTGAGCCTGTTGTTTGCTATAGTAATTAATTTGCATAACCAAAACAGGAAATTAGTTAGCTTCATGTGAATCTTTTTCTTTCATTTAACCATGAACAAAAGGTCAGCAACATGTTTGGTGGGTCTTTAGGGGCTTTATCACTCATGAAGCTCTAGAATATGGAAAACATGATGGAAAGAGGAATCAACGACATCCAATCCAAGAAGGTGCACATCATATTTTCTCATTGTTGTATTATTGTCATCTTGGAGTGGTGCAATTGAGCTGATAAATTTTGTGTACTAACATGTCATATTTCTATTTGACATGCAAAAGAGGTTAAGTAAATAAGTCAAGTGTATAATTTGAGTCAATTTTATAGTTGAAAAGCACATTTTTAGGGGCTCCATTGAACCGACTGTCCCCTTGTATGAAATGAAAGTAAAAGTTAATGTCACATTAATTTCCGTAAATTCTTTTTACATGTAATCTATATTTCATAATACTTTTTTTTAATCATTCTTTCGTGTTACAACGTGTTGCTATTTTTGAATTGGTGAATGACAGTGGCATTTTAACCGAAGGGGATAACAAGAAGTAGCTTCATTCTCCTTCCATCTAGTATTTTCTTGAAGGTAAATCTCCTATTTAGTCATGCTTCTTGCTTGATTACAACATTATCAATGTATTGTTGTAATTGAAGAGATTTTGGGAGAGGTGAATAAGAGACAACATGGACTTATATTTCTATTCTTTATTTCCGTCTTTGCCCATCTACTTTTACCAAGCAGCAATGGTATGTGTAGCTATTTCAATATCTATTTCCACCACTACACTAAATGATTTATTTAATTCTTTTTCTTTGAAGTTCTTATTTAGGGGTATACAAAGACTTCCTAAAAGTTTCTGCTTTTTGCATAGATTTCTTAATTCTTGTAGTTTTTCCTCAAGCCGATGGTGTTCTATTATGTTCGATTATGCTAATTATTTCTTTTTAATTAAGCACTAAGAGGCTTTTTCATATATTAGGTTGTTAGTCATTTACAACCTATTGTTGGTGTCTTCAATCTAATATAAAATGACAATTATGATGGTAGATGGCTTCTCCAAAAAAAATTAGTATCTTTTGTAATTACTGATGCTTTATGTTAATTTCTTTGAAATTAAATGGAGAACAGAGAATTCATGACTTTGAGGTTTTAAGCTCCTATAATATTCTACTGTTTCACGGATTATATGTTATATTTTTCAATTGCGAAGTTCATGGCCTGTATTAGAGGGTATCATGTAGGTTATTATATTTCTAATTCATGGCCTGTATTAGAGGTATCATGACTTGTGCACAATTCAGCTTTACACTTCCATTAAGACATAACTTACTAGAATGCCAATCGGGAGTGGCCTTGCAGGTCTCCAGTTTTTGCTGGCTCAAGTTTTGTTGGAAAAAATCTTGGAGCTCAAACATGCTTGAATTTGAAAGGGAAGAATGGAAGATAGAGAAAAAACACAACTTGAAGGAAAGCAATTACAATGACTAGGAACTCTTTTGGATTTGTTGCTCATGGATATAGCTGGAGAACTAATCACGTTTTGCTTGGGCCTGCTAGGGATTGCAGCTAAATGACACAAACATGTACAGGTTCGCATGATAGATTGAGTGTATTCAAAACTTGTTGTATAGAAAAATTTTATAGAATTATTGTGCAAGTCTGAAAATGTTGTCACAGAAGAATAGGTGCAGGCCTTGGGAATTAAAGGTTCCCACCTATGTACACATTTTTTTTTCTTAAATGAATATGTACAATTTTTGTTGGTTATGGAATACACTTTTATTTAATGGTTGCTCGTATTACCGTTATGAATTGAAGTGCTATTTTATTTATTATGTTTATGAAAATATTATGAAATTTCTTTTTAGTTGTTTTGTGGCATTTATGAGATCATTATTAATGTTGAAGGTGAAACTTTGTTGAACGTCAAGTTATGTTTATGGTGGCACTATAAAATGTCTTTTCAATTATTGTTTGTGACATTATATGAGGTCATTAATAGCGTTATAGGTGGCATTCTTAGATGTCGTTGAATAGAAAAATTATGACATTTAGAAATGTAACTATTGACAACATTCATGTTATTTATAAGTGCCACACAAAGTATCCCTTGGTGACATTTTCAAATGCAACTAAGTATGTCAATTGTGTCATTACGAAGTGTCAAAAAACTATTTTTTAGTCATATTTTATCATGTCAATTAATTCCTTTCTTGTGGCATTCTATAATGTGAGAGTATTTAGTTCATGTGGCATTTTAATTATGTAACTAAAAAGATAATTTAGTGACATTAATACCTTTAGCTACACCGCTGTAAATGGCACTTCTTAAAAATGCCATCATAATTGAAAATGCCACCACAATACTTTTTATCTGACATTTTCTAATGCCTCTAAAGCATATTATTGTTGTAGTGTCGGCAAACAAATACGGGAGAATGCCTTATTTGAGACGTGAATTTCACAACAAAACTTGTCTTGATTCTCTTATGGAATGACTGGAGCCTCAGTCCTCTTCCGTAACACATCATTAAAAAAATCACCTTGGGATGATTGACCTAGACTTTAGGGGTAGCAGTGACATTCTCGGTGGCCATACTAACCTGAAAAGTTGAAAACATGAAGAAAACTTCGAACTTTTGAACTCGCAAGAACATTTGGCACAAAGGGGGTTTTAAAAATTTAGAAACTTAAAGAGTCCAAAAGCCCAAGTCTTACCTATTTGTATGAAAATATAGACGCTTCGAAAGCATCACAAAAATTGAGAAAGCATCAAGTAACATTTTCATGACTTGTGCATAGAAAATGCGTCAAGAATACCAGTGTTCTTAAAACCGGACCGGACCGGCCGGTTGGCCCGGTTTAACCGCTAACCGGTCCCCAATCCGGTCCGATTTACCCCTAAAAACCAGTCTCCTAATTAACCAGTTCGAACCGGTAAAACCAGCTCCAAAACCGGTAAAACCAGTGAACCGGTAAAACCAGTGAACCAGTGGTTCACTTAAATTTTTTTTTTTTTTAAATTTAGAGATTTTTTGTTATTCTATTAAATTTATATACTTTAATTGGAATAACATTAATTATTTTAGTGTTTTAACAATCAATGAGGAACAATCAAAGCAATATTACAATATTTTTTACATAAAAAAGTACATAACCATTTTCTCATTATTGTGAATAATATTATTTTGTGTATGAAATTATGCAAATCAATTACCATATACACATCAAGTTACAACAATAGAACCCAAATGAACAAGCCAAAACTTTGAAAATGTGATGAACTTTTAATTTTGTTGTCTTATTTTGAATGTATGTATCTTTGAGGGATACTTGAGATTTATATTTTTGACATTGATCTAAATTTCTAAGACATTTTGATTATTTGCATGAAACAATAAAAATTTATATTGACAAAGAATGATAATTTTTTGAATTATAATTGTATTTTAGATAATCTAAAAATATATATATAAATATTACATAATAATAAAGTCACACCGGTTATACCGATCGAACCAGTGGTCGACCCGATCTAACCGATCGAACCAGAAACCAGTAGGGCTTCCGGTTCAATGACCGGTCCGGTTTTAAAAACACTGAAGAATACCATATAGGAGTACAAATAAACATCAATAATACATTTCCACGACGAAAGGAAAAACTAGAAAATCCACGATTTTAGATTGCCGAGATATTTTTAACAAATTTAGACAACTTGAAACCTTATTTGAAGAATTTAATGCAAGACTTGCAAGATGAACCAAATTTATGAAAATATTCGATTTTATACCCATTTCCCACTCCTATAATGTATAAATAGGAGTATATTTGTATCTATTTTATCATTGTTAATTTTGTACTAAGTTTTCATTTTTCGATATTATATTCTTATTACAATTTTACATAATTTTTAAATTTTCATGTTTTCTGCACTTTGAATTATAATTGATTGCGAAAACTGAGTTTTGGCCCTTAAACTTACATCAAAGTTGTACTGTTCCTCTTAAACTTACACCCTTGTTGCATTTTCCCCCTGAACTCTTTGGCCGAAAAGATTTTAGGGGGGAAAGTGCAACATTAATGCAAGTTGAGGGTGGTTAATGCAAAAAAATGAATTTCAGGGAAAAAATGCAACTTGACAATAATTTCAGGGGAAAAGTGCGATTTTATCTTATGAACCACCCCCCTCCCCAACCATCGTTTTGGACTTGGAAACTCAAAATTCTGTAAAACATGATAAAAAATATTACCAACAAATTACAAAAAATGCAAATGCTAGAACTAAATTTTGTTCAAGTAAATACAAAACTCAACATTATTGGGAAAAAAAAAAGTGTGAGCGAATTACACAAACCTAATTATGTGAAATAACCAATCTCTTGACAAGTTATTAAGTATTTACGTGAATAATTACTCTTCTATAACTTCTTCTTCTTCTTTTTTTTTAATATATGTATACATTTAAGACCATTTTTTCTAAAACATTTACCTATTTTATGAAAATGAAGAGTAAACCAAGAATATATAGAGTTAACAATTACTCATTTTGTCAAAAAATTGTGGTCTTGTAACTTTTTTTATTTTTATTTTTTGGTTTTTTTTATTACGTTACCTTAAGTACATGATTTACCCTATTACATTTCAGTGTAAAAATATCCTAATCTCACTACAAAAAATATAATATATCTATTTAATTACTATTTCAGTTCCTAATAAAATTTATGGTAAAATGAAATAGAACAAAAATATCATAACAGATATAGCTATGAATATAGATGTAAATATGTAATTATAAAAGTGATATCTTTAATTTTCCAAACCAGAGAATAAAAAATAAATGCATAAATGGGAATTAGCTTTTCTGTTTTCTTTTATCTAAATGGGAATTACTTAAATGTGAGCAAATCCATTTACAGTGAAAGAGCTTAGGTAAAGTCAAAGCATTTCTGCTGACTATTTCCTTCTTCATACGCGACGCGATTGTTTTTCATTCATCCGTCAATTCACAAATTTCAGTGGAGAAATAAAAATCGAAATTAATTGAATTTCTGGAAATAGTAAAGTAAAACCATGTCGTCGGCGATTATTCAGTTCTCGTGCTTCTCTTCCATGGCTAATAACCGACGGTTGCAGCTCCACACCAGATCCTACCCCTGCCTCACCAATTTTCGCCCCGGAAAGGTATAGTTATATTTATGTATTTTTCTTCTTTAAATTCTTCAGAATTTGAAGATTAATGCTACACTGGATCACTGCCTTCATCATCAATTTATTACCTGTGTGAAAAAAAAATGCAAAAGGGGTAATGATAGTCAGAATCGGTGATAATTCTACGTGATATAGCTGACTTGTAGTGTGTTTGGATTTTTTAATAGCCGTGGGTTTACTTGTTGAAGGGTTAAAACATGAGGATTTGAATATATTGCGAATAAAATTCAGGTGCCATTTTCTTTGGTTTAGTGAATTAAGGTTCTGTAAACAAATGGTAAGGAAATAGAGTATAGTTGGTATTTGTAATTTTTTTGCTGGTTAGGGTGAGGGTGAGGGTGAAGGGGGAACCGTGCAGGAGTCAAACTGGAAAGCTAATTGGTGTTGTTTCAAAATGAAAGAACTTCTAAATATTTATGCGTTGGGACGTGCACATTTTTATATGAGAGTTACAACATATTGAGGCCAAATTGCCTTTTGCCATGAAATTCCGAATTTAGAGACGGAAAACTTAACACATCTGATTTACAGATGGACATAATTAGAGCTTCAAATTGTGTGTATTGGATATTAAACGCATCAAAGCATTTGTGTTTAATCAATGTCTACATATAGCATAACTTTGGAGAAATGCACCAATTAGTGAGTTACTTTTATGGTTACTCAATAGAAAAAAGGTCCTCAAACTGTTGCAAACTAAGAAAAGGGAGTTTAAAATCACGGATTAACAATTTGATTTCCATGCAAAATTTCTTTGCAGGTAAAACAAAAAGTTGCTAGGAATTCTTTCGATAATGTTTGACAATTCACTAAAAACATAGTTGATTTTTGGAATTATAAATGAGCTCTTTGAACTTGGACTGATGACACATTCTCCATATCTTGATTAGGCATGTTCATCCTATAATTTCACATATAATTTAATTTTTCACGGAGCTGATTGCATAGTAGAAGTGAATTAGTTTTATTCAAAATCTGTTGTTTTTCAAACTTCACTCACATTTCTCTATGATTTTTTTAAAACTAAATGGTTGCTAAGTAACATTCATCAGTATCCACGTGGACTTGAGAGGAAGAGCTACAATCTAAGGCAATTTATAAATTCCTATATCACCAATTATTACTCTAAAAATGTACATAAACATAGTAAGGAATCCTCCTTAATTGGTGCTATTCTCAATGCACTTACCGAAGGGAAGCAATTAGTGATGGCAGCTAATTTGAAGCTTGAGTGAGTGGAAGGCGAGATACTGATGAATGATTCAGTTGATAATAAGTTTCGCTATGATTTGGTTGTGAAGAAAGATGGGAGAAGACGAAACACAAGAACTTGCTAGTCGTTGTTGGTTAGAGTTTCTCATACCCGCACTTGCTTTCACATGATCTGACTAGTGCTTAAGATGTACTCAGTGCAAGTATTTGGACATAGAATAGAATAGAAGTGTGTAGTAACCATGTTCGTAAAATAACTGTATGAAATACTAGAAGCCTAATGCGCCTTAACCGTTTTCATAAATTCTGCTGATATTTTTTAAGATATTTGGTTAATATTTATTACATTCTATGTGCATCTTGTAGTGTTGTCGGTTGCAAATGTCCACAAACATAGTAAGAAATCCTCCTTAATTGGTGCTATTCTCAATGCACTTAACGAAGGAAAGCAATTAGTGATGGCAGCTAATTTGAAGCTTGAGTGGGTGGAAGGCGAGATACTGATGAATGATTCAGTTGATAATAAGTTTCTCTATGATTTGGACACAATTGCTTGCTAGTTGTTATTGGTTAGAGTTTCTCATACCCCGCACTTGCTTTCACATGATCTGACTAGTGCTTAACATGTACTCAGTGGAAGTATTTGGACATTGAATAGAAGTGTGTAGTAACCATGTTCGTAAAATAACTGTATGACATACTAGAAGCCTTCTGCGCCTTAACCGTTTTCATAAATTCTGCTGATATGTTTTAAGATATTTGGTTAATATTTATTACATTCTATGTGCATCTTGTAGTGTTTTCGGTTGCAAATGTACACAAACATAGTAAGAAATCCTCCTTAATTGATGCTATTCTCAATGCACTTAACGAAGGAAAGCAATTAGTGATGGCATCTAATTTGAAGCTTGAGTGGGTGGAAGGCGAGATACTGATGAATGATTCAGTTGATAATAAGTTTCTCTATGATTTGGTTGTGAAGAAAGATGGGGAAGACGAAACACAAGTGCTTTCTAGTCGTTGTTGGTTAGAGTTTCTCATACCCGCACTTGCTTTCACATGATCTGACTAGTGCTTAAGATGTACTCAGTGGAAGTATTTGGACATAGAATAGAAGTGTGTAGTAACCATGTTCGTAAAATAACTGTATGAAATACTAGAAGCCTACTGCGCCTTAACCGTTTTCATAAATTCTGCTGATATGTTTTAAGATATTTGGTTAATATTTATTACATTCTATGTGCATCTTGTAGTGTTGTCGGTTGCAAATGTACACAAAATAAGTGTACATCAGTGGATGGCTGCACTCTGTGGTACTTCGTGTTATTTTTGCTTATTCGGATCTAAATTTGATGGTAGCAATGGTATTGATTAGGTTTTTGCTAAATTTGAAAATGATATTAAATTCAGATGCTGTCATCTTCAGGTTTTAAACGTTACGAGCAGTGATGGACGTGGCACAGAAGTATCCAACTTGGAGAATAAGACCACTTTAAGTTACAATGAAGATGCATCACATAATGAAAACTCCGTACAATCACATCCTATTGAAGAGAGCTTTGTTGTTGGTGGAGCAGCAGATGGGCACATACAGGAACAAGCTGTCAGCGAACCAAAGAGGGCAGCTATGATTCATGACTTTTGTTTTGGAATCCCATTTGGTGAGTATTTATTGACCTAAAGTATAAGAGGAAATACTTGCTTTCTGCCCTTGGGTTTACAAGCTGGGCACTTATGGATTTCCTTGTCCTTTACTCCCCTAAAAACTACAAAACACATAAAATAAAAAGGCAAGTTTTCATCAGATATCAGATCAATATTTTCTCCTGAAATTTATAAAAGTAAAGTGAAATTGTTTTAACATGTTTCAGAAAGAATTCCAATGGAACTCAACATCAGATTGTTTGAAATAGATTAATTTGGATGGGTTCAATTTCAGCAGAACTTACAATACCTGAATAAATATAGTACTTACGAGCACCAAATCTCACATTTCTCAAAAGGAGATGCAGTATATCCAAGCAAATTATATGACCTAATTGTGCTGAATTATAGTAACTTTTACTGTTTAATTGAATTATGAAAGTGAAGATTCATATTGCTCGTAAATTTTTCTTGTCATGCGACAAACATTACTTTCTTTGAAAAAAAATAAAAAAAATTATTGAAAAGATTCATATAAAGTCATTGAAACTTGTTTCACTAACTATCACCACAGGTGGACTTGTCCTAAGTGGAGGACTTCTTGGTTTCATATTCTCAAGAAACCCGGCTACTTTAGGCACCGGTGTGCTTTTCGGAGGTGCTCTACTTGCCCTTAGCACTTTTAGTTTGAAGGTTTGGAGACAAGGAAAATCCAGTTTACCATTCATACTCGGACAAGCAGGTGATTGCATTTTCCCTTTATGGAATCCTTAAAATGGATCCCTTCCGTTTATCCCTTCCAATTGGATTTTGTGCCTTTTTTTTGTCTTAACTGATATTATGTTGGTGGTCTATCCATTTTTAGATCGAATGTATTCATTATGGAATTTTTTCTTTCTTTTTTGGGTAATTTTGCATTGTGATTTTACACTTTCCAATTTTCAGTACTCTCTGTGGCCCTCCTGTCAAAGAATTTTAAGGCGTATTCATTGGTAATTATACACCACATTACCCAAATTTTATTCTCACCTGTTGCCCATTATGTGTTCCATAGTTAATGGAAAATTTTGACATCATTGCAGACTCAAAAACTATTCCCAGCAGGCTTTAATGTTGTCATCAGGTACTGCAATATGGTTTTAACATTGAAGTTGCACTTGAACAAGTTCCAACTTTATACATTTTTTATCGTCTAATGTTCTTATGTTGCTTAATATGTATTAGTGCTGCAATGTTGTGCTTCTATTCTTATGTTGTGATATCTGGAGGTAATCCTCCACCAAAGAAGTTGAAGGCTTCAGCTGCTGTTGCATCTTCTTAGGCTTTCAGATCCTCAGGGTAACCCTCCGGAATTTTTGCTCTTTCATGTCGAGGTGAATTTGTGCGTTGATAAAGTTAAAACTTTTCATCTTTGAATCATATTGTGTGTGACTATATATTTACCTTAGGTATAAGTTAAGACATCAGAATGTGGAATATATTATTTGTACTTTTAACAAAAATATATTTAGGAATCTTTCAAAGCTGCTTAAATAAATGTGATTTTGCTATTCGAAAAGCGGAAAGCATGTGTTGTTATGTTTCCATGTAATTTTCAGCAGAAATTTTGGTTTTGAACCTAAGTTTCAGTGCTATATTTTTTGAACCATTTCTTGTTAAGTTTTGTAATTATCACCAATAACATGTAGTATAGAAAACAGTACATTAGTTGAAAATAATATAGCTCTCAAAGCAAAGTTGGAAATTTGGAATTTGATAGGGATAATGGTAACGTAAACTATCACTAATTGAGTGGAAAGAGTTCATCATCCATAAACATTCTTGATTGACTTAATGCATCCAACTTTGCACCTGTGATTGGACATTTTATGGGCAGTGGGAGTTCATCAGTATTTGCTGAATGGGCCAAGATTGAATGTACACCAAAATTGGTGGAGAATAAGGTTTCAAGCTGAAACTTTAAGGTCATAGGTTATAGTTTTGGATGCGTGTTTCAAATTTTAGTTGTGTATTTTATAAATTTTGTTAGATATTAATGCGATACAGTTGAATAAGTTGGATGTATTTTCATAATGTAGAATAATGTAACAGGAATTGTTTTGTTTTAAAATGTGAGATGTGATTTAGTTGTAGTATCGCTGTTGGGGTTTTGGGGTGAAAAGTACGTGGATAGAAAGTCATGGTCAACACTAAAGGAATAACAAAATTGAGGCAAATGAAATTGTATTATCGTAATAATTAATTGTCAAAATGTCGAAGAAGTTTGTCCCTTTGATTTGTTGCGTCACAAAATTGCTCAACAAATGTTCCTCTTGCCTTCGGGATCTAAGTAGGGCTATGGATCAGCTTAGATCCAGATTCACATAGTTTATTTTAATCGGTTCAGATTTAGATATTATCCTACTCGAATTCGGGTTTAAATCCATCGAGTTTTGGATAGAAATTCAGGTAGCTGAATTTCCACCATAAAATCTCCAACACTATCTCCGTGCACAAGTTTCTTAATGCAATACAAAACATTCAACTGAGCCCACGAGCTTAAACTTTCTCTATTGCATTGACCTTCAAAAATAGAAAAAAACCCAAGTATAGACTCTTGTTAACCACCTGTTATAAAGCATTTGTTAGATCTTGTTGGAGAACAATTGTATTGATAATGTAAGAAAGTTAGGAACTATTTCATTAAAATCCTATGATGTAATGATCAGATTCAGATCAAAATTTGCTTCTGAAACGTTCATTTAGTATTTGAAAAGGACACAATTTCCAAGTTCAAAGTAACCTAATCTAATCCCTAGAAAATATTGGTAAAGAGGCATTGAGGATCTTTCAAGATAAGATGACAAGTATTTGAAACTTGTCCTTGTCCACGTGGTAATGTAAGAAAGCAATTGTTCATAGCCCCTCTATGCCTAATACTTGGGCTTGTGAGATAAGTGCTGGACATGTAAATATAGTGGTCAATATCATGACCCATAAGCACTAACGGACTTCAACCAACTTGGAGTCCCCTCTAACTTTTCAAACGTCCCCTCATGTTTTTCAAAATTCTTTGTGAGTGAAATGTGAAAAAAGAAAATGGAGATTTATGTTGTGTACTTTGAGGAAGTCTTGTCATGTTTGTTTGGCCTTAACTGCTTGCACTCCTGGACTTGATTTGCTTGAGCTATAATTATTAATTAGTACATGCATATATTTTGGTGCATGTCTTTTGAAGTTCTCATGTCGAGATTCAACCGAGTTTTTCGAGCTACCAATCATAAATATACACAAAACGAGAACTTTTATGGATCGGACTTAAGGCGGATTTCCTATTAATTTGTTTTGTGCTCATCCCTAGTTTTGGCTATTCTTCTATATATAAAAGTATGATTGATTTATGTTTCATTTTTCATTCTTGTGTGGACTAATATACCCTTATTTGAAATGTGTTGTGATATTTGGTATAATGGTAACATAATAAGTAAATATTAATGAATCAAGAAATTTGGCATATGGAAATTACATGCTCTCATGTCCAATCATGAATACTATTCATATATTTGTCGACTGTCAATATATTCTTATTTTATTCTCCAACATATTTATTGCAAAATATGTAAACTTCAACTCCTTATATATCATGAACTGACTCCAACTTCAGTCGGTCATTGCATCTAAAGTGAACATGCATGAGTCCTCATCACCAAATTTTCCCCTTCAGTGTGTGTATGGTGTGTGTGGGGGAGGTGTAGGCACAATAAGTCTTGAAAAGAAAGGCTTGTGTTTCTATCAAGCGTGCAATAAAAGCCATTTTCTTAGGTCCTTTTAGAAAAAATTCAGGTTTAGATACTGTGTCCCTTATCTTATATATTTTAATCACATGATATCCATAAAAGAAGACATTATATACGGAAAATGATCAGCGCTTTGTATATAGGTCTAGCCCTATTACAGTTTAAAAATATAAGTGGGATATTTGAATATATTATTTTACATAATGTGCAACTTTGAAAAGAATAGCAAGCATAGAATTGATTGAATTGATATATTCCAAAAGTGAAGAGTAGCAGTAGAATAGAAAATGCTTCACATTTTTTATCTTCTTGCCTCCTAAAGCAGGTGTAGTACTGATTAAACATTATCAACACGCGTTTGGTCTTCTTTTGTCCGTCTATAAATGGAGATGTTCTGAAAAATGTGAGTACTCATCGACTGCATCGTATAGTACTGATGAAGGGAAAACTAGTCGAAGTTATGAAAACTATACTGCATCGTATAGGGTGACTTGAGTCCGACCCATATATTAGGGGTTCTGTTTGGTAATTTAGAACATCAGTAACTCTTATAAGGAAAGTTGGATTTACTTTTTTCTTTTTTTGAATAGGGTTATCAATCCTGTAGGGTTCTGAGTCTATTTTGTTTATTTGGGTATATAACTTTAACTCTGGTGTTGAAAATATTTATCGTATTTTTTTATGCTGGTCTGAGTATTTATACAACGTCATATACGACCCCACCCCCACCCCCCTCCTCCGCTTTCGTGCTATGGTCGTTGGAAGTACATAGGAGTGATCTATATTCTATAATGTTTATGAATCTTTCACAAACATGCACACATGCACATGATCATGCATAAGTGTAGATATCACGTGTACCAGATGAAAGGTAGAAAAGAAGTTTAAGGGATCAATCAAACGTCCTTAAAAAAGGACAATGAATTGATTTGTACCTTTCCAGGTTCACAAGTTGCATTTTGAAAATGTAATAAGCTTTTGCATAAACAAACATGCATAAATAGTTTTGGTACTACCCTCTAAAGCAGTACCAAAAAGAATCTAGCTAAATAGCTACTAGAGTCCTTGGGTGTTTTATCTTGACTTTTATTCCAGCTGATTTACAAGTCTATATATGTTTGTTGGTGGTGGGACAAAGCCACATGGGATGTGAAATAATTGATCGATAGTAAATTAAGTTTGATTAACCTAATTACATAGTAAAGTTTGGTTAATACTATTGATTCCCTATTGTTCCTTTTATGGTAAATTAAGGATTCAAGAAATCTGTTATTACTCTTTAACTATTGGAAGGTGGATGTTATGATCTTTGGAGAATACTACCTCAAAGGCTAGCTATTGGAATGGGAAACCTGATGTCATATGACTTTCACATTAATGTTTCATATTATCAATGTGGGATTTAGGTTCATATCCCTTGCAATTAGGATCATGGCATCCTGTCACACTCTATGGACCCGTTTATTTAACAGGAATGTAATCTGATTCTGGGAATTTGATTTCTAGGAATATAATTCCATTATAGTTTTTTAGCAACACTCTGGATTTCAGGGAGGAATGTGTGACAAGCTCATTTTTATGTTTGGTAAACATAAGAAATGGAATCCGTGTGCTTGTGCGTGTAGGCTTTATGCTAGTTTAAGCTAGCCTTGGGTGAAACATGGCAATATTAGCTCGCACAATTGCAACCGGGAGGGAGTAATGACCTGCTACCAATTGTTATTGATGTTGGGAGAATCCTACATAAAAAAAAACTAGCCATCGAAGTGTGAGAGTTTTAATATATGACCCATACTAATACCTGATATTATCAATGTGAGATCAAGGTCCGCATCCCTTACAACTAGAATCATAACATTTTATCATGCTCCGTAGCCCTGACACTCATGAGGGTTGGCTTAGCGCTAACTTAACAAAGCCTCGAGGGCACACTGCAATGCTGGCATCAACACTTGTGCCGCACTATTGCAACTTAGAGGGTGTAGTATTTTGCTGCACTATATAAAATTGGGATAACATACCTAAAAAGCTTAATTGAAGTCCCACAGTGTTACCTAATAGTTTCAATGTAGATCAAAAGTTCATACCCCTTAATACAAAGATGATGACAATGGATATGGATCATAGAGTAGACAATGTAAAGAGACCGTTTACCTAAAAGTGACATTCAGTCGAAATGACTTTGTGTTGGTCGAAGATGGGTCGGTCGAAGAAAATTTACGGTCAAGTCAAAACATACCAGGTCACTCTGGGTCGTTGTCATATTCGGATCGATATTTGAATGAATGTTGTACCTTAACTTGAACCAATCAGATCAAATTTAACACTCATTATTTTTATCCTCGATGAACTTGAACATAAACAAAAATTAGGATTGTGTTCAAATTTGCTTCTAAAATTCATGATGTGATGAATTTTTTACTACGAGATCTAGACAACTATTTTATATCTGGTTTAGGTAAGAATTTTCCTATTGATTGTGGCTCATTTTTCAAGCACTAAGTTTTTTCTCTCTATGAACGGAGATGCTCCAAGTTTTTTTTGGGTGTAGCGAGAAATCTTAGTTAATTATGGAAGAAATATAACATTTGTTTGTACTTATTTCATGAAACACAATCATGAATAACACTTATTCTGGTAATGGCCATCTTAATCGCTCGCCATTCGCCAATGGAATTAAATTAATCGGTAAAATTGTTTATTCATCACACTGCAAGAAATCTTCTGCGACATGATCATAATGTATAACAAGTGTAACGCAAATTAGTATACATCTTATAAGTATTTTAAATTGTTTTGTAAATGGCACAAATTAAAAACTACATGAATGTTTTGGAAATTTTGAAAGCGAGAGCGGAGCATCTAAAAATCTCAAGTATTTTGTGATTATACAAGCATGCATCCTTTTTTAATAAATGCATTTTAGTTTTTTTTTTTTTAATTTGATATATATTTTATCTAAGAGTAATTGATCAGTTAAATAGAGTCAAACAATCAAGGAAAATTCTTGTCCAAGTCTGGCTTGGCCAAACCCATCCAACCACCAAGCAAGTGTATTGCACTTGCTTTGTGATTGATCACTCTCCTGAGAGTTACATCCAATCCCAAAGCAAGTGTATTGCACTTGCCATGTAGTTATTTTGGGTTTGGTCAAACCTGGTGTGGGTAAGAATTTCCCAACAATCAATTATAATTTTATTTTCTTAATGAATTTAAGATTGTGTCAAATATTGATATTTAAACGAACTAAGATTAAAATAACTTTAATCGAGTCGAATATGAGTCGTCAAGCTCGACTCATATTAGGCCAAATACAATGGAGTTATAAGAAATGATAAATGTTGTTCGAGCTTGGTATGGTGGTATGATCATACATATAACAAACATAGTCTAAACCAGCTTTTATCAATCGATCTTAGACCAAACATAAATAATTTTGTTTATATTTCAAGCAAAATTATTTACCAATTACAAAAGTAATGTGAGCCCTTTTGTGACATAGTTAATTACAAGAGAATTGATCATAATAAGTCAAAAGTTAAAATTAATGATCGTACACTTGTGGAAAATTCTTAACTAGACCAGCTCTAGAAATAATGTGGTTGAAAATGTATCAAAAGTTTCACAACATTACTTATGATGATGTCGTGCTTTTAAAGTAAATGGTGTGGTGCATTTACAACCACAAGGTCTAGGAACGTTTCTTAACCTGATTTAGTCAAGAATGTCCCTACACTTGTTATGGAATTATATTCAATGTATATACTCATTAATTCATTAAATTTTCTTCGCTAAAAGAATATTTCAAAATTAAAAACTATTCACGATGGATTATGTAAGAAAGAAAAAAAAAATTGGACTTGTCATTTTATAAATCTAAAAATTAG
Source organism: Penstemon newberryi var. newberryi (assembly GCA_030819805.1). Classification (NCBI taxonomy): domain Eukaryota; kingdom Viridiplantae; phylum Streptophyta; class Magnoliopsida; order Lamiales; family Plantaginaceae; genus Penstemon; species Penstemon newberryi. The sequence continues at coordinate 32,983,798 of JAUALY010000003.1, read as the reverse complement.
TATGTTGGGGGATGCTAATAACAGTTCATGTTGTAGAAAACTGTCGAAAGTTTTCCCACAATTTGAACTGAAATAATATTTTATTAATATAATTATGACCTGCCCTTCAAGTTGCAATTTGCCGGTCATATTGTTATAAATAATTGTTTAATTACTTATATGCCCTGCCCCTTATTAATATTAATAATAATCATATCATTAAATATCTTAATGTCACAGCCTATTTTCTAAAAATCAGTTAAAATATTGTTTTATATAATTAAATATAAGAAAAAGGAATTTCAAAAAAAAAAAAAAAGAATATTGTTCATCTTCTTTACCCGTGGACAGCCATTGTTGAAGGTACCAAATATATTAACTCAAAATTCCCTGTTTCTTTACTCAAACCAGCTAGGGGTGTTCATAAACCCGTCCCACCCGACCCACCCGCCCGACCCGCTCCAACCCGCCCGCAACCCGCCGGTTTTATTTTTAAAATAATCAAGTATGGGTTGGTAATTTGTAAACCCGCACGTTATGGGTCGGGTGACGGGTTTGATGGTTAAAAAACCGACCCGCCCGCAACCCGCACTTAATCATCCTTGATGTACTTTCTATTCATTGTTTAATAAAAGTGTGAAATAAATTATATTTATTAACAAATTAATAAGAACAAATAAACAAACTTTCTTAAAGTTTCTTGTTTATATTAATGTTAATGGTACAAATATGTTAGCACATTATTTCCTAAAGAGTTTGTTGTTGAAAAATTGAGAAGAAACTTCACTAATTTGTTATTGTTTGTAATGTGTGAGTGATGATTTGTAATGAATTTTTTTGTGGGGATTTGTAATATTCTTTTTTTGTGGAGACTATTGATTTAATTAGTAAGAAATCGTTGATTATATTATAGTTTTGTCTTTTTTGCTTTTTGGATTTAATTTTAAAATTAACGGTGAACACATTTGACACATTTTATTTGTTGTTTGAAGAACTTAAGATTATATCCTTAATTGTTTATATTTGGATGTCAAGATTTTATGACATTGTTTCCGTTCAACCCGCCAACCCGACCGCCACCCGCCCGCACCCATTCCACCCGAACCGGACGGTTTATGAAAATAACAACGCGGGTGCGGTTTAAAAAATTGGCAACCCGCACGTGTTGGGTCGGGTTGATTTTTTCATGCAAACCCGCCCAAACCCGACCGCGTTCACCCCTAAAACCAGCCCCCAAAATCGTGTCCTCTTGCTAAAGCTCAAGAAATCGAAATCTGAAAATGAGATTCTTGAAAAAATGGAGAAAAATTAACAAGTAAAAAAAAAGAATATTGTTCATCTTCTTCACCGGTGGACAGCCATTGTTGAAGGTACCAAAGATATTAACTCAAAATTCCCTGTTTCTTTACTCAAATCAGCCCCCAAAATCGTGTCCTCTTGCTAAAGCTCAAGAAATCGAAATCTGAAAATGAGATTCTTGAAAAAATGGAGAAAAATTAACAAGTTTCAACCAAATCAAATCGACCAACAGAGGGATGTTCTTGTCGCACGCGCGAGAACAACGGCAAAGGCTTGCCGCTCACGTCGCCACCGGAAAGGATTAGGGTTTAGCTAGGGATGGAAGAGAAATTGAGGGAGATGAAATGAGAGGGGTAAAATTGACAATTACCAAATCATCTAGTAGAATTCTTCACCCGGTTTCAAGTCATTATGTTGCCACATGGCAACAACTGAGTGGAAAACTACCGGTAGTTTAGCCAAGGCTGAACTACAATTAGCCAACCCGTAGTATGTTAGAAAAAGTAAAGAGAGAATTGCATTTTTCATATCAAGTTTTTACCTACTTTAGACATTTGATACCAAACCTTCAAAACACCATATTTAATACCAAAACTGAAGGACACTTTTCACATTTCCTTTCTCCATCAATTTTCGGGGGCTAAATTTGTGTTCTTTATATGGCTGGAAAGCTCTTGACGAGAGCTTTATAATGATATAAGTTTCAGTTCATGAAACACAATAAATAATCCGTAGAAAATTAACAAAATTTCAGGATATTAATCAAAATTAAATCTTATCTCATAATCTACAAAAAATCATGCCACAATAATTTTCAGATATGATACAGAGCACATAAGCATGTTGTGGTAAAAATTTTGGAGCATAATTTTAAGCATACCAAGTATCACCATTAAAACTCAAACAAATGTGAAAAAAAATCCTTCAATTTTGGTATTAAATGTATTTTTCCGAAGATTTGATACTAAATGTCTAAAGTATGTAAAATTTTGATACGAAAAATACAGTTCCCTCAAAAAGTAAAATGTCAACATTAAATGAGTATCTTTGCATTTTAAAAAGTAGGGAAATAAGTTCACATATACAATTTTTTTATAACATAAGCCTCCGATTTTAGAAGTCACTTAGGCCCACCTGTGGAATTTAATGGGTATACTAGAACTCTTAATCTCACAACTCAGAGCGACAAAATCATGCTCATGTCGACTCTTAGAAGCTAAGTATTATTATTGCATTAATTGCATGCACTAACTAACTTCAATTCTATTCTATGATTCTTAAAAAGCCATATATTGCAAATTATTGTACTATAATAATAAAAAAATACTCATTATTGTTTCTTTTTTTTTAAAAAGGAAAAATACTCAGTATGTTAAAGAAAGGGAACATTCTTGTGGCGACAAATAAGAAGTGAATACAAAAATGTTGACAATAATAGCAATGAAAAAAAAAAAGGTAACTCTTCAATGAGTCTATAAGCAAAAGTTAGTAAGGGACAAAGAGACATGACTAGAGTAGAATGTTAGCTTTATAAGGAACATGATAAAAGATATTGTATTATTTCTCATCTTATAAGTTTGAAATCCTTGTACACAAATTATTATATTTTTCTCATGGGCATTCGGGTTGATCTGATTTAATCATTTTTAAGACACATTAGACAAATTATATGAGAATTCTTTTAAATGAGAATTAGAATCGAGGTTCAGCATATTGTTGGGTTTATTCCATTCCATCCACGAGACCAATTAACTCGTTGATGCACATTAATGATAACTAAGTCATAAGATTTTATTTAGTTGAAAGGCAATTTCATATAACATTCTTGAAAGAATAATATAAACTCCAAATGTCACATTATTATTATTATTATTATTATTATTTTGTTGATAGGCACATTATTATTTGTTACCTCTCCACATGCTCAGCCAATCAAGAACTCTATGTATACGTTGACAAACTGTATCTAAGGCATATGCTTCACAAAAATTAAAATTTAATAAGTCTTCCTTCAGCCACTTCTTGTTGCAATTAAGGAGCAGATGGCTCTATATAAAATGAAAATTAATATATGTTGGTCATCATGTATGTGTGTGTGCACATGTAGATAGAAATATCGAAAGATCGACATGTACTCAAATACATTTCTGGGAAAAAAGCACCATCCTCACATATATTTTGGAAAACCTGAATAAAACTCCTCTATTTTATTTTAATGGCTAGGAATTCTCTTGTGTTTTTACCCGAGTTGGAGTGGCTTTGCCCAAGTTGCCGAATTCAGATAAATCGAATTTATCCCGGATATTGAAATCACATGTACCAGTATTACAACATCTTTCAATTTCAAAAATAACTCTATTAAATATCAAATTTATCAATAATAATACTACTTAACTCAACACTATAATCTAGTGAAACATATTTAGTTTTGAAATCGCATTATCAAATATTGAAAAGACCCATAGTATTCATAGTTCAAACTTACTCAAGGGTATTTAGGTCTTGGACTTAATTCATTTTGAGGCGTGTTAGCCAACTTGGGTTCGTCACTTTATGGGGGACTAGTACTAGTCTCTTCTAATAGATCAATCACATATTAATAGATGGTACGAGTGTGATTGTGATCCTAAGAGGGAATTCATGTGAAAATTTGTGATTTGAATAAATTTTACAAGTATTTAATTAGAGGTTTTATTTTTATATAGTAAGGAGAGCAATATATCTAGTAATTAATTTCACCATTAAATTTGAAGTTATTAATATTGTTACTCTATCAAATCCATCTTAGCCCACCTAATTCGCCCATAACCAGGTCGATAAAATTCCGTCGTGCTCCAACATCAAGTAGAAAGGATGGTAATCCGTTGAACCCAATATGTTGGTTTTACTCATATATGGATCAAATTTTCCATATTATCCGTTGAAAACATCAAACAAAATTTGTTTTTGAATCAATCGAAACGAAAATAATATGTAATTTCGAAACTAATTTATTGCCTTAAACTCTGTTATTTTCTTAATTTAGTAACTTTTTATACAAATTTTCCTAATGTTTCCATGACATTTACGAAAAATTTTCGAAAAGTTTTCAATATTTTTAGCTGACCGAAACATACACTTGAAACGAAATTTTGATTAGTGATTTTACTAACCAATGCCATGTTATGTGTTTCGACACAATTTATATAATTTAATTAATCTTATTAAGCCCTATCAAATTGCCCATATAATATCTATATTGCTAAATCTAGTGAAACCTCCCCCACTCACAACTACTCATTCAAATGAAAACCCAAAAAATTGAATTATATATCCCAAGAAAAAAAATGTTAAATGAAACTTGCAAAATTTCCATTCGATAAACAATGAAATTATTGAATGTAGTGTTTGATGCGATGTTAAATGTAAATATCCAATGGTTCACATGGGAATGTATTGGCTCGTCATGTCCAAAAATAGGTCGAATATAGGAATTTTGATATTGACAGAAGGTTTTTCAAAATGGTAAAGAATTTGACAAATTACAACCACATATACATGGCTTGCCCCTTAACATATAGGCTTGGACAACAACATTGCAACTGCCCTTTAACTCGAAGGGGCAAATCCCATTATGAGATGAAGAAACTTTATAAATCAAATCAAATATAAATTCAACATTCAATGCTAAGTAATTATATATGTTCTTGGTCAGATGCCATTTCTGATCAAAGAAACGGATCATATATATCATAAGAATGTATTTTAATTTTGAACTGAGTAATTTAAAATTGTATGAAATTTTTTTAAATTAATAGTATTAGCTAATTAGAAATTATCTAAATGCAAAAATACTAAACGAATGTGTCAAGAGGGTGTGATTCATTGTATGGAATTTTTTTCTCCAAAATCTTGGTACCAAATGTGTTTTTTGAACTATTGTTTGGTATTAAGTGTTTTTCCCTCGAATGAAAATTCATATCAGAACATGAAAAATAAGATCTAAATTAATACAAATTGGTGAATGCTTCACATAAGAAGTTATGTTTGAGTCAAATAAAAATTAATCTTCATTTCATCCTTCTATAATCTTTTTTTGTCTCTGAAATAGGAACAATATCTTGTGACATCAACTTCCAACCAACGTAATAAGATATCACCTTATACATTTACTACAATGAGCATATATTTGATATTTGGTGAAATAGTGCCAAATTTACTACAACGGATCAATGAATGCTTCAAAAAGATTTTTGCAGATATTGAGGTTGTTTGAATTGTACTTTTCCTACATAGCAAACAGTATCTTTTCAAAGTACAACTGTATCTGCATACCATCATAATCTTCATCACACATCAACCACAATTATAGAGAACGTACATATATATATATATTTTTCTTTTGATGAATACAAAGTACATGTATCCGCAACAATAAATGAGGTAATATATAGTACAACACAAAAAGGGAATATTGACGAAGTAGCAAAATAATTTAATATAATTAATGACACAAATAGCATTAGTTGCTATTTTTATCATTTAATGCCAGGAAAAATAAATTAACACGAAATAAATAAATAAATGATTTTTTCAATTTGGTCTACAATGGTATCTTATTGTAATATGGTGAATTGAGACAATATTTTGTAAATATGTAATTATCTTGAATATATTGTGTCATTTTTCATTTCTTGATTGCTTGGATGAAAAAGAAAATCTTTAGTACATGGTTCTTTAACAATTTCTATCACTTGTGTACTTAATCATGAAAACAAATCAAACTATTTGATATTTGTCTCGAGCTCATTTGACAAAAGTGTTTGTTCGACATTACTCGGTTCATTTACACTCTTGGATGGACCTCTATCAGGAGAAGTAAAATCATTATTAGTAATCATATATACTTGGGTGTGACCGTGCCAAAAGAATAGTCCATTACTTTATAACACATGGTTTGAGCAACAACTATGTTCACAAGCAGGATCAGCCCTACACATTCAAGGGTCCTAGATAAATTCTAAAATTGAAATCCTATGTATTACGAAAAAATTGTGCATGCAACTTTATATATTTTTACTTTTGAAAATATAAAATTACTAATTAAATATAGACGTATTATTTTTTCTTAAAATTATTTTTCAGATAATTGGAATATAATACAAAGCCACTCACAAACTAGTTAGCCTATGGTTATTTGCTACATAAATTTCCCCCAAAAACTATATATACCATCTTATATATCTCTCCTTCACTTCTACACCTTATATAAAAGGTTTTAAACTTTTAAAGAGATGAATACCCTGTGCATGCATCATACATCATATACCATGCATCATACATCATATAGTACAAATGCTATAAAAAAAATTTAAAAAAAAAAGAAAAAAAGAAACAAAGAAATGGCGTAATAATATATATTCACGACATTAGCAGCATTGAAAACCTTAAGTAATATTAAATTGAGGAATCATCTAGGCTTGTCCCATTGTTGGGGATCCAAAAGGCCAAATGAATTGATAGGTTGCCTTTTTTAGTGTTTCCTCCATTCAAACTGTCATCCACAGCTTTCCCATTGGGAAAATTGTTTTTTGGTACCATAGGATAGAGCTACTTATAATTTTGGTACCACTAAATACGAAAATGCAAATTTGGTACCATAGGATTAAATACGAAAATACAAATTTGGTACCATAGGATAGGTTTTCATTGTAACTTTGGTACCAAGCCCAATTTTTCTCCAAAGTTAATGATAATTCACCCCCTGTGAAATGCATAATGTTTAATTTACCCCTTATGATTTAAAAAAAGCATTTTACCTCCTGTAATTTTATAAAAGTTTCACACTGACTCCCTAATATTCTATATAGGTGGCACTTTATCCACTTTTATTATGATAATGTGGCATTTTACCCCCTGTGTTATGATAAATGTGGTAATTTATTCATCTATGTTAAAAGAGTAGTTTTTATGCCTACTTTCAATTTCAGCAAGTGAGTTACACTCTCCGGCTGAAAGAGGTAAATTACTTCATTAATTTTTTTACAAGGGTTAAATTGGATTTTTTTTCTAATTATAAAGTGATATATTAAACATTATGCATTTCATAAAGGGTAAATTGTCATTGACTTTAGAGAAAAATTGGGTTTGGTACTAAGATTGCAATGAAAATCTATTATATGATACCATTTGCATTCTCGTATCCAAGTACAGTACCAAAATGAATCAAACTTACCAGGCCCCTACATGAACAATTCCTACTTTTAACTGGCCCAACAACTGCCATCACATGCACACTATTCTATAGGGCGGTTCTTTTCCGGCCTAGTTTTGCCCAATAAAATTATACTCTATCCATCCCTTTTTTTATACTTTTTACTTTTCACGTGGGGTTTTGGATAAAGTTAAAAATGTAGATTTTTTTTTTTACTTGTATGTTCTTAAAATAAGTGGTTAAGAAAGTGGTGTTAAATCATTACTTTATGTGAGAAGGTATTTTTCAGAAAAGTAATTTTATTTATAGAAATGTAATGTTATTTTGGAACTTCACAAAAAAAAAATAGTAGTAAGAATTTAGAGACAGATGGGGTATCTATATCTCGTACAACTTACGTGACATCCAACACATAAAGAAACCGAGTCAAAGCCATTTACAAAGAGTGGAACGATCATGGCCCTCCACAACGCCCAATGGAGTGGCTCGCCAAAGCCTTCTCCACCATCGATGTGGCTCCTCAATGGCCATTTGATTTGCCTGAAGGTCCTAGTCGTTGGATCACCAAGTGTTTCAACAAGTGGTCCATAAAAGACCAAAATCGACAACGTCAACACGAACGAAAATCCGACCAAATGACCCGCACTTCGGATAATTTACCTACTATAAATATCCACGCATTGATGAGACTATCTACGCATCCATTACAACTCAAACTATCATGTTCGAATATATCTGACTTAGGCATAGTTTGGCTAGGCAGATTCAACCCTAGAGAGCCTAACAATCTTCTTGACTTTAGTTCTAGTTCCACCTAATCTAGGATCAATCCATGAATCAATCTCTACACGTAACGCTTACCTTTGACTAAGTCCATTCTAAATGAAGTTATCCCTCGTTCGAGATCGAGTTAATTTTATCCAATGGGTGGGTGGAAGATTGCATTTTGCAATGCATAACTCAATGTAGAACATTTTTTATTGCCTTTCCATATGCTTTTCCATAAAAGGGTAATGAAAAGAACACAAATTAAGCAGATTAGGTAAGCCAAACTTACATTGGGTCAAGAGGTAAGAACCCCAAACAGGAAACTGACTCTCTAAAAGCATGGCATCAAAGTAGGGGCCGCCCAAAATTTTCAGCCTCCTTCACAAACTAAAAAGTGCTTTTTTTATATAGAATTTGAAAGCAGCTTGTGCATGCAATTGCAAATTTGGGATTGGGGGTTAAAGGGACTGATCAAATGCACTATAAAAATGCATATAGTAACATGTGAAGAAAAACTTCGACGCCGCAAACAAGTATTGAGGCATCTCCTGCAATAAAAGTAAAAACAAAAAGAAATTGATATTGAAATTAGCATTTTAATTAGTAGGGTCCCAACAAAAGAAATTATATAAGCTCATTACCACTAAATAAGTAGTGCATTTTCACTGCATAAAGAATCATCTTGTCTCAAGAATGATGTCATAAAGTTCCCAAATTAACAACATAATGAATATAGGCCAAACAATACTAGTATTATATTTGTTTGTTCGAAACAGACAAAAAAAGAAGCAAGCTTCATTTGGTTTGCTTTTGTGAGAGTATTGTTGAAAATGAGAGGATTTTCAAAATATTTTAGAAACATTAAATTTTTTGAGTAATACTCCATTTGTTCCATAATATCTGTCATTTTTTAGTTTTGCGTGGGTATTAATAAACCTAATAAATAGTACCCATAATTAATATTGCACTGGAATCCTAAAGCGACATATATTTTTAAAAAAAAAAAAAAAAAAAAAATCTCTAAAATAAATGTGTTCGTTTTACGTTTCAATTGAGAGGGTTCTTTAAAGTGAGTGAACATCAATTAATGAGGTTTAAGTCTTGAAAATACAATATGATGACTGTCTTTTAGAAATAATAAAAAAAAAAAAGTCATCTATGTTTGTTTCGTCTTCGGAAAAACCATGAAAATTCAAATATCAAAACAAACAAGGCTGTGATCTTTTCAACATGGAGGTGACAACAAAATGAAAAGCATTTATGTCTGTATATTTATAAAATATAATGTATATGTGGGCTAAGAAAAAAATTCTCGAACACCCTATAGGCTATAGTACGAAATAGACCATCAAATGCACATTCAAATATTTCTTCACAGTTAAACCATCCTCCCCTTTAAATTCTCTTCACATCATACACTTTATGAGCCTATTCTTCACCATCTCATTTAGTTAATTAAAAAAAAAAATATTATACTCCTCTGTATCAAGAAAAATCAAGATGTTCAACTCACAATCTTCCATACAAAAAACTATAGCCTCAAAACTTCTACTTATTTCTTTACTTAGTTTTATGATCAATAAAACTCACCTTTCTTCTAATAACTCTTTCACAGTGTCTCCTCACATAGCGAATATGAAATTCGATGGGCACCTAAGCTTCAAGAACAACGAAAATGAATCGAAAGACTTTGGCAATAGATACCATCTCATCCCATCCGCAGTTTTACACCCGAAATCAGTTTCCGATATTTCATCCATCGTAAAATGTATTTTTGATATGGGCGTAAATTCAGAGCTTACAGTCGCGGCTAGAGGTCACGGTCACTCGTTAGAAGGCCAAGCACAAGCATACCAAGGTGTCGTTATAAGTATGGAGTCGCTTAGGGTGCCAGAGATGAGTTTTCACATTGGAAAGTATCCATATGTTGATGTATCAGGTGGTGAACTATGGATAAATATTCTGCATGAAAGTCTTAAACATGGGCTTACGCCTAAATCGTGGACCGATTATCTTCATCTCACGGTCGGAGGTACTTTGTCAAATGCCGGAATAAGCGGCCAAGCATTCTTACATGGACCACAAATCAACAATGTTTATAAACTACAAGTTGTCACAGGTTTGTTATCATTACAAGAAAGAAATTTACATTTTAAGTCCCATGGGACTTGACCCTCATCACTTTTAGTAATATTTTTTTATGAGTAATGGCATTTTGCACCCTAGAAATACATCAATTCGGCACTAATTTGCATCCTGAAATTAAAATTTTGGCACATTGCACCCTTGAGTTGCATATTCTTTGGCAAGATGAACCATATTAGGGTGCTAAATGTCTATCGTAATGCCAAGAATATGCAATTCGAGGGTGCAAGTGCCAAAAATTTAAATTCAGGGTGCAAAGTGCCAAAATGATGTATTCTAAGGTTGCAAAATGGCAATAACATTTTTTTTTATTGTACTCATTTCCATCTAGTTCCGGACCAAAAGTTCTATACAAGGACTGTTCTATGGAACCAAAGTTGCAATTTTGTAAAGTGTTGAAATCAAAATTTGAACAAAAATGCAAAGTGTTGAAGATCTAGTCTTATGGGACCAAAATGTAAATTATGCCTATTACAAGAACACGATTCCAGTTCGAGTAGGTTGATAAAAGCATAATGTACTAACCTTAATAAATTTGTTCAGGCAGAGGAGAAGTGGTAACTTGTTCAGACGAGCAAAACACCGATCTTTTCCATGCTGTACTAGGAGGGCTCGGACAGTTCGGTATCATCACACAAGCAAGAATTGCCCTGCAACCAGCTCCAAGAAAGGTAATTAATTACATTTCAATAAAATTACTAAAATTAAAATAACTTCATATGGTATCACATTATAACAACTTATGTTTTCGTACAGGTTAAATGGATCAGAGCACTTTATTCAGACTTTACATTATTCACCAATGACCAGGAGCATCTAATATCTTCCACAAACTCATTTGACTATGTAGAAGGATTTGTAATTATAAACAGAACTGGTTTATTAAACAACTGGAGGTCATCTTTCAATCCAAAAGATCCAGTTCAAGCAAACCAGTTCACATCTGAAGGAAAGATTCTGTTTTGTCTAGAAATCGCAAAGTACTTCAATCCTGAAGAGTCTAATAAAATTGATCAAGTAATAAAATTCAATCTATTGTCGTTCTTAAACAGCTGAAAAAGTTATCGGTTTTCTTACATCATCGCCTCTTTTATAATGCAGGAAATTGATACCCTTTTATCGGAATTGAGTTACATCAAGTCCACTCTCTTTCAATCTGAAGTCTCTTATGTGGATTTTCTGGATAGAGTGCATGTATCTGAAATAAAGCTTCGCGAAAAAGGCTTATGGGAGGTGCCTCATCCTTGGCTAAATCTTCTTGTTCCGAGCAGCAGAATTCATGAGTTTGCCCATGAAGTTTTTGGGAACATTCTAAAAGATACAAGCAATGGTCCTGTCTTGATCTACCCTGTCAACAAATCAAGGTACTTAACTAATCATTGGACAAATCAGGAAAAATTGCACTTTTAGTCCCACAGGGTTGGATACTTAGCACCGGTCCCGAACTTTACGAAATCGAACTTTTGGTTCCAATTTTTTAAATGTAGGATAGTTGACATTTTTCACCCAAAAGAGTTTCTAATTTTTGCACTTATCCCCTAAAAGTACAATTATTGCACTTAACCCCCTGAAATTTGAACAACAGGTGTACAATGCCCCTGATTAACATCTAAATAAGTTTAAAGGCACAAATGTTATTCTAGAGCATTAGTACCTTTTGAGGCCCTAGTGCAAATATCAATGCACAATATTCCTAAAAAGTTAAAGTACAAAAGAATGAAACATATTTAGGATTATGCTTCTTCAACTTTTACGATTTTGGTTCGATATAATATAGTATGCAGTATTTACAGATCCATAATTAGTTCAGTTGATTCATTTATATGATTATATCTAAACCCTCAAAATTACATGGGGTTAAGTGCAGAAAATTAAACTTCTGGGGCCTAAAATGAATTGTCGTTTTATAGAGCCTGCACTTCTGGTCCTATTACCTCTTTTCCGTCCAAGTCGGAACAAAAAGTGCAAAACTTTGATAGTGTAATGGGACAATAAGTGTGAAAGATCCAAGATATTTCAAAATTTTGGCACCCAGAGTGCAGTTTTCTGAAGTACGGAACCTAAAGTGTAGGGACCAGTCTTACAGGACTAAAAATGCAATTTTTCCAACATCATCTAGGATAAATATGATTTCAAGTACTTACTTCATCCCATTCTTCGTACCGCAGGTGGAGAAATGGAACATCCTTAGTTACACCCGAGGAGGACGTTTTCTACTTAGTTGCCTTCCTATCTTCCGCAATACCATCTTCCACCGGAAAAGACGGCCTACAACATATTTTGACACAAAACAAAAAAATACTAAGTTTTTGTGGAAGGCCTCATCTTGGAATCAAACAATATTTGCCCCATTATAGCAATCAAGAAGAGTGGAAAGCTCACTTTGGCACTAACTGGGAAGTTTTCTTCAGGAGGAAATTGAGTTATGATCCTTTGGCAATCCTAGCTCCAGGACAGAGAATCTTTCAAAGAGCAAATGCCTTTAGCATAGAGTGATGTAGAATCATTTAATAACTAAAGCTCTATGGCACATAGATGAAGCCTCTTAAATGTACATAATTGTAGAATTTTTGTATTTCCTGTCTCGGATATGTAGCAATATATCTATTATTTTGAGAATCGTAAACGAAAGTAACGAGATCGAGGGAAAAAATGTGCATTAGGTAATGTGAGAGAATATTGAAAACAATGCCTCAAATTCATGCGACAAAAATGCATTTTAAATCCCACAGAACTGGAAACTCAACACTTTGAGTCCAGTACCGCGCTTTAAAAAATAACAAACATTTTGAGAAAAAAATTGCAAATTTCGACATTCCCCCTTTCATCCATTTTTTGCACTTTTAGTCCTATGGAACAATCTCTATTTTGCACGTTTGTTCTTGATGTCTCTGTTTTGAACTTGTGGTCCCAAAATAGGATGGAAAGGACGAAATGCATGAAAAAAATTTAAAAACTAGCAACCAAACATGCTATTCTAGAAAGCGCGGGATCAAATATGTTGAATGTCCAATCATGTGGGAGTAAAAATGCAATTTCCTCATTTCATATCTATGGAGCAGTATAAATAACATCACGTACCATTGTCAAGGACCTCAAGGCTATCACTTAAAAAGATACAAGTCAATAGAGAAGAATTGATTGGTACAGCTTGAACATAACTATATTCAAATAAAATCATTCAAAATTCGATTACGACTTTAAGTCTTAAGGAAGCAAAGGATACAAGATTGGAACCAAAAGTACAAGATATAAATTTGTAACCAAAGCTTATTCATTTTTTCTCATTGCTCCAGCCAAGGCCAGGGCGGTTAATTTCTTCCATCGATTCCTCATATCCTCGAGCATCACGAATATGGGCCTCAAAATCGGTAAAATCACTTGCAACCGGAAGAAAACTACTTATATCATCTGTAGCTCCAAAGCCTCCAGCCCTCATAACTTCATCGGAAGTTACAGAAGCTTCCATATTCAGTTCACCAGAAGCATCTTCCTTTAAATTCTCAATGTCATTAAGATTAGCTTTGCGAACTTCTAGAATGTCTTCAGGGGGATTAGACACCTCTAAATCTTCATAGTTTTGAATGGCTCGAACATGGGCCTCAAAATCGGTTGAATCTCTTGCAACTGGAAGTAAACTACTGATATCATCAGTAATACCAAAGCCTCCAGCACGCATAATGTCGTCAGCAGAGACAGATGCCTCCATATATACTTCTCCGGAAGTTTCTTTAGATGCAGGAGTCACATTCTTTGGAATATTATTGATGTCTTTAGAACCAACTTTACGAACTCCTGCAATTTAGTTCACAGAAGATATTTAGGCTACTTAACAACCTCAGGACTATCAAGGAAGTTTTCGAACTCTTTTAATAGGCACAACTGTATTTTTGGTCAACGGGATTGGACCCTCAACACTTCTGGTCCCGCGTTTTACAAAATTGGACTTGTGGTAAGAAGATTGAAAGTTTTTTTTTTGCCCTTTTGGCCCTATGGTCTCCTTTTCCGTCCATTTTTTGCAATTTTGGTCCCATAGAATAGTCTATGTTTTGCACATTTGGTCCATAAGAATGTCTCAATTTTGCAATTTTGAAATTTTGTTCCCAAATAGGATGGAAAGGGGCGATAGGACCAAAAGTGCAAACAATTTAAAAATTTGGGACCAAAAGTACAAATTTTAAAAATGCGGGACCCGAAAGTGTTGAGGATACAGTCCGATGGGGCTAAAAATGCAATTTTACATTTTGAGAGATATTTAAGATTTAATTCCAAAGGAGCTTGCGATGTTACCCAAGAAGAAAATATGATTTCAAATGAATTTCAAATTTCATAACAAATTCAAGGCAATCGGGCAAATATGCAGAATTTTTGAAAGACTTTGTCAAGACAAATGAACTAGTTTGGTAGATATTCCAATATAACAATTCAAAAATTCAGAAACTCATCTATGTTTGAGAATTTAAAAAACTGAGACGGCGTAAAATGCAAGATGCACACAACGAGATACCTTGCACATTTTCATCCGAGCCAAACTCCATGAGTGATTGTAAGTTTGGTCGATATCTCGTTTCGGAACTATCTGCATAAGAAAAGGTGCAATATAAAGCTAATATAATACCATACATAAGACAAGATATTGGAACTTATGAAGGTGCAAACAACAGCATAGACTTAAACCCTCAAATTAAGTTTATTTTCTTTCAAGTTCTCAATCATTGAAACATAACACATTGCCAAACCTCAAACAATTATTCAATACAATATAGAAATAAAGAACTCTAATTTCAGTTTCTAGGTGACTGGACTTAAAATTGTTATAGCATCTACTTTCCAACAAATTAAATGCTATGCGTTAACATTCAGATATACAATAGGGTAAATTTCATTTTGCACCTTTCACCTATCGTCGCTTCACACTTTCCTCCTCCAACTATCTATTGCATTAGTTTACCCCTCTCAACTATTTCGTTTCACTTTTGCCTTCCAACTATCTATTGCTTCCACTACCACTTGTGCACAAATAGCTTGTTCGCCTTCAATTACTCAATTTATGTATGGTTGATCTTATATCAATAAGAAAGATATAAAATAGATCATCTTCTACATTGATAATGAAATTAAAAATATTGGTGTAATGGAATAAAGGGCACATCAATTTGGTCAATAACAAGATCATCACAATCGTTTTTTGAAACACTACAACTTTAATGAAAAAAAAAAATTGATAAGCATGTTTATCTACTAGTTATGGTGATCAATATTTCTCCCTAAATACTATCTCCAAACACTATAATTTCATTCAAATTTCCTTCATAACTTGAAATGTGATCAAGATAAATATTTGCATCCCTTATTTCATTATAAATGAGCTATTTGTTCGAGTGTTGGATCCTAGAGGTGGTAGAGTGATGCAAAACATAGTTGAAGGGGGCAATACGTGCAGCGAAAATAGATCAAAGGGGTAAATTATTGCAATATATAGTTAAAAAGGGGCAAGGCTTTTGCACAACTATAGTTTTAAGGGGACAAGATGAAATTTACCCTATAAAATATGCAAAAGAACTCTTTAATGGTTCATCTCAATGAGCAATTATTGAAATCGTCACTAAATGTAATAGTAAAGGGGGCATTACTAAAATAATACTCCAATGAGAATATATTAATCAAGCTCCAGAGGTTGAAGAAAACATATTCATGGACAACCAATATATAGAATAATAAAGCAAATAAAGACAACAATTGAAATAATTATAAAGTTCAACCTCAAATTCACAATTTCACACACATAATTGACTGAAAATAAAAGTACCCACTTTGGGTCATTGAAAATCATGAAATATTATATTTGCAGAATAAAAAGAAAAGGTACCCACTTCCGTTTTAGTCCGAATAGTTCTTCAAAACAAAAACAAAGAAAAGCTCTGAATTGATCGTTCTCCGATTCTTGGAGTTCTATAGGGGTAGCCGGGTGGGTAGCAGTGTTTCCGACTTAATGTGTGAGTGTTCTTTGTAAGACACGTTTCTTCTCGTTTGTGTTTTTCAATTGAGAAATTTTCAATTTTTCCCCTAAACTTCAACTTTTTGCATTATCCACCCTAAACTTACACTAATATTGCAATTTCTCCCCTGAATTCTTTACCAACCACTTTTTCGGCTAAAGAATTCAGTAGGGAAAGTGTAACACAAAAGTTCAGGGTGAAAAGTTCTATACGGGTGTATGTTCAGGGGGAAAAAGAGTAATTTTTTAATTGAAAGTATTATTTTGTTTCTTGAATTAATAAATTTACCTCTTTCAAATGCTAATTATCAATTAGAAAATCCATGATTTTAGATTGTCAAATATTTTTTGTGTTGTACATTCCCCTATGAACTATTTGGCCGAAATAGTGGTCGGAAAAAAGCTTAAGGAAAAAAAGTACAACATTAAGGTAAGTTCAGAGTGAACATGCAAAAAAATAAAATTCGAGAGAGTGCAACTAGACTGATAGTTCAGGGAGGGAAATGCGATTTTTTCTTTTTTATTTTGGGTTTAACGCTCACCTGTTCAGATATATAGCTGATAATAAAGTTTTATTGTCATTTTCTGTACAATTATAAATTATACCTTTTTAATGACATTTTCTATTTTTTCTCATTAATTAATTCTATATGTCCTTGACTTCATGAAGGTCAATTTTTTGTTTTACATATTTATTTTTTTATTAAAATTCTTTTTAGTTTTTTCTTATGTGGATATGTCAAATGACTGCAAAGTATTATCAATATTTGTATTATAATAAATGTTGTTTTAAAATATGATCTTATATTAAGTAGTTCTTTTTTTTCAAACAAGTATATATAATTAAAGAGGAAATAACACTTTTGGTCATTCTTATGGGTAATTTTTTGCAAATTTGTTCTTCTTAAATTTTTCGTAGCAGATTTGTCCCTCTTATCAATGTAGTGTAACACATTCGTCCCTCTTAAATCCAAAATGTATCATTTGGTACCAAAATACATCCTAAAATGGACGAAAATTTATGTAGTTTGGATTTAAAAAGGGCGAATGTATTACACTACATTGATTTTAATCATCAATATATTTGGAATGTGAAAACAAAAACCTAAAAATCTTTTTACAAATTTAATTAGAGTAAATAGCACTTTTGGTCCTCCTTATGGGCAAATATTTGCACATTCGTCCCTCTTAAAATTTTCATATAGATTCGTCCATCTTAAATTTTTCGTACAAATTCGTCTCTCTTATCAATGTAGTGTAACATATTTGTTTCTCTTATCAATGTAGTGTAACATATCCGTCCCTCTTAATCCAAAATACATCCTAAAATGTATGAAAAATTGATGTATTTTGGATTTAAGAGGGATGAATGTGTTACACTACATTGATAAGATGGATGCATCTGCTACAAAAATTTAAGAGGGACGATGTGTTGAAGAGGGACGAATCTATTACGAAAAATTTAAGAGAAACGAATGTGCAAAAATTTGCCCATAAAGAAACCAAAAGTGCCATTTACTCTATATACTTTCATAAAATTTAACTTAAAATAGTTTGGTGCATGGCACTGGTCTGAAGTTAGTATATATATATATATAAGATATATACTTGTAAGAGAAGATGTTTGGTAGAGTCTTCAATGCCTTGCATGAATACTATAATTGGTGCTGCAATTTATGTGTGTATATATTTTTGGTCTTAAGATTATTATACTCTATGAATGAAGCGAATAGACGTATAGGAAAATTCTTGTCCAAGCCTGGCTTGGCCAAATCCATCCAACCATCAAGCAAGTGTATTGCACTTGTTTTATGATTGTCCACTCTCCTGGGAGTTACATCCAATTCCAACGCAAGTGTATTGCACTTGTCTTGTAGTTACTTTGAGTTTGGTCAAACCCAATGTGGGTAAGAATTTTTCGTAACGTATATTAATATATCAATCATTACATTAGAATTTATCTAATTACTATCAAAGTTCACCGATAAAGTACAGGGTAATTGCAAAATTGTGTTAGGCTAAACCTGCAAGAAACTATCCTGTAAAAATTTTATTGCGCCAAACTTCCTTGTGTTTTCAAAAACCCTACAAAAAACACCAAATTTATAAAAAAAATAGGTCGTTTTGGATCGACATATTTCAAGAAACCATTTTTAAAATACTTCAAGTTGGTCCCTATAACCATAGGCGGACGTACATAGGGACGGGGGGTGGGGTGGGGGGGGGGGGGCTATATCCCCCCCTGAATT
This sequence comes from Penstemon newberryi var. newberryi, assembly GCA_030819805.1. Classification (NCBI taxonomy): domain Eukaryota; kingdom Viridiplantae; phylum Streptophyta; class Magnoliopsida; order Lamiales; family Plantaginaceae; genus Penstemon; species Penstemon newberryi. Next base: position 32,965,167 of record JAUALY010000003.1, on the reverse strand, counting down.
TTTTTTTTTGGAAAAAAAAAATTCAATAAATTAGCCCAATATGAAATTTTCAGCCCAAATATAATTTTAGTCCAATTAATATCACACAACCCACTCTAATAATAACTCACTCTACCCAATTTCTAAGCCACAATGAAAAGCCCAATTTTTCTCTACTCCCAACATCTCCAAACCCTAACTCTAGCCACTATTGCCACCTCCTGCCATCAGACCGCCGCCGCCCCACCTCCGACCATCCACCCAACCCAAGTCGCAATCCATTGAAGTCTTGAACACAAAAATGCCCATTGTGAATGTTAGTAATTTTTTCTATTTATATTTATGATATATGTTTGTGTAATTGTGCGTATGTAATAAACTAATAGTTTTATATATTCATTTTTAATGTTTATATTCATTTCCCAAAATCAATTTTTAGATTCAAGTTTTATTTTTGTGCTTAAAGTTATATATTTGTTAAGATTTTCATATGATGATTAAATCAAGATGCAATAGAGTTAATAGTATTATATTAAAATAATATGATGATTAAATCAAGATGCAATAGAGTTAATAGTATTCATTTACATATCAAACACTAATCTTAGATGGTTAATAGTTTTTTTTTTATTGAAATGTCAAACACTAATCTAATAGTCTTTTATTAGCATTTATTGGCCTATTGGGATTCAACCTCTATTGTTTTATCAAATGGAATGAAAAATAAGTCTTGTCATTATTATGTCTCTATTATATTTAACTTCTACTTCTTGAGTAAGTCATTATTCTTGAGATAGTTATGTTTTGTACGTTTATAGTGTTAGAAATATGGAGAGATACTTTAAGGCTATACCTACACCTACACCTCACGATGAGTCTTCAAGTAACGTTCACATTCAAAGTGACCCGCATGAGCTTCCAAACTTTCATATTAAAACGAACTTGTCCGAGCTTCTGAGTGATCCCGGTCTATGACCTCATATAACTTTATATGATTCTAACATTCGAGAGAGAAACATAGAGCATACTTGCTCAAAGGTTTATTTTTGTCAAACTCCACTTCCCCATTTTTGTATTGCGTCATATATTTTCTTGTTAATAATATAAACTTTAAGTTTAACTGTTTGACAGATTTTTTTTTGTATAAGTTTAGCCCCCCCTGAACAAAAATTCTGGATCCACCCCTGCCTATAACTTCATGTGATATATTTTTAAAATTATTTCTCGAAATATGTCGATCCAAAACGACCCATTTTTTACAAATTGGGTGTTTTTTGTAAGGTTTTTAAAAATACAAAGAAATTTGACGCAATAAAAATTTCACAGGATAGTTTCTTGCAGATTTAGCATAACACAGGGAAGTATCTTGCATTTTCTCCGATAAAGTTCCTACAAAATATTAGTAATAAACTTTACAAATTTTATATGCTAGTGGAATCGTATCGGGTTGACAGTAGCCCAGAACCACAATTAGAACTTTTCTCAATCTCAAGGTATCTCATTCTGAAACAAAATTGACGAACTTAAATTCAATCCACAACCCTTTTTCTCATTATAATTCTAAAGCTAAATCGGATTTTATTCTTAGCTTTACTTCCAAATACACCGTGACTTTTTTTTTTTTTGTTTTGAAATTATTAAAAAAGAAGAAGAAAGAATCACACTTTTGCACTGAACTTCAAATTTTGCACTGTCCACCTTGAACTTACATTAATATTGCACTTTCCTCTTGAACTCTTTTCGACCATTTTTTCGGCCAAAGAGTTAACGGGAAAAGTGTCACACAAAAGTTCAGGGTGAAAAGTGCAACAAGGGGGTAAACTTGCTAATTCAAGAAACAAAATAATACTTCCGAACAGAAAAGTGCACTTTTCCTCCTGAACTTATAGTTAGGTTGTACTTTCTGCCCTGAACTTACACCCGTATTATACTTTTCACCCTGAACTTTTGTGTTGTACTTTTCTACCCTGAACTCTTTGGTCGGAAAAATGATTGGAAAAGAGTTCAAAGGGGGAAATACAATATTAATGTAAGTTCAGGATAGACAATGCAAAAAATTGAAGTTCGGGGGGGAAAGTGCACAAAAGCTCAATTTTATTGGAAAAAAAAAGAAAAAAAAACATAACATACCCATACCCATACCCATACCAAAAGAAGGGGGAAAACAAAAATCACCCGCACGAAACCGGAAACCCTACAAAATCCCAAAAAAGCAAGAGATTTTCTTACCCCAAACCCAGTTTCAAACAGTGAGATGAAGAATCAAGGAAAGATGAAAATGAAGAAAGAAGCTGAGGATCAAAATCAAGAAAACTGGCTTAGTGAATTCTTGGACGATGGGAGCATGGAGAGTCACAAATACTATGTGGCTCGCAGAACTATGCTCGAAATGCTAAAGGACCGAGGCTATGCTGTGCCCACTTCCGAGATTGAAATTTCACTCCAACAATTTCGAGATAAGCATGGACAAAACCCCGACATTAATTCCTTGAGAATCTCTGTTCTTCACAAGGATAATCCTTCTATTAAGGTTGTCATTTTCTTACTCTCTTTCTATTTCCGCCCACATTATATTTCATTTCATTGATTGGGGAACTAAGAATGTTGATTCATGGTTTTAAGTTTTTTTTCTTGGCATGTTTATTTTTCAGATAAGATTTTTTCGGTTGAAGTATAAGTTTTATTTTTGTTTCGATTGACTCAAAATGGAAACTTTGCTCTGTTATCGGTGGAAACTTATCGAAATTTTGATTTATGGTGGTTTTTCTGGTGTTTTCTTTAGAATTTCTTGGATTTTGTGATCCCCTTTGTATAATGTGTGTGTGTGTGTGTGTTTGGTTCGTATTTGTTTAGTATTCTGTTTTGGGAAATAAAATTGTAATGCACTTATAATTGTTGTATGAGAATCAATCTTGTTCTTTAAGGAATTACTTTACCTCAGTGAAAATGTGTACTTCTAACAGGACAGATATGGAAGTTCTATTGAATTTGTTGTTTCAAAATGATTATCCTAGCTTTTAATAACTTGTTTGCAATAGCTTACGGAGGGTGATATTAAGCTTTTGGTTTGCGGAAAGTTAATTTTAGATATTTTTTAATTGAAAACATAGTAGTTAAAAGCGAGAAAAGCGCTCGCTATAGCGCGGCGCTATGCGCTATAGCCCCAGGAGCCTTTGCGCGTCGCTGCGTTATTCGCTTCTGACTACTATGATTGAAAAGCACAAGCTCTTGCAAACAAGTCCTAATTTGAGTGAATACAAAAGTATGAAGCCCTTATATTTGAAAATTTGCTGAAGTTTAAAGTGTTTTTTAATTTTATTGCAGGTTGTAGCTTTATTCTGTAGTCCAGGGATAGTTAAAGTAAGTGTGATTCGTCCCCTTGCATCTATGATAGTTATCGACAGCTTAAGCCGCCTGATATTGATAGTGCAGAATAAAGTAACTACCGAGGCCTTAAAAAGTCTAGATCTTTTCCCATTCAAAGTTGAAATTTTCCAGGTAAATTGTTTATCCATTTGGAAAGAAATATTGTATTAGTGAATAGTGATCCCATAATTATGTCTTACTAATTAAGTCATTTATATATTAATTTTGCGATAACTTGAATGTTTGATTTGATTTAACTATTAATCTCGTATTTTTCTAAAATTTTCCCTTGATGTTTAGATCAACGACTTGCTTGTCAATATAACAAAAAATGAAATGATGCCAAAACATAAAGTGCTGAGTGATGAAGAGAAAAAAGATCTACTGGAGAAGTACAAAATAGATGAGAAACTGGTTAGTCTTTCTACCTGATAATGATGACTGATATTGATCATCAGCTTGTTTTCTTGAACAAAAAAGATTAAAAAATCTTGGACAGCATTTAACATTTTAGTTTTGTTACTTTTTTCAGCTCCCGCGGATGTCAGAGAAAGATGCCATAGCTAGATACTATGGGCTGGAGAAAGGACAGGTTGTGAAGACTACATACAGCGGTGAACTTACGCAGTTACACGAAACATATCGCTGTGTTTGCTGATATGCTAGTGTGAATCTGTTAAGACATGGATTTGTGTAGGAGTTCTTGCTGCAATATATATGGGTTGATTGTGTTTTTTGAGGGTAATGGTATTACAAACATGATGAACCTTTTGACTGCTATAAAAAAAATAGATTTTGGATTATGTGATATCTTTAAAGTTTTCATGGGTGTGCTTTGTTTACACTTTTTATTTCTAGATCAAGAAACAGTGTGTGCATGTGTGTGTGTGTATGGGGGACTAATAGGCTAAATTTTAATTTGCTCCGTCCAACTATCAATGTTCTTTACTAAAACCTAAATGGCTAAGATGTGGGTGTTGGCTAAGATCGTTTCACTTTTGCACGTAGTTTTAGGTAAAAGTTGAAAAAATAGATTTTTTTAAGTCTTTTTACATATATGTTCTTAAAAGTAGTGATTGAGAGTTAGTGATGTCAAATCATTATTTTATGTAAGATAATATTTTCGAGAAAAATAATTTTATATATAGAAATGGACTCTTATTTTAGGACATCCGATTAATGAAGTAGGAGTAAAACTTTAGGGACAGAAAGTAGCTGAGTAGGTTTTACATGATTCTAATTTGAAGATAACTTCTAAAAATGGAGGAAAATCTTCACTTATTCATTGTGATTGTGGAAATGAAGACACTTATTGCATTATATATTGAGCATGAGTTCTTTTGTTTCTTAAGCAATCTCTTTGTGTAATTTTTTGTAGCAAGAACTTAAAATTTTATGCTATATAATTGTTTTGGTGTTATATTTTAGATATTAAGGGCCCGTTTGTCTCTTTTGATGTTTTAGAAAATTCTCGAATATTTTTAAGTTGTTTTTTCGATTTTTTGAGATGAAATCAATAGTAGGTATATAAATGAGTAGTTATTTTTTTTTAAAGAAAGAAGAACAACTGTGTAAAATATAAGTTATTTTATGCCAAATTATGTTTGTTATGTGAATAAGTAGTGTAAAAGATATTATTTTATGTCAAATCAAAGAGTTTGTTTAGGTTTTTCTAAAGATAGGAGAATTTTAAGATGAGATTATTTTTAAAATTTGAGAGATGATAATTTAATTTTGAAAATAAAAAAATTGTTTGTTTTGACTTTTAAAGAGTGCATCGAAATGCTCTCTGAAAAGCGAGACGAACATGCACTAAGATTTTTGGTATTATGTTTTTGTTCAACCTACCAATCCTTTCGTCAATCCACTCTCAACCAACCAAATCAACCGTTTGGTTTATGAACATAATAAAACAATTGCGATTTGCTAATTTAACAATCGTTTGGTTTGTCGGGTTGTTTTTTAAGTGAACCCGCCCAAATCCACCAGCATTAACCCCTACCCCAAGACCAAGAGAAACAAAATATGATTAGTTTTAAGGAAAATACATTACTTAAATTCACAAATATGAGTGTATTTCTAACAAAAATATCAACAAATACATAACTTTTGTTTTTTGTTTTTGGGTTTCATCAACAAATACATACTTACAGATAAGATAGTGTGTTCTTTATGATTGTTCTAATTGTATTTTATATGTTACAGATTCTCCGTGCCGTTGAAAAAGGTTTAAGGTCATCATCCAGAAATTTACTAAAGAACCATGCTAGCATCACAACCAAGCATCACATCCCATCTATACAGCCGTTGGAATCTCAAAATTCACTGAAATTGGACTCAAAAATATAAAATTGCAAAAAAAAACCCATAATTAATCATCAAGTAAATATAAATCATGTTTATAAAATAATCAACACTAATTCATCAATTTGAAACCTATCATATCTAGTGTTTTAATACCATGGACGAGGGCAGTTAGGCCATCTCCAGCCGAGGCAGGCAATAGCCCCCTCATGCCTGTCTGCCTGCCTGCCTGCTTGCTTGCATGCTTGCATGTCTTGCCTAGTCTCAGGGGCAGATCTAGGATTTTTGGTCGGGGGGGCTAAACTTATACAAAAAAAAATCTGTCAAACAGTTAAACTTAAAGTTTATATTATTCACGAGAAAATATATGACGCAATACAAATATGGGGAGGTGGAGTTTGACAAAAATAAACATTTGAGCAAGTATGCTTTACGAACTCTCTCTCGAATGTTAGAATCATATAAAGTTATATGAGGTCATAGACCGGGATCACTCGAAAGCTCGGGCAAGTTCGTTTCAATATGAAAGTTTGGAAGCTCATGCGGGTCACTTTGAATGTGAACGTTACTTGAAGACTCATCGTGAGGTGTAGGTGTAGCCTTAAAGTATCTCTCCATATTTCTAACACTATAAAATGTACAAAACATAACTATCTCAAGAATAATGACATAATCAAGAAGTAGAAGTTAAATATAATAGAGACATAATAATGACAAGACTTATTTTTCATTCCATTTGATAAAACAAGAGAGGTTGAATCCTAATAGGCCAATAAATGCTAATAAAAGACTATTAAGAATATAAGATTAGTGTTTGACATTTCAATTAAAAAAAAACTATTAACCATCTAAAATTAGTGTTTGATATGTAAATGAATACTATTAACTTTATTGCATCTTGATCTAATCATCATATTATTTTAATAAAATACTATTAACTCTATTGCATCTTGATTTAATCATCATATGAAAATCTTAACAAATATATAACTTTAAGCACAAAAATGAAATTTGAATCTAAAAATTGATTTTGGGAAGTGAATATAAACATTAATAATGAATATATAACACTATTAGTTTATTACATAAGCACAATTGCACAAACTATATCATAAATATATATAGAAAAAATTACTAACATTCACAATTGGGCCTTTTGTGTTCAAGACTTCAATGGGTTGGGACTTGGGTTGGGTGGATGGTCGGAGGGGGGGCGGCGGCGGCGGTATAGTGGCAGGAGGTGGCAATGGTGGCTAGAGTTAGGGTTTGGAGATGTTGGGAGTAGAGAAAAATTGGGCTTTTCATTGGGGCTTAGAAATTGGGAAGAGTGAGTTATTATTAGAGTGAATTGTGTGATATTAATTGGACTAAAATTATATTTGGGCTCGAACATATTGGGCTAATTTATTAAATTTTTTTTTTTAGAAAATAAATACACCACTCCTATACTAAGAAAAAAAAAATCAGGGGGGCTATAGCCCCCCCTTGTCCCTATGTACGTCCGCCTATGCCTAGTCTGTCATCTCCAACCGAACAAACAATCCAAAATATTTAATTCAATTTCAAACTTTTTCCACTCTCACTTAACAATAACAATAATAATATTATTATTATCGGCAATAATAATAATAATAATAATAATAAAGAAGTCAATAGGCAATTGAAAAAAGATTTAATCGAACACTTGTGGGTAATACACGGGCCATTTTCGAATTAGGTGTTCCTTTGTAATCATATTTGTTAAGTTGTTTACTTGATCTTGTAATTGTATTTTTAAATTAAGTTGCAATAATAATAAGTTTTGTTAAGTCATATTTATATAACAATAACTATACTTTTTTTAAACTAAGTCGTAGTTTATCAAAATACACCCAATTTTTTTACAAACTCACATAAATATTTTAATTTATTTAAGAAAAAAAGTGACCAATTACATAAAATTGACTATTTTGTAAGAATTTTTACACAAACTTTTAAGGATTTTTACAAACACATATACATGTTTTATTTTATTTTAAAAAAGTGACCAATTAATTTTTTTATACACACACACATATATATATAATTAATATAATATAATTTTTTTAAACACATTTTAAATTATTTTTTTAAATTAAAAATTAAAAAAAATATAAATATAGGGTTGCCGCCAAATGGCGGCCATCCATTGGCCTAGAGCTTGCTTGCCCGGAGGCAGACAGGCAGGCAACCATTGCCTGCCTGCCTGCCTAGATACACCCCCCCGGTTGCCCTCCAAAAAAAATTTCATCTCCAGCCGACGACCCCCCTCATGCCTACCTCCCCACTTCGGCTGGAGATGGCCTTAAGTGCAACCAATCTCCATCAGGATAGTCTTTTCTGACGGCTTCAGCTGTCCGTAACAAATGCTCAATTTGAGGCTCATCCAAATCAGGGTCACTTTCGTCAACAACTTCATTCAGTAGCTCACAACATTCCCAAATACTCATCTCAACCTTGTCCATTTTTTTAGGCTAGCGATATTGTCAGAGCACCAATTGTTGGTGCTAGAGGAAATTTAATTATTTTTCAACTTTACCCCTATAGCTGAATAATAGTAAAAACTGATCTTAAATGCAACTCCATAATTAAGGCAACATTCTCTCTCTATCTTAATGTAAAGATATTTACTTTCTCTTTCCCAGATCAGCTATCTTCCTCCAACTCTAAATTCAATCACCTAAAACACTCAATAATGTCACAGATCCGTCTGACTTCATCTCATTTCTTAATTCTTCACAATCATATAATATTTCCCATTGTTTCTTTTGTTTTTATTTCATAGAACTTCTCAGTAAGCTAAATTCTAAATTAATTTTGTTTGATACCCGATTCTAATTTGGTCTATAAAAACTTATTTGAATCAATTATTTGCATATCAAATAAAGGTGAACAATATTCTCATTTTGTAACGTCTGTAAATTAATTTAAGTTATAACATGTAAAATATTAAGATACTCGAGTACAACTCGATTAAGCTAGATATAATCAATTTATTTAAAAATCAAATCAAATTTAATATAATCTTAAACTCGATATAAAAATTAAATCAAATTTCAGCAATGTAGTGTTCAACTCTATTCGAATTTGTTACACCATTGTTTTGAGTAATCCAATTTTCACTAATTAGTAAATCTTGAAAATAGAAATGGAAAATCAAGACACTAAAAGTCTAAAAATATACGTAATTCAATATATTTTATCACAATACAAGTATTACAGTGTATGAAGCTTTTGGTGAACTAAAATATGGAATAATATGCCAAAACAAAACAAAATGTTTGGTGAATTTTATAGGAAAAGTTAAGATTTTAAATTTTGGTATTTTTTTTTTAATGAAACAGATGTTGAATGGTCGAAATCATTTTTCTTGTCACATGGCCCACATATGGGGGAATTTCGGGTCAATTTTGAAATTAGGCCTCATTTGGCACAAAAATTGTCATTGATGTTGAACTTGTGGCACCAAATATGACAGCCCGAAATGTTATGGGATATAAATGGCAGTGAACTATAGTTGTGCACAAAAAATACAATAATCCCTCTTTTGTGGTTGCATAACTTGAGAGGAGATCTTTGTAATTTTGTGAAAAACCTTATATGGGTATCTCCAAACCTAAAAAAAAAAATGGGCCTTTATAATTACATGATTTTGATTAGGGCTGTCAATGGGGCGGATTTCAATCCGGATTCGGTCCAATTTATCAGGATAATTGTCCAATTAGTGATCCGATGGACCTGATCCGATTAAGAAGATCCGTAATCCGAATTATATGGAGCGAACATGGATCTATACTGATCCGGTCCGTTACAGATCCGTATCCGATAGATATTACTATATGTTGTTTATATATAATGTATTTAAACCAAAATAAAAATAAAACTATTTTATGTTCCATTAAAATCTTTTACTATATTAAAAATAAACTTAAAAAGAAATGCATGAGAGGTGTTGTTGGACTGACCTGGTAACTAATTGGGCCTAAATCATATTAAATTATGCTATTTAATAAGAAAAACCAAAACCATAACCATTCATCTATGTAGTAGCCGCCATCTTCCCCCTACTTTTTCGTCCAATTTTTTTATTCTCTTCCATTATTGGGTTTTCTTTTTCTTTTTCCCAATTTCTATCTTTTTTTATTCATATTTTTGTTTATTCCTTTGTTCTAAGTTGTGCATATTATTCCATATTTTATAATTTTCCAACAATAGTTTTGATGAAATAAGCAAAATATTACATTTTTAATTCATTGTGGTGGAATCTACAAGTGATTTGAAGGAGAAAATGAAAGAAAAAAATTAATGCTAAACGGATCCGGATAATTTATCCAGATCCGGGATATCCACCGAATTCGGATCCAGTTGTTACTTTTCAAGATACGCTCGGATCCGGATAGAAGAAATGAAAATCGGACTCGGATCCGGATCTGACCTGATCCGGTCCGAGTCCAGCCCATTGACAACCCTAATTTTGATTATGATAATATAATCTCCGGAGAATTTATTAGATGGCAAAACTGAGTTAAATATTTCAGCAACAATAGGAAACAAATAATTATTTTCTGCACAAATTTTATTCCTACGTATTATTCAAATACCCAGAATTCATAATATATATTTTCTTTAAAATCTTCGAAATACCTCACATAATTCCCAATTATGAAATACCCAAAACTAAAAGTAAATCCAAATTTATTTTTGCAATGTCCATTACATAATGTCTCACGTACGTGCCTTCACAGAATATTGGAGTATATTTTTACTTTTTCATTCAAATTATGTTTCAAAATTTACTCTCTCCCCAAATTTTAAAAAAGGGAAACAGCATACAAGCCTAGACCATTTTTCTTGGGGGAGGACTTTGGGGATAACTCTATATTTTCTTAGATTGAATTGACAAAATGACATAATTTTGACTTATTTTCTATTGCAAAACCGACTATTTTCTATAGCACAAAAAAATCAATTCAGTGTGTTCTAAAAGATTCAACAATCTCCTTCAAAATACATAAAAGTATGCTATCGATCTCCAAAAAAGTTGTATTCCCTTTTGTTCTTAAACCTAATTTTAGTATGCATCATAACATAAAATTTTCATTATATGACAATGCATATGATTCATATCAATTCCCATTTTGCAACAATCTAAGATTGATTACCATTTCTGAATTTTCAATACTAAAAATTGATTCCAAATTTCCAAATTACTTACTCAAACATAAAAGTTGACACATCACATTTCCATCAATATATTCATATATGATGATGTTGCGTAAAAAAATCAGGTGGTAATTTTGGGATTTCACCTATTTCCTTAGTCCTTGTCAAAATGAAGACCTGACTTGCATTTTACAAACTTCAAAGAAAGTGAATGACTTATTTTCTGGAGTGAATAGCAAATTAACTCCCTATGTTATTTTAAATAGGTAATTTAACTCACTGTGATAAATAAAATGGCAAAATACCTCCCTGTCATATCCTAAATAGGCAATTTAACTCATTGTGATTAGAAAAATGACAAAATACCTCCCCGTGTTTTTATAAAAGAAGCACATTGCCTCCCTCTTAATTGCTTATTAATTCATTCATATCACATGGTGTTAAATTACTCATTATTTCATTTCACAGGGAGGTAAATTACCGATTTTTATATCACAAGGAGGTAAATTGGTCATTATTTCATTTCCCAGGGAGTTAAATTGCCTATTTTTATTTTACAGGAAGGTAAATTGCCTATTAAACATATCACAGGGAGTTAACTTGCAAAAAAACCCTCTTTTCTCCTTATTTCAACTTACCCTTTTTATTGAATATGATGTGCTATTTATAGAAAAAATTGAAGAAAGCAAATAATCATCTATTTCATGTTAAAACTTAAATAAGGTTAAAGTGATCTTTTCAGAAGGTGGCATAAATGCTACCCTTTAATATTTATTTATTCAATTATTTTAATATTAAGAAATAACAAAATTACTAATATGCCCTTCGGGCATAAATTATCACCATCACAAGTCAAAACTAATCAGTTTTCTACCAAATTTTGCGATAACTCATACATACCTAATGAATCAGAAATACCTAATGAATCAGAAATACCTAATTAATCAAATGATTTTATTTTATTCAGTTGGTTATACAACTTACACCTAATTATTCACATGATTATGTTTTATACAATTAATCACACAATATATTTATACCTAACTTAAAACATGAGTCCATTTTACGCTCTTAATTAAGCAACTTATCACATAATCTACACTTAACTTATAACACATTGCAATTTGCAATTTATACGGTTACTTTTAGTTTGTCTGTTGACTTGAATGAATAGGGTTTGTTTTTACTATTTTGTAAGTGATGAAGAAGAGCCCTTTAATTAAAAAAGAATACATGAATATATATATATATATATATATATATATATATATATATATATATCTTTTTTCTTTTTTTTTTATCATTTTTTGGGGCTCTCCAAAGGATCGTCCCTGCACATGAGTCGAGCACATTTAAGGAAAATTCTTGTCCAAATCTTGTTTGACCAAACACATCCAACCATCAATTAAGTGTATTGAACTTGCTTTGTGATTGGTCACTCTCGTGGGAGTTATATCAAATCTCAAAGCAAGTGTATTGCACTTGCCATGTAGTTATTTTGGGTTCGGTCAAACCCGATATGGGTAAGAATTTCCTCACATATAAACCGAGCATAAATTCTTACTGAGAAACAACCCTCAAAATTATTACTTAATGTCAAAAGGGTCCAAAAATATTTGAAAAGTGCTCCATTTGATTCTAAAAAAAAATTCTAGGAGCATGATCTTTTTAGGTCTAATTCAATAACATATTCACATTAATTAATTATAGTCAAAAGAAACAATAGTTTTGAAAGGCTTTCTCATTGATTTCTTTAGACAATATTGAATAGTTCATCCAATGTTCTTCTCAATAATAAAATAAAAAATATGTGATCCTAGTATGCATTGATTTTTTCTTTAAATTTGTTCCGATCTGCATTTATACTATTAAACTATGAAAAGTACATTTGACACTTCTTAGGTAATATATGAATCATGACATGGTAAGAAAATAATTTATTGGGATTAAGCAAGTTTAAGTCCTTGTCAATATCTAAGTTAACGTTTTGATCAATTCTAATAGTTCTTTAAGAAAAGGCAAAAAAAAAATTTGGTTGAGTCTCTTTTAAGCTAGTTGCATCCAAGTTCTTTTCTTGTTTAGTCTCCTTTAAGCTGGTTGAATCCCTGCAAAACAGACAAAGACCAGATCGAGGTTGTTCTGGCGTACCTTCGCCGATGCTTAAGTTAATGATTTGAAGATGAGAGCAGAAAAGCAATTTAGGCTAGCGTATGGAAGCGATTTACGTTTTAAGTGGTATTTTCAATGCGCGTATTTATGAGTGAATAGCAAATTAACTCCCTGTGTTATTCTTAATAGGCAAATTAACTTCTTGTGATAAATAAAAGGGCAAAATACCTCCCTGTGATATTCTAAAAAGGGCAAAATACCTCCCTGTGATATTCTAAATAGGCAATTTAACTCCCTGTGATAAGAAAAATGGCAAGATACCTCCCTGTGTTTTTATAAAAGAAGCACATTGCCTCCCTCTAAATTGCTCATTAATTCTTATCACAGGGAGTTAAATTGCTCATTATTCATTTCATAGGGAGGTAAATTGCCTATTTTTATATCACAAGGAGGTAAATTGCTCATTATTTCATTTCACAGGGAGTTAAATTGCCTATTTTTATTTCACAGGGAGGTAAATTGCCCATTAGACATATCACAGTGAGTTAACTTGCAAAAAACCCCGTATTTATACATGAAGACGTTTTATTTTTTGGATGGAATTTCCTTTTATCATTAGCCTCAGTGGACGCGATAATGGGAGGTAGTTACCTCAGATGGCGCATGATTTCCTCCAAGACGGGAGTTTGTTGAGGGTAATAAATATGTCTTTAAATGTAAGCTTAGCGAGCCCTTTGGGTTAAGCAATAACTTAGCGTATATATCTTATCGGGGCCCGAGTTGCACTAGTGCGGGTCCGAGCCTATTGCTGGCGTGGTAGACTTCTATTCATAGCAATTCTTATGGTTGTGAACGAACTTTTCTTTGAGTTCCTCTAGATCTGTTAGAAACGATGTTAGATTGAGGCTCGTCTGAGGCCGTGTATCTTTCTTCACGAACTTGTGTATGATAGAAAATAATTAATTTGGTTCCCGTTTGGTCTTTCGAGCTCTTATACATTGGGTCGCTGGATGATCCGTGAAATTATTCCTACTTCACATATATTCTTATAAAAAAATAACCCCCAAACTCATGATTTTATCTGATTCCCGTTTGGAATTTCGATCGAGTTCTTTGATTCGAACTTGATAACTCTGTGAAAACAATGTTATCAAGTCTATATCTTTTACTTGTTTGATTACTTTTATTCGAGTTTTACTAGAATCTTAGACAATTTTAGTTAGTTTTGCATTTTGTTGGTTCGAGCCGTTGGTTTGATTGTTTTTTGCATGAATTGAAATATTTTCTTATATGTTGTATTCATGTTATAGGCCTAAGCTAATGTGGATCTAAGGACATGATTGGAAGTGAAGAATGATGAAGAAAAGATCCAACAAAGTCAAATGCTGCAAAAATGAAGAAGGAAAAAGCTATCAAAAATGTTGATGTGCACTCCAAGGACAATAACTCTCTCACGGGAGATCCAATAAGCTTAAATTCTACTATGTTATAGAAGAGAGAGTTAGCTACGCTAGGGATTTTACAGATCGTGATTTGGAGGTGTGAGCTAAAAGTTATGTCACTTGCAAAACAATCCCGTAAGCTGGACGAGATTTTAAGCGGGAATTTAATACAAAACTTGGGCCCAAAGTCTCCTACTAAGCCTCTACTTGGTAGATCTACTTAAGGGCTACTAAGTCACGAAATTACACATCTTTGATCATCTTTGAACATACTTTTCTCATAGAATACACCTAGAACATCAAAGATCTACTTGGAGAAAGATTGAAGAATAAAAGAGGGAAGTCCTGAAGATCACCCAAGCAAGAAGAATGCAATATTGAAGATCTTTATCTCGGATTCATCGTTTTGTCTATAAAACCACATAAACTCAGATTTGTTTTTCTTTATTATTTTTCTTCATATATTTATGATGAACTAATTCTTTAGGATCTAGGGCTTTTATAAAACTATGTTATTTTGGTTATTTTTATTGGATTATTCGTAGTTAGGGACAATTCTTGTGTTTGATTTAATTTTGTTCTCTACGCTTGTAACTTGATTGTCCACCTACTTGTTAGATTTAATATTCTCTTTGAACTTGGAAAATGGAGATTATGATCAGATAGAAATTGAATAGTAAACTATCCTTAGAATAGGAATATACTTAAAGCGTTTATACCCGTTACATGAAGTTTGTGTTTAATGTTTTGTTTTATTTACGAATCACCTAGGAATGAAGTCGATTTGGATAATACATTAATTACTTACGTATTTCAAAAAATTACGCAGGAAAATACTTGAATTCTCGGGTAGCACTCTTGTCACCACAATAACTACAGAAATCTCAATTAAGCAATCGATGGTTAACATAGTTGATTATAACCATAGATCTCTCTTCTCTTTATTTGAACTCAATCCAAGTACTTAGTAATCTAATTAGTTAATCTAGTTAATTTAAACCCAAAACTATATTTGAATTAGGAACCATATTAAAAGTAAATTAGAAATTAAAATTTGATAGATATTTAGTCAAGTTCATGTGGAGATGATATTCTTATACATACTCTTTATTATTTATTCAATAGGTGCAGTTGCATTTATTTGTGTATGTAAAATTCGCAACAGAACTCTTAGGGTATCTCCAATGGTTTCCCGGGGCCATTCCCGGGGCAGCCCCCGGGCAGCCCCCGAGCCAGCCCGGGCTCTGGGTGATCATCTCCAGTGGTGGTCTCCAGCACTCAATTTCTTCCAATTTTTTTTCTTCCCCACTCTCACCATTTTTATAATAGTTTTAACATTGATATTAATAATATTTAATTTTATTCTAATATTAACAAATATACTAACAAATTATTTACAAAATTTAATTACTATTTTTTAAATGGAAGAAATAATTAAAGCCATTAAAAATGTTACTATCATTAAAACATTAATAATTAGAATTATAATTAAAATTTAAAAAATAATATTAAATTATATTCTAATATTAACAATACACAATTTATTCTAATATTAAAAATATTACAAATTATACACAATTAAAATTATTTTACTACATTTATAACAAATAAACAATTAAAACAAAAAAAAAGGGGGACTAATCAGGTGGCGCCAAGTGGCGCCACCTGACTTAAAGAGGGAGAGTGCATAGCACTCTCCCCTGTTTCAGCTTCTTCTTCACGCGGCACTGCGTGCCAGCTTCCATTCCCGCCCCAGCTCGCCGCCCAGCCCGTGCCGCCCCGCGCCCCGCCCCGGACCACCATTGGAGACGATTCCCCAGCCCAGCCCGGCCCTCACGCGCGCCTCGAGCCCACCATTGGAGATGCCCTTAGAATTTGGGACGCTAGAAATTATCATTTATTGTCAAGAGGGTCCACAAATGTTTGAAAAGAAACGAACTACTTTATTTGATTCCTTACATTAATCAATTAAAAAAAAATTACTTACAACATTCTAGGAGCATGATCTTTTAGGTTTAATTCAACTACAAAATTCAGTTAATTAATTATAGTAAAATTAAGAATAACTTTGAAATGCTTTCTAGTTGATTTCTTTAGACAATATTGAATAGTTCATCTTTTTTCTTTTTCTGTGAAACAGTGATTACATAATTATATAATTATTAAATTTAAAATGTGTTCAATGGTTACTAAATTACAAAGATAAATCAAGTATCAGTACTAGAATTAAATTAAAGAAGTATCTTTATTAATGCGACTTGAACCCAAATCCAAGTTTTTTTGTCTTGGCCCTCAATTTTTTTCTAATACGCTTATTGTCTCATTGATATTTTTTTTTTGTTTCCCAAGGGTTTAATCCCTTTCGAGGTGCGTCGGGCACATAAAGTGGGAACCTCTCCCAACAGGGATTCGAACCTGAGTCCGCTACTTTGTAGTGACTAGTCTCTTCCACTAGACCAATCACCTGTTGGTTTGTTTCATTGGTATATTGAATATTTCTTCCAATGTCTTTATTTTTCTTCTCAACCATAATATCATGAATACGTTATATATGAATTAAATTCTTCTTTAAATTTGTTCCAATCTACATTTATACATATTTTTTTGGTTGTAAACTAGGAAATGTATAATTTGACTGACTCTTCTTTTAGTAGGTAAGATATGAATTAAGAGTGACAAACGGACGGGTCGATAATGGGTTGGGTGACAAACGGGTCACTTTATAGGTCATAAACAGGTCGGTTTGATAATGGGTCGGATCATAAGCAAATCTGTCCGGGTTGAGTCATGGGTCGACCCGTTTATGTTTAGTGATAGTGTTTTTTTTTTTAATAATAAACAAAAATAATACATCATAGTTATAAGTAATTATTGTTCAAATATTCAAGTATAACTAAAAATCAGATTATATTAATATGATATTATTTAATTTATATGGATTAATTAAAACTCACTACACTTATGAGTTTTTTTTCTATTTTTTTAAAACAATTTAATATTTTACAATTATTTGATAGTTAAATATATTTAATAATTTAATATTGTAACTAAAATTTTCATGAACTTAGGAGAAAAAAATAAAATAATATTGTTGAGTCAAAATTAAGTCATTAAATATTAATTAGTTTAACTAGATGCGTTTTTTTTCACTTGACCCATTAATGATCCCGCTTATGAACCCATTAAGAACTCATATAAATGAATACAAAACCCAACTCAATTCAACTCAACCCATCAACAATAAAAAAATACATGGATTGAATTGGGTCGGGCCGTTAAAGGACCACCCTAGGTCTTGGCCTTTTTTCTACCCCTATTATGAATCATGTTATGATAAGAAAATGCCTTCTTTTTTCTTTATTTTTTATTTGTGAGAATAAGAAAATAGCTTATTGGATCAAGCAAGTTTAAGTCCTTGTCTATTTAAGTTGACGTGATGATCAATTCTTAATTTGAGGTCGACCTTCAGATTCTTAAATTAATCTCTTAAGATGTAGAACTTGTCCTACAAGATTGATTAATGTGAGATTTAATTAACGAAATACTAGCTAGCTAGGTGTCCATAGTTGAATAAAATGACGGTGACATTGTATATCAAATTGATCAAATTATTAAGAAAAGATAACTAATTCAATTTTTCGTTTTATTTTCACGTAACCTAGGACTATTATAAAAAAAATGAATAAAATAGTCAAGTAAACACAACAATCATAATATTTCAAGAATTTTTAAAAAAAAAATATGTTTAACTTTTTGTCATTGAAATTGAGATAGATATAGCTGATGAAAAGAAATGATTATAATAATATTATGGGCAAATTATACATTTTTCACATATATTAAAGTCACATTGAAAGAAGTAACTACTTTGTTACTTTTTTGTACCGTGAGTTTCATACCATGTAGAGCAAACGTGACTGTGATTTCGTTTTCGGTCAAACAATCTCAATTTCACGTTTGGGCTCGAAACGCAATGTGAGGCCAAACAACCTCGAAATGTTAGTTTTGAGTCATAGTTAATTTTTTGAGAAGATATATTTGCCATTTATATTCCCACAAAAATACTAATCAAAATAAAAAGGGTGAATGACACTAATCGTCCCTTAGGTTGAGTACTTATAACAGATTGATTCTTCAAGTTCAAAACATATCAATTTGGTCCCTCCTATGAATTATTTGTCCACAACTTGTCCTTTCCAACAACTTTCTGCGTAATCTAGTTACATATATGTGCATTGCATGTGACCCTTTTTAAGAATAATCTTGTCAATTTAAGTTTTATTACAAATTTCAATTGTTTTGCAAAGCATTTTATTCCCTTGCAAGTTAATTTTATTTCAATTTGGTCCTATTCAGGAGGAAAATTGGTTATTATTTACCAGCCAAACCATCTTCTTTCCCTTTATATGTACCATTTTTCTTTACATTGTTACCTGAATTTTTGTTAGGAGAGAATGAAAAACAAAACTTGTTTTTGTATTAGGATTTAGGACTACTAAAATTACCTTCTAAAGATCACATAGTTAAAATAGAGTCCACATATATATTCATTGATGATCCAAGAGCAACGATTAATAGCAAACCCAACATAAAACAAGTTACGTCTTCATTTTACTTTAATTAAACAAAATTAACATAGCTAAGTGAATAAAATGGTGGTAACAAATTTATATATAGTGGGGATGAAAATAGTTTTAGAGAGAAAATAATACATAATTTTTCGCCTGAAAACGTTTAAGAACCAAACTAAAACAAAATTAATTTGCAAAACAATTAAAATCTATAAAATAACTTAAATTGATGAAATTACCCTTAAAAAGTGTCAAGTGCAATGCACATGACACTAGATTCCATAAAAAATAGTCGGAGATAACGAACGACTGACAATAATTCGTAGGAGGGACCAAAATAATACATTTTGAATTTGGAGGACCGAACTGCTCTATAGATATTCAACTAGAGGGACGACTAGTGTCATTCACCTAAATAATTTACTATAGAAGTACATGGTACATGGTTTATGCTTTATTTGATTTTTTTCTTACCAAAATAAATAGAGTTAAATGCAAAAACATTTCTTATGCTTTGTGCATTTGTCTAACTATAAAAAAAATCCTAAATTAATTTATTAGCAAAAAACCCCTTATATTTTTTTATTAACAAAAAGAACCCATTTAAAAATACTTCATAAATTATAGGGTTATATTTATCAATTTTTTTAATTGATGATGATGTTTAGGTTAAGACATATATTTTTGCATTTTTTTTTTTGTGGAGATATAATTGTTATCTGGACTTGAATGTAATTGTTTTGCTAATAAAAAATATACATGAGGGAATTGAATAATAAAAACAACATGAGTTTTTCTTTTTTTTTTTTTGATAGTTAGACACATTTGATCCTACTGGCTAGATCAATCACATCTATCAATTCAAATAAAAACCCTAAAATACAAAACCCCCTGTAATCAAAACTCATACAATAGAAAAGGTAAAGAATCACACTTACACAAACAATTGCAAGCTCATTACCATTTTCGTCTTTCTACAAATCCATTTCAACCAAAGCAAGCAATCAAAGCCCCCTTATTTTTCTTTTTGTTTCTTGTTACCTGAGGTACAAAATCCCAAAATCTTACCCACTCAGAACCCTAAATTCGTAAATTCATCATCTAACTTTGAAAATGTCACCTCCAGTAAATTCCCAGCACGCCACTCCTGAAATGCGGAAAGCACATATCCCTGTAAGTCCGAATTTAAATTCATCTGAAAATTTTGATTTTTCAAGTTTTGCTGGATTCCATTACTCGAAAACGGTCCCCGAAAAATCAAATACTTCTACTCGATTGAGACCGAGGCTAACGAAGATAAGAAGGAAACAAAATGAGAAGTCTGTAAAATTAGATTTAGGATTGAATGGGTTTAGTGATGCTAGTGGTGAGGTTAAGGTTGATGGTAAATTGGTGGGAAATGCGTTTGGGGGCAGTAATGGAAATTCAGAAAATGGAGTGTTAAATGGAAGTTCGGTGCAGTTTAGGGATTCTGATAGTGGTGGATTAGGTTGTGGACTTAAGTTGGGTGATTCTGTATTTGGTTTGGGTATGGGAAAAGGTAATTCTTGTTTTGGTGCTAGTACGAATAGCTCAGCATCTAATCGTCGGACACAAGATGGCGATTTTTCGTTTGAGTCTGATAAAGGTAGCTCGAAATTGGATTTACAGAATGAAAATGGGACTTTTGTGTTTGGTCCTAGTAAGAGTGGATTGACAAGAAAGGCGGAGTCCGGACGTAATGGTCTGGATTCAAATTTCAGTACAAAAGATTCTACAAGAGATGTGGACCAACAAAAAAGTAATTTTGAGTTTGTGTTTGGTTCGAGAAAGTACGACCCCAATTCGAACGTGAAGTTAGACAATCATGAGACAAAAAAGTCCGGTTGGGATTCGAATGTTGATGAGTTCAGTAAAGTTAACAATGCAGGTTTTGTGTTTGGTGCTAAGAATGCTTCTGCGGTGAACAATTTAGATCAACAAAAGCAAGATTCTGCCAAAAATAAGGACAAAGATGAATCAGGTAAAGATGCTGGAAACACAATACCTGATATGATGGGTAAAGTAAAATTGAACATACCTGGAGTTTCTGAGAAGGTCTATAATCCGTGCTTCAAGTTCCCTTCAAACTGGAGTAATCATAGTAAAGAAAATCATGTGAACTTTGTATTTGGTTCTAACAATAATGATTCTATATCAGGCATAGATTCAGGAAATAAACCTAGTAGTAAAAGTGGGGATGGAACCAATGATACAAACTGTGGCAAAGTAAATGCAAATATCGAAATTAAGTTTCAGAATGCTTGTTTAAGTGGTGTTCATGAGAAAGCTAAGGGTAGTACTGAGAATGTTAATGAGGTGAATCAATTGAACAAGGGAAATGCTGAAGATTGCGATGTTTCTACAGAGCATGATCATAGTATAGGATCGGATGTCAATGCTAAATTTAAAAATGGTTGTAATTCACATGTCTCCCTTGAGGAAGACCTTTTATATAAGTTATCAAATAAGATGAAGAAGTTAAACATTGATGGTTCTGAAGCAGAAGCTGATGAGACCCGAAAGTTTACTTGTAATTTATCATCCAATGTTAGTAATGTGTTTGTTTTTGGAAGCAGCCAGAATAATTCAGGCTCCATAAAGGAAAATCATCAGAAAGGCAAAACTCCAGATGTGACTCACTTGTCACAGAATAACTCTAAATCCAATAGAACTTCATCATCTTTTTTTTCAATGGTTGGAGATGGCATCCAGCTAAATGATAGTTTCTGTGAAGTACCATCTACGGATAAAGGTGACAAGGAAGGATATAGCTTTACAAGCACTCTGGAGGGATTAGACTCATCCAATGCAGACTATAGCACGCCAAATTTAAAGTTTGCATTCTCAAATTTAAATGTTGATAAGAAGACAGATAAAGCAATTAATAAATATCGGTGGGGCAAAAAGTTGAAGAATACAAATGGAAAGTTAGGAAAGAAAACATTGGTCCATGATTTGTTTGGCCAAGATCGTCCATCTGAAGAAGGCAGTTCCCAGAAAAATCAGAACACTCCTGGATGTGGTTCGCCAATGGAATTCTCACCTTATCAAGTTCCTAGTGCTAGCAATGCACAACCTGAACTGAAAAAAGAAGAATTTACTGCTAATGAGAAAGATAACTCGGAGCAGTGTGAAAAGCCCCTTGACGATGAGAAGAAATCAAACTTATCTCCTCCATTACATGCACAAGATGGACTGTCAGCAATAAGACGCCAATACAAGAAAAAGTATAAGTTGAAAGTTGGTTTAAGTCACACAGTCCAAGGCAATAATTCTGATAAAATAGACAATGAGCAAGGCTCTGCTAGTCCTGCTAATGAAGTGTGCGAAGTATGGCGAACAAGGTAACAATTTCTTTCATCAACTAACTTTTGGTTTTGATGAATATTCAGCAGTTATTCTTGGACAGGTCTTGTTGCATTTTGATGCAATTTCTATAGTTATCTGATAGGAACAGTAGCCACTTATAAAACTAAGGAATGAAGTAAACCTCTAATGGAGAATAAATGCAAGGATCTTAAACATTATTTCAACCATTAAATTTGTCTGTATGGAGAGGACAAGACTCCAGAAATAAAACATTTCCTAATACACCTTCTCAACATATTAATACTAGATACACATAATAACTCCTATAAAATAGGAAAGTGCTCTAAATAACTGCCTTAGACTACGTTTTTAGGCTATTTACATTCTTAATCTGACTAACTCCTAAGTAATCCTTCGGCTAATTACTAAACAGAAACCGAATCCTACAAAATAGGAGTGGGTTAGTGGGGATCATGGGGTGGTTATGTATCATTATCATTCTTGTGCAGTTTACTAATCTTATTTAATAATATGAAATTTCCCAGGGGAAACCAGGCTTATCATGCTGGAAAGCTTTCTAAGGCTGAAGAATTTTACTCAAATGGTATAAATTCTGTTCAACATGCCAGTGCCCTTGGATATTCCATGGAACCACTATTGCTGTGCTATAGTAATCGAGCTGCCACACGAATGACACTTGGAAGGATGAGGGAAGCCATAGATGATTGTACAAGGGCTGCTGCACTAGACCCAAACTTTCTCAAAGTTACATTAAGGGCTGGAAAGTATATATCTTAACCTTGTTTCTTTCTGGTCTTGAGTACTCAATTTATACATAACTATGCTATCACAAATATGGAAGGCATTGACCTAATATTTTATTCTTATAAATTTCTATGTAAATCTACGTCAAACAGGTTATAATGTATTGAATTTTCTACCATTTTCTAAAATTTTGTAGTTGTTATTTGGTGTTGGGAGAAGTTGAAGATGCCATTTTTTGGTACAATAAGTGCTTGGGATCAGGGTCTGGCGTGTGCTTAGATAGGAAAATTACTATTGAAGCTGCCGAGGGCATTCAAAAGGCAAAGGTGAGTTCTTAGTGGGTTATTCTTTCTTCTAACTTCTTACATTGGAAGCTCCAGTAATTAAAAGACATGCTTCTTCATCAATTCCTTCCTTTTTTTAGCTACTAGTATTGACTTTCCTGGTCACTTCTTTGGAGTTGGAATCTGTCATGATTCGCGAGGAAGCAGACAATAAGAAAAAACTTGAGTACAGGAGAATTCTACTGAAAATGTTTCATTTCTAGAATATACTTGTAATAGTGCTCTCCCACTTACTGTATTTGTGTTTGTTTCTTTCTCCATGGTGCCTGTTCTTATTCTGTGTTAATTTCTATTGACTACCCGTATTGCAACATCTGATTGCATTTTGTGGTTGGCAGAGAGTGGCTGAGTATACTTCTCAGTCCGCCAAACTCTTGCAAGAAGGAACACATGATGCTGCCAAAGTTGCTCTAGATAACATTGCAGAGGCCTTGTCAATAAGCCGTTACTCTGAGGAATTACTTGAGATGAAAGGAGAGGCTCTGTGCATTGTATGTATCAATAAATGGCTCACTTATTTTTTCGCTGTCTGTTGACATTTCGAAATTAAAATAGTTCTGAGAATCTCATAGTCTTGTTGTATTATTGGGACAGTTGCGAATGTATGAAGAGGTGATTGAACTGTGTGAGCAAACTCTTCCTTTTGCAAAAAAGAACTTTCCTGCTCATCATTCAGATGATTCCAGTCACAAAAAATCTCATGTGAGTTTATGGAGGTGGCAATTACAGACTAAGTCCCATTATCATCTTGGGAGGCTTGATTTGGCTCTTGATATGATTGAAAAACAAGAAAATATGCCTTTGAGTTCCACGTAAGCTCGTTGGCCATCAAACCTGGAATTGTCCTCTTAGTAAATGTTTCTTCAGGTGTTAATTGCATATTTTGTGGTGTAGGTCTGGAAACATGACTCGGGAAACCTCAATTGCTTTAGCTGCCACTATACGGGAACTTCTACGCTTGAAAGTAAGTTGATTGTTGAGTTTACACTTGGTTTGCATCTTATATGTTCCTTAAATATCTGTTTATGCTTGATTTTACATTAATTGATTTGGCTTTGCTTGTTTACTTCATACCTTTCTTGAAGCTTTTTGTTTAAAAATGGGGACTTATTTTAAAAAGACAGGAAGTACACATTTGCAGTTCTATTCATTTTAACCTCCTGCTTCTCTTTAAGTGTAATTCATCTTGAATTTGCACTTTCATCTTATGAAATTAATTGTCTTTTGTGATGAAAATTCTTTCTAATAGACCATGTCTTGGTTTTTTTTAACATTTTTCCTTTTTGTTCTCTACCAGGTATCAGGAAATGATGCTTTTCATTCTGGAAAATATTCAGAAGCTGTGGAGCATTATACTGTAGCTATATCTAAAAGTATTGACTCGCGCCCTTTTATGGCTATCTGTTTCTGCAACCGTGCTGCTGCAAACCAATCAATTGGCCAAATTATTGATGCCATTGCAGATTGTAGTCTAGCCATCGCTCTAGATGAAAATTACCAAAAGGTAGGCTACAATAAAAATGTCTATAAATACCAACAGATGATTGGTCTAGTGAAAGGAACTAGCCACTACAAAGTAGCGAACCCAGGTTTGAATCTCTGTTGGGAGAGTTTCCCACTTAATGTGCCTGACTCGCCTCGAAAGGGAATAAACCCTTGGGAAAGCAAAAAAAAAATGTCTATAAATGCTATTCCTAGACTAAATTTATGTTTCCTCTTTAACTTTTTTATAATACCACCTACTTACTATGTTCTTCGTTACCATATTTTGACAACCAAACTTTGCCTTAAAATGATTTCTCTTGTTGACAAAGTTATTTTTACTGTTATGTGACTTTGCAGGCAATTTCTAGGAGAGCTACTTTACATGAGATGATTAGAGATTATAAGCAAGCAGCTTATGATCTGGAGAGATTAATCTCTCTTCTTGAAAGTCAATCACAACCCAAGACTCAAGAAAAACAATATGATTCTCAGAGTAGATCAAGTGGAGGCACTGTGAGGGATTTAAGAAAAGCTCGTCGCCAACTTTCCCTAATTGAAGAAAAATCTATAAATGAAATTCCTCTTAATCTATACCTCATTTTGTAAGTCCAATGATCTTTTCTGTTTTAAGCACGAGATGCTTTGCCTACGAATTATATGGCCATAATGACATTAATCTAATTCTTTTTCATATTCAATAACTGACAGGGGAATCAAAGCATCTGAGACCGAATCTGAAATTAAGAGGGCATATAGAAAGGCGGCTCTCAAACATCATCCAGACAAGGTCTTAAGCCGTTTTTCTTAGTTATCCAATTATATATAGGCAAAATTGCATTTTTAGTCTCACCGGAGTGGACCCTCAACATTTTTTGGTCCTACGCTCTACAAAGTTGCACTCTTACTCCCAACTTTTTAAAATGCTTTGTGCTTTTGGTCATTTTTGTACTTTTGGTCACTGTCCCAGTTTCACACTTTTAGTCTCAAATTGCATGGAAAGTGTGCAATAGGACCAAAGTGCAAAACATTAAATAAAATTGGGAGCAAAAGCACAATTTTGTGAAATGCAAGATCAGAAGTGCTGAATGGCCTATGGGAATAAAAACACAATTTTGTAATATATTATATGAAATTTGTTACGAACATTGTTTATGTTGATATAGGCTGGTCAAGTCCTGGTACGGAGTGATGCCGGGGATGTTGGCAAATTATGGAAGGAAGTTTGCGAGAAAATTCACAAGGATGCTGACAGGCTATTCAAAATAATTGGGGAGGCTTATGCTGTACTTTCAGATCCATCCAAGGTAAATACACATTTACAAATCCGAAATTGCATTTTTAGACCCATATAATTGGAACCTCAACATTTTTGGTCCCACGCTTTACAAAAGTGCACTTCTGGTCCCAAGCATTTAAAATATTTTGCAGTCTCCCTCTTTTTCGTCCAAGAATTGCACTTACGGTCCCATTAGAATAGTGTATATTTGGTACTTTGAGTTCCCTATAGAATTGTCTTAGTTTGCGCTTTTGGTTCTGAATCTGATGGAAAGGGTGGGACAGGACTAACTGTGCAAATTATTTAAGTAATTGCGATTAAACATGCAACTTCATAAAATGCATGATTAAAAGTGCCGAGAAGCTGATGATCCATTGTAGGACTATTTACAATTTCATCTATTTATGAGCTATCTCTGCTGAAATTGCGATACCTTTTCCTAATTTCTACTATTTGATGCAGCGGTCTAAATATGACGACGAAGAGGAGAGGAGGAATGTTTATAACAACAGAAACAGCAATTGTGAACACCCATCTACTTCTTATAGTTCTCCATATGGAAGAGGAAGACAAGCAGGTACAGGTTTTAGTACTTCTTCTGATAGAAACAACAATAGGAGATATTGGTCCGAGTCAAAATCGTCACGATGGTGGTAGACATGAAACTTTTACTACGCTTGCAATTTTACGACACACTTGGTGCAGCTGTGGAGGAGGATGAAGAGACGAAGTGATTACATTTCTTAAAATTTACGGAAAAGTATAGTAAAACCCACAATTTTGGGTCGCTTAGGATAATACATTTTGCATAGTGTTTGTAAATGACATTGTGCAACCCTTGATTTTTTTTTTTTCTTTTAAATATATGGTGGAGATTTGATTGTAAAGTATCATTTTTATACTCAAAAAGACGTGCTTATACATCCAAACAAATTATCATGGAATTACACTTGACAGCATAACACAAACAATTAAAGATTATCTATCACTATTGAATACATGTACATTGCTTTTAGTACGTAGAGTTGTTGCACTAATACAAGAAAACTTTCATAGTAACAAAATGATAACTACTGAAAAAACACGTTAAAACTAACATAAGAGTGTATGATTTGCATATAAAATGTAGATGTTACGCGCCGTGCCATGCACGGGTGTATTCTCCTAATGACATTTGTCTTTCTTATAACTAGCATTGACAAATTAGATTTTTTAAAAATAAAAAATAAAATAAAATTGGACACATTTCATTATGAGGATGCACTCGTGCATTGCATGTCGTGTAGCATCTAAGTTCCTAGGTTTTGGTACTTTGCACCATGACTTAAAACTTTTGGCACTTTGCATCCTAGAAATACAATTTATCTGTCACTTTGTATCCTAATGTGTGTTTTGATGAAAAAAGTTTGGTTGTAGGAAGGGTAAAATAGTCATTTTAAAACATTCTTGGCATTTTGTAACCTAGAAATATAAATTTTGGCACTATGCACCCTGAAAATATAAATCATTATCACTTTGCGCCCTGAAAACATAAAGATTGTGCATTTTCCGCCTCGAATTGAAAAATTTGGCAAATTTTTTATTTTAAACAAATTATTGGTAGGAACTCTTTTTTTGTTTTTTATAATTCCTAAATTTGACATGCTAGTAGATAATAATTATAGATTTGTAAAGTATGTTATGTAAAAAAAATTATGAATCATTACACGCGAGTCTTATAACAACAATATCATATGATAAGGTATTAGATTTGTAAACGTATTATTTAGATACAATGTAATCAATGATAATACATGAAAACAACACGAAAACAATGTCTTCTTTTCCTTAGATCTAAGTTTTACTTAGAGAAAATATTAAAAGAAGTTATTCAAAACTATAATATATTAAGCATAACATGTTTCTGATTTAGTTTTTTAACAATTAAGATGTTTAAGATTGGCTATGTCACAAAATTTACTAAATAAATTGATTATATTATTTTGAGAAAAAATGCAATAAAAATCAGGATATCAAAATTATTTTAAATATCGAATTTGATCCAAATGAGTGTCTATTTTATGACAAATACATATTGCAAACCAAAAAAATACTATTCCCTCCATCCCATTATTTTAACTCCATCAGCTACAATACCCAGTCAAACTTTTAATCTTTTAAGTCACTTATCATGTTAAATTATTCATATTTGTGGTGTACGAAACCTTATAAATATTAATATATATGGTGTCATATAATATTATCGAATTATTAGTGAAATATATTAATTAAATTATTCATTATAATTTTTATAAATTTAGTTTGATTGGTCAACTGTACTAAGGGATAAAGAAAAATGGGACGGAGGGAGTATTATATTTTTGTGATTGAACTCAAAATAATAATTTTTTTCATGTTTGATTGTTCTGCATTGATAGGGTACAAAATGCCAAAAAATATCTTTTTAAGGTGCAAAGTGTCAAATTTTTTGAATCAAGGTGGAATGTGCCAAGGTTTCATATTTTCAAGGTGCGCGGTGCCAAGATTCTTTATTTGTAGGTGAAATGTGCCAAAATCTATTTTCAGGGTGTAAAGTGCCAAAAAGGTATTAGATAATGACTGTTATACCCTTCTACCAACAACTTTTCTCACTAAAACACTCACTAGGGTCGCAAAGTGCCAAAACTTTTTAGTCGAGGTGCCAAGTACCAAAATCCTATATTTTGAGGGTGCGAAATGCCAAAAATTCGTAATTACCCAAAACCAAAAAAAAAAAGTTGATATTCTCATCATTCTTCCACTTTTTTTTGAGATGTCCTAAAATAACACTCTATTTTTTAAAAGTAAATTGTTATTCTAAAATATATACTCACAAAAAAATGAATCAACACGATTTATTATCTCTACGTCTTCTTTAAAGATATAAATGTGAAGATGCCGAAAATTTACTTTTAACTTTTACCTCGAATTAGACGCTAAATCTAAATGGAAGAAAAGAAAGGGGACGGAGATATAAATTAACAAAAATTATTGATGTACATTTGCTATACACCATATAATTTTGGTCTACATTTCATGCCAACCATATGTAAAACTTTTCATGTATTTTTACCGGAAGCAAATTAGTTTTTCCAATTTTGAGTCGTTAAGAACTTAATATGGACCAAACGTTTTCAATTCAACACACATCATTTTGATTTACATTTTAAAAAAATTCCCCAAAATTTTCATTTATACAAGTTTCTATTATTTATTAATGGAAACATACTTGAAAAACAAAATTTTATTCCATAATGTAAACAGGCCATATGGACATGTGATCCTTCTTGGGCTAGAAGACTTAGTTTGGATCAATAAGCTTAGTCAAATATGTACAAAACGTCTAACATTCAAACCAACAACTGATGCAATCATAATTGACCATGAGAATATTATTAGCAAATTAACATCAGAGAATCTAGGAGTTATTGTGTGTTTCTTAGGCAATAAATGAAAAATTATGAGCCATATCAGAGCCGACTGTATGGCTGTGCAACTTAGGCATCTTTAATCGTTGGGGCAAAAATGTCCCTTTCCCCCCTCCCCTCCTCCTTCCATAATCGTCTTCAATAGTTAGGGTATTTGTTTAAATATTTTTAGTATTGTTTAAGTATTATATTATGAATTATAACTTTTTTAATATATAATTTTGTAAATTAAATCGTATTTTTATTAAAAATATATTTTAATTTTAAAAAAATATCCTAATCACTTATATATATCAAGTTATACTCGAGTTTGAATCGTAGTAAAACTCATTTATTTGATTAAAAATAATTTATAATTCGATTAATGTGTACATTTTGTCTAAATTATAATACAAATTTAAATATTAAATTAAAATTAATTCCTTTAAATATTTAATTTAAAATATAAATTTATTAAATCATACACAAATTTTGAAACCCCCCCCCCCCCCCCCCCCCCCACTCACTATTGAAGATGGCCTTAGGACTTTGCAAATGCACCCCCTCCCACTCTCCTCCCCCATTGAAGACCACCATTCTTTTCCCCCCGCAAACTCCCCCTCTCCCTCCACCTCACTATTGAAGATGGCCTTAGGACTTTGCACAGGGCCTCAACCATAGAAGGGATCTCAATTTTTTTTATAAATATGTAAATGTTTTTTCAATTTAATAAATGTTTTATTTTTTGTCGAATATAGATTATGTATAACAAAATTATAGATGTGAGTTGGAAAAAATAAAGTTAAATGAAGTTGTAAGAACTCTTGGGATCAACACAACCTATTTTTTTTTGAAGAAGTAAGAATGTGAATTGTGGAATAAAGTAAGAAGGGTGTAAAAATACTTTAAAATATTTTATTGCTATTAAACATGTATAATTTACAAATGAGGTATTGTCTATTTATATAACCACATTCTCGAACATATTGTAGATCAACTTGATCTATTGGCTTAGAATGATACTCATAGACTTTTGTTAGATATTTTATGGATCTATCTAGAAATTACTACTCTAAAATAGTGTACATGAGTGGAGAATTATCTATAGCTTCCTAAAAGGAATTATCTACATGGAATGTTCCAGAATTTAGAACCATGTACAAACAAAAAATGACATGGAAACATCCATGCATGATTTGAGCTAATTTATTGGGTCAAACTTAATTGATTGACATGCATGGTCTGAGCGTGACATTAAGCTAGATTTTATCTATCAAATTAATATGAATTGAATATTGGTTAATTTTATTTGAGTTTTAGTCTAAGCATTGTTTTCTATATTATGGTCATGAGGAGTATGAATGTGCATACAATTCGATAAATCGATCAAATCATATAGAAATCGAACGTTTGATTCATATTGAATATTGAATCTAAGTATCAATTCAATATTCGGTACAAAGCCTAGTTACCAAACTTTGTTTCTTTTCAATTTCAGTATTACCGGTCGACTTACGAACCAAATCGATAATACCAAAATTATAAATTTTATTTTTACTTGTAATTGTACCCAATAAAAAGTCTCTTACTTTTTTTTTTTTTTTGAGATGGTGAATACATTGTTATTTGGCCTTCCTTGTCCCCGTTCTCTAATTTCTCTAGTCTGCACTAAAGTTTGCACAAAGCATGTGTCGCCCGTCCGCCTCTTCCAATTTTCCTTCCGTCGGCCGTTCATTTAATCTCTTGGCATGTAAGAGGATTCAATTCCTCATCTCTTTTCTTATTTTCTTTCTTTTTCCTTCCTGTTTTGTTTGTTTCAAAAATAGTACACATTCTATTATAATTCTCTTTGTCTATGTAATGTAAGTTCCATTTAGCTAATTGATGTTTTAAAATAATTATTTCGTATTATTGGTGTCAAATGATAAAGAATATATGTCATTGATAGTATAATTATTTTTATTTTATTGTATCTTAATATTTTGGTAAAAATAATATGATACTTGCAACTTTGCAACGTTACATCAAGTTCATAATTTGAAGACGTCATTTATATGGACCTACCAATTTCTTTTTTTCTTTTTTCTTTTTCTTATTCTAGTATATAGGATGAACTTAAATATTAGGGTTGATATTTAACTTGATTCCATGTACTTGGATCAAACTACAAATTTCAAAAATTAACTTACATGAAATTTACAAAAAAATCCAAAACTGCACTTTTCGACTTTTTTGTACCAAACCGAACCCAATTGTTCGATCTGGCACACGATAACAATTCTAAAATTACCGAATCAATCTAGATATCGAAAATTAATACGGCTCAATTTGTTTTTAATGAAGAGCCCCTCTTGTTACATAATCACGAGAACATAAACATTCTACTTTTGTTTTTATCTATTTATTGATTTTGACATGTAAAAAGTTAGCTCTATTAACGTAAATTAATTGTATAGTTATATTTCACAATACTTATAGTATTTGTTTTTTTAATTGAGTTTATTAGTCATTTTATCTATCTATAACAAATATATTAGAAAAAAAACCACGTAAATACAGAATAAATTCTTCTACAATTTTAAAAGTAAGAAAATAAATTTCATAATATTTTTTTTTAATAGAATAGGGCTTCAATTTTACATTTCACCTAGGGCCCTGATACGTCGGGCCAGCCCTGAGCCACATGCTCATAATTCAAAATTTGCAAGAAAAGAAAACCATTGGTCAAAATCAAGGAGCAAAGTGGGTATTAAAATTTATCGAGTAGGCTGTGGCTGAGCCTGTTCCAGAATCTGGCTGACTAATTTATAAGTGCGGCCTGAAAGTGCTTTTGTGTGGTCAATAAGCTGCTCATACCTACAATAAGGAAAAAGTAATTGCAACGAGGCAAAAATAAATAAATAACGGTACTAAAGTATATGGTGTGTATAAGCAAAACTTACACATTGGTATGATTCGGTTCCATTAAGATTGTTCCCTTTTCTGAGTCAATCTTAGCTTCAAAGTTTGAGGTCCTTATAAGATTCACTATCCATCTTTCAGCCTCCTCGTAATTCAAATTCAGTTTCTCAGCTAGTACGCTGCAAAAGAATCAGCCACTAACTCAGAAGTGTCATTTCTAAATTACAGTAATTCAAATATCGATGGAAGCATAGTACATCTACACAGACGCACTTATATATATACATAGAGAGAGAGATGATTATGCAGCCAAAACAGCCATAAAATGTTGTAAGCATAGATTACGCATTTTTTTGAAACGGTGCATTTAGAGGTTTCAAAAAGAGAGTGATCGAGTTTATGTACGTAACTTGGATGCCGGTCATCAGTTTCTTACATGTGATTGAAGGAACAATTTCAGGAACATACCTCATGTCAATGCGCTGATGAATGCGGCAGTAGGTCTCAAAGATGAAAAGGCGAGCATTTTCAAGGAACTCATCTCTTAAAGGCACGGTAGTATAATTTCCTTCTTCGTTTCTCTTGCCAAGAAATGGGTCGTTCAAAATAGCCTACATCAACAAAATAAAGTTCAGAAAATCAATAAAAAAGGAACCAAAAAATTCAGAATTAGTCAAGGATAAGCTTTCAATTAAGAAGCAGATTGCTAGATAAATTGTATAGAGCAATAGCATAATGTGAGGAAAACCTATGTACTGCCAACTATATTCACTAACTCAAAAGAACACAATAAAATTAGAGTTAGGAAGTTACTTCTTCACACTCTTTCATCTTTTTTTGAGCTCCATCAAAGTCATAATTGACATATACGCATGCCAAGAACTGAGTAATGGGATCTTCATTAGAGTACTGCTCTTGCTGAATCACCTTAATAAAATCCTTAAATTGAGGTCGCTTCCTTTTGTTGACAATGAATGCAATCGCCAGATAACGTAAAAGATGGGGAGCATTTGTTTGAATGGCATTCAGATACCTGGAAGAAATTTTACTATAAAAAATGCTGTGAAAGACTACTTATTCAAAAGGAGGGTAAACCTCGAACACCATAGTAGATACTATTAAATCTGTCATCTAATTTGGTATAAAAAAAGTATGAAATAAGAGAAGGAAGCATAATGGGTTATTTGCAAGATTATATAAAAGTTGTGATATTCATTATAATTCTCGTGATTCTCTCTCTTGCTCTGATAACCTAGTAAAGAAAGACAAATGACCTCCCCACCCCCCATCCTTGAGGCCCAAATGGAAAGAGAAGAACGATATGCAATAGAGGAAGATATACTACAAATGACAAGAGGAATTTTAATTAATGAAATAAAATATCACTTCATTACTGGACTAGATGGCGAAGAAAGGGGTAAGATAAATAAATCGCTTTGAGAGCCATACTTGTCCTGATTAAACAGGTCAATAATCTGTGTTCTTCCATTGTCATGGTTGAAGAAGATGAACAAACTCCAATGCATTAACCATATTCTACTTTGGACTTGATTCAAAGGAGAAGAGAAATTCTGCAAAGTCAGACAACATGATAAGTTTTGTTCCTGATAATGAACAAGGGAAGATCACAAGTTAGTACAACTAATAGGTTATTTAGAGCAACCTTAGAGTCGATAATATCCTTCACGCGGTTAAGCTCCTCCAATGCATCTCCCCAATTCTGCATCAATATCTCTGCTGCCAGTTTTCCCCATAATGCACTCAAACTCCTTTCACTATTGGTGCTTAATGCCCTGTACTGATACAAGTAATCAGCAGCGCCAGAGTAGTTTCCACATTCAAACTGGAATTTCGCATACTGATACAACGCTTCTATCTGCTCTGGACCAATCTGGACACCAATGTTACATGAGTTAGATAAGTTAAAATATTTGACATAAGAAATCTAAGGGTAAGCATTTCAAGAGGAGTATTAAAATATTACAAAGCCTATTTAGTTCACAACTTTATATAATCACCAAAATTGATGACCAACCCAAGATACAGGACACAAGCAATTGCAATTTTCAGCCATATGTAATGCAGACGAGAGACAAACTTGCAATCATAGCATAGAAGAATGAAAAAAAACAACTCTCCTACTTTATTTATCCTAAAAGTTAAGCCTATATCCTAATACTACAATTTTTTTAAAAATTAAAATGATCTCGGATTAGCGAGACGAAACTCAACCTGATATCGTTCTTTAAGGATCTGAAGATTCTGCTGCTTGTCAGACCTCAATTCCTGAACTGCGCTAGGATTCTGCAGAAAGGCAATCAAAGGAGCTGCTCCCTCTTCCAATGCCTTCAGTCTGCCCACAACCTCGGCTCTCCTCTCCATCATTTCTAAAACATAAAATGTTAAGAGCAAGTTCAGAAAATATCAATTTGAAACAAACTCAAGAACACTTTCTCGGTTTCTTCAACTATTTCAAATATGTGATAGCATGCCCATGTTTGGAAATGCAATGAGTAACTTCATCTTGAAGACTGAAAAAACATGAACAATTCAAGCTCCATTCCCTACTTCTTCCAGAGAGAACAAGGGGATCAAACACCAAAAGTCGAAACAAATCTGAGTAAGTATTGTCACCCAATGAACAAAAATATTCCAGCTAACACAATGACTTGCGTAAGACTAAAGAAAGAAAAAACACAGTTCTTGCCAGATATACACAAGACCAATACAAAATCATATAAAACCTAATACAGGAAAACAAATGTAGACGCCCTACCTTCATAAGCCGACCCATAAATGATGACACATTAACGAGATTAACATGAACCCACCTACCTATCATATGATGACACATAGACAAATTAACATGAATCTAGCTAGCTCTCAATGATGACAAATAACCGAGATTAACACAAACCTAGCTAGCTATCAAAGCAAGTAGCAAATAAATGAACCAACTTAAGCGTCTAGATATAAGACGCCCTGCTCCTCGGCTATCCAAATTCACACTCAAATGGAGTAATTTTTTAAAAACAATTCCCAAGCACGAGTAAAAATGAAATTCACTGCCAGTAAATGTCAGTTTTTCTTCACAAAAGCTAATCAAACTACAGTGACTTTAAAATCATTAACAGCTTCACGATGATATATATATAGGTCACACATACCCTGTGGAACGTCTTCGGTTCGGTATAGAGATTTGTGAATGTCCATAGCATAATCTACCATGTTAGTGTGGTTAAGAAGCTCGATTTTGGCCTTCAAGAGTTCTTCGTCGGGGTACATTCCCCTCTCCTGCAAAAACTCAAGCAGTGGGAACACCAGATGACGGTCCAGCTGCGGCGCTATCCGCTGAGTCAAATCGTATTTCGCCGCCATTTTCTTCGATGCGGTGGTTGTGGATTGTGATCTGCAGTCGTCGTTACTTTCTTACTGCTTTGGGGATTTAGGGTTTTCTTGCACCTCGACTGATATTCTTGGATAATATCAAAAGGAAACCCTGGAGTTATTGATGTTTCATGTTTTATCAAGCTATGAGGTTATCTATCTTACATGGAGGAATTGGGCCTATTGGGCCGGATCGGATGAATGTTATCTTTTAACAAATATCTTTTTTTATACAACGGGGTTGTTGACACAATAACACTTAGGGCTGTCAATGGGGCGGATTTTAATCCAGATCCGTTCGAATTTGGTCAAATTTATTAGGAAAATTATTTGATTAGAAATTCGATGGACCTGATCCGATTATAATGATTCGTAATCCGAAACACATGGGTTAAATATGAATTTAGGTCGATCCGATCCGTTAAAGATCCGTATTCAATAAAAAATAAAAAGAATGATATATATAGGACCCGTTTGTTTACTCGGGAATGACATATTGTTTGGCAATTTAATTCCTTGAAATCAGATAATAATGTTTGGGCAATTTTTTTGAAATTTGGGAAAGGAAATATATTCCAACAAATCAGGAATCTTCCATTAAAATATGGGAATGTGAAACTTAATTTTTCTATGGTATTATGATTCCTTTAATGAGGGATTTGATACTAAAAATAAAAAAAATATATTATTACCCATATATTATTTCTTAATTATGATAGTTTTATTCTTCTCCCTACATAATATTTCTCTCCCATAGCCATTGTTTTTTTGTTTCTTGCGTTATTTTTCTTCTTCAACTGCTTAAATCACATATTAAATTATCACGTTCATTTACCTACTAGTTGAATCTACTGAAATAATATAGAATATTATTTAAATGTGAATTGATTTGAAAATATGTATATAGTTTATATGTCAATCACATGCTAAATCCAAAGCTTATGCTTCATAGCACATTCATTCCAAATTGTACGCTTAATTTTGTTATTGCTTTTGAAAGTGTTAACCTATTTTATAACTATTATCACACAACATTTTTTGTGATAGTTACATTCTTGGATTATTATGATATATATATAGCTGCAACTATATACGACTCTCCTTTAAAACTAATTTCTTTTATGTTCTTTAATTTTTACTATATATTAATTATATTATATGATATAATATATAAATTATTAATTGATATATTATACATATTTTTTTAAATCAATATATTTTTAATAATACTAATGCTGCTTTAAATTGATTTTTATTTAATATATGAGTGTGAACTTTTTAATTATGTAAATCCATTCTTTGCTATTACCAAACATTTGAAAAAGAATTCAATTAATTTCCTTGGTACAATCCCAAGTGTTACCCAAACACTATTATGAAATCATATTTCTGGATATCAGATTACTAGAAATCAAATACCCAAAATCAGATTCCATTCCCGTCAAACAAACGGGTCTTATTGTTTTATTAAAGTAAGTACCATTAATAATATTTCACTGTCAATTTAAGAAGATAGTAATTCATAACTCATTTATAAATTCATTTAAACGAATATTTTTATCTAAAAATATTAATATTAGTAAATGATGTTTGAAATGTGAGATAAAATTAAGTTAAATTGTAAAGTTAATAAACTTATTTTAGGAAAAAAATATTAATGTAATTTTTTAAATGAAAATTTTATTAGATTCGAAAAAGATCCGATATCCGACCAAAATCCATTTGGATCAAAAAAATCTAGATCCGAGCACAACACGAACAAGATCCAATATAAATGGAGCCGGATCTGGACGATCCTGATTCGACCAGAATCCGACCCAACTCTAATACTACTAATCTTCATTTGATTTAGCTTATTAAAACTTTTTAATTAAGCTTCTACATTCAAAAGATTAATTTAATTCGAATGATTGAAATTCATATTTTCTAGTTTCTTTTTAAGATTAT
Source organism: Penstemon newberryi var. newberryi (assembly GCA_030819805.1). Lineage (NCBI taxonomy): Eukaryota > Viridiplantae > Streptophyta > Magnoliopsida > Lamiales > Plantaginaceae > Penstemon > Penstemon newberryi. The sequence goes on along the minus strand of JAUALY010000003.1, from coordinate 32,927,355 downwards.
TCATGTCATAGACCTAACTTAATCAATTTTGATGCTCGTCTTGCATACTACTAAGAACCTGGACCAGCGGTGATTCGAACTTATGTTCGCTACTTTGTGAGGGCTAGTCAATTTAACTATACCAAACACTCGTCGTACTTATGTCTTGTTAAACTAAGAGAGAAAACATGTAAAAGCTTATACTTTAACAACATTTTCATGTGTATATCACAATCTGGTTCTAGTGATTGTGGTTCAGCTAAAAGAAGTCCATGAATGCTCACCAGTTTAACCGGAATGACGATAATTGCACCCAATTATTTGATTATTTTTGTGATGCGACGATACGGCTAAAAATATCGCTAATTGTTCAGTTCACCGACATTGTGGAGGGCATGGGTGAGTTTGTGAAACGTGTTCCTGTGCATTCTAAAATTATTTTAGTGCTCAACGTCACATTTGTCTATTAAATCACTTAAATTTCATAATAATGTATGTTGGTCGATCGATTAGACTGTATCAAATTCTTTTTTGAATGCCTTGATTTCGGTTTTACTCCTTTTTTTTTATTTGTCGTTTTGGGAAAAAAAAATTGTTTACTTTTATTTTTCGTTTTAGGAGTTCAATGTAAAATTATTGTTTTTCTATCGATTTTACCCTTCTTGTTAAAGCTTGTAATTAATGTTAATTAATGATGTGATTATTTAGTTAAAAGGGTGTTCTGGGATTTTTGTTTAAAAAAATTGCTATTTATTACATTTCTTAATATGTGTGCAACCCTCTAAAACGACAAATAAAAAAAGGGAGAGTATACATTTTGTACACGCATAAATGTGGAAAGGAAAAAGGAGGATCGCTATAAAAATTGATGTATAATAATTATTAAGAGTAATTTCATTGTTCGATCCATACTCTTCGATTTTTCTGCCTTAAATCAATGAATTAAAGAGAATGTAATTTAAAGTACCACGTCATAAAGTAACTAATTTTTTCAAGTTCAAAGGCGACAAAGTAGCGGACTCAGGTTCGAAACCCTGTTGGGAGAGGTACCCACTTATTGTGTCCAACACACCTCGAAAGGAATTAAACCCTTGGGAAACCAAAAAAAAAAAAATGTAATGAAAAATGTGAGAAGACAAAAATAAACAATTTACTTTTTAATTGAACATTAATATGAAGAACTAATATGTTCCTTCATTTTCCAAACATCCCATTATATAATTTTATCAAATGAACCAAAGATATCTAGGGCTGTTCATTCGGTGAAAACCGAACCGAACCGAAATTTCGGATAATCAAAATTTCGGTTCTTGATTTTTAAAAACCGAAAACCGAACCGAACATCCTAATTTGGTTTTCGGTTTTAACCGAAAATTTTCGATTCGATTCGGTTCGGTTTGGTTTCGGTTTAACCGAAATTTTATATTATATTATTTTATTAAAAATTATATAATCAAATACTATATCATTTATCATAAAAAAATCAAATTAATAGGTAACCATAACACTAAACATTATTAAACATTACATAGAACTAAATAGTTAAGTGGTTAACATTTAACAATCCTCACATGACATAAATTAAACAACTAAAATACATATCATAGGCAAAAAATTAAAGAATTTTACAGTCTAATTGCAAAAACTAACATTTAAAAATCCTCAAATGACATAAATTAAACAAGTAAAATTCATATCCATAGGCATAAAATGAGGATTTTAAAGTCCATAAAACCCAAAAAAAAAATATTTGAACCAAAAGTTCGGTTTTCGGTTAACCGAACAAAAATAACCGAACCGAACCGAAAACCGAATTAGGCCAAATCTCAAAATCGAAAACCGAACCGAATAGCTTTGGTTCGGTTCGGTTTTCAACGAACTCATTTCGGTTCGATTCGGTTCGGCCGATTATCCGAACCGTGAACAACCCTAAAGATATCAACGGATTCAATTTGCTTTGTACCTGTGGAATATATGACTCCGATTAAATTGAAACACGTGGCCCTACTAAAGCGGTATAATGACCGATTAAGTAGTATGTACAACAGTTAAAAACCACTTACTAAAGTGAAATGACAATTTTGCCCTCCCTTTTTTTCTTTTTTTAATTATCTTTTTCCTTTCTTCCTCCCAACGGCTCACTCCTGTCTCTTCTTCCCAGTATGAAACCATGGCTCCCTGGTTGTTTTTTTTACTTATCTTATAGTTTTTTGTTCTTAATAAAGATATCTCTCCTTTTTTTCAGTTTGATTTTTCTGACCATAATTCCAATAATTTATTGGGTCTCTTGAAGAAAATTAGACGGGTGATTTTTTTTCTTTGTGTTGGCCAATTTGATAATGATATCAATATGAGAATGAATGACTTAAATAGATTGATTTACATCAATTATTTGATCGATTAAAATGAAGAAATCAAAGAATAAGGTCATTTGCATCTGAACATTTTTAGCAGTTGAGAAACACTCCTACCATATATGAAGAAAAAAGAAGTAGCATTTTACAGAAGAGATTTGGTTCACCAGCAGCCCATAAGTTAAACTCTAAACTACTTCCCTGATTCAATCTAGGCACTACATTTTTGGGTAACTGCCACATAGATCGGTCAAAGATCTAATCTACTCCCCCTTTTTTTCTTATTGTCTTCTTCTTTAGTTCAGATTTCTGCTCCACCAGTCTCTAATCTTTTGGGTTTATTGAAGAAAATTAAAAAGAGTAATATGGATTTTTTTTAATTAATTCTCTTTATAAGTATGAAATCACTTAGTACAAATCACATAATCTTCAAACTCATAAACACTCTTCAAAACGTAATTGGACGAGGAGAACAGCAGAGAAGTCTCTGGAAAAAAATAAAAGAGAAAATGTCTATATAGGTCGTGAAAATTCGAAATAAAAATATGACAACTCGTTTTATGAGGGTTAATTAGTAATTAAAATAGTGTACGAAGTTTTAAATGTGTGGTATGAAATGGTTTTGGTTAAACAATTGGTATAATCTCTTTGTACTCGTATGTAAGGTCCAGATCTAATCATTTAATTGTTTTGATGGTGGAGATGGGAGTATTAATGATTCTATAGGTACAGGTTAAAGGAACCAAAGAAAGCCCCAACAAATGAGGGAAAAACACTTTTGATTTCAATTTTTAGTCCAAAAAATACATTTGGTATTAAGCTTTTTGAAAAAATACATTTTATATCATGATTCACATCCTCTTGACACATTTAGTTTTGCCGTCAATTTTCGGACGGAATTCAGCACGTGCCCCTCACGTGCCCGTTAAGTTGACAATGGGAGGGAAAACATGCACGGATTTTAAAGACCCACCATTGTTAACTTAACATGCACATGCTGAATTCCGTCCGAAAATTGATCAGGAAAACTAAATGTGTTAAGATAATGTGAATCATGGTATGAAATGTATTTTTTCGTAAAATCTGGTATCAAATGTATTTTTGGACTAAAATTTAGTATCAAAACATTTTTCCCTCCAAACAAATTCATCCAATTTAACAAAATGAACATTCTATTGAACCAAATTAGCTAAGTCCAAATTCCTACTGAATTAACCAATTGATCCAGACTCATAATTAAACAAATCCAACCAGATTAACCAAACCCATAAACCTTACAACCAAATTAACCAAATTAAAATTCATGTGAACCAAAGCAAAACCATCTACAGGATGAATGAAGGGAAAACAACAACCAAAACAATCCAAATCACATAAGACTGCAAAATACAACTGAATGCAATGAACTCTAGCTTGAGATCTTCATATTACCTGAAATGAAGATGGGCGGGGGCGTAACTATAGGTAGGGTGTTAACGAGCCGAGTAGTATCGAATGATACATTGTTCAAGTTTGGTTTGAACTTTATTGAGCTTGAAATTTTGTGATTGAGCTTGAAATTTTGTGTTTAAGCTTGGTTTGATTTCTTAGCGAACCATGTAAAGAGATAATCTTGATTCATAATGGAGATATAAAATAGAATTATACTGTTTGTGTTTAAAAGAAAAAGAAAAGAGAATTATTATTGCTGATAAACTGATTTTACACATAAAGTGATTGAATAAAATGAAAAACTAAAACAAAAGGACCTATTTATAATAAACTATAGGCGGTGGAAACTGAACAACTAAAAAGTGCTAACACGCTATTCTACCAAACTAATACAAAAGAAATAACACGCTATTCTAATACAAAAGAAATAAATCAAAACACAAATCCCTAATTTATTCAATTTGGGAATTCTTCAATATCATCTCCTTCTTCGTCTGTAACTTTGGGCAAACTAGATTCTTCTGAAAATCTTTCATCCATATATTCTAATACGCCCCCACAAGCTGCAGTGTAAATATTTTTCACACTCAGCTTGGATAAAATAAATGAAAATGGTTGTCGAGAAAGGGCTTTAGTAAAAATGTCCGCGAGTTGCATAGCAGATCGAATTGGGAGTAATCGAAGATGACGTCGGAAAACATGCTCCCTGACGAAGTGACATCAATGTCAACGTGTTTAGTCCGTTCGTGAAAGACGGGATTAGAAGCCAAGTGAATAGCAGAAGCATTATCGCAGTACATGACTGGGGAATCACCAGTAAATTGATGTAAGTCTTTTAAGAAATTTCGTAGCCATAATAATTCGCTAGTAGTAGCTGCTAGAGAACGGTATTCTGCTTCCGCAGAAGAACGGGATACCGTCGGTTGTCTTTTTGATTTCCAAGAAATCAATGAGATGCCCAGAAATGCACAGAATCCAGTAGTGGATCGTCTTGTGTCAACACACGAACCCCAATCTGCATCACAAAAAGCAGAAAGAGGTAGATTAGGATTTGAACTGTAGAAAAGACCCTGTCCAGGTGTACCCTTTAGATAGCGTAGGAGAGTATGAACTGCTGATAAGTGACTTGTGGCTGGTTTAGAAAGGAACTGACTAAGCTTATGCACTGTAAAGCTTATGTCAGGACGAGTTAAGGTTAGGTAAATCAATCTGCCCACAAGTCTTCTGTATGAGGAAGCATCTGGTAGCAAATTGTTATTATCACTAGATAAATGAGAATTAGGATCCATGGGAAGCAAAGCTGGTTTTGCAGCCAGATAGCCAGTGTCCTCAAGTAACTGTAATGTGTATTGCCGTTGAGAAATAACCAAACCTGTAGATGAATAAGCAAGTTCTAAACCAAGAAAATATTTTAGTTTACCTAAGTCTCTGAGTTTAAAATGAGTACCAAGTTGGCTTTTGACAGAAGAAATAAGGTCAAGATCAGGACCAGCCAAAATAATATCATCAACATAAACCAACAAAGCAATAAATGAATGATTTAAACCTCTAGTGTAAAGGGAATAATCTGAAAGGGATTGTGTAAAACCCATAGACTTTAAAACAGAAGTTAACTTAATATTCCATTGCCTACTAGCCTGTTTTAGACCATAGATAGATTTTAGGAGTTTGCAAACCTGTTTACCTTAACCAGTATTGGTGTGAGAAGGTGTTGTAGAGTATCCTTGAGGGAGTTCCATGTAAACCTCCTCTGTTAGATCCCCATTAAGAAAAGCATTATTTATGTCTAATTGATGTAAAAACCAATTCTTAGCTACTGAAATAGCCAAAAGAACCCTTACTGTGACTAGTTTAGCCACAGGAGAAAAGGTATCCATATAATCAATACCCTCAGTTTGTGTAAAACCTTTAGCAACCAATCTAGCTTTAAATCTATCAACTGTACCATCTGATTTTCTTTTTGCTTTAAAAACCCATTTACAGCCAATTGGTTGTTTATTGGGAGGAAGGGTAGTCACTATCCAAGTTTTATTAACCTCCATAGCATGTAATTCATCTTCAATTGCCTGAACCCATTCTTTGTATTTGATGGCCTGTTTGTAAGATGTAGGTTCACAAATAGCAGAAATATTGCCAATAAAGGTCTGAAAATTAGGAGAAACATTATGATATGATAAAACTGAGGACAAAGGGTATTGAGGAACAGAGGTCCTAGTATGATGACAATGATAATCCTGAAGATAGGAGGGTGGTTTAGAAGTTCTGGAAGATCTTCTTGTGTGAATATTAGTACTAGTATTGTCAGTATTAGGTTCTGGGGTGAGATTAGGTAAAGAATGGAGGGGTTGTGAAGAAGGTGATTGAGAGAGAGGTTCAGTAAATAGGTGGGAGGATGGAGGGTTTGAAATTGGATGGACAGGAGATTTGTCAGGGGTAGTAGGTGGAATGTTATGGAAAGGAAAGATATCTTCATGGAAAACAACATCTCTAGAAAAAAATATTTCTTTGGTTGAAGTGTCAAGTAATTTATATCCCTTAATTCCAAGAGCATAACCTATAAAGGTGCATGCTCTAGCTCTAGGTTCAAACTTCTTCCTATGTTCATGTAAAGTAGAGGCATAAGCCAAACAACCAAAAACCCTTAAAAATGAATAGTCAACAGATTTGTTATAGAGAAGATTATAAGGACAGGAATGATTAAGGAGGGGAGAAGGAGTTCTGTTCATAAGAAAAACAGCAGTAAGTATGCATTCAGACCAAAATTCAATATGTAACTTAGAATGAAATAATAATGATCTGGCTATGTTAAGTATATGCTGATGTTTCCTTTCCACCACAAAGTTTTGTTGTGGTGTTTGTACATTAGAAAATTGATGCAAAACCCCATTTTTATTAAGAAAATCAGTTAACAGTAGCTCTTTAGCATTATCTGATCTAAAAATTTTAATAGTGGTATTAAATCGTGTCTGAATAAGTTTAAAAAAATTAGGTATGATAGTTCCAGCCTCTGATTTATGCTTAATAAGAAAAACCCAAGTAAACCTACTATAGTCATCAACAATAGTGATAAAGTATCTATAACCATTATGAGATGGAATATGATAAGGACCCCATATATCACAATGTATCAAATCAAAAGGATGAGTAGACATATTATTAATAGAAGGAAAGGGCAAACGTTTCTGTTTGGATAATGGACAAATATCACAATGTAGAGAATCATGTGAAGGTACATCAGTGTAATGCAAGATAGATTTAAGAGTAGCTAGTCTAGAATAAGAAGGGTGGCCTAGTCTAGCATGCCATTGTTGTATTGTAGTGACTTTATTACAAAAAATGTTATTGATAGAAGGAGGAGAACTGGAAGCTGTAAGAATGTAAAGTCCCTCCTGTAATCTACCCTGTCCAGTCCTCTTCTTGGTTATGTTGTCCTGTATGTAGAAAGTATCATGCATGAATAAGACAGAAGAAAGCTTGTCATGTAACAATGAGCTTACAGATAAAAGATTGAACTTAAAAGAGGGAACAAACAAAACATTATGTAATTGTAAAAGAGAGTTGATAACCACAGTTCCAGCAAAGTGTACAGGGATAGTTGAGCTGTTGGGCAATGTGATACTCGTATTGTGAATAGGAATGATATATGAAAAAGACTTGATATCATGACATATGTGACTGGATGCCCCTGAATCCATAATCCAACAATTAGGTGGTAAAACTAATGAAGAAAAACATATACCTGAACTGTTTATCATGTTGAAAGCATTTGCTGTGGATTGTGTAGGAGGTGATGGTGATGATGAAGTGATCTGTTTGGAACCAAGAATACTGGACAGGTGTTGAAATTGATCAGGTGTGAGTGCCTGGACAAACTCAGTGACTGATGAAGGACATGATGGAGTGAAAGAATTGGTGCCCATAGTTGTGGAAGTGGAGTTAGTAGGCCTGAGAGTAGGCTGTTTGTATCCAGGGGGGTAACCGTGTAATTTGAAGCAGGTTTCAATAGTATGACCTGGTAGGTTACAGTGGGTGCAATAGGGTCTAGATTTTCCTCTAAAATTAGGAGAAGAGGCAGGCCTATGAGAGTAGGATGGATTGTAAGAAGGTCTTTGAAAGTTCTGCTGGAATGGTGGTCTTGGATTATAAGGAGAAATGGGGGGTCTAGTAGGATAATTATTAGGAGTTGATGGGGACTGTTTTGAAGCAAAAGCCATAGAATTCTTGGAATCAAGACTAGGGGTGTGGTTAACTAAGGCTCTCTGTTTTTCCTCCTGTGAGATTAAGGCAAGGGCTTTATTTACTGTAGGTAATGGTTCCATAAGCAAAATTTGACTTCTAGTGTGTGCATATGAATCATCAAGTCCCATAAAAAATATGAATAGATATTCATTCTGAAAATATTCTTCTAACTCTCCACATTTACATGCAGGTCTGGAATTGAGAATTTCATCCCAGAAGATCTTGAACTTGGTATAATAGGTGTTAACAGAATGGTTTTCTTGGGTAAGTTTGAGTAGATCTCTGCGAAGTTGGTACAACCGAGGACCATTCCCTTGTTTGAAACGTTCTTTGAGTTCTCTCCAAATATCAGTGGCCAATGTATGATACTGGATGCTGGATTCTATATCAGGGGAAACCGCATTCAAAAGCCAAGAACATACAATAGTATTGTTGCGTTCCCAAAAGTTAATCAATTCTGGGTCAGTTGTTGGTTTGGGAAGAGAGCCATCAACAAACCCAATTTTATTTTTCACAGTGAGACTCATCGTCATGGCACGACACCAAGATTGATAGTTGTCCTCATTGAGAGGTTTATTTACCAGATTCAAACCGGGGCCATCAGCCGGGTGAAGATAGTAGGGGCTGCAAGGATCTTCAACAAGAGGGCGTTTGTGGGAGACCGGTGGCGTAGGATCAGTCATAATGAGAGAGAAAAAAAATCAAGAAAACCAAGAAAGCGAGTGTATGGAATGATCAGAATAAAGAATGATGATGGAGAAAGTGAGAATGAAATCTGTTAGTGGAAAAAAAAAAGAGGCAAAATAGTGTAGGTGATCTGGAAGAATCTTGAATGAAGGAAACCAGAGATGAGAAGAATTAAGCAGCGGATGTATATTAGTCTACTGATACCATGTAAAGAGATAATCTTGATTCATAATGGAGATATAAAATAGAATTATACTGTTTGTGTTTAAAAGAAAAAGAAAAGAGAATTATTATTGCTGATAAACTGATTTTACACATAAAGTGATTGAATAAAATGAAAAACTAAAACAAAAGGACCTATTTATAATAAACTATAGGCGGTGGAAACTGAACAACTAAAAAGTGCTAACACGCTATTCTACCAAACTAATACAAAAGAAATAACACGCTATTCTAATACAAAAGAAATAAATCAAAACACAAATCCCTAATTTATTCAATTTGGGAATTCTTCAATATCATCTCCTTCTTCGTCTGTAACTTTGGGCAAACCAGATTCTTCTGAAAATCTTTCATCCATATATTCTAATAAACCAAGCTCAAACAAACTTTTATCGAACGATCTCGAACCGAGTATCTTGTAGCTTGGTATTTTACATGTATTTTTTTCAGTATTTAGCTTATCGAGCCGAGTTCGAGCCAAGCTTCAAAACTTTTCAAACGAGAAATCGTGTTAAAGCTCGTTTGATTTGTTTGACGAACCGAACTCAAACGAGATTTTATCGAACGAGCTCGAACCGAGTATCGAATAGCTAGGTTTGATTTTCAGCCCTTGCTATAGCTAATTGGGGGGGGGGGGGGGGGGGGGGGTGTTGCAATGACCCCACTCAAGTTTTCACTTATTTAGGAATTTATATATATATTAGTTGTAAAAATTATGTATATCTCATACTGGCTTTAAATGGACCTCACTAAAAAAAAATTAAAACTGACATGTTAGTGGAGCCAATTTTCTCTACTATTATAAAAACATGAATATTTCTTAACTTTTTTGTGCGGACTATAATACCCCTATGTGATTTTAATAAGTTAAAGGAATTCAATAAGTATAGTTAGATTAGAAATCATAAGTATAGTTAGATTAGGAGTTACAAAAAAACAATAGACTTAACATAATATAATTTTAATTAAAATGTTATGTTATTTTAGTTTGTTACGGCCCTACAATGTCATAACTCATATCATTGGTCATAGGTGACATTTAAAAAAAAATGGTAGATAATTTGGACATTCAACAATTTAATGGGGCTACTTTAATTAGTTTGCCACTACCCTTTCTTCCAAGTAAGAAGAACAAATTAATTTTCAGGTATTATAAAAATTAAAAATTAAAATAAAATAAAAAGGATTATTCTTATGTAAAAATATAAAAGATTTAAACTCCTTAAGGGAAATAAATTCTAACCAATACAAGTTATAAAGGAGATAACTATATTCAATACAAGCTATAAAATTTGTTCGGTGTTCTTTGCATAAAATTCTATAAAAAATAAAAAATTGTGCTTCAAGTTATTAATGAAAGTTCTAAAACAATATCAATTTGTGCTCCATGTTGTGAGTGAACTTTCAATTCTTGCACTTAATTAGAAATGATTATGCCTCAGTCCAATTTATTGATACAAAATCAGGTAACATAAATAGATTTATTGATTATTTAAAATTGAAGTTTCATTTTTATTTTTCTTCCATATAAAATAGTATAATGGCATTGGATGGATTACGTTAGCGAAGATATGATGAAAAAAAAATATGTTAACTTAAATAGTACATAAAGGGATGAATACATTGAAAAAATTTAGAAGTCTAAAAAAACGAGAGACAAAATTAAATCGTGCAATGAAAAATGTTACATAATATAACAAAAAAATTCAAATAATAATTAATCGGACACACGCAATGCGTGTGCATTTTTCTAGTTTATTAAAATATATTTGTCTTCCACTTACTTATTAAATAATAGTACTAACTTTTATTTATGATTTAGTTATTTAACAATAAAAGACAAATTCCAATTTTTTGGGTTGTGGGATATTTTTTCCATATAAAAATCAGTTTACATAAACTCTTTCATCTTTATCTATTTCCCTACAAAGAAACCCACTCAAAAAGAAAAGTGGAGAACGTATAACCAAGAAAATATTTTGGGTTAGAATTTTTTAAATTAAAAGGACAAAAAATCATTGTTGAAGGAGAAACAAGGTACGAAGTATCTATATTTCTACAAGTGATTTATTTGATAGTTGTTAGTTGTGATATATTTATTCTATATTAAAATTTTGCATAAAGAAACTTTTTTTCTTTGAGAAGTTTAACTTGTATCAAAATCAAACTATCAAGATAGATTTAGAGTTTATTCTCCAGAATTTGGTCCATGGTTTGAAATATTATGTTTAGAGATACTAGTTAGGGTTTAGGAAAATTTACATAGACACCCCTGACTATTACTCTAATTACAGGAACTTACCCTCTTGTTTCAAATATTACAAAGACACCCTCCTCTGCCAAAACATTATTACAAAGAGACCCCTTACGGCGTCAATTTTTGACGGTAGATGATGACATCATCATTTTTTAATGTTTTTCCAATTTTGTCCTCGATCAACTTTTTTTTATGTTGACCTTTTTTTTTGCTGGCATATATACCCCAAGGGGTGTATTTGTAATATTTGAATCAAAGACAATTTTTTGAAAAAATTGATCGTTGGAGGCTGAAAATTACCGTTGTATGTGTAACGTATTTCCATTTCAATGTAATGTTCCAACCTAATGTAATGCAATGCATATGTTTTTCTCCAATGCAACTGTTTTTACACCAAATAGCATTACATATCAAAACGCCCAATAAATATGTTATTAAAAAAAAAAAAACACCCAATAAATACATAAATACCAATCCACCAAGACTTGCATAGTACTAGTTTGCATTAGATCAAAATACATAAATACCACAACTTTGCATTAGGTCAAAACATAACACCAAAGTATCATAAACACCAAATATCTCATTTAGATCAAAATATCATCCTAAACCTATCATGCCATAGTTTGCATGAGATCAAAATATCATCCTAAACCTATCATGCCAAAGTTCAAAATATCACAAGAAACCTATCAAACATCCTTGCTGCTTTTCCCACCCCCTTTTGCAGAACTTCTTGTCTTTGGAGGAGCTGAACTTGATACACTACCAGTTGAACTTCTTGTCTTTGGAGGAGATGAACTTGATACATTCATGACAAAACTTCTAGTTTTTGGGGGGCGCCTTGTAAAAGAAAATTACAAATTATGAGATGAAACACAATATAAAAAAATTGCAAACACAAGATGAAACACCAGTCGAACAATATAAAGGCCTATTCTCATATTTAATGGGTTGTTGTATCAACATCCCATTTTCATTCAAGGTAGGAACATCCAAAAAAAAAGGAGAGGTTCCTCCAGCAAATTCACCTCCACACATATCCTGGCACCTACTTCATTAGTAAAATTAGCAATAGCCTCATCTATCCGCAAATGTTTACCAAATTTTATAGCAATTTCAAGATGGGCCTCCGGGTGATAATAGAAATTTCAATTCTAATGGTTTCATCAATTTTTCCAATTCAACATTAGTAAATTGAATGCACGGCTTAACCTTATACAAAAGAGAAGACTTAGGAGCAACAATATTCTTTCGGCCAAAGGACTTCTAGCCCCTCAATTAGAGACTTGTTTATACTACGTGGATCAGCAAATGTAGCAAGTGTGGAAGAAGTAACTGGCACATAAGTAATGGGAGCGGGATTTTTGAGTTTTCAGCAAACTAAAAGTACGGGGATGATTGTGACTAGGGGCAGAACAAGTGGGCTGCCTATGCAAATTACTCATCTTCTCAAGAACAAATTCACGTATAGAAGCAGTATAAACCAACCTTGAATTCAACCAAATTAAATCAAATTTCACAAACTGATGCAACAACAAGCTAATTCGAACACCAAAGAACCGAAAACAACAACAAAAACAACCATATTCCACAGAAAATTCAAACACGTGAAAACAAGGGAAGAACCCGCACTTCAATTTTCTGAATTCCGCAGCAATTGACTCAATACTCATGAAATTAACGCAAGAAACTTACTCAACAATGTGATTTCAGCAGAGAATCAGAAGGAGAGATCTAAAAACCTGCAGAAATCCGAGGATCAAAATTGGGGATCGCGACCCCAGTTCCTTGAATCCGCAAAAATTACCTGAATAATCACAAAATTGAAGCTCCCAGTAGCTATTACTCAACCCCAGATCGTGATACATGAAGAAGAACGAAGAAACAATTAACCCAATTTTTTTTGAATATTCTGAAACACAATCACAAACAGCAAAAAAAAATGAAAATGAAAAATTTCAATAATGAGTGAGGATCGTGAGATTAGGACGATCAGTTTGATGTAAATAATTAAAAAATGGGACCACAATTGAAGGAAATATAATCGGATAAGTGAAAAGGAATTTTTTAAAAGCCATTTTTTTCAAAACCTTTAGCCTTGTGGGGGCATTTTCGTCTTTTCAAAATTGAAGATATTTATCAATTATTTTTTTCATAAAATATAGGGGCATTTCAGATATTTAATAGTTTACGTTATAGTTGACTAACAACCGTTAAGTCAAGGGGGTGTCTTGATAATATTTAAAACAAAAGGATAAATTTCTGTAATTAGGGTAATAATCAGGGGGTATCTATGTAAATTTTCCTAGGATTTATTCTCAACAATATGGTCCAAGATTTTTTATTTTATTGAATGTGCAGTCACTTGAGACCAATTGTCTAATATATATATATATATATATATATATATATATATATATATATATATATATATATATAATTTGTTTCTTAATTGATTAGAGAATTGGATTTGTAGTTGTGGGGAATTCATGTTTAATAATTGCTAGTTCTTAATTGTTTATTTATTTTTTATCAGGTAAACAATGGACAAATTTGTTATTAGAACATCCAAAGAAGACTCATTAACATCACAAGCTTCATGTTCTACTCAAGAAACTTCTTCCACTAATCGTAGCAATCAATTTTCTAAAAAGAGTCGATTTTCATCAAATAATCTTATTATCGATCCTGGATATGATGTAAATCAAATAGAAGTGATAAGAAGAGCTTATCTCCAAAAAGGCCCTTGTCAACCTCGTATGCACAATTTTCCTCAAAGAAATATTGGTGAACGCATGCGTCGATTTAACTTTGATTGGTTTGACATATATGGCAGCTGGTTAGAATAAAGCATTAGCAAAGGATGCAACCTTTTGTTTGTTTTGTTACTTGTTTAAGTCTGATATTGGAAAACAAGCTGGAAGTGAAGTTTTTGTTACTGTTGGTTTTACGGGATGAAATAAGATAGAAAGACTTGCTGCTCATATTGGCGACTATAAGAGTGCGCATAATAAAGCTTTTAAAAGATATCAAGATTTGATGAGACAAGATCAACATATTAATTTTGCTTTTCTTAGGCATAGGGATGAACCAAAAAGAAAGTATCATACTAAATTACTTGCATCAATTGATTGCGGGAGATTTCTTTTACGTCAGGGTTTACCTTTTCGTGGTCATGATGAATCCAAGGACTCAAGCAACAGGGGAACGTTTATAGAGTTTCTTAACTTTTTTGCAAATCACAATGAGATTATAAAAAAAAGTTGTTGATAGAATTCAAAGAAATTTGAAATTGAAATCACCTGACATTCAAAATGATATCGTGAATGCTGCAGCCATTGAAACACGTAATGCCATCATAAATGATCTTGGAGATGATTACTTTGCAATATTAGTAGATGAATCACGAGATGTATCTGGCAAGGAACAAATGGCACTTGTTTTGCATTATGTCGATGAAAAAGGATTTATTGTCGAAAGATTACTTGGAATTGTTCATATTACTGAAACTACTGCATTATCACTTAAAGCAACAATAGAGAATTTGTTACGATCTTCTCAAAAAGTGATAGGACTCTTTATATCTATTAGTTGGGCTAGGACTCTATAATTGTTATTTAGTTATATTAGGACTTCATCTTTATCGATTAGATAGACTATGAGCTTATCTATAGGTTGTATATTATTAGTATATATTGTTTGTGCTTTATTATTATTAGAAAAAAAGTTAATGAATAAACAGTTATATGGTTTCTCCACCTAAAGTGAGATTGTGGTTACTCTTACGACCCTAAAGTAAGATTATGATCCTTCTTATGTCCACTAAAGTAAGAAATATAAAATGATGCCAGAAGATCGTATCACTTGGTATCAGAGCGCGCGGTTTGAGATCACATCAACGCTTCGCTCGGAGTGGGTTGAGATCACATCATCTCGCTCACGAAACTATGTTCGATGAATAATGTTTGGATCGATTGAGAGTTCACTCCATGAGATTCGGGAATCTATGAATCGACATTTTGAGCTTTACTCTCTTAATCATGGAAGGAAATCTCGAAGATTGATGAAGGATCAAAAGAGCAATAAAATGTCTTCATCGGTGATTACATCAAAGAAGGAGATAAAGACCAGATCTATAAAATTTGCAACCAAAAGTTGTGACTCAAAATCCACGTCGGAGATAATATCAAAGATAGATGGTGTCATAACTTGCAAATATGCATCTACTCCATTGTTCAAAAATAAATCTTTGATGGACCCAAAATTTGTGGAATCGTCGAAATCTGTCATCCGACTGAGATCGACTGAAGTGGGTTCTATAAAAAAAAATTGATATCAACTTCTCAGTTAGATTCAGATTCAGAGAATAGAAAAAAGGGTTGAAGTTGGATAGTCAATCAAGATTAAGTTGTCTGAATGTTTCAAGTTCGTTGAAGTTGGTCGAATTAAAACTCAAGAAGAGCTATCAATCGACATCAATATTTCCTACACTATTATTGCTAGCCAATCGTTTAAAGGTTGTCCAGTACATGCCATTGGACAACATTGTGCAAGGAGAAGACCAAATATTTTATTGGGATCCGGGGGGAGCTGTCAAACGACTAGTCCAGAATATGAACCTTGAGGACAAGGTTCGAATTCAAGGGGTGGAGAATGTTAAGATCTTCTTAAAAAATGATAGGACTATTTATATCTATTAGTTGGCTAGGACTCTATAATTGTTATTTAGATAGATTAGGACTTTATCTTTATCAATTAGATAGACTATGAGCTTATCTATAGGTTGTATGTTAGTAGTATATTGCTTGTGCTTTATTATTATTAGAAAAAAAGTTAATGAATAAACAATTATATGGTTTCTCTACCTAAAGTGAGGTTGTGGTTACTCCTTATGATCCTAAAGTAAGATTATTGTCCTTCTTACGTCAACTAAAGTAAGAAATATAAAAATGATGCAGAAAATCGTATCAGAATTTAGTACTTTTGAAGTATGGTATTTGTTTATGTAGAGTGCATGGACAAGGTTATGATGGAGCAAGTAATATGAGATGTGAGTTCAATGGCCTAAAGAGTTTGATTATGAAAGTAAATCCAACGGCATACTATATTCATTGTTTTGCTCATCATCTTCAGTTGACTCTTGTAGCAGTTGCAAAGAATCATGGTGATATTGTTTTTTTTTTTTAACTTGGCGTCTAATATTGTAAATGTCGTAGGAGCTTTTTGCAAACGTAGAGATATTATTTGTGAGTCACATGCTACCAAAATAGCCCTAGCATTAGATAGTGAGGAGATTCAAAGTGGGCATGGACTAAACTAAGAAACTAATCACAAACGAGCTAGTGATACACGTTGGGGATCACATTATGCGTCAATTGTAAATTTGATTAACATGTATTCTAGCGTGGTTGATGTAGTTAAGATGATTGAAGAGGGGTCAATTTCCGATAAAAGAGTCGAAGCACGTGTTTTGATGGATTATTTGATGAAAAATGTTTTGGGAATAACCAATTATTTGTTAGTACTTCTACAAAGAAAATACCAAGATATTATCAATGCTATGAAACAAGTTAAAGTATGTAAAACATGAGAAATGATGGGTTTGAGTCTTTAATAGATGAAATTTCTTTATTTTGTAAGAATCGTGATATTATTATTCCTAACATGGATGATATATTCGAAGCTCGAGGAAGGCCTCGACGGAGAGCTTAAAAAATACTAATGGATATCATTTTCGAGTAGAGATTTTTCATCAAGTGATTGACATGCAACTGCAAGAAATGAATTGTCGTTTTATGGAGGTGAATTCAAATTTACTTACATGTATATCTTGCTTGAATCCAAATAATTCATTTTCTTCTTTCAATAAAGAAAGTCTCATAAATTTGGCCAAGTTTTATCCATCTGAGTTTTCTAATGTGTAATGTGGAGATCTTAACACTTGATATGCATCTTGAAAAACTACATCATTGACGTGCGATAGCATAAAGAGTTCTCAAAGTTGAAAGGAATTGGGGACCTTGCTAGGAAATTAGTTGAAACAAAGAGGAATATTGTGTATCCCCTCGTATATTTGCTTTTGAAATTGGCACTATTTTGCCAGTTGCTAAAACAACCGTGGAAAGGGATTTATCTCCTATGAAATATATATATTATGAATCGAATGGGAAATGAATGGCTAAATGATTGCATGATTACATATATAGAGAATGATGTATTTGATACCATTTCGAATGATGCAATCATGAGACGGTTTCAGTCTATGACAAATCGACGTGTACACTTATAAAGTTTGTAAGTCCTCACCTAGCTAATTATTTTTGAGTTTGAATAATTAACTTTGTTAAAAAAAATATTTTGCTTAAATTATTCTTGAATATATTTATTGTACCTTGGTTTAATATGAAATTATCGTTGAAAAAAATTTATAATGACCCCAGTGAAATTATATCCTGGCTACGCCATTGAAGATGGGCATACCAGAATTAGAGATAAAATGGTGTTAATTCAATGAACAAGATGGAGAGAGGATTTGTAGGCAAAATCT
Source organism: Penstemon newberryi var. newberryi (assembly GCA_030819805.1). NCBI lineage: Eukaryota > Viridiplantae > Streptophyta > Magnoliopsida > Lamiales > Plantaginaceae > Penstemon > Penstemon newberryi. Next base: position 32,909,636 of record JAUALY010000003.1, on the reverse strand, counting down.
CACTTGTGCAGGGTGTTAACTTGATGGAGTGCGTGAATGCTGCTATTTAAAGCAAGATTATCCAAGCAAGCTGCACTTTTTTGACTTGGCATCCAACTGGCTTGTGTCTTCTAATCAGAAACAAGTTCCACACGGTGTCGTTGGGCTGCTAAGTTAATAATAAAACGCAATTTCCTTCTGTTACATTTTTACTCTCTTTCTGTTATTTCTGTTAATTTGCATATATCTAGCTGAAATTCACAAAGGAAAATGGAGCCTTCCTCACTTATTTAATTAATGATGCATGCTGCTAATTGCATGCATCGATACTCCCCCCTGAAAACATTTTTTGTCCTCAAGAAATAAAGGAAGGGAACTTTTGCAACAAAATGTAAAAGTCCTCCCATGAACTATCTTCCTCAGCAGAATTCAATCATTGAACAAGGACATGTGTAGCCATTCTACCATTTTTCTTGTACATACACCTGTCCAAAATCTTCTCAGGTTCCAAAAGGACTTGACCGTGAACAGTTTGAGCCACATGAAGTGAAGGAATGGCCAAAACAAAACCCAATTTCTTCCTAAGTTAAGAAATGTGAAATACATTATGTATTTTGGCCTCTGCAGGTAATGCCAACTTATATGCCACATTCCCCACTCTTTGTAACACCTTAAATGGGCCAAAAAACTTTGGACTAAGCTTGGTATAAAGAGTACCCCATACAATTATCTGTCTATAAGGTTGTAATTTTACAAAACCTAGTCTCCCACCAAAAATTCTTTGTTCAGTCCCATCTTGTCAGCAAGGGATTTCATCCGAGATTGTGCCCTTGTCCAGTGATATTTGAGAAACCTAATAGTTGATTCCCTTGCAGTAAGACTTCTAAGCACTGAATCAATTGCAAAAGTCATAGGTTGATACATCAAATGAGCTGGTGGTGGTTGGTCATATACAACCTCATAGGGTGTGTGTTGAGTTGAAAAATGAAATGTTGTATTGTAACACCATCCAGCCAAATGAAAGAATTGTAACCATGTTTTTGGCCTCTCACTGACATGCACCTCAAATAAGTCTTTAAACGTGTGTTTACCACCTTAGTTCGACCATCAATTCGAAGATGGTAAGCAGTTGAATGAAGCAATTTAGTCCCTTGAATGTTAACAAATTCCTTCCAGAATTTGCTTAGAAAGACTACATCCCTATCACTGACAATGGTGTGTGGCATATTTACTTAACCTGTCCACCACCACCACCAAAATTACTTCCCTTCCATTAATTTTTGGTAAACCCTCTATGAAATCTATGGAAAAATCATGCCAAATCCTCCCCGGAATAGGTAATGACCGTAATAAACCAGCATGTAATGTGTTCACAAGTTTGCATTTCTGACAGACCAAGCGCTCTTGGACAAACTTATGTATTGTCAATTTCATATTTTTCCAGTAAATGATCATCTCCGCCCTATGCAAGGTTTAACTTTCTCAAAGTATTCCGTCTTACCCCCCATTAACTTAGCCTCTAAATGCTCCTTGCAATCATCTCTGCACCTTGCAGAATTGGCTAAGTCAGCCTTGCTCGTCCCTAAAGAAAGATTGCTAAAGTGGGAAGACAAGTGTGCTAGAAAGGTACTCGTACTTTACTAGTGAGAAGCTTACAAATTTGGAGATTACAATTCTTGGAGTTGATTTACAAATGAAATGGCAAGTCCCATTTATGCTACTCCTACTTGGGATGGATGGCTAGGATTGATTTGATCTAAGGGTGGAGAATATGCTTCTAGGGTGTTCTAGGCTACTAGAACATTTTAAGGAACTCCTACTATATTCTAAGTTATATCTACAAATTTGTATACTATTACAAAGTCATCCACAAGTCTCTAGAGTTTCCGCCATGTTCCTTAATTGTGTAGACCTTTCTCGGATGCTCTAGAATGCCCTGGACTCATACGGAACCTTTCGAATTCTCCGAAAACCTCAAGTGCTTTGTTTGGTTTATCTTTTGCCTTGTTAGCCCTGGGCACTTGGTTGGGATGCCACTTGGCCATAGTGTGGGATGCTCCTTGTTCAAATGATGTCCAAAGACCTGGTTGGCTCTCTGTCTTGCCTGGGCCATGCCTAGGGTCATGTACTGCACGCCCAACTAGGCCGTCTGCCTGGCCCGCTGTCCCGTGATGTCCATTTGAGCCCTTGTCTCATCCATAAGCCTTGTATGCTCGACCACCTTGGTCAGGTAAAGTGTTGGGGCGTGATATTCTCTCCAGCCTATTCCATCGACGCCCTCGTCGATGAGACTCCTCGAGCCGTACGGTTTTGACCATGCCTAAATCCCTCCATGCGCGGCATGTCCCAAGTCCTGGTTGTTTTGGCCCCCGGCTTGATCATACCATAGTGGCCCCCCTCAACACTGTCATGGTACAATATTATAATGCCAACTTTCAAAGCTTCATCATCTCCCACTACCAATTTTCCCTTTCTTTTTAGCAACTGATTAGACCAAGAATAACATGGTTTTGCAAGAGGGTTTTGCTGAAGTAATGAGATGATACTTTGTAATTTATCATCTTTAATCCAACTCTCTTGTATTCTGGAAATTAGTGAAGAAGTAATCACCACTATAGCATTAATTGAGCTTGATCAGCACAAGCTTGCCTGCTTAAAGCATCTGCAACAGTGTTTTTTGTTCCCTTTTTATACACAATACTGAAGTCATATCCCAAAAGTTTCACCAACCACTTCTGTTGAGTAGGAGTGGCAATCTTTTTCCAACAAGTACTTGAGACTTTGATGATCAGTGTTGATGGTGAAATGTTTTCCAATGAGGTAAGGTCTCCATTTTTCCACTGAAGTAACAAGTGCAAGCAACTCCCTCTCAAATACTGGCAAGGCTGAGTGTCTATCATTCAAAGCTTTACCAAAGAAAGCTACGGGTCTCTGACTTTGGATAAGTACTGCTCCCAGTCCCTTACAAGAAGCATCTGACTCAATCAAAAACTCACACTCAAATTTTGGTAAAGTTAACACTAGAATGCTCATCATCGCATCTTGTAACCTTCTAAATGCAACAATGGCCTCTTCACACCACTTGAATTTATCTTTCTTCAATAGATTAGTAAGAGGCCTAGCAATAGCTCCATAGCCTTGTATGTTGGTCCCAAAAGTGGTCAATGAGGTCTAGAGGGAGAGGGGGGGGGTGAATAGACCTCAGAAAACATAGAAAATTTTCTCTAACTTTTTCTGTCAGCAGACTAAGCTGATCAAGAATTCGTAAGACTACTAAGTTGTTCTCGCACAAAGCTTTGAGCAGCAGAGTTGACCACTCATCTGATTTCACTCAGCTAATTCAGATGAAATATCAGAGTTTTAGAAACTAGTTGGCAGCGGATTTGTCAAGTGTTTTTCAACCAATATGTTCCTCTTTAAGTTTTCACACACAAAAGATTTTCTCCCCAATTTTTGCAACTCCTTTTAAAATCTTTTGGTTCAGTTCGTATGTTTAAGTTCTTTTTAAAATATGCAAAGTAAACAACAGTAAATCAAACACACATAATTTTTATAGTGGTTGTATGGATGGAAATCCTTTAGTCCACTCTTCCAAGTCACACAGATCTTGGGTTATACTATAATCACACAGATTACAATATACAATGCTTGCGCCAGACAACAAATTAAATGGCCACAAGTGCGCGGTAAGAAATCACACAGAAATCCTACTCTCCGAAGCTAGACCACTCACTTAGACGGATCTACACTCCTCACGCTATTTTCAGTATAGGAGGTCACAAAGAAAACCTACACTAAGAAGCTATATCACTTCACACAGATGGATATACACTCCTCTCTCTTTTCAGTTGAAAGTCACTCAGACAGACAACGTGAGTTCTATGTTCTTCAACGAAAAGCTTCGTCAACAAATGACTAGGCTTGTGATCAGACGACTCAACTGATGGATCTTGCTCTATAGATGTGATCTTGAATTTTGCAAGTCTCTCTTCAGATCTTCAGTTAGTCTTCTATTTATACTCCCGGATTTGAATTTCCGCCCGTTGAAGGAAGGTGAAATTACTCTTGAACCCAGAGCAACGGTCTTATTCTCTGACGGCAGCTTTTGCTTTTGCAGACTGTCTTTTGTACACTCTGCTGTACGGATATTCACTTTATGTCCAGTCGCATTTAATGCACTCAGCTGGTTACCGTTGTAAGCTTACTTCACCGACTTCACTTCACTGATGGGAATGCTCGGCTGATGACCACTCTCCTGATGATCACTCGGCTGATGGCTACTCGGCTGATTCAAGAATGAACACATCTATCTTGACTCGGCTGATGATAACCAATCTGATATCCCATTCGGCTGATTCGGTTACTTCGCTTCAAGACCTTGAGATAGGTTTCACTAAGCTGTTCTTAGTTGATGACTTAACCTTCTGATCTTCAAAACCATTATGGCATTTTTGTCATCTTCAAAACCTTCTCTAATTTATACCAACATTGTACAAACATTCTATAATAACCTTTCAATCCCAATAAACCTCTTAAATCCTTAATACATTTAGGAATGGGCCAATCCACCATAGATTGGACTTTTTGCATGTCAGCGGCAACCCCATTCTCATATATGATGTATCCTAAATATTCAACTTGTGTTTGAGCAGAAGTACACTTAGTTTCCTTGACAAACAACTTATGTGATCTCAGTAAGTCATAACCATTTGTAAGTGTTTCAAATGATCACCCCAAGTTGAACTATAAACTAGTATATCATCAAAGAAAACCATGACAAACTTCCTCAGATATTGATGAAAAGCATGGTTCCTTAAACTCTGAAATGTAGAAGGTGCATTTGTCAATCCAAAGGGCATTAATACAAACTCATAATGGCCACTATGAGTTCTCAATGCAATTTTATATATGTCCTGACTCCTCATCCTAATTTGATGATAGATAGACCTTAAGTCCAGTTTAGTAAATTACTTAGATCCATGCAACTCATCCAATAACTCTTCTATAACTGGGATAGGAAACTTATCTTTAACTGTGGCTTCGTTAAGTTCCCTATAATCAACACCCATTCTCCATGTTCCATCTTTCTTTTTAACCATCTCAATGGGTGATGAGTAAGGACATCTCCACAATCATTTTCTCTATTTCATCCTCTTGCAATGCGGGGTACCTATAAGGCCGTACATTGATTGAAGAGGTCCCTCATTGAGTGATCATGTACTATGTGTAGTGGTAAAATTAGGGACTGCAAATAAGTCACTATACTAATCCAATAAGTCTTGCAGGTCAGGAGTCTTCCATTGCCACCGTCATTTACTAAGCTCATGATTTTTATTGGACTTTCTCCTCGTTGCACCCAACTCAAACTCATCATAGACAATTCTGCAGGTCTAGACAACTTCTTCTTCATTTTACTCTCCAGCTTAACCATTTTATCTATAGGTAAACTTCCTCTCAAGGAAATCTTCATGTCATTCACATAGAACTCCATTGATAATTTGCTAAAATTCCAAGTTAAAAGATCCCAGTGTTACTAACCACTGCACTCCTAACACCATTTCACACCCCCCAAGAGGCATTACCAGTACATCAGTGATAAATGTGACCCCATGCATTTTCCAAGTGAATCCCTTACACATAAAGTTACTGTGAATTATAGCCCCATCAATAATTGCGACAACAAAAGATGGTATAGATATCAACTTACACCCCAGCTTCTTTGCTACATCTAAATCTAGGAAGTTATAAGTGCTTCCAAAATCTATGAGTATGTGCACTGACTTTTTATCACATGTTCCAGTCACTCTCATTGTGTTATAATCTTGCAACCCAATGACATCATGCATGGATATTAATGGAACTGTCTTTTAATCTTATTCCACAGTGCTATCTTCTTCAGTGACACCCTCACTTTCATTCCTCTCATCCAATTCCATCATAAACATTTGTTTCCTTTTTCCACATTGGTGACCAAAGGTGTACTTCTCATCACACCAGAAACACGTCTATTTAGCTATTTTCTCATCCATTTCAGTGGATGAAAACATTTTAGAAGGCCTATTAGGTGGTTTATATTGTGATTTTGCTCCTCTATCAACTGGAGTGGGTAAAATAGGTGCACTCCTATTATAATTGAAATGTGGCTTCTTATGTACTGTTGAATTAGACTGTTCTTGCATTCTTGCAAGGCCACAAGCTTTATGTAAAGTCCTTGGGCCATACATTATTGGATATTCTATTTCCTCCTTCAATCCAGTTAGAAACAAACTCACTGCATACTATTCAAATATATCCACCTTATTAAATAGATTATCAAAAGCATCTAGATATAGTTCATAACCAGTTTGCTTCAGCTTTTTCAAATCACTCATATCTTGGATGACGGGGATAAAAAATAATTTGAACAAAACAGATGATACACCGGAATAATTTCTTTTAGTGGCAGAATATCCATGCGAAACCTGAAAACCCAACACGCCCATAGATGATATTTTGGCGGACAATGGTGTGGATTTTAATATGAACTCGTTTTGAACCTAATATAATTGAAATGATTTTTGTTATTACTGGTCTGATATGTTAACAAAAATTTACAATTTGAAATATACAAATTGAATATGAATTTGGTATGAACATATTAGTTAAAGATGTGAATCCAATAATAAATAAATCATATATACTTAATATTTTAGTATATTAGTAGATTTATCGCCAGTCTAACAAGTCATGAATGATTTCATTTTCATACCCATATGTAACGGCATGTATTAATTTTAATGCACTATCGATACTATATTTCGCTACGAAACCTGACATATAGAAGATGGTAAATATAAGGGTGAGTTTGGCCCAGCGGTGGGAGCACTTATACATCTCCATTGTGATTTTTAAAGTGCTTGGCCCCAATTATAAAAATTAATTTTGGTCAATTGGATTTTCATGGTGTTTGGCCCCCAATACCATAATCACTTTTGGGATCTCCAGAAGCTAAAAATCAACTTATTGTAGAAGCTCATAAAGTGTTACTTTTGTAAAAGCTATTATACAAAAGCAATTATTATATAATTAATTTTTAGGGTAAACACCACTTTTGGTCCCTCTTATCATTAACTTTTTCAAGAGTGGTCCCTCTTATGTTTTTTTTCCCACTTTAGTCCCTACTATGAATTATTTGTCTCAGTTTAGTCCCTTTCAAGTGATCCAAGGCGGTTCCGGTAACATGTGATATGCACATGAGGGCAATTTCATCATTTCAAGTAAACTAACAGGGATATTTTCGTCTTTCTAATTTAAAAAAAATATTTAATCTCTTCCAAACTAGGCTTTCATTCCAATCCAACTTAATCGTCCATTTCGTTCCAAACTAAAGTTTTCTCCCAAAATCTTCTTCAAACATCAAAATTGCTCACCAATTAAACAATATCTCAAATAGTCTCAATAGTGAACGGACGAAAATGCCCTAAAAAATATTCATATACATGTCACGTGTTATCGGAACCACCTGATAAGGACTAAAGTGAAACACATAATTCATAGTAGGGACTAAAGTGAAACACATAATTCATAGTAGGGACTAAAGCGGGAAAAAAAACATAAGAGGGACCACTCTGTAAAAAGTTAATGATAAGAGGGACCAAAAGTGATATTTACCCTAATTTTTATTATAATCAGTTATTGTCAAAATCTATTTTAGCAAAATTAATTCTCCCATAATTGCTTTTTGAACCTCTAGACCAAACTCACCCAAAGTCATGTCTAAGACATGAATACCCTTGAGAAAAAATAAAACAAAACAACAATGATGGTTAAACATGTTGGTGACTAATTTTTTTAAGCTCATTTCAGTGATGAAAGTTTGGACTAGTGAGGTAAGTTGAATGATTTTAGTGCATTTGACGGATCCAAATCTCTATGTGGAATCCGCCAAAAATAAGAAAAATTGATGGATCTAGACCTCATATGAAGTTCAATCCGACCCCTCAAACATTGACAGTCCGATGCGACATAATTGCTCCTTATCTGAGCTCAAATCATGTTTAACAACATGTAGTTTGTGTAAAATATCGGGAACTTAGATATTACATGTCGTGCAATGCACGGTTACATTCTCCTAATTAATGACACGTGTCCAATTTTTTTTTTTTTTTTTAAATTTACCTTGTCAATGCTAGTTTACAATCAGGACACATTACATTAGGAGAATGCACTCGTGTAACATCTAAATTTTCATAAAATATCATAGATTCTTAAATTTGGTCTAACTCAATAAGTTGAATGCCTAAAATCTAGATAGGACTAGGTTGGGCCTTAATCAATTTGGCAGGTCTAAGGTAATATCGGTTCTAGAGTAGGCCTACTGGCTGGCTTGTAATGTCAAATAGCACATTCGGGTTAATTTTGGAAATAATATACAAAGAGTGAATAAATTAATTTATTAGTTGGAGTAATAATTTAATAGTATAAAAAAGGACACAGTAATTTTGGAAATAATATACAAAGGGTAAATAAAGTCGATTTGCTTCAAAGATTATGCAAAGGCCTAACATAAAGTTTGTACAGTAAAACATTCATTCTCAAATTAGTCAAAGGTGGTTCTAATAAAGTTATATGACTTTAGCTTCAACTAGAGGTGGTGGCAGCCATGACCTTCACATTCTTTCCAACTTCAAATTATATGCATTGCATATATTATTACTAGGGCTGTCAATGGGGCATATTTCAATCTGAATCTATCCGAATTCGATATGATTTATTAGAATAATTGTCCGATTAGAGATTCGATGGACCTGATCCGATTATAATGATCCGTAATCCGAATCATATAGAACGAATATGTAATGCTTAAATTCGACCTATAACAAGTTATTTGACAACAATGTATTTTAACATACGATTTTAAGTTATAACAATTTAAAGTATTGTTAGTTTTAGAACTTTAATGTGAAGTTGACTCAATAAGTTGAAAGTAAAAACATATTCAAAAAAACATCAAGTTCAACGAGCTTGATCCATATTCAATTTGATTCAAATTATTTCAAGTTCGATTACCCTAAAAGCTCGTATCAATTTGGATAAATTAAAGTAAATAAAATAAAGTCTTTTTCACACTTTTTGTTTAACAAATGGTTATCATGATGTTCTGTTCATGTATACTGTTTGGTTATTTTTTTCTAACTTAAAAGTGGTTTTGCAAGAGTTTTTTGAAGTACTTTTTTGCTTTTTTTTGTGCTTAAAGCACTTTGAAAGTGTTTGCAAATAGTGCTTCTTTTATTGTTTCTTCAACTGAAAAGCAGATAAAAGTACTTTTAGAAAAAACAGCTAAAGAGGTGCTTTCTTGGCAGCTAAAGAGGTGCTTTCTTGGAGTGGTGGCATATTTGTAATATTTCATAATTAGTTTGTGACAATTTTGTCCTCAGTAAATTATTCTATTTTCAGGTATATCCTCATATATATATATATATATATATATATATATAACATTTTCCGATTCTCATTTACATCTACTTGTACGCTCCTTTCACTTTGGGAGAATCCATTCCAAATAAACCCAAGTATTTTTGTAAGGTAATTTAAATTCTTTTTTCGTTATCTTATTTTAACACCTCTTTTGTATTGTTTGCAATATTTTGAAAAAAATTATTCCATAATACGGTTTTAGGTGAAATATGGGTTTTCCTTGAACTATATAGGTATAGAAGTCGTATTTTGTGGGAATATGTCTCTTCCAAAACAATCAATTTGATATTTCATATTGGACAAAAATGAGGGTAAATATGTAATTGAATAGTTACAAATACTAGAAACACAAGAGTCGTATTTTGAAATGCAAACATTAAATAAACTGCTTAAAGTTATATTTTTTTTTACTTATTTACAAACACCCTTTGCTTTTAAATAAAAGTACTTACTTTTCTTTTTTTGCTTTAAGTAACTGCTTTTGGGTTTTCAAAAGCAATTGCAAACACCTTTCAAATACGATTTCCTTTTCCCCAAATATTCTTTTATAAATTAAATAATTTCCTTATAAATAATCCTAGTATTTATTTCACGGATTTCTTTTCAACTAGCCCTTATAGCTCAGTGGTAGAGCGTCAGTCTTGTAAACTGAAGGTCTGCAGTTCGATCCTGCATGAGGGCAAAAAAAAGACTTATGTTTTTCTATTTCCTTTTTTGTTTCATTTAGAGAAGAAAAAAAAAAGGAGACATGTATTAGGGGAAAATTGCAAGATTCTCCCTTGTGTTATGCTAAACTAGCAAAAAATTATCCTGTGAAATTGTTCTAAACTTTTTTAAAAACACTGCAAAAAACACCCAATTTGTTAAAAATAAGTCGTTTTGAAGCGACATATTTCAAGAAATAATTTTAAAAATATATCACGTGAAGTTGTAGGAACCAACTTAAAGTATTTTGAAAATGATTTCTTGAAATATATCGATCCAAAATGACCTATTTTTTTTATAAATTTGGTGTTTTTTTGCAGGGTTTTTGAAAACACAAGAAAGTTTGACGCAATAAATTTCACAAGGTAGTTTCTTGCAGGTTTAACATAACACAGGGGAGTATTTTACATTTACCCCATGTCAATATTCTCTTTTCATAAACTGGATTATATACATTAAGGATTTGAAGTCAACTTAAAATTTCCCCATTAATTATACGTATATTGACTATTGACTGCAAAATGAGACGAACTGAACCAAATCCCCCTAATTCTCTAATTAAATGCTTTAAATATTCTATTTTTGCTATTTAATTCTCGCCATCTCTATAATCCTTTCTTGCAATATAAATACACATTCTTGCCAAACATAAATATATAATCAATTCCTCCTTTATATAGGACTATTTAGTTAATACTCATCTCATAGCCACCATCGAACAGGCTGTGCCGCCACCATCGAACAGGCTGTGCCGCCACCTTTCACGGCGGAGCTTGAGCTTTGAGATGGGATTCAAGGACAATACTTCCACTCTCATTTTGTTTAGCTATCTTCTTTTCACATCCCTTCGGAACACCATTGTGAATGCTACTGACCCTGAATTGGGTATGTAGCATAATTCTCTCGTTTTCTTTGTGTACAATATTTGTCATTATGTTTCCTTTTTGGATTTTAGTGATTTTAGTGAGTAAAAATACGCAAAATATAATATAATTTTTTTTAATCAAATGTTAGATCATTAATATATATTGTCATTATGTTGCCAAACAATGTACATGTGGAATATATATTGTAGTATTTTATACGGAGTTTGTGAGTTACTCCTACGTATTAACTTAGAGATGAAATGTTTGTTAGAGTTTATCTTAGAGATGAAATGAATAATATATTGGAATTTTTAGAACATATTGATAAAAAGAAAATATTAGGGACTGTGAACATAAGGTATCGGGATAAACTTTTTATACAACTTTCGTGTCATTCTTTGATATACATATGGTGATGAATATTTAGATTTTAGATTTGTCTAAACCCACATATATATATACTTATTAGTGAATATGTGACATAGATAATCTTTTGCACGTAAGAGATATATACATATTTACTTCTCTTGCAAATTTTTTCCATTAAATACACTTACCAAACAATTTAACAATTTGTTATAATAGTACATATTTTAGACAATACATTTCCATAACAAGTAAAAGTACACGACAAAGACACTACGAATCAGTGACCAAAAAGGAATAAGAAAAATTACTTATAGCATGTACTCAAACGGCACCCTAGTGATATTTTTCACTTATCCACGAAAAACAAGGGGAAAAAAAGAAGTGACAGATTAAATCCTATTTTCAGAAATTTTTAATTATGTCTAACAAATTATTGTCACAGAGGATGAAATTTCATTTTCCTATGTGATTGGTGCTCCAAACGGACCACAAAACTGGAGCAACTTGAACTCGTCATGGATCCTTTGTGGAACTGGGCAAAGTCAATCTCCAATTAATCTTCTTGTAGATAGAGCGGCGGTGCTGCCCGTGAGTCGGGGCAGCTTTACAAGAAATTACAGGCCAGCTCCAGCCACCATCAGAAACCGAGGTCACGATATTCAGGTAATATCTTATGACTCTATAAATAAACGAGGGAAAAACACTTTTGATACCAAACTTTAGTCCAAAAAACACATTTGATACCAAGCTTTTCGAAAAAACATATTTCATACCATGATTCACACCCTCTTGACTCATTTAGTTTTGCCGTCAATTTTTGGACGGAATTCAGCACGTGCCGCTCACGTGCCCGTTTAAGTTAACAATGGTAGATCTTTAAAACTCGTGTCTGTTTTTCCTCCCATTGTCAACTTAATGGGCACATAAGTTGTACGTGTTGAATTACCTTCGAAAATTGACGGCAAAACTAAATGTGTCAAGAGGGTGTGAATCATGGTATGAAATGTGTTTTTTCGAAAATATTGGTACCAAATGTATTTTTTGGACTAAAATTTGATATCAAAAGTGTTTTTCCCTCGTAAATAAACATGACATTATAAGTGAACCAATTAAGCAATATTAATATTGATGTACCGGTATCGTCAGTGATCAGTGACGTAGCTACTCAAGGCTAGGTGCATGGACCCCCCAAAATTTTAATTTTTGTTAAGAAATTAGATGAATTGATTCTTTTTATTAAATAATAGATATATTTTTTTTGTATAATTTGAGTTTGTTTTCTAATTCTCTCACCAGTGAAAATTAAAAATCTTAAAGTGGAAACGGTCCATGTTTTAATTCAAATCTGGTATTAAAAACAAACGTTTAGATCAGTTATAATTTCTTTTTCTTTTTTTATTATTAGAAATTCAATATTTGACAATATTATTATTATATTCTAACATAGTCAAATGTCACAAAGTGGGTTAAAACTCAAATTACAATATGCATTTGTATTTTAAAATTTGAATGATATTAAAAGGCATATCATAATGATTTAGATTTGGGAGACATTTTTTTCAATATCAAGAATCGCTCAAGTTTCGCACTTATCTCATCTTCATCTTTATCCCCACAAAATAGAAACTCCGTCAAAGAAATAGATGCAAAACAATGAAAGAATGGTTTGGTCTTTTTTAGATTAAAAGGACAAACCATTTATTCTTGAAGAGATATAATTAAACATAAATTGTATTGGTGTATTATTAATTTAAAATTGTTAAGATGAAATATATTTATCATAATTGGGGTTGTGGTTGAAATGATTTTAGTAGTTTACTTTAGTATTTGAAATTTAATGTATTTTTCAGTTTTATAGTGATCCCCGTGAATCTTTTATCTTTGCCTACACCATTGTCAGTGATGCCCAATTTATGTAGTTAATTATGGTTTTTTTATTTTGCGGCCAATTTATCATTTTCTTACGATGATTTTTTTTTTTTTTAATTAGGTGAAATGGACAGGAAATGCAGGAGGGATTGTAATAAATGGAACTGAATATAAAGTAGATAGTTGTCACTGGCACATTCCTTCTGAACATACCGTTAATGGAACAAGGTTCATATATCCTATTTATAATTCTTTCTATTTTGTTTCTTTATGATAAATGTACTTGTAATTCGTCATTAACTAAATTGCAAAATGTATCTATTCTCATACATCTGTCACTAATGGTTCCGTTTTTTCTAAATGACAACTTTTAATTATGCATAACCTTTCAAAAAAATATAAACTTTATTTAGAAAAAACAGTAAAACTGGTCTCATAATTTATGTCGTTGTCAAGTTTGCTATAAATTTTCGGGTTGTCAATTTTACTCCATAAGTCATAAAACTGAAGCAAAACTAAGACATATTCGGCCCAATTGAGAGAGTGAGCTTCACTATCATGCTTGGGAAGGTGAGTTTAAGGATATGGCCATGCTTATATATATATATATATATATGAGTCATGTGCTGACCTATGCAAATTCTGATTTTGGCTTTGAAGAGGGTTCCAATCACGATTTTGGTACAAGAACGTAATATTTTTTTCTTGTTCATGTCAATTGCGATTTTGGGATAAAAACTTAATCTTTGTTTCTTGCTATTACTAATCGCAATTTTGAGACAGTTTTTTTTTTTTTTTTTTTTTTATTTTGTTCTTTCTAATCACGATTTTGGAAAAAAAATTAAAAAAAAAAAATTCTTTTGTCCCAATATCCTAATTGTGGAATAATTTTTTTTAAAAAAAAAATATGCTTTCTATAATTGCAATTTTTGGGACAATTTTTTTCTACTCTTCCTAATCGCGAATTTGGAATAAAAACAAAAAAAATATAAAATCCTAATTGCGATTTTTAAAGATTTTGATTAAAAAGAGTATTCTGCAATTTTTATTTTTTTTCTTCCAAAAGCAACTACGGAAATAATTTTCGAAGTCGCGATAGGAGCCTTCCAAAAAGACAAAATTAGATTTTGCATTGGTCTTGTGCCGCTCACATGACCTATATTAATGTTTTTTCCCCTTTTTTTTATTAAAATCATGGTAAAAAAAAATCAATTGAAATTCAAAAGCCCAAGAGTAAAGCTCACTCTCCAATTGGGCCAAATGTCCCAAATTTGCTTTAGTTTTGTGACTTATGTAATAAACTTGCCAGTTCGAAAACTTACGCGGCAATCTTGTCAGCGACCATAAATTATGGGATCAATTTTATCTTTTTCCCCACTTTCGTTCATATGTCTCTTTTCCATAAAATTGCCATTAACTCTATATATTATACTTGTCGTGTGAGACTAACTTAAATTATTTGTTTGTAGATTTGCTATGGAGCTCCATATCGTTCATACAAGCTTCAATGGAGATATTGCTGTGATTGGAGTTTTGTACAATTTCGGGCTCTCGGATGGTTTTCTTGCACGAGTGTGTATTCTTGCACTCAAATTTTAAATTAATTTTGGAATTTGATATTTATTATTTCTTAATTATGACATTGTGCTTTGGCAAAATAATTCAATTAATTGCAGCTTGGTCCATATTTGAGAAATGTGAGTCATGAAGAAGAAACTGAAGTGGGAATACTTAATCCATGGGAAATCAACTTTGAGAGCAGTGAGTATTATAGATATAATGGCTCTCTCACAACTCCACCTTGTTCAGAAAATGTTATTTGGACCGTAATTAAGAAGGTAATTAATCTAGTTAATTAGTTTATGATGTTTAATTTCAACCATATTTATAAATTTTCATTTGATAATATTTAAAATTGAGAATGTGTCGAACACTCTGAAAAGTTCTTGATTTTGAATTAGTTAAAACGAAAATGTAAAGTAATTGAGCTGATGCCAATTTATCCTTGTGATATATAATGTTCAACTTATATCCCGATGATTTGAAAAAGAACACTTTACCCTCTGTGAAAAATTTAAAGAAACAATTTACCTCCCTCAACTGGAGAGCGTAACTCACTCGCCAAAACTAAAAAGTATTTTTGTAACATAGGGGGATAAAGTGCAACATTTATCATAACACAGAGGGTAAAATGTCACATATAAGAGGGGTAGTTTTGTCAATTCATATTATTTTTAAGTTTAAAAATTTCAGGGAGGCGGTGTGATACTTTTATAAGATTATAGAAAGGGTAAAGTGTTCTTTTTCAAATCACAGTTAGATAAATTGAACATTATGCATGTGACGGGAGTGTAAATTATCATTAACTCTAAAATAATATCTACTTGAACATATTCGTTTTATTTGCAATTTTTCAAATGCTTCACAATAATTTTCCGGAGAATTTCAAAAAAAAATTCTAATATTTAACTGACTAGATCATATCACAAAATCATATTCCATGTTTTTGGCATTGCTTATTTTAAAGTCCTATGTATTTATAACAACTAAACTGGCCTTTATGATGTAGGTGAAGACAGTCTCAAGGGCGCAAGTAAGAGCCCTACAAAATGCTATTCACGACGTAAGTGCCCTCAATATATATACTTGGAAACAAAAGCCAAAAAAGTCTTTTTTTTGGTTTCTTTAAAAAAAACAAAAAAAAAATGCCTTTATTCCTCTATGTAGCTTTTAAAAATATGCTAATTAATTAATATTTCGTTTGATCAGGGATATGTGGGGAATGCGAGGCCAATTCAGGCATTGAATGGGAGAACCGTATTCTTGTATCGATCAAGAATATTCTAATGATCAATATTATATTTCTTTTATTATAAATTAAATAAAATGAGGAATATTAATCGTCTATTAGTAGTGTACCCCCAGGCTAGCTCCACTTTTGTGTTAGTCTATACTATAAAATATATACAGTACAATATTTATTGGTGGCTAAAGCAATTAAGGCAAAATTACTTATACTTACTATTTAATTATTGCTTGACATGTTAATTTATTTCATTTGAGTTTCTCTTTAAATTTTAATTTTTTAACTAGACGCACAAGGTTTAATTGGGTCAAATGAGAATAGAGTACATTCGAGTAACTTAATATTTGACCACATATTTTATTATTTTAGCTTATTGAGTTGCACTTAAATTGAGCTAATTAAATTAAAAATTTACCATATAGGTCAAACATAACTGATATTTATATATGAGAGAATTGCATTTTTGCTACGCGCTTTAGGTCAATTCTCATTTTTGGTACACCGCTTTTTATGTCCAACAAATTTGGTACACTGTTTTAATAAATTGTGACACATTTGGTACTGCCGTTAAAATCACTGTTAAGTGATGACGTGGCAGTTAAGTTTTATTGCAAAATTGATGTCATTACTTATATAGACTGATATTTTAACCGCATAACATTTCAGGCTACCAAAATAGCTCCACATCTTCAAATTTAGTGACGATTTTAGTCCACTTAGTTGCTAAATTTCAATATTTATTCAAATAAGACCACGTCCGGACCAATTTGGAGATTTTACTTATTATATTTAAATAACTAATTATATTAACCTATTTAATATTTTTAATTATATAATTTATTATTTTAATAAAATATTAAATATATTAATACTATTATATAAATATTAGATCCAAAAAGAATATTTTTTTGATTAATACTATTTTATAAATCTTAGATTCAAAAAGAATATATTTTTTATTAATACTATATATTAATCTTAGATTCGAAAAGAATACCTTTTTTTCCAGATTTATATTAATTTATAAAATTAAATTAATTATGTAAATAATATAAGTAAAATCTCAAATTGGTCCAGGCGTGATCTTATTCGAGTCAATTTTGAAATTTGGCAACTATGTGGACTAAAATCGTCACTAAATTTGGGGATGTGTGGCTATTTTGGTAGCTTGAAATGTTACGAGGTAAAAATGTCAGTCAATATAAGTAATGACATTAACTTTGCAATAAAACTTAACTGCCACGTCACCACTTAACAGTGATTTTTAACGGCGATACCAAATATATTGGACACAAAAATAGGAGTATCAAAAGTAGGACTTGACCTAAAACGAGATACCAAAAATGCAATTCTCTCATTTATATATACAACAAACTTACCTCAGACCAGTTCTTTCAATTGAATTCGAGCCATATCTCAAATTAATTTTTCAATAATTTTAGTATTATATACAGTAACAAAAACTCATTCTACTAGATTCCGGTAATACATTTTCTTCCTAATCATTATAAATTCATTTTTTTTTCTCTAAAAGTATATTCAGCATTATTTCATTCTTCTTGTTACCACTATAGCATCTAAATGTTCATTTACAACTATGAAAATGATGAAGACAAGGTTTCCGAGAAAGATAGCGGAATATCATATTTAATTCTATAATAATGAGCTTTCAGAATGAAATAGTAAATTCATCTTAAGAAGAATTAATGTACTGTTATATCTTTTTGCTTATATAATCTAATCTTTGTTATTTCATTATATACACACTACAAGAAATAGGTGCATCAACTATGCATAAAACATAGTAGCGAATAGCTCAAAGTCGTTGCTAAAACTCAACCACCACAGTTTCGCAATGATTTTCATGCGTGATTTGTGGAGAAGTGACAAATGTATTCACCACGACTTTTAGACATATTAAGAATATCCACCACGACTTTTAGCCATGATGGAAACATCCACCACGGTTGTGAGTCGTGATGGATGTTTTCACCACTGTTTCAAGTCGTTGTTTTTATTTAGCACAAATGACTAATTAGCTGTGGCGGATACATAACAGTCAATACTCTAATTTCTTATAGTGACACTAACATTGATACAATTTGGACAACTGTATTTGAGAGAAATTTAGAATCTTCACTTAGTATTTCTCCCATAATTTGAAATACATGGTTGAGACATTTCTGGTAAGTTTGATTTGTGTAAGAAAGGAAGAAAAGCTATAAGGTTATAACTTTGCTATATAGGAAGATGTCTTTACTTCTGTGTTGGGTCTGTCTAAAATGAGATTTTGAGGGATGGGGAGCACATGAGATATCATTTATCTTGGTGACACATGTCCCCTTAGAATTTAACTTTAAATAATTTATTTTCTTAAAGACAAATTTATCCTTTTTAATGAGTGAATTCAAAAGACCCCTTTTGTTTTGTCTAACTAAAAAAAAACCTATGTTATTTTTATTAGCAACAAAACCTTGTACTTTTTTTATTAACAAAGAAAACCCCACTCACGTCGAAATAACAATTTTACCCCACCAAACAAAGCAAAAACATCCCTATTACCTAAAAGGTTACCAATAACCCCTGATAACTTTAAAAATTGGGAATACACCCCCTCCTCCCCATTTTTTTTTTAAAAAATTGACAAAATTTTCCATATGATTTATGAATCTCATATCAAAAAGTTGGCAAAAATCTTATCCCCAACAGTTA
The DNA here is from genome assembly GCA_030819805.1 of Penstemon newberryi var. newberryi. Lineage (NCBI taxonomy): Eukaryota > Viridiplantae > Streptophyta > Magnoliopsida > Lamiales > Plantaginaceae > Penstemon > Penstemon newberryi. The sequence goes on along the minus strand of JAUALY010000003.1, from coordinate 32,890,874 downwards.
CATGTTTTGGCACTTTACCACCCATATGTACAAAATAAACACTTTACCCCCTGAAAAATAAAATTAGTTGCACTTTACCCCCTCAAATGATTTTATGAAATTTTTGTTTGACGGAAAATGTACATGTGCCCCTCACATGAATTTTCAAAGGGTAAATTAGTCACATCACTTCTTACTTGTCAAATATTTGACTCATGTCTTGTGAACCAAAAATCTAAAGTTAAGTAGAAAAAACTTTATTTGTAAAGAGAGAGGGAAAAATGCGCTTCAGTGAAATATTTGGTCGAAAAATCGATGTTGGAACTAATTTACCCTTAAAATACACAAGTGAGACGCATATCGATGTTTTTTGGTGAACGGAATTGGCTTAAAATTATTTGAGGGAAAAAGTGCAATTAATTTTATACGTGCTTATTTAATTTATACTTTTGGGTGGTAAAGTTCAAAATATGTAACTTTGAGAGAGGGTGTAAAGTGCATTTTTTCCTCAAAATATTTTGAATGATCTTATACTGATGGTCTTAATTGTCGATTCGTATAAAAAATTGATTACTTTTTTTCGTATAAAATTTTGATTACTTGATATTTTTTGTTTTGGGAAAGAGATGAAATTAATTAGAGATAAGGGAGAAATTTTTAAACATATTAATTAAAGGGTTAGTATGTAATTTAACATATGTTTATTATTTTCTAAATGTCCGATGCCACATCATCATTGGACATTTTGACCAAAATTTGTGGTTCAGATTTGTTGTTGACTTTTTTTAGTGGTTGAGATGGGTTATCTCATGTACACCTATGTTCCATAAAATCTCATTTTAGAAAGACCCTTCTGTGTTTTGTGATATATAGGAAGATGTCTTTACTTCTATGTTTTGTGGGGTGAATGCAAGATACTCCCTTGTGTAATATCAAACATACACGAAATTAACTTGTGAAATTTTTCTTGCATAAAACTCTTCTGTTCTTTTGATAACTCGGAACGGAACCCCCAATTTTTAAAAAATAGGTTCTTTTGGATAGGCATATTTTAATAAACTATTTTAAAAATATTTTATGTTAGTCCCTATAACTTCACGTGAAATATTTTAAAATTAGTTTTTGAAACTAAATCGATCTGAAACAACCTATTTTGTTTGATGTTTTGTTATGAGTTTTGAAAAGAACAAGGGGATCTATGCCAAAAATATTTGCAGGGTAAAGTTCGCATGACACGGGGAGTATCTTGCATTTTTCCATGTTTGTTGCAATTAAATTGTTAATTAACATATATATTGGTAGCCGTCATCTCTATAAACCAAAAGAGAAATACATATGTAACATTTCAAACAATTTTTTATCGAAAATTAATTGCATATTTGGTATCATACAATAGAGCACTTTTCATATTGGTACCACTGAATATATGTAAATGCACATTTAGTATCACAATTTAAATATTCAGTGCAATGTGCATATCATGCACTGTCAAATAATTGGGCGAATTAATATTGACAACTGTTTTCTCGTCTTTTGAGGAAAAATAATCACGTTTAGTTCATTTTTTTAGGGAAAAATATTACATTATCTCATCTTTTGAAGGGAAAATAATAACGCTTCTCTTACGCTATCACATTATCATGTGATAATTTTCACTCCAAAAGACAAGATAAAGGCCTTGTGCGGTGCACGTGGCCAGTTTTGTCGTGTCCAATTATTTGATGATGCATGATATGAACATTGCAATCAATATTTAAATTGTGTTACTAAATGTGCATTTTTTTTTATAATAAATGTTTATTTACGTATCCAGTGTTACCAATATAGCAAAGTGCCCTTTTCTCAATTTTTTACTATCCATTAATAGTTGAGCAAAAGACAAAAATACCCCCTATGCTTTGTCTAACTCCCAAAAAACTCCCCGTGTTATTTTAACTCCCAAAACCCCCCCAGTGTTTGGTTTTAAATACCACACTCGACTCAAGTAAGATATACTTATAATTTTATTTTTGACTTTTGGTGGAATGACAAGATTACACCTATGTGTTTTCTTTTTTAAATTTATTTATTCTTTTTGAAAAATTGAGTATATACTACTTGGGTCGAGTTGGTATTTAAAATCAAACACAAGGGGGTTTTGGAGATTTAAAATGACACATGGGGAGTTTTTTGGGAGTTAGACAAAGCATAGGGGGTGTTTTTGTCTTTCGATGTTAGGGGTAAAATTGTTATATCAAAAGCAAAATGTGAACAAATACTTGCAATTTTAGCGTTTGAAGCACACTCTCTTTTTTGGGGGTGTATTTGGTACTTATTTGAGATCACAAGGGGTTTTTTGGAAGTTAAAATAATACAGGGGGGTTTTTGGGAGTTAGACAAGGCATAGGGAGTGTTTTTGTCTTATGCTCATTAATAGTTATAAGTATATTGACTGCAAAAAATGAGACGAATTGAACCAAACTCCCTAATTCTCTAATAAATGCTTTCTATATTCTACTTTTGCTCTTTAATTCTCTCCATCTCTATAATCCTTTCTTGCAATATAAATACATGTACATTCTTGCTATCTACTTTTCTTATTATAACTCCAAACATAAATATATCATCAATTCCTCCTTTATCAAGGACTATTTGGTTAATTGTCATCTCATCGCCACCACCGAACCGGTTGTGCCACCACCTTTCACGGCGGAGCTTGAGCTTTGTGATGGGATTCAAGGACAATACTTCCACTCTCATTTTGTTTAGCTATCTCCTTTTCACATCCCTTTTCAACACCACTTTGCATAATAAATGATGACTGATTTAGTCATGACATCTTATAAAATTTATTATAAAATAAGATAATAAGAACATTATTTAGTTCATTCATAAGAACATTTATTATAAAATAAGATAATAAGAACATTATTTAGTTCATTCATAAGAACATGTTAACTTTATTCGCTATTTAGTTCATTCATAAGAACATCTTCTAAAATTCCATAATAGTAGTAGTTTACATGTTTAACTTTATCCGTTATTTCACCGATGACACATGTTTTATTCATTTCTTCACAAATGTCATCCGAGCTTTCATCGATTTCACGAGCATTTTTTTTTTACTGATTTTACCAGTTTCTTCACCAACTTCACCAGTGTTCACAAATTTCACCCGAAGTTTCGTCGATTCATATGTTTTCATTGTTTTCCCATTTTTTGTCGATTGTTTTTTTCAATCTAAACCATTTTTTCACTGATTTCACCTTGTTTTTGTCGGTTAAAGTTTTAACCGTTTTCACTGATTTCACATGTTATTCACCCGAATTTTTCATTGATTAAACATGTTTTTACCGACTTTAAATTTTTTGACTAATTTTACCCTTTTTCGTTGATTTTATCTGTTTTCATTCGTTTCTTTACAAATTTCAACCAAATTTTCATCGATTCATATGTTCTTACTGTTTAATTTTTTTTAGCGATTTACCCCTTTTTGTTATCGGTTATAACATTTTTCATTGTTTTCCCATTTTTTGTCGATTTCTTTTGTTTTTCTCTCGAAAACCATTTCTCTACCAATTTCACCTCGTTTTATCGGTTAAACTCTTTTTTTTTTTACTGATTTCACTCGTTTTTACCATTTTAACCAGTTTTTACCTATTTTTCATATTTTTCACTGATTTCACATGTTATTTGAATTTTTAATTGATTAAATATATTTTTACCGACTTTATTTTTTTTTTATCGATTTGATCATTTTTCACCGAATTTACCTGTTTTTACTGGATTTCACCGCTTTCATCATTTTCCTTACAAATTCCACTTGAGTTAATTTTCACCGATTTCACATATTTTCACCAACTTTACCTTTTTTTAAACCGATTTTACCCGTTTTCATCCATTTTTCACAAGTTTTACCCGTTTCAAATGTATTTAAGATTTCACATCATTTTTTTTACCGATTCACCCATTTTTAACCAACTTCACATGTGTTCACCACTTCACCCGGACTTTCATCAATATTTTAATTTTTTATTTTTTAGTTTTTTTCTTCTTCTTCTGTATAGCATAATGATATTTAAGAGAATTTGAATTTAATATTTTATTTTTAGAGAATTGTATATGACTTATATTGTACTAAATAATAACATATTTTTTACTTAAAACATTTATTGCTAAATTAAAATAATTTTACATATATATTTCAGGAGCTATTTAAAATAACAATGTTTTTTTCTTATGATTTTTTTATGTGTTATATGAGAAGAAGATTGAAATTATAAAAGTTGATGTAAAAGATAATTTTAGAAGTTAATATAGGAGATAAATATAATAAAATTCCATTTCTAATTATACTTTTACCATAAATAATATAAAAAGATTCCATGTCTAATTATTCTTCTTCAATTTTTTACCATTGAATTAGATATCAATTTACAAATCAAATAATGGTAGATTAGTCTTCACAAAAAAGAAAAAAACTTAAATTATTCACACTTTTATAATAAGTATAGAATAGAATAGATATTGATTAAAAATAAAAATTAGGGACCGTGAACATAAGGTATCGGGATAAACTTTTTATACAACTTTCGTTTCATTCTTTGATATACATATGTTGATGAATATTTAGATTTTAGATTTGTCTAAACCCACATATATATATATATATATATATATATACTTACTAGTGAATTGGTGTGACATAGTTAATCTTTTGCACGTTAGAGATATATACATATTTACTTCTCTTGCAAAGTTTTTCCATTAAATACACTTACCAAACAATTTAACAATTTGTTATAATAGTACATATTTTAGACAATACGTTGCCATAACAAGTAATAAAAAGTACACGACAAAGACACTACGAATCAGTGACCAATAAGGAAAAAGAAAAATTACTTAAACGGCACCCTTGTGATATTTTTCACTTATCCACGAAAAACAAGGAAAAAAAAGTGACAGATTAAATCCTATTTTCAGAAATTTTTTATTAAGCCCTAACAGATTATTGTCACAGAGGATGAAATTTCATTTTCCTATGTGGTTGGTGCTCCAAACGGACTATAAAACTGGAGCAACTTGAACTCGTCATGGATCCTTTGTGGAACTGGGCAAAGTCAATCTCCCATTAATCTTCTTGTAGATAGAGCGGCGGTGCTGCCCGTGAGTCAGGGCAGATTTACAAGAAATTACAGGCCAGCTCCAGCCACCATCAGAAACCGAGGTCACGATATTCAGGTAATATCTTATGACTCTATAAATAAACGAGGGAAAAACACTTTTGATACCGGACTTTAATCCAAAAAACACATTTGGTATAAACTTTTCGAAAAAACACATTTCATACCATGATTCATACGCTCTTGACTCATTTAGTTTTGCCGTCAATTTTTGGACGGAATTCAGCACATGCCGCTCACGTGCCCGTTTAAGTTAACAATGGTAGATCTTTAAAACTCGTGTTTGTTTTTCCTCCCATTGTCAACTTAATGGGCACATAAGTTGTACGTGTTGAATTCTCTTCGAAAATTGACGGCAAAACTAAATTTGTCAAGAGGGTGTGAATCATGGTATAAATGTATTTTTTCGAAAATATTGGTACCACATGTATTTTTTTTACTAAAGTTTGATATCAAAAGTGTTTTTCCCTCGTAAATAAACATGACATTATAAGTGAACCAATTAAGCAATATTAATATTGATGTACCGGTATCGTCAGTGATCAGTGACGTAGCTACTCAAGGCTAGGTGCATGGACCCCCCCAAAATTTTAATTTTTGTTAAGAAATTAGATGAATTAATTCTTTTTATTAAATAATAGATATATTTTTTTGTATAATTTGAGTTTGTTTTCTAATTCTCTCACCAGTGAAAATTAAAAAAAAAAAAAAAAAAAAATCTTATAGTGGAAACGGTCCATGTTTTAATTCAAATCTGGTATTAAAAACAAACGTTTAGATCAGTTTTAATTTCTTTTTTTTTTATTATTAGAAATTCAATATTTGACAATATTATTATTATATTCTAACATAGTCAAATGTCACAAAGTGGGTTAAAACTCAAATTACAATATGCATTTGTATTTTAAAATTTGAATGATATTAAAAGGCATATCATAATGATTTAGATTTGGGAGACATTTTTTTTAATATCAAGAATCGCTCAGGTTTCACACTAATCTCATCTTCATCTTTATCTCCACAAAATAGAAACTCCGTCAAAGAAATAGATGCAAAACAGAAAACAAGAAAAATGAAAGGATGGTTTGGTTTCGGGCTTTTTTAGATTAAAAGGACAAACCATTTATTCTTGAAGAGATATAATTAAACATAAATTGTATTGGTGTATTATTAATTTAAAATATAGACTCAAGCTCGACTCGTGTAACTTTTCAGATTTCGAGTTTATATCGGACTCATATCAGACTTGTTAATACAAACTATTTTACTTGACTAACTAGGAATTGTTAAAAAAACATATAAATAGATGATTCTTACTTAATGCAAAAACATATATAATTTTCATATTCACAACTCATGATATAAAACATTAAATAAAGTTTGTAAAGTCATAAGGTTCTCGATCTATTTGACCAATTTAACTTTTCATATTTTTTCCGTTTTGTTGATTATCTCTCGTTTGGCCTGTAAATATGTTTGTTACAAATTTATAATTGATATATGTGGGTAGTGAGTTATTTCTAAAGTTTTTAGTAATTTATAATTGTTGTATTTAAAATAATTTTATAATTGGGCTTTATTCGGGTTGGACCTTATTAGGCTCAAGCTCAGCTTATAAATTCACTTAGTACTTTGGGGTAACTGCAATATACTCCCATATGTTATCCTAAACCTGAACCTCCACTTTGTGAAAAATAGGTTGTTTTGGATAGACATATTTCAAGAAATCATTTTAAAATTACTTCACGTTGGTCCCTACAACTTCATGTGAAATATTCTAAAATTAGTTTCTGAAAATAAGTCGATCTGAAATAACCTATTTTGAACATGTTGGGTGTTTCGTTATGAGTTTTTTAAGTACAAGGGAATTCTATGCCATAAAAAATTTACAGGATAAAATTTCGCATAATACAAGGGAATTTCTTGCACTTTTCCATGTTTTGCTGCAATTATTAAATTGTTAATTAGCATATATATTGGAGTTTAAATATTCTATTTTTGCTCTTTCATTCTCTCCATCTCTATAATCCTTTCTTGCAATATAAATACACATTCTTGCAAACAACTTTCTTATTTTTAACTCATATTAATATCTTCCTAGCTCCTACATCAAGGACTATTTGGTTAGTTGTCATCTCACCGCCGCCACCGAACCGGTTGTCCCGCCACCTTTCACGGCGGAGCTTGATCTTTGTGATGGGATTCAAGGACAATACTTCCACTCTCATTTTGTTTAGCTATCTCCTTTTGACATCCCTTTTCAACACCACTTTGCATGCTAATGACCTAGAAGTGGGTACGTATATATGTAGAATAACTCATAACTCTCTTTCTTTCTTTCTAATCCATGGTCACTTAATTTCATGTCATACTTTAATATACATATGTTGACAAATGTCTTGATCATTTTAAATTTGTCTAAGCCCAAATATACACATTTTGATGGAATCAATCTATGTGACATAGATAATCTTTGGACGTAAGAAATACTTCATTTTTCTAGCAACAATTTGTTATAATAGATATTTTAGACAATACGGTATTGCCATAATAAGTAAAAGTACACAACTTGGCACCGTGACAAATCAGTGACCAAAAAGAAAAAAATACTTATAGCATTTCTTTTTTGAAACGGCACAATAGAGATCTTTTTCACTTGTCCACGAAAAATTAACAAGAAAAAAAAAAGTGAAGAAAAATCAGAAAGTTTTAATCAAGCTTAACAAATTATTGTCAGAGGATGAAAGTTCATTTTCCTATGCGATTGGTGCTCCAAACGGACCACAAAATTGGGGCAAATTGAACCCGTCTTGGAGACTATGTGGAACGGGACAAAGTCAATCTCCAATTAATCTTCTTGAAGATAAAGTGGTGGTGCTGTCCGCGAGTCGGGGCAGCTTTCCAAGAAATTACAGGCCAGCTCCGGCTACAATCAGAAATCGAGGCCACGATATCCGGGTAAGATGTTACGACTTTATGAAAATAGGATATCAATGACGATATAAATATATAGGACATCATATTATTGACGATATCGTCAGTGATCAGTGGCGTAGCTATTCTATTACTCTAAGGTCAGGGGTGCATGGACCCCCTGAAATTTTAATTTTTGTTAAGAAAATAGATGTATTAATTCTTATAATGAAGTTTTAAGTTTTTACATAAATGTGTTAGAATTCACCACATGGCCGGATAACTTAGTTTAGTATAAATTTTTTTTTTTTGTTAATCTACTTTTTTTTTAATTAGAAATTCAATATTTGGAAAAAGTATTAGTATACTAGAACATAGTCAATTTTCACAAAGTGGGCTTCAACTAAATTTACAACATTTTATAATTTACAATTTGAATCATATTAAAAGATATATCATAACTTTTTAGATTTGGGGGACATTTTTTAGTGAGTGAATAGCAAATTAACTCCCTGTGTTATTCTTAATAGGCAAATTAACTCCTTGTGATAAATAAAAGGGCAAAATACCTCCCTGTGATATTCTAAAAAGGGCAAAATACCTCCCTGTGATATTCTAAATAGGCAATTTAACTCCCTGTGATAAGAAAAATGGCAAGATACCTCCCTGTGTTTTTATAAAAGAAGCACATTACCTCCCTCTAAATTGCTCATTAATTCATATCACAGGGAGTTAAATTGCTCATTATTCATTTCATAGGGAGGTAAATTGCCTATTTTTATATCACAATGAGGTAAATTGCTCATTATTTCATTTCACAGGGAGTTAAATTGCCTATTTTTATTTCACAGGGAGGTAAATTGCCCATTAGACATATCACAGGGAGTTAACTTGTAAAAAACCATTTTTTCAGTATCATGTCTCATCTTCATCTTCATCTCCACAAAAGAGAAACTCGGTTTAAATTTAGGTGCAAATAAAAAAAAATCAAGAAAAATGAAAGGATGGTTTGGTTTCGGGCTTTTTTAGATTAAAAGGACAAACCATTTATTCTTGAAGAGATATAATTAAACATAAATTGTAGTTGTGTATTATTAATTTAAAATTGTTAAGATGTAATATATTTATCATAATTGGGGTTGTGATTGAAATTACTTTAAATTTAAAATTTAATTTAACTTTCGGTTTTATAGTGACACCGGTGAATTCTTTTTCTGCCTGCGCCACTGTCAATGATGCCCTACTTATGTCGTCAGTGATTTTTTTTTTTTTTTTTTTTATTGTGCGGCCAATTTTATCATATTCTTACAAAATTTTTTTAGGTGAAATGGAGAGGAAATGCAGGAGAAATTGTACTAAATGGAATTGAATATAAATTAGATGATTGTCACTGGCATATTCCTTCTGAACATACCGTTAATGGAGCAAGGTTCATATTCCTACTTATAATTCTTTCTTTTTTGTTTCTTTATGATAAATTTACTAATAATTCGTCGATAACTAAATTGCAAAATTAATGTAATTCTATTCTATCTCATATATTGTTACTTGTTCATTGTTTTTAAAATGACACTTTAGTTATGAATATGTTTTACACTTTTGATCATATGTATATTTTCCATTCCATCAATTGTTTTGCATCATTGTTCATATCGCCCTCCCTCCACTAAATATGGCACCAAGTGTGCAAAACTGACGCCGGGAATGGATGATTAGGTAAGATAAAACAAGTGAGAACGGATATAGGCCCGTCTCCAGTAGGAATCCACTTAGAGATATAGGGCCTTATGTGGAATATAGAAACGGCCGGCCCTAAATTTTTCGGAACCCTAGGTGAAGTTCAAAATTGGGGCGTGTTAAGGAAAATAATATAGACGTTAAACCAAACCCTGACTCTTGAAATAATTGAAGTTAGTTTTTTTTTTCTTTTTGTAGCTGTGAAATCCACAACAATAACTTAATAAGAGGCAGGTCAATTTTGTTTTGATAAAAAAAAAAAAATTTGATAAAAAATATAAGAAAAGAAGAAAAAAACGGTTAATCACTAATGTTTTGGCGCTATGAGGTCGGGACGCAAAATTCTTGTGGAAACCAGATTCTTCATAGACCATGAACAATTTTAGTGCATCTATTTAACATATTTGCAATATTTTGCTTATGATCTATGCAAAAAAAATCCTAATGGGGTTATTGGAGTTTTCGTATAATTTTATTTTATTTAATTACATATAAATTGCATATATGGGTTGGGGGCCTCTTGTTTGCCTAGTTTGTCTAACTAGCAAGCCGAGCCTGATTATAGATTCATCATTCGAAGTAATCCACCTAATAGATATAAAATTTAAATAAGAAATTCACTTAAAAGACACATGATCTTAGGATAACTCAAGATACATGGCTAACTAAGTAAGACAAATTCTTAAGACTTCCATATTATGATAAGCAAATGGAATAATAAGCCGGGGTAGAGCTATGATTTAAAGTCTTAAGAGCAATTGGTAATTTATTAACATTTTACAATTATTTAAATTGCTTGCATATCTAAACTGTTTTGAACAAGACATGGCCGATATTTTTTTACAACGCCACGACAAATATTTAATACATAATTTATCTTATTTTTTTAAATCAACTGGATAATTAAACTCTTTAGTAAAATATATATATCTCAAATTTTACATAAATTTAACCCAATGTGGTTGGGCCAAGTGGTAGCGACTTGTGACCCCAGAGGCGAGACTCAAGTTGGAATCTTACTGGAGACATCACTGGGAATGACTTATATCCTTTGCACTATTCGGTACGAGTGCAAATTATGTCAAACCTATTTTTATCCTTTTTTTTAAAAAAACTAATCCATTCTTTTCCCTTAGGAATTGAAAATATACCTTGCCCAAAAAAAAAAATATTAACGAATGCACCCATATGGTTCCGTCCTTGTGATAAGGCGGAACTTGCAAAATATTATGAGAAGAACTTGGATCAAAAGTATAATTTCATAAATTTTGTGACCAAAAGTGTTGAAGGGACATTCCCGTGAAACTAAAAATGAAACTTTTCTCTAAATAACTCATATACTTAAGACTCGATTCGACCCGACCACTTGTGAATTTATTGTACTTGTCATGTGAAACTAACTTATATTATTTGTTTGTAGATTTGCTATGGAGCTTCATATAGTTCATAGAAGCCACAATGGAGATATTGCTGTGATTGCAGTTCTGTACGAATTCGGGTTCCCAAATAGTTTTCTTGCACGAGTGTGTACACTTTCACTCAAATTTTAAATTTTAAATTTTAAATTTTGGAATTTCCATTTCTAGATATTTATTATTGTGCTTTGGCTAAATATTATTCAATTAATTGCAGCTTAGTCCATATTTGAGAAGTGTGAGTCATGTAAAAGAAACTGAAGTGGGAATACTTAATCCATGGGACATCAACTTTCGGACCACTGCGTATTATAGATATGATGGTTCTGTCACAACTCCACCATGCTCAGAAACTGTTACTTGGACAATAATTGAAAAGGTAATCCTAATTTACTACTTACATATTTTCATGTCACAATATTTAGAAATAAATGTTTTTGATTAATGTTATAGAAGAAGTTTTTGTTTTTTTAAAGTGAATTGTCATATGACATACCAACTATGAACCAAAATCATCAAAAGATTATATATTTGGTTGAATTGAAACTAAATTAAAAGGGTTTGTTTGTTTCGTTTTCAGTGTTGTCCTTTGTTTTCTTAAAAGAACCTCTAAAAAAAAAGTTAATTATGTCAATCATAAGTTTCATATCTTAATATTGTAACCTCTTATTCGATTCATTAATGGAATTCATATGGTTTCTCCAAAAAAAAAAAAAAAAAAAAAACTTCTCTTACAATTTTCAATTTTCCCAAAAACAATCTCCTCTTATAAATTTATGAAAAAAACTAAACAAATTTTACTTTAATTTGACATAAAGTAACTTATTTCTTACCTTAATTTCCTTCTATCCATAATTTCTAAAAACCTACCACTTTTTAATTATTATAAATATATACCATCCATTTCATCTCCGAAAATTCAAAATAAACAACTTTTTCAAATACACGAGAATCGATTATATTTTAAAAATTCTCCAAATCTCTTAGACTACTCTCGGAAAACCCAAACAATCCTTAAGTAGTTTCTACTTCAACATATTTGTTCAATTTATAGTTTTCGAAATATTTCCCCAAATTTTCGACAAGTATGAAAAGTACCCAAAAAGTTCCATTTCTAGTATAAGTAACTAAAACATATCACCCAATGTCAATCCATGCTTTTGGCACTGCTTATTTTTAAGTCCTATATAACAACTAAACTGGCCTTCATGTTATAGGTGGAGACAGTCTCAAGGGAGCAAGTAAGCGCACTACAAAATGCTGTTCACGATGTAAGTGGCCCTTAATACTTTGGAAACAAAAGCAAAAAATTAATCAAATTTCTGATATAGAGAAAATGGTTTTTATTCAAAATCGACAAGAGAAAATGCCTTCATACCATTATAAGGAAGAAAAAAAAAACCAAGAATGATTATTTCTGATGTCCTTTTTTAGAAATATGCAGTACCATTTCTGGTCTACTTCAAATCTGAAAGCTGATAGAATTAATATTTCATTTTATCAGGGATCTGTGGGGAATGCTAGGCCAATTCAGGCATTGAATGGAAGAAGCGTCCTACTGTATCGACCAAGAATATTCTAGCGATAATATATTTCTTTTGTACGAATGAAATAAAATGATGCATATTCATCATCTATATTCTTGTTAAATGAGAGATTATACTAAAACTTATACGTGTATATAATATGCTGTCAGCCAAAGAAAGAAGTTTCGCAATTATTAGGAAGAAAGTGAAAAACATGGCAAAGTTTTTACAGAGCTGTAATACAAATCTTTTATGGAAACACACTGTCCATTAGAGGTAACTACGGGTAGGCAACTATGCTTTATAAAGTGAAAAGGAAAGCTCACAAGAGTGCAGGAAATTACAGCGCAAAAAGAACATAGCAAGTTTACAAGAAGGAAATCAACAGTAAATTGCACTAAGCAATGAGGAAAGGCAAAACAGTCAGCATGAAGGATTCATAAGTGAAGGTTGCTGACCCGGAGAATGAGAGATCCTTTTCCTTAAATTTTTCAGTCAGTCCCTGCACAAACACAGTCCAATTTTAGAATTAAATGAGCAGATTTTCTAACTCTATAGTATACGACAAAAAAGTTGAACAAGAAAAGGGGAAAGTAGAACATTTGGCCTACCTTAACTGTGAGACAGCACCTGTTCAAGAAAAAGAAGAGGGAGATTGTGCAGTGGTTAGTAAAATTGAATATATATATGTATATACTATAATTTATGATGAAAATGAATATATAAACTAAACGTACTCGATAAAGTTGTCATATTCAATGGCCTTGTTCTTTCCACCGGATTTATCGAACTTGGAAACCAGTAAATCCAGAACCATGGGTGATACTGAAAATCCAAGACTAAGAAGAGCGTCTCTCAATTCTGTTGTATCAATCTTGCCACTTCGGTCCCTATCGAATCTCTCAAATATTGTCTGAAAGAAATTAAGCAAGATCGAATGTTAAAGAAAAGTAACTACATATATATATATATATATATTTATCCGAATGAAAGTCAAAAGTGTTAAATAATGCAGAGGTGGAATGGAGTTGCGACTAACCCTCCAGTTCTGAAGACTGTAAAAGACTTGGGTAAACTCCTTTGGGCCTGATTTGAGATAAAACAGCAGATTAACAACACACTCTCAATGTATCAGGGGATTGGTTATAATTCACAAGTTTCACTGAACACATATAGAGATTTTTTAACAAATCACTTTTTCGAGAAAACCAATTCCCTTTTTGAGTTATTGAGAAAAGTTAAAAAGAGTAAAATGAATTGATTATTAAAGCAAAGAGAAGAACACGTTCTCGATGCAAAGCTGAAGTCCACGGGCTAGCAAATATAAATGAATGGATTCAAGATTCTGCCTTTTGGAGGTACCCTTGCTAATAATTAACCTATTGGCCATCAGACTTTGCATCAATATCCAAGATTTCATAAGATAATATATATGGAGCAAGATCATTTTGTCCCACATTAATTCGTCATAATTATCATTAATTTTAAAGTACAATCCCGGTGAGGTTGTCGATTATCCATCACTGATGATGTGACTCACATTGTAACTCTCCAAGTTCTTTGTCTGACTATCTGCAGTTCTTTCTAACAAAAACTCATAAATTAGCTTTTCCTATCCAAAGCTAAAACACATTTAACTTCTCTACATCCACATCTTAAGAGGTCTAAAAGCAGGTCGAGTCTCAACAATCAGACTCTATATTAGATCATAGCAAAGCAAATATCCTATTGATTTTCTACTCAAAGGTCGCGTTCTCTCTCTCTCAAATTCTACAGTTATATCTTCCCTCATGATGCATAGATAACTAAGTCTAGTAGTGTTTCACTTTTCAACTGGAAGGCTCACTGCAGGGTCAATTCACAATAAAACACAAAACTGTAAAATGGAATGATTGTTTCTACCCATGGGCCGATCTTCATAGTCACTAAATGGCATATACCCCAAAAACTAGTACTTATTACCTCCCAAATCGAGTTTGAAGATCAAATCCATATAATTCGTAACAAGCAAACTCATCCAACCACTACCTAAGCAATTTTGTAGTATAAAACCTTTCAGTTTCTTAATTGCTAATTTCATCGAAAATAGTAATGCAGCACCAAGTTATTAATTCAACTATATTCACAAGTAATAAACATTTATATCTAGAAGCATATTAACTATTGTGTTTTTGCTTAAGACACTGATTGTTTTTCCGACTATATACCCAAGGAATAAACATTTATTCTAGAAGCATATTAACTGTTATATTTTCATTAGGAAACAGCAATGTCAAACAAAAATCTTACGCAAATCCAAAGTAATAAATCAGTATTAATCCAATGTTTTTAGCATATCACATCAATCCAATTTCAAATTATCTAGTAAGTTGTAAGAAGCAAAATACTGTAATATCAAAATAAATCAAACTTTCCGCAGAGATTCAAAGCAACAGCATACCGATCTTTCTGTTATTAGTGTTTGTAAATAGATACATAAGCAGATGAACAGTCCTCAATCCGAAACTCTGATTATACGTCGTAAGTGCGCGCTGAAGCTCCTTATCGTCAATAAACCCGCTTCCATCCTGATCAGCCACCTGAAAGCACGCGACAACGTTCGGATCAGTTCCAGGCGGAAAAGCCGAGGGCGTGAGCGCAGCAAAGGGGCTTCCGTACGGCGCGGACGGTTGCGGGGTCGGCGTAGGGTAACCACCGTAATTAGAATGCTGCGGAGGCGGAGCACCATAATTGTCCTTTGGGGGAGCTGAAGGGGCGGGGTAGGCTGTGTAGGGTGTGGATTGGTTGGAAGGCGGCGGAGCGCTGCCGTAGGGTGAGGGTTGGTTGGACGGCGGCGGAGCTCCGTAGGGTGAGGGTTGGTTGGACGGCGGCGGAGCGCCGTAGGGTGAGGGTTGGTTGGGAGGTGGGGTACCGCCGTAGGGGTAGGATTGGGAGGGCGGTGCTCCGCCGTAGGGGTAACCGGAGGGGTTTTGGTGGGGGTAGTTTGACATGATGATCTTTTGCTGAGCGTTGAGGAAAAGTGGAGAATGGTTTTACGCGGAGGATTTTTACTTATAGATAGTGGGTTTGGGAAATTGGGTGTGGGCTTGGGCGATATTGCAAATTTGCCACTCATTAGACTCGATTATTTTACGGATAATTAACTTCACCTCCTTGAGATTATGTGAAATTACAAAAACCTCTCCTGATATTTCAGAAACTACAAACACCTCCCGTACTTTACGTTTTATTTTACAAATAGACTCTCTGTCATTGTCAATAAGTTTATAATGGAAAAGGTGATGTCATCATGCCAATTTTTGCTACTTTTTTTTTATTTTTTTATTGAAGCTCAATGCCAATTTTTTCTCTTAATTAAAAGTGATATTGAGTTTGAATTTTATTATGACAAAAAAAAGATTATATATATATTTAAAAAATTAATATAAACTTAAATATTTGAATTGATAATTTAAATATAATCGATAATAAAAATAATAAATTTAATTAAATACTTAAATAAATTCAATTTTAATTCGATTCAAAAAATGATGATTTGAATTATTTGACCCATTATAATTGTGGCCTACGCATTTTATTTGGTTGATCCATTTTGAGACTACATTATTATTTGTTTTTAAATTATTCTTAAAAAAATTAGGAAAGTGATTACTAGAAGAAGAAGAAGTTTATAAAGCAAACTATAAAATTATTCATTTTATAGTATTGACTTAAACCTAGTTGTCCCTATTATTTTACATTAAGCAACTTCAACTATTTTCATCTAATCATTCAATTTCAAGCCCGTAAATTAACTACACTCACCAACCGAAGAAAACAAAATGACTATTTTTTTTATGGGTTAATATGTCTATATCTTCATAATACTATAATAGGGAATAAATTGAATGTCATACTTATTACATGGAGTTAATGAAAATTAAACCTGCGAAATAGTGGAGCTCTTCAAAGAATAAGTTATAATGTAAATTTGATTAGGTGAAGGGCTAAGTTGAAAATTCAAAAACTATTTGGACCCTTAATCGTCGCCTACGCGTCTTGACAATTAATAACCCAGCGTAAACCCACGTGGCCATGTTAAGATTGAGAAGTCAAAGAAATAAAAAAGGAGTCGACTCAGGCTCCAAAGTCGCCTTTTCTTAATAATAAGATTCCAGACAAATCTGGTAATTTTATTTGAATAATCACAATTTGGCAACTTGTATAGTTGCATCATTAGGTTAAATCATAATAATATATTAGCTACTTTTATTAGATTAAAATAAATATTTATTGTTGTTTGCATTAATGTATTGGATGAGTACTAATACTTGAGAATTGTTTTCTTTTTAGTTAGTAAAAACTCTATCAACTAATATAACAATTTGGAATAACTCAATCCTTTTATTTATAAATTTGGATGACATGTTCTTAGCACCCATAATTGCAATCTACATTTTGTATGTATGTAATATATATGAAAAATATAGGCATGTTTGTTTGGTGTTTATGAAATAATCTCGATTTGTGTAATGTTGTTTGTTTGAGTTTTGAGAGAGTGGTTTGAGAAATAAAGTAGGTGTAAGTTTTTTTGGAAGAGTTAGGTTGTAGGTGTAAAATGTGTAAGACTTTATGTCTAATCATGTTTATTATGTGAGATTAATTATATAAGAGATATGTTACTTTATGTCAAATCAGAGTAAAGTTTGTATATGTTTTGTTTAGAGATAACAATATTGTTGTTTGTTTGGCTTTTGAGAGAATAGTTTTAGAAAATTGAGAGGTGAAAAAATTTATTTCAGAAAGTAGAAAATATGTTTGTTTGACATTTCCCAAACACGAAATAATTTTGGTAAACGCCAAACAAACTGGCCCATAATCTTACGAAACAGTAAGGCTAAATATGAAACCAACACTCAGCTCGAGTTAATTCGATAAAAGTTCGTTTTGAGCTCGGTTTGTCATACTTATCAAACAATCTTGAATAATATTCTTTGTTTGATAAGTTTTGAAGTGCTATTTGCAGGGGCGGAGGTATTGTTGCGTTCCAAATACTAATACGCAAACTACGCAAGTATACGGTCGTTACAAGTAATATAAAACGATAAGTACATACCGAGTATCGAATCCCAACGAATGGATAAAAGGTGGGAATAAACGAATCAACCGACGGCTTATTTCATCTAAGAACGCTTGATACAAAATGATCAAACCCAAATATATGATAAGGGTGATTTTATTTAACTACGAGCGGGAAAGTAATTCTAACTACGAAAGCAAGTAAACTGGGGAGTTAATTATGCGGTAAGGAGGATTCATAAGCAATCAATTAAAGCGGATAAATCATGCGGTTGTTAGGTTAGCTATGCAAACAATCATAGGTTTAGTTGTTGTTTGTGAGTTCTAAATTAGTTAAGTCTCCCTGTCGGTTTCACTTAACTCTACCAATCTACCCAAACTCTCCATCTCCGGATCAATCACAAACATCGTTGTCATTCGATGCTCTCAGAGGGCTCAAAGGCGTACCGTTGTCACCCGGGACCTAAGACTAACCCAAATCCCCGAATAAAGAGAATCTAAGTTATTTGATGCATTCACGAACGAACCCATTATACAAACACGGACCACACTAGGTATATGTCTATCCTAGGTCGAAATCCACAAATCGTCACTCGCCTAACCTTCAAAGTCCTATGTCTAGGATGCATTCAAGGTAGAATTAAGCCCGATTACATGATTACGGCAAATCAAAGTACTTAAACAATAATCTACTACAATCATTGGCCAAATAATGCGATAAAACAATAAACCCAACAAATCAAACATAACCTAACATGACTCGACAATTGATAACTTATGCTCGTGTTTGCTACTCAAGGATTCAAGGACGTTCGTATGTATCTTTCGAGTTGCATACAAACCTATCGAGTTAAACTAATCCAATTTATGTCTAAGTGGATCAAAATATAATAGATGCATTAAACTCAGACCTTAAACGAATATGAAACGACTTAGGTATATGTCTATCCTAAAATCGAATCACAATCCAATTTCACAATCAAATCCTCAAAATCACTATGTCTAGCAATCAAGAATCAATAAATTTCACCTCAAAGTTGTCAAACCATAGGATGAACAATAAACACGAAATCGGATTAACGAACACATATAAGCATCGTATCAATCATTAACACATAATTAATCAAACAATAACATAAATACATATAAATCCGGAGAATTCAAATCCACAATCTTTGTTCCAAAAAGAAAATACCAACAATTCATCTCCTAATCATAAACAACTAGGAAATAGAAAGATATCACCTAATCGGAATAAAATCGAGAGATGGATTCTCCTCCCCTTAATCACCACCTAATCACTCCCCAAGGGTGGTGATTAACTCACCCCCTTGGTGGAGTCTTCAATACAAGAAAAAAAAGGAAAAGTAAAGAGAGAAAGGTTGAGGGAGGCAAAGAGAGAAAGGGAGGCAAAGAAAGAGGAAAAGATTGAGGAATATTGTGTGAAAGTTGTTCTCTTATCTTGCCCTAATAGCCCCCTTATGAGAAAACCCAAAAATGACCCTTGAAAACGCGGAGAATTTGCTGATATTTTGCACCAGCAAGTCCTCGCGGCCGCGAGGTTGAGGCAGAGAGTTTTCTGCTCTGCCACACTTCCTTCCGAGCAGCATATCTTTTGATTCCGAACTCCGATTGTGGATCCGTAAAGTCCGCAGCATAGCTAACTCACTCATCTATGACATATCCAAAATTCAGCTCAATTGGATCATCCATGAAATATTTATGCATGATTTAGTGAGCAGCTATCTACATTCTTCTACATTTTTACTTCGGTTTCTCCTTCCTTTGAAGCTCTTACCCAAATCTCCCTACAAAACACACAAAACACAATTAAAACACACAAACAACCACCCAAACACAGAAAGAACCAAAAAAGAAAAGAACGCGAAAACAAGCAAAAGCACGCAAAACTCGGATCAAAGCAAGTTGTTTTCGGCTTAAGAAGACACGTAATAATGACGTTTTCACGGCGTTATCAGGTATCACCCGCACCCCAAGCCCATTCTTGTTTCAATTATTCTATCGACAAAATTCCACTTTTGGTCATTTAGTGTGGCCTCATTTTGAAATTTGTCATCTAATGTGACACTCTGCCATTTTACCTACTTTATGTTTACACCATTGTTAGTTTTAGTACTTTTTGTCGGAATTCTTTTATTTCGCTGGAAAATATGAAGTGCCCATCACGTGACACTCTTAAAATTGAGAATTTTCAGATTTTGGATGCAAAATTGACACATGAATGATAGTCATTTTTTGGGGAAAAAACATAAGAATTTCCTCCAAAACTAATTTTTCCTGCATAACCTATCATCTAAAAACGTTTCCTTTTGTTATGTGCACATGTTTGATTATTTCGATTAATTTTTTTTTTCAAATTCACATCCTAAAAATTTCTAATTATTGCAATAAAACCCCCAAAAGAATTTACAAATTTACATTTCATTTAATCCTGATTTTTATTTATTGCAATAAAATCTCAAAATTTTTACAAATTCACATGTCATTTCATCCCAAAATTTTCTGTTAATTGCAATAAACCCCAAAAAAATTCAATTGTTGCACTAAACCTCTAAAATGACGTTTTTATCCTTTAGAAACCATTGAAAAATTGAACCAATGTGTTTTACCTCACAAAATATGATTATGATACGTTAAACACGATTAACATGATTGCTAGTAAGCCGATACCATCACAATGGCACTATACAAATATAACCATCACAGTTGAATATCTCACATCTATTTATTTATTATTAGTGTTTTTGGCTATATTTATATAGTAGCATTGTGATGACATCGACTTATTAGTAATCGTGTTTAAGGTATTGTAATCGTGATTTAGGAGGTAAAATACACTTTGTTCAATTTTTCAATGGTTTCTAAAGTATAAAAGCGTAATTCTAGAGGTTTAGTGCAACAATTGAAATTTATGGGGGTTTTATTGCAATAACTAGAAAATTATAGGATGTGAACTTGCAAAATAAAATTTAATCAAACATTTGCACATAATAAAAATAGATGTTTATAGATGACATGTTAGAAGGAAAATTAGTTTTGGAGGGAATTCTTATGTAATGACCATTAGTCTTGGCCAGGTGCATCTCACATCTCAATTTTGCCTCCAAAATCTGAAAATCCCAATTTTAATTGTCAGGTGATATTTTCCAACGAAATTAAAGAATTTCGACAAAAAAGAACTAAAATTGACAACGATGTGAACATAAAGTATGTAAAATGGCGGAGTGTCACATTATATGACGAATTTCTAAATGAAACCACATTAAAATATCAAAAACGAAATTTCTTCTATCCAATATACCTGCACGGCCGCAACCCCAACCCATTAATTTTTTTACAACCCATTCTTTTTATTAATAGTATCCTTTTTTTTTTTTTTTGGGGGGGGGGGGGGGGGGGGGGGGGTTAGTATAATTGTACAAAGATTAATTGTATTTACTTGAGCCAATCCTCATTTGTTCTTTCTAATAATTATCATAGACATTCCAAGATTCCAAAAGCCCAAATTAATTTAACTTGTCCAATCTAACTCTTAGGGAAGGAAATAGATTTCTCAAGTTATATTTTGGAGGATTGCAAGAGATTTCTTGGGTTGCCTTGAGGAGTAAGAAGAAAATTACTTTTTACTTCAAAAAATATTGGCCTCAAGATGCTAGTTCTTCTAACCTTTATATTTATGTAAATAAATGTAACACCCTTCCAAGTATATATCTTCCAAAATATCAAAATATGCGTCCAAATCATAACGAGGTAAAACTAGATCCATGAAATATAAGTAAGAGTGATAGGAGAGATTAATTTTGACGAGAGCTTATTTAAGACATGGTCCTTATCAAGTTAATCCGTAAAAATCCTTTGAGTTTAATTATAAATATAAATATATGTTATTGTAATCTCGCCCTCCTCGACTTAAATTTCCGACTCCGTCCCTGGCTATTTGAGCTCGTCTCGATAAATTAATTGTTGACAAATGTAAAATCTCAAGACTCGACTCGAATTTATTCGGTAAAAGCTCGTTCGAGCTCAATTCGTTAAATAATTAAACAAATATCAAACACCCCTACGTTAAAGGGAATAACTACAGCATCACTTTCCAATAAAAATTTACAAAGAATTAAGATAAAAAATATTGTAATACGGAATGATGCGGGAATAATTATGGGTCCCTTGCTATTTGTTAAATGGGCTAGGGGATTAACAAAACAGAATTGTTGATTTTGTCAATAAAAGCCTTTATTTAATTCCTATGTCTTATAATCTTGTGCATGTTAGCTTAGATGATATTGTTTTTGTTATCGTTATCCCATTTAAAAATAGAAATTGGGTGTTGTTATGAATCTAATATTAGGTGGGTGCAGGGGCGGATCCAGGATTTTTGGTCAGGGGGGCTAAACTTATTACAAAAAAAAAAAAAAAACTATCAAACAGTTAAACTTAAACTTTATATTATTCACGAAAAAATATATGACGCAATACAAAAATGGGGAGGTGGAGTTTGACAAAAATAATCCCCACGAGATATTTTTAATTACATATGATACCCCGTTATAGTCCCAAAAGAACCCAAAATATCTTCATATTTACTTTAATAATTGACCACGACGGTTTTTCGTCTTTTGAAATCGGTCCATGATAGAATCGTTTGAAATACTAATAAATACGTCTCTTTCTATAAAGACAATTAAACTATCATTTAACCATTGACCTCCCATTAACGTTCGCCGAAACTCAAGGTTGCTTGGTTGACATGGACATTTGAGCAAGTATGCTCTACGAACTCTCTCTCGAATTTTAGAATCATATAAAGTTATATGAGGTCGTAGACCGGGATCACTCGGAAGCTCGGGCAAGTTCGTTTCAATATGAATGTTTGGAAGCTCATGCGGGTCACTTTGAATGTCAACGTTACTTGAAGACTTATCGTGAGGTGTAGGTGTAGCCTTAAAGTATCTCTCCATATTTCTAACACCATAAAATGTACAAAACATAACTATCTCAAGAATAATGACATACTCAAGAAGTAGAAGTTAAATATAATAGACATAATAATGACAAGACTTATTTTTCATTCCATTTGATAAAACAAGAGAGGTTGAATCCCAATAGGCCAATAAATGCTAATAAAAGACTATTAAGAATATATGATTAGTGTTTGACATTTCAATAAAAAAAAACTATTAACCATCTAAGATTAGTGTTTGATATGTAAATGAATACAATTAACTCTATTGCATCTTGATTTAATCATCATATTATTTTAATATATTAGTTATCCTCGTATCTTAATCTAATACTTATGAAAATCTTAACAAGTATATAACTTTAAGCACAAAAATGAAACTTGAATCTAAAAATTGATTTTGGGAAGTGAATATAAACATCAATAATGAATATATAACACTTTTAGTTTATTACATAAGCACAATTGCACAAACATATATCATAAATATATATAGAAAAAAATTGGACTTTTCATTGAGGCTTAGAAATTGGGTAGAGTGAGTTATTATTAGAGTGGGTTGTGTGATATTAATAGGACTAATATTATATTTGGGCTGAAAATTTCATATTGGGCTAATTTATTGAATTTTTTTTTTCAAAAAAAAAAAAAAAATACACCACTACTATATTAAAAAAAAAAAAAAAAATTCAGGGGGGGGCTATAGCCCCCCCTTGTCCCTCTGTCCGTCCGCCCTTGGGTGGGTGTATTTGGAAGTTCTTTAGCCACATGAAGAACCTTTGAACTCAACATATGAAAGGGCATGCACATGATGTATTGACCAACATTAATGAAGTGCTAGTTGTCTTGTAACCTTTGGCTTTTGAGTTGCTTTTCTAGTCCTCTAAATAGGAGTGTTATAAAGTGTTTATACACACAATTGTATACAATCTGAGTATGAATTAAGAAGAGTTATCTCCCTAATATTCATTGTTCTTTACATTCTATTTTCTACACTAAAGTTGTTGTTCCAATTAGCTTAGTTTCACAACAGTTGTAGCCATTCTTATCATATGAAGAAATGTAGTTGATAGTTGTTTTATTATTATTATTATTATTATTATTATTATTATTATTATCACTACTAGAAAACTTAAAATTGCAACTGAATTTTTGCAACCGAATTAAAATTGGTTGGAAATTTGGGCAAAATTGCAAACGAAATAATTTCGGTTAAAATTTGGGTTGGAATTGCAATATCTGCATATTACTTTCAACCGATTTAAATCGATCACAATTTTTGAGTAAAATTGCAACCGAATTTGTTTCGGTTGCAATTCTGGACCAAAATTGCAACCCAAATAAATTTGGTTGCAATAGAATTTTATTCAGTTGCAATTGTTTCTACATGAAGAAAAAAAACGCGATCTCTCTCGGGTTTTACAAAAATAAATCGTAAAATTATCATTCACTTCCTTCACTCTCTCCACCGTGCACCACCAACACCGACGTGAGCTCATTACCAACGAAACACCCCGCGTGCACCACCACCGCAACACCCCGCGTGCACCACCACTGCGTACCCCGGCCGCACCATCACCACTACTGCCGAACACCCCGCGCGGCCGCGCCACCACCCCCACCGTGCAACACCCCGCGGTCGCTCCACCACCCCGCGACCTTCTACACATTTAGAGGTATGTATTAGGAATTAGTTAATTAATTTAGGATTTGATTATTTAGGGCTTAATTGTTTTAGGGTTTAATTAATTTGAATTAATTAATTGATTTAGGGTTTAACTGAAAGGGGTTAATTTCACATAGTTGACACATGATTTATGTCTACATTCTTCACATGTCTACCATGTTCAATTAAACGATTTAGGTATATCATTTATAATAATTACATGAATCCTCTCTTCTCTTTTATAATAGTACTTTCAACTTTTTTTTTTTAAATATCGTTAAAAGTCACTCATATGAATAATTTCTTCAAAGTTATTGTCAAGAAACCTTGTAATTCATTTGGGTTAATTTGTGATAGATTAATAAGAAATTATGTGAGTACTCTTTTATGTATATCTCGATTTAAGTCAACCAATCCATTGACCGAATTATTGCATGCACAATTGCTTCTTAAGAAAATGGTGGTAATTATACAGCTCAAGTGCTTTACGCTATTTTAATCAACATTTTTCGATTTAGTTGAATCTATATGTAATTCACACAAATTTTGCAATTGAACAATCTATTTGTGTTTGTTATGTGAGTTATTTAGGTTTGGTTGTGAATGTGAGTAAAGAACAGAACTAGTCATTTTCAATTTTTAAGAAAACCAGTTTGATTCACCATGTGTAATTATTTTTCGTATGTTGTAGTATAAATTATCTGGTGTTATTACCCAATTACCAATTAATTAATGAATTATTGCATGCATGATTTTAATGGTAATGAAAGAATATTAAAAAATTTACAAATTCAATTCTGCATAGACAAATTACTTATCCTAATGTTCAAAATACTTAGTCATTGATGTAATAGAAGCAATTGTCTTGTAAATTGTCCAATAAATTGGGTTTTGTGGTGCTATTTACTTATCCTATCAAGAAATTATATTTGTTTGATTGTGTTGTAATATCTTATAGTTAGGATTCAAATTCAGTGGATTTACTTGTTCATTGATTGTTAATTGTTGAATTATGTATGTAAGTTGTTTGACTTATTTTATAATGTGAAACTGAAGATAGAGTGTATTGATTATTTTTTGGTACATTTAAGTAGATATTTATATGTAATCAAAGTGTGGATTTTTATAAAAGATTTTTAAATAAAAAAATGAATCTTTATTGATTCAAAAATTTAAAGTATTACAAAAAGAAACTTAAAGAGCAGTGTTTTTCATTTGCAACAAAAAAAGTTCAATTTAATTTTTTAACTTGTCCAATAAGATGTTCGAGGATTTCAAATTGTACATAACCAAGTCTTTCCTTTGCCACTCTTGTAATGCTAAAGTTGCTCCCATAAGAACTTTGAGTGTTCTTTCCCAATTTGAAGTTGCATTCCATATAAGTTATTATTACAAATTGTTGCTTTATACATTATAGATTAACATTAGAATATCCAGTAGTTAATTTACCTTGTAAATTCCTTAAGACTTCACATGCTGCGAAGAAAAGGGAACACCAAAAATAATCTTTTGGTCGTCCTAGCCATACCAATCAGCTTAATAAAGTTTGGATGGTTGAACATAGGTATATATTGGATCTCAGCCTAGTAGTAATCCGATACAATGCATTATGGTAGATTAGTAAAAAAAGAATTAAGTTCAAAAGAACAATAAAGTTTTGAACTCACCTTCCATTGTTCTTCATAAAAGCTTGTGAATAAAGAAACTCTAATTGCTACTTCACGGTTATTGAGATGTTGTTTTGTTCTCCTCTCAATTACACCTCTTTAAACAGTACCAAAATCTCCAGAGCCAACTTTGTTTTTGTCGTTAAAATCATTAGTGTACTTTTTCATTTCTTGGAATGTGAACACAACTAGTTTGATGAGCCTTGCCAAAATAAAATAATTATGATAGGTAAAATTTATAGGTAAAAATCAATACAATCAAATTTAATTTATTTATAATTTATTGAACAATTTTAGAAAATTAAAAATTCTTCTTTATAATAAGAATATTTTTATAATATCCTTTTAATTATTCTTGAGACTTGAGTTGAGTTATGTCAATGATGTATGTTAACTGGAATAGAAAATGAAATGATTAGTTATATGACATAACAAATATATAGGATAATTCTATTTTAGTTGTGTTATTATACCCTATTATGAATTTATTTGTTACTAAATGTTTGGAAGGCTCCATGGTTGATTGATTGGATCTTCTCTTTCTTGCTTTTTCAGGTTTGGTAAGGAATTAAACAAAGAGGCTGCTATTAAGGTCATTGATTTAGAAGAATCGTGAATATATAAACTTGGATTATATCTGTTTGTACTATATTTGATGTGACACTCCCCCCTCCCCAAATACACGCACATATATTTATCAGAAAAAAATTCAAATGAGATTTTTTATTTATAGATTCGATATCTCCTAAGCACTAGAGGATCTGCATCTGTTCAATTCCATTACTTCTTGATAGAATTGGTCATGTTTTTAGCCCAATTATGTGAAACAAGTGTGTTGTTTACTGAGCATGAAAAAAATGACAAATATAGATAGATGCATTAGCCCAATTAGGTTATTGCTTTAGAAAATTAAGGAGTACCATTGTTTTTTGGCACCATAGTATGTCATGGGAAATTTTATCCCAAGTTGGGTTTGCTCGAACCTATATTATTTACAGACAAGCGCAATATACATGTTGTGGGATTCTCAATTAATTTCAGTTTTCATTGTAGAATATGGATATTCGCATTCAACGTAGTTGGATGTATGATAGACTTGATTTGCATCGTATTTTGCATCTTACTACTTCGAATAGGACATTGAAACAAGAGTGCGAGGATTAGGCGAAATGAATTCTATGGAGGTGTAGATGAAACTACATACACTATATATGTTTTTAAACAAGCCGGTCGTCACATTATATATATCTTTAAAGATTATATTTTGTCGTGACTTCCTAATATCCTTTCATAATAAATTATTCGACTGTTGTTTGTGGAATGAGAATGATTTAGGGGTGTAGTTTTGGATTATAGATTATGGATTATGGATTATTATTTGTGGACTGTGTTTATGTTTATGAATTGTATTTGTGGATTGTGTTTATGGAAATAGAAATGTGTTTATGAATTTTGGATTATGTTTATTTGTGGATTACATTGAAATCAATTTCAATTTATTAAGGTTTAAACTGTAAAAAAATAATAAAGAAAAAAGAAAAAAAATTGGAGAGGTTCCAACTGATTCTGGATGGTCGGATTTTCGGTTGAAAATTTTCCAACCGATTATATTCGGTTGGAATGTTTCCAATAGACAAAATCGGTTGGAAATATTGCAACCGATGAATTCCTACCGATTTTGAAATCGGTAGGGAATTCGGTTACAAAAGTTTTCGGTTGCATCCCCAATTCCAACGACACTTTTTACAACTGATATTTTCGGTTGCAAAATTGGGTCTACTTTGGGCCAATTTTAGTTGCAATTTCGGTTGGAATTTCAATTTTTTCTAGCAGGGTATTATTATTGTTATACACTACTAGAAAAAACTAAAATTCCAACCAAATTGCAACTGAAAATGGGTCAAAATTGGTTTGCAACCGAAAATATCGGTTGGAAAAACCCCCGTTGTAATTGGGTTTGCAACTGAAATTCCAACCGAATTTCCAACCGAGTCAAAATCGGTTGGAAATTTTCCAACTGACTTTTTCGATTGCAAAATCAGTTGCAAAATTTCCAATAGAAAATCCAACCACTTAAAATCGATTGGAATTTCTCCAGTTTTTTTCCTTCAATTTTTGCAATTTAAACCCTAAACACAATCCATTTCAATTTCCATAAACATAATCAAAAATCCATAAATACATATCAATTTCCATGAACACAATCCAAAATCAATAAATACATTTCAATTTTCATAAACACAATCCAAAATCCATAAACACATTTCAATTTTCATAAACACAATTCACGATCCAATTCATAAACATAATTCATAATCCAAAAACTACACCACCAAATAATTCACAATCAATAACTACACCACTAAAACTACAGTGGAATAATCCACAATCCATACT
Source organism: Penstemon newberryi var. newberryi (assembly GCA_030819805.1). Taxonomy (NCBI): domain Eukaryota; kingdom Viridiplantae; phylum Streptophyta; class Magnoliopsida; order Lamiales; family Plantaginaceae; genus Penstemon; species Penstemon newberryi. The sequence continues at coordinate 32,862,370 of JAUALY010000003.1, read as the reverse complement.
CCAAAAATACCTAAGTACTTGAAATACAATCCAATCATCATTTTGATGCTCCAATTGATTCTCTTGAGACGATACATGATTTGGATGTAAATAAATTGGATTCGATCAAACCCGACTTGGGATAAAAGTTTCCATTATATACAATGAAAAACAACAGTAATATAGAACACTTATAGCTACTTCATAGTATTTTCTCTTCATTGACCTAATGTGGTAGGTTATATCATTATAGTCACGGAATGCACATCGAAAAATGTGTATGGCCTCTAACAAGAGGCTATATGCACTGGGCAAATATTTATGATCTTCAACCAAGTAGAGTAATAAAGTTATAAAGGCAAATTATTTTCATTTTTACTATTCTATTTGATATAGAACAGTAAATATTTGCATATATTCACAGTACAATAGTCTGGGAATTGGCAAATTATAATTGAATCACTTTCAAGTAACAAAAACGTTAATTCTGCCTATACAAACCTAATTAATTAAACCCTAAATTAATCCCTAATTAATCAAACCCTAAATTAGTTAACTAATTCCTAGCTAATACATACCTCTAAATATATAGAAGGCCGCGGGGTAGTGGTGCGGTCGTGGGGTGTTTCGTGGTGGTGATGGAAATATGACGGCCGCTGGGCAGTTGTGATGGTGCGGGGTACTCGGTGGTGCTGCGCGCGGGGTGTTGCGGTGGTGGTGGGCTCACGCAGGTGTTGATGGTGCACGGTGGAGAGAGTGATAAAGGAAGTGAGAGAACTTTTTTTTTTTTTTTGTAAAACTAAGAGGGAGTGAGTAGCAGATCTGTGCAGAAGGAGTGTGCTCACGTTTTTTTTTCAATTAGAGTAAATTGCAACCGATTTTTTGTTCGGTTAATTGCAACATAATTTTATTCGGTTGCAATTCTAGGCCAAAATTGCAACCAAAACAAATTCGGTTGCAATTTTCCCTCGGGAATTGCAACCGATTTTAAATCAGTTGCAAATAATGTGCATATATTGAAATTTCAACCCACATTCCAACCGAAATAATATCGGTTGCAATTTTATCCAAATTTTCAACCGATTTAATTCGGTTGCAATAAATCATGCATATTAACTGTTTGACTTATAAATACCTCAAGAATGAGAATAATTTGTGATGAATTTTATGGTTTTTAATGTCTCATTTTCCAACACTGATAATCATAACATATGATATCTTCTCACTTTTGCACCCTTGGTCATATTAGAAATGTTTTGTCTATTTATATGTTTTGGAATCTTTTCTTGTAGTAATAATTCTAAATATAACGATATGAACCTACATGGTCCAACCATTGTTATTAAAACCATCAACCAACTAAGAACAATCTTTTGCTCCTCCAAGATTAAGCCTAAACATTGGAGTGGTGTTAATGATGTCTTCCTGCAATGGAGGATTCATTTGAAGCCCTCCCCTGTCCAGATAGTTACTTTAGATAAATGGGTGACACCCTTCAGTTAACTATTTTAAACCCAACACATATGGATGTTTTAGAGGTAATCATGGGGAATGGGTCATAGGCCGTGGGGTTAGAGATGAACTTGGTAAAATGGTGGTTGGTTTCTATCTTTACCTTGGTGTTTGTATAAATAATGAAGCTGAGTTGCATGCTTTACTTTTTGGTATGGAGTTATGTTGAGATGATGGTTACTACTCTCTTTTGGTTGAACTTGATTCTCATGTCGTTATAATTTATCAAAATTTGTTGATGACCAGGCCTCTTGGACTTGGAAGATCTAAAACTTAATAAAAGTGAAAATGCTTCTTGGTAAGATGAATTTGTAAAATCAGTCATGTCACCATATAAGGTAATAAAGTTGTTGATTATTTGGCAAATGTTGGCTGCTATGATAAACTAACAAAAAATTTCAGGTGAAAGAGACTACAACCTCAAATGACAAATTTTGGTGCGATGTTCAGTTTCCCAAAGTAAGATTATACATTAGGGGGTAAAAATCCTAGATTCCACGCTTTATATTTTTTGCACTCTAGGATTTCCGTTCGTTTTGCATTTTGGACAAGACACCCTTGTTGTCCCTAGGTTATAATTATTTCAACATTCTCGATTTATGGACTTCGTTGTGTTTGTGGCCTCTGTATTTCTTGCGTTTGGCCTAGCTTTCTTCCTTGCTTGGTTTTATCATTTTATTTCTCAGCTAAAACACAAAACAATTTCTATGTGTGCCCACGTTGCGCCTACAAACTACACGTTACACGTTACTATTTGACCTTTGATCAATGATGATTTTGATGGTTTCTTGTCCGATACCCGACTTTTATTTGTGCATGTATTTCACCGACTCTCTCACAAGGTATCTACTAACATAGACACTAGAAGCTTGCAGTGTGTGATCTCTCTAAATACATATGCTTCTATAGGACCAAGCTCATTCATATTGATGGTTTGAATCTGTCGTCTCACTTGATTGCTTTTGGTGCCCAACACTTCTCTACTCCTAAATCTTGTGTCTTCACTTCATTCCCGTCATTTTTTGACCTCCTATTTTTTAGGTTTGGTTGCATTACTCTGCCCTCAGGTTTGAAGCTACAACATACATCTTCTTCAGATGGAAATTCTACCATTGATTGGAGCTCTACCATATTTGAAGATCCTTGAGATTCGTAGTTCGTACTCTTATTTTTTTTGGACTATTGTTTTCACGTAACTTCGCATTCTATTTTTTTGCCACTACTTTTGTCATTTTAGCTATTTTTTCCTGGAGGTGCGATTCAAATTTTGCACCTTATTTTGACACTTGGTTCTTAATATTATTTCCCCCTCCCACCATTTTTGCTCTTAGTTTTTTAGTATTAAATAAACCGTAGTTTCCCCCACCGCCTTTTATATATATAAAAAAGTTGAAAAACATTCTATCTTCTTGGCACCAAAGTTGAGTCAAGAAAATGAAGAACAAAATTGAACACTAACTGGGTTGGTCTATTGTGCTCAAAGCCTCACACTACTATTTTTTTTTTCCGATTGTCAACTTCAAAGGAAATTGGAATTCTCTGAAAACAACCTATTTCGACTAGTAAAATGAAGCTAGAAATTATCTCTTGAATCAGAAATCATCACTCATTCGACACAATGGATGATATTTGGCTTTCTATTTTGGGAAGAGCAAAAGACAAAAACACCCCCTATGCTTTGTCTAACTCCCAAAAACCCCCCTGTGTTATTTTAACTCCCAAAAAACCCCCTGTGATCTCAAATAAGTGCCAAATACACCCCCAAAAAAGAGAGTGTGTTTCAAACGCCAAAATTGCAAGTATTTGTTCACATTTTGCTTTTGATGTGACAATTTTACCCCTGACATCGAAAGACAAAAACACCCCCTATGCTTTGTCTAACTCCCAAAAAACCCCCCATGTGTCATTTTATATCCCAAAACCCCCCTGTGTTTAATTTTAAATACCACACTCGACCCAAGTAGTATATACTTAATTTTTCAAAAAGAATAAATAAATTTTAAAAAAAAAACACATAGGGGTAATCTTGTCATTCCACCAAAAGTCAAAAATAAAATTATAAGTATATACTAATTGGGTCGAGTGTGGTATTTAAAACCAAACACAGGGGGATTTTTGGGAGTTAAAATAACACAGGGGGGTTTTTGGGAGTTAGACAAAGCACAGGGGGTGTTTTTGTCTTTTGCTCATTTTGGGAATCTAATAGATATTTTCCAAGAGTTGAACAATTTAACAAAGTGGTCAAGAAATGTGAAACGACACTAATATTTTTCACAAAACTACTGAATGACAAGAAGTATATTTATTTCTTGGTGGACTAGGTGATAGGTTTGATCAAGTATAGGGAGAAGTGCTACACAAAGATCCACTACTTAAATTCCAAGCTTCTTATGCGTTCGTTGTAAAATGGTTTCTCTGTAGTACAGTATGAATATTTGAGTTCTTCAAAGTGATAATGGAGAAGGGTATGTGAATGTCGAACTTCGATCATTCCCTTATATGCTTCATATTGTTCATCATATCAAGTAATATATACACTCCACAAGGTGTAGCCGAATGGAAGAATCGATACTTGTTAAAAATGGCTCATGCTTCTCCTCTTGAGGCAGACTTTCCTTTACTTTAATGGCCGGTGTGAAACAATCACCTCATTTGCATAGATTATTAATCGCCTTTCCTCTGGTACTCTTGAATTTCATATGTCTTTCCAAACCCTTATGTCTCTGACCAGTTGCTCATCAATTCATAACCTTTCTCCACGGGTCTTTGGATGCATCGCCTTAGTACTCATGCATCCTGCCCAACTACATAGTAAACTTGAAGCTCAAGCCATTCATTGTGTATTTTTAGGGTATGCTACTACTTGAGCCAAATAGGTCCAAAACTTATTAATGAATATGGTACAAAACTTAATATATATAGATCCAAGTGGCCTAATATAAAATTGAATATGGTACAAAACTTAATACCCAAACGTGAATCTTATTCGAGGCAGACAACAAAATAAAATATATTTTCAAATAAGGTTTTGTATTTTTTTCCTTATAATTAAATCAGATTTGTATGAAATTCTTATTAATGATATAAGAGACAACCTTTATTTTTTACATCATTCTTATCCAACTAAATACTACTTAAAAGCTCACATAAAAAAACATCGACATAATATAATTGGGGGCTACTAACACCCTACCCGTTACTCTAAAGCACTACTCGTGAATTACTCAAATTACATTTATTCATATTTGCATGAGAAAAAAACTGATTTTTTAACACCCAGTCATTAGTTAATTCTATTTTAAATATGACCAAAATGAACTTATTAGTATATAAATATGACCAAAATGAACTTATTAGTATATAATAATAATAATAATAATAATAATAATAATAATAATAATAATAATAATAATAATAATAATAATAATAACAATAATAATAACAACTAATGGATAATATAGTGTACCAATTAATTTGATGATTTGAGATATGATAATTTTTCTTTAAAATAGATATATCGACCCATTAATATGTACTTATAACTTGAAATTTTATTGAACATTGTAATTTCTATTTTATAAAGTTATCAAAACCATGTCTATTACACATTATTTTAGCATGTAAACTTCGAACAAGTCAATTGTTAACTTACTGTCGATATATAAAATTTATGCCCAATTAAATAATGACACTTATAAAATAATTATTGGTTATCAATTAATTCTCTTATTTTATATTTGGGATTTTACTAAATTAAATACCTTTAGTAAATAGTTAATCATGTGTCAAAATGATGAATTTAATCCAATCAAATCATGTTATTGGCCTTGTAAAGAAGTGGACACTCAAAATGCGTCACATGTCTAGATGAAGTGTTTTGCCCAATCAAATGAAGTTTTTCATTCCAAGGAAGTAAAGACCAATCAAGTCAAGCCACGTCATCAAACTGTTGTGAATAAGACTATTCAAATACTACATAAAGGAGTCTTGTGAATTAATTTGAACTCAACAACACTTATATTCTCATATACACAAGAAGCTTTGAAGCTCCGCCAAGTTTTGCAAACATAAGTCTTCGACTTTCAAATCCGTTACTCCATCCGCAAATCCTAGAGAAGGTCACCACATGATTCAAGAACACGCTCAAAACCCTTGAATCCATATACTCGACGAATCCACAAATCAAGGAGGAAGTCACACATACGATTCAAGAACAAGCCTAGTGCCCTTGAATCCATACATCTACCGAAGAGAAGAATCAAATGATTTTTGTATAGAGATTGTAACCACTTTTAATTCTATCATATATATTGTTATTTTGTTACACTTGTTTTATTTCTATCTAAGCTTTTTGCAGACATGTAAAATTCGTTGTAACACTTACTTTACCACTATTTTTTTCTTTATAATATTAGTACATCAACAAAAATTCAACCAAACAAAACAATTAACAGTTTTCCTTTGATGTTTCCTCTCCATATAGGGTTTGGTTCAAATTGAATGATAATGTAACCTTCTATTTTGATGCTATCACAACGAACATTCTGCAAAATCACAATGCATTCGTCGTATTTGATGCCACAACCACTAGCCACTAGTTTGATTCTTTGAGAGTGATCGTTGGACGAATTCTATTAAAGCCGTGTCTGTCGTTGAATAGGTCACTTTTATATTGTTTTAATAAAAAAATCATTTTTTGTTAATTTTTTTATCCGAAAAGGGGTAATCACTGCATGTCGTTCTCAACTAAGTCCCGAACGAATTCAAGCAGCTCTTCCATCCAAAGAAGACCCTCACCCAAGTCATGGTTAACTTGTCGAACGCATCCGTCACTGACTTGGTTGACCTTTTGATATGATGGAGGGACACAACCCACAACTCGACGAGAAGATTCCCAACAATCTTCCGAAATAAAATCCAACATATGATTCTAATATCTAACTTCTTCACGATGCTTTAGATGACCTCAGAGTCGATCTCTATCATGATGTTACTAAACCTCCTTTTCCCATGCAGATTGTAATTAATCCATCATGGAGGGCCAAAAGCTTCGCCTGATAAATAGATAAAAAACCCACTCATGGGCAAAAAAATTCACTTACCGTCGTCATCTTGAACTACACCCCTAACTGCTGCGGAGTTCGAGCAAGCTAGCCAACTCCCATCCATGTTCAACTTAACCCAGTCCTTGTCTGGACAAGACCAAACCTGAGACAGAAAAGTCTCTTCGCCTGTCTAGAGAGTTCGAGCTCCGACAATCAAGACAATAATGTTTTACCCTGAATATAATATCTTGAGATGCCTCATATCTTCCCTCAAACACACGAAAGTTACGTTCCTTCCAGATATTTCAAATAGCCGCAAAAAACACTCAAACACTACCGAGCTCTAGGTAACACAATATTATCCAGGTTAACCCGAACGACTTTTCTCACCCATCCTCCCTATCAATAGAAGCAAGGGCCGAAGTGTCCTCTTGAGAAATCAACTTGTTTCAAATCATCTTAGCAAATGTACATTCAAAAAGTAGATGGAACAAATCCTCCCTTGCGGAGCAACATCTAGGGCAGAGATCAGACTCTGCAAATGAAAATCAAGACGAAGGGCATTCGTTGACAGGCTCCCGTGTTCAATCAGTCACACAAAAAGCTTCAAACGATGTGGAACACATCAACTTCCAAAGCATCATGAATGACCTTTCTACACTCGAGTTTTGAGTGTCTAGGTCTCTATAAGAAGGTTCACAAGAGAAGAGACACACCACCCTCGGGTATCCAGTCGATATCTCTCAAAAGATATGAGTACCGATATAATACTGGCCCCGATGCTATCCGAAATAATTTGACTAATTTATTAATTTTGTCAACTTTTCAACAATTAAACCAAAAGGAAAAAAGAGTCGAGCATGAGTTAGAGGCCGGTACACTGTAGCGAAAGGGCGCGCGCTTATCCTACGCCACCCACCCGTTCACGTTAGCACGCACCAATGAACAACTTCACCTGTCTCCACCCTCCCTCTCATCTTCTCCTTACCCTGTTTTTCTCTCTCTCTAGGGTTAGGGTTCATTCCGCATCTTCTGCACCGCCCCTTACTCACACAAAAACCTCTCTTTATGCTATGACAATACTGTAATTTTATTCTGCGATGCCGCAGTAGAATTCTGGTTTGATCAGTATCAAAGCTCATGGACCCCAAGAGGAAGTACACTTATTCGAAACTCTTCAATCTCGAGGTACGCTTTACATTCTCAAATTTTTTCTCGTTTACTAGATGCGTGTAAGTTTCGTTTGAGGCAATTAATTTCACGATGAACGGAATTTATTAATTTTGGATTTTGATAGCCTTTGATGAACTTTCAACTGCCGAAACAAGATGATGATTTTGATTATTATGAAAATAGTAGTCAGGATGAGAGCAGAGGTAGTCAAGGTTAGCACTTTCTTCATTCGTTTTTTCACTTTTATGTTGAATTTTGGATTCTGTTGTCTTGTTTTCTCATTCTTTGCATGTGACGATAGGTTTTCATGGCTTTTAGTAATTTTGAGTGTTGGATTTGTTTAATATATTTAGGTATAGCGATGGGGGAGCGTCACAACGGAATAACGTCGGAGAGGGGAGCGAAGAAGAAGAGGCGGAGTGCTTATAGTAGTGAAGAGGAAGAAGCTAGTAATTATAGTCCTCATATTTCAGAGGAGCGGTATAGAGCAATGCTCGGAGATCATATAAAAAAGTACAAGAGGAGGTCGAATAATTCACATCAAGGTCCTACAGTGACTAGAACCGTGACACCAGTAAATAAAAGTAATGTAGGTCTGAAAGATCAGAGACCAGCAAATGATAGAGGAGGAATGCACAGGCTTGAATCACCTTCAGACTTTCTAGGTAGCGGTAGTTCCCAAAAATTAGGAAATAATTATCCAGAATCAGGTTTTGGGCTGCAGTATGGTGCTAACAGGTGTGCTTCTTTATTCTAATTTTCACCATGTAGAGGATTTACTTATCTTATTGATATTTATGTTAATTTATTTCATGACTAAAAACAATATTTGAAGGTCTTAACTTCATCGTACTTGCCACTTTACGAGTTTCCAATTAATGATACCACATAGTATTTTTGAACTTTGTTCATATTTCATTCATCTTTGCCTGATAATTACAAGCTCAGTTGGCAATGTTGTGAGAAACTACTCAGTTGGCAATGTTGTGAGAAACTAACACTTGTTTAAGTCATTAGTATACCTCTGCACATATGTTCAAGGTTGTTGCGTATGATTCGGCAACGAGATTGAATAATTATTGGTAGGAAATCTTAAAACCTTGATTATTCTGGACAACCACTTTCTCTTTGACTAAGATTATTGTAGTGGCACTGGCATTATTCTACTACTGAAATTGCAAGCAATGATTTGTAGGCCACAATTGTGTTAATTACTATAAGATGTAGGACACTACTATTAGAATTAGCGACGTCCATCCATTACAACAGTAAGGTAAATGGTATCTTTCAAGTACTATACAAAGGAGTTGTAAGATAAGCGTCAAACTTTTTATAAGAATCCAAAAATGAAAAACAAAGCATTGCTCTTCCTCCCAACCCCCTTCTTCTATTTTGGACAACAAAGAATATGAAGAAGGTGAAAAATTTCTTCATCATGAGGACATATGGACTATAATTGGTGTCTTTAATTTTCTTTTCCCGTTATGATCATTTAGTAAAGAGTTGATTTGATTATTTTGATATGCATGTTATATATTGAACTCTGATTTGGCTATTATATTCATATACTGGTGATTTATCAAAATCTACAGACCAAATCTTGAACCTGCCTTCTTAGATATTGGGGATGGCATCACTTATAGGATACCACTGCCATATGAAAAGTTGTTATCGTCCTTGAATTTACCTAGTATGTCGGACATCCGAGTGGAGGAATTTTACCTAAAGGGCACTCTTGACTTGGGGTCATTGGCTGCAATGATGGATTCTGATAATAGGTTTCAGCAGAGAAGCAGAGCAGGGATGGGTGACTCCAAGCCCCAGTATGAATCTCTTCAGGCAAAGCTGAAAGCAATGTCGGGCAATAATTCAACTGAGAATTTTTGCCTAAAAATAAGTGAAGCTGCATTGCAATCCAATGGCATTCCAGAGGGAGCAGCTGGAGGGATTAGGAGGTCTATTTTGTCGGAAGGTGGTATTTTGCAGGGCTATTATGTCAAAGTTTTGGAGAAAGGGGATACATATGAGGTCAGCATTATTTATTTCTCTACCATTTTGCATACATGGATCTGTTAATCATATGGTGTGAATGTATGGTGGTACAGATTATTGAGCGAAGTTTGCCTAAAAAGCCAAAGATGAAGAAAGACCCTTCTGTCATTGAGAGGGAAGAGTTGGAAAAAATTGGTAAATTTTGGGTAAATATGGCAAGGAAAGACATTCCAAAACATCATAGGATTTTCACTAACTTAAACAGAAAGCACTTAACTGATGCAAAGAGGTTCTCAGAGACCTGTCAAAAAGAGGTATGTGTTACTGGAGATATTCTATTCCATGTGTTGTTTTCCTGTTATCTTTAGTGATTCACCATGACAAATGCTTCAATTTTGATTATTTTTCAGGTGAAAATGAAGGTCAGCAGATCCCTTAAATTAATGAGGAATGCTGCGCTCCGGACAAGGAAACTGGCCAGGGACATGCTAGTATTTTGGAAGAGAGTTGACAAGGAGATGGTACGTTTTTTAGTAATCATGTTTATTGGTTTAAACTTGAAGAAACCTAAAATTGTGAACTTGCTGATGATCAACTGCACAGGAAGACTTTAAAGGACTTTAATTTTACCAAAATTAGTTTTCCTTGTTCCCGATAACTGTGAGGAGACTTTCTCTGCGGGATGGAATTTTATTCTCATAGTTCCTTTTTTTGTGAGACAGTTTATGTTTGTAATGGTTCTTACATGTGATTTTCCTCTCAAAGGCTGAAGTGAGGAAAAAAGAGGAAAAAGAAGCTGCAGAAGCTCTGAAGCGAGAACAGGAACTTCGTGAAGCAAAGAGACAACAGCAAAGGCTCAACTTTTTGCTGTCTCAAACAGAACTTTACAGTCATTTCATGCAGAATAAGACTTCACAAACCTCTGAAGCATTAACAGCTGGTGAGGAAAAATCTAGTGATGAAGAAATGCTCTTGAATTCTTCTGAAGCTCAGCTCGAGGAGGAAGAAGATCCTGAAGATGCTGAACTGAGAAAGGAAGCTTTGAAAGCAGCCCAGGATGCAGTTTCTAAACAGAAAAAAATGTTGAGTGCATTTGATAGTGAATGCTTGAAGCTACGGCTGGCTGCAGATATTGAGGCCCCTCTTCAGGATGCCTCAGTTACTGAGTCAAGCAACATTGATTTACTGCATCCGTGAGTCTGTTTCCCCTCTGAACATTGAACCACAGTTTTAACTTATATAAAATGTTATACGTGGCGCAATCTACCCATGATCGATCACATTCTCTTAACACTATTTCATGCTCTCAGATCAACCATGCCTGTGGCATCAACTGTGCAGACACCAGAGATGTTTAAGGGTTCCCTTAAAGAATATCAGCTTAAAGGCCTTCAGTGGCTTGTAAATTGTTATGAGCAGGTGATAAAGTGATAAATATTACAGGTTTCTGACCCTTTTTAGAAGTATACTCAGGCTCTAACAACATTTTTTCTTTTAGGGTTTAAATGGTATTCTTGCTGACGAGATGGGTTTGGGGAAGACGATTCAAGCAATGGCATTCTTGGCTCATTTAGCTGAGGTAACTAAATAAAATTTTCATTTTTAGCTGTTAACCCTTTCCAACTTCAATTTTTCGTGCTCTACAGGAGAAAAATATATGGGGGCCGTTCCTAGTTGTTGCTCCTGCTTCTGTATTGAATAACTGGGCTGATGAAATCAGTCGTTTCTGCCCTGACTTGAAGACTCTTCCTTATTGGGGTGGTCTTCAGGAGCGTACGGTGCTTAGGAAGAACATCAACCCAAAACGTCTATATCGAAGGTGATTTACCATTTCAAAGGTCCTTGCACTTTATCTAGCTGCTTCTGAGTGTTTCTATGATAAATCAACTAAAACTCTCATTATACTGCATTGTACATCTATAATGAGTTTTAATTCTACTGCAAAGTGTAACATGTATAGGTTATTCCTTGCATGTGATTGAAATTGGCATTTACTCGGGCAAGAAATATATGTCACTAGCTTACTGTTTCGAGATAATGATACTAGCCACTTAAAACATTTAATGTGCCCAAAGAAGAATTCCATTTGATTTCACATGAATATAGCTTACTTTACGTTTTATATGCAATGAAACTACCGAATAGTTGAGAATATAAAGTTACCAATGTAAGACATATTCTTGTTATTATGGCCAGCCATAGGAGCGAGATTCTGCTTCTTGCATAGATCCAAAACAAGTTTGGCCATGTTTATAGAAAGTAATTCGGCTCTATACACTGGAAGATTATGATTAATCAAGAAACCGTGGCAAACACAGAGGCCAAGTATGATTTGGATGTGCAGCACCTTCTATACTTGGTAGCTTTCCTCTACGTGAAACTAAGCTATATTTTCAACACTTCTGTAGTTCTGTACTAGGATATTTGGGCACGCATAGCTGTATGTTGGTGCCTGGTAATGTCATGGCGATGGATCTGGCAGTTTGAGAAACCTAATCTTTGTTTGTTAAAATTTGGGGCAATTGACTAAAAGCAAAACTAGAAACTATGGTATGTTAGATTGAAGATTAGAGCACTATTAGCGCCAAAGAGCTATAAAGAGGAATATGGATGTGCAATGTAGATGTCCTCAGTTCATATTGAACTGATTGCAAAACGGTGAATGTTTATACTTGTAGCTTTCTACTGACAACGCGGAAAGATTCAGTGTTTCTTCCCACTAAATGAAAACATGTAAAGTTGTATGGATTCGGTTGACCATTTTATTTGAATGCATCCAGGAGTTCCTCATCTGCACAATTACCTACCTTGTACTGTATACCTCTTGTGCTCTGCTCCCCTCTATGAGGGAACTGTTTACTGTGAAATTGTTATAATGTGTGGTTCATGAATACCAGGTCCACTCTTTTTGATTTTGCTGATGAAGTCTTATATTAAATGTTAGGGATGCTGGATTTCACATTCTGATTACCAGTTACCAGCTGCTTGTTTCTGATGAGAAGTACTTTCGCCGTGTTAAGTGGCAATACATGGTGTTGGATGAAGCCCAAGCAATCAAGAGTTCAAACAGGTTTGACCACTCATAATGTATTCCTTTCTCATGTAAAAACTTCCAATAAAATCAATAATTTGGTCTAGGTTAACCCTATTTGCCAGTGAATATTAACTTATTTTCACTGGCATTAGCATTTGCTGCAGACTGGTTTACTAGGTGCAAACTGCAAAACATCGAAAGCATATTGATGATTATAAAAAATGTTGTTAACTGATAGCATAATTTGCAACTCGTAGCTTGGTAAATCTCTGGCATGCTGAAAAACGGGGCAAATGATCACAATGTATTGAAGGCATTTTTGTTTTTTTACGAAGTTGAGAGTGCTATCTTGAAAGAAAAAAACACGTGTGATTTGAAGCCACCATGAGAAAGTCAAATATGAAGTGCATATTGGCTTGTAATTGCAATCTTAGCCTGCATATTCAAATTGTAGCCCCTTAAGAAGTTGTATCTTTTTCATACAATTCATTCATTACGATTATTAGCTTCCCAGCATCTGAGATAGGTTGGTGTTTTCATAGTGGTCAATAACTATCATGAATGGTACATGTTGGTCATGTCACTGCTAGTAGTTCATGTTTCTTCTGTCTGCTAGACTGCTTCATGAATGAATATATATGTCTAATGCATTAATTTTCAAAACTTTGAACACGAATAACAACCTTCAATATGACAGTATAAGATGGAAGACTCTGCTCAGTTTCAATTGTCGGAACCGCTTGCTTCTGACTGGTACTCCAATTCAAAATAACATGGCTGAACTATGGGCTCTCCTACATTTTATTATGCCGACATTGTTTGATAGCCATGAACAGTTCAATGAGTGGTTTTCAAAAGGGTATGTTTCTCCTATAAGGCCTTAATATCTCCAAACTTTTATTATTGTTTTCTCATTATTCTCTCTCTTTACAACCAGAATAGAGAGTCACGCAGAACACGGTGGAACGTTAAATGAGCACCAGCTTAACCGATTGGTGAGCACTGGGGTTACTTTACTTTCCGTTGTCATTGAGAATGATGCATAACTTAATTCTTTGACTGGTATCACAATTTGTTGCAATTTTTAGGTGCCCATCTTCTGTATGCATATTAGCAAAATAGAAATGAGGTTCTTAGGGCATGCATGTAAAACTTGCTGCAGTTATTATATTTGATTAAAACATTGGCAATTATATGCACAAATGTTCCAAGAAACAGAAATAGATTCTAAAGCTTCTCTGCAATAGGTTGTATAAGTAAAGTGAGATTGAAGGTTGCATGAGTCGTGAGATGGCAACTCTTTATTGTTTATTCTTTATGAGCGAGCATTGTGTGACAAACCCATTGTATTAGAAACAAGGTTTATTCTTTATGAGCGAGCATTGTGTGACAAACCCATTGTATTAGAAACAAGGATATGGTACTTCATTCTTTATTTCTGACTTTAAATGATTGAAGTAGAACTTTGTGTTGCCATTAGCTTCTTCCTTTCACATCAATGCTCTCTTTATTTCTATAATTAAGCTGTGGGTTATATGGTTTGAGAATTGACCATCCTTGTGTTGGTTGTTAATTGTTAGCTTGTTCTTAAATTATGACAGTTTTCGATCTGTTGTATTATACTCAGTTTTGCTGTATTGGACTTACGGTTTTTTTTTCCTTCTTCCTCCCCCCTAAATTTTTTTAAAACAGCATGCTATTCTGAAACCTTTCATGCTACGGCGGGTTAAGAAGGATGTCGTCTCTGAGCTTACTGGGAAAACTGAGGTTACAGTCCACTGTAAATTAAGTTCTCGCCAGCAAGCTTTTTATCAAGCTATAAAGAACAAGATATCCCTTGCTGAATTGTTTGATGGAAACCGTGGACATCTTAATGAAAAGAAACTTCTGAATCTGATGAACATTGTCATTCAACTGAGAAAGGTAGTTTTTGGATTAGGTTGGTGGTCTTATTGTATGCTTTGCCAATGTAGGGATACTTCATTGATGAATTGGCACAGTTTCTTTTTAACATTAATATTAAATGGGCAGACTTACATGATGCACTTAAGAAAAGGGAAATTTTCTTTTATAAAAAAGAAGCATTACTTGTGCACTTTCCGAAAGGGAAATAAGCACATTCTACCATGCTTGGATGGTTCATATTCTTGAAGTTTTTTTACCTTGATCTTTGCTCAAAATTAATGTTATAATAATTTGCTTTATTCCGCACTCCAGGTGTGCAATCATCCAGAATTATTTGAGAGAAATGAGGGAAGTTCATATTTCCATTTTGGAGAAGTTTCCAATTCGCTCCTCCCTCCTCCCTTTGGAGAATTGGAAGACGTTTGCTATTCTGGTGGTAGAAATCCCATTGTATATGAGGTAATTTAAGCATTATGTAGACTACTATTTTTCCACGTGTTGGCTTACTGAAGTGTTCAGCATATTCTCAGTTTGCCCGGTACAACACTTTGATTTCTTACCCCTAAATCATTTGGACTTTTTTTAATTATCAGGCTATCTAGGTAAACTTTTTTTTTATAGGTTTGTATCCCATTAACAAATATTTTGAACCCACTGAAGCACAAACATGGTACAATTGTTTCTTTTCTGATGAAATTTCATTCACACTTTTTAAAAACTTACACATGGTCTAATGATACGAGAAATGTTTGAGCATATCTATGAATAAACACCTTGATTTAATTGGGCAATTTTTTTTTTAATTGGGTATTATTCAAGTAGTTGTGTTTATAACACATAAATCACTTCAATTTTGATCTTTTTTTTTCCAAATTGTTTTTTCTACTAGATACCAAAACTGGTCTACCAAGAAGTTGCTGACGGTTCCTGGATTCATTATTCAGAAGCTGGCAAAGGATTAAGCAGAGCATCATTTGAGAAATTATTTAACATTTTTTCTCCAGAAAATATCTATCATTCTGCTCTACAACAAGAATACATTTCGGATAGTACTTCCAGACAATGTGGAATATTTGGATTTTCCCGGTTGATTGATTTATCACCAGCAGAAGTGTCATTCCTGGCAGCTGGTTCTTCTATGGAGAGATTATTGTTCTCGGTTATGAGATCAGATCGGCAATTTCTGGATGAAACGTTGGATCTTTTGACGAAGAATGACCATGATGATGATCCTCACTGTGCTCATATTGGCAAGGAAAAAGTAAGGGCAGTTACGCGCATGTTGCTACTGCCAAGTAAGTCAGAGACACATTTGCTTAGGAGAAGGCTTGCAACAGGTCCTGGGGATGCTCCATTTGAGGCTCTTATCATGCCTTATCAGGATAGACTTCTATCTGATATCAAGCTATTGCATTCAGTGTACTCTTTCATCCCAAGAACTAGAGCACCCCCTGTAAGTTCTAATCTTTACTAATTCATAGTATTATATTATCCTGACTAGTGGTGAATTGTATGCAAACTGAAGTCTTCTTGTAATGGTGATTTGGATCAGATAAATGCACATTGTTCGGATAGAAGCTTTGCATACAAGATGACTGAAGAGTGGCATCATCCCTGGCTTAAGAGGTTGTTGACCGGATTTGCACGAACATCTGACTGTAATGGCCCAAGGAAACCAGGTTCCCCTCACCAATTAATACAAGAGATTGACGCAGAGTTGCCAATTTCACAACCTGCGCTTCAGCTAACATATAAGATCTTTGGGTCTTGTCCACCCATGCAACCGTTTGACCCTGCAAAGATGCTCACGGTCAGCTCTTTCTCTCTGCACCCTTGTACTTGTTGACTTCATGAATTGTGTACCTTATAGATGATATTTTTTCATGTTTCTCCAGGACTCTGGGAAGCTTCAAACACTTGATATCCTGCTGAAACGTCTGCGCGCGGGAAATCATCGTGTTCTTCTTTTTGCACAAATGACCAAAATGTTGAATATCATTGAGGTATATTTAATTTATTTTGCTAATCATGATTTGCCATCTATTAATAATGAGAAACATAGGGTTTTGTGGCTTAATTGTCTCCTCGCAATAATACATCATTGGGACACGACGAATCATGGCCTTCTTTGTTTTTCCTTGAAATCGAATACCCCCACCCTGCAACACAACAATAGCTCAAAAATGTACTCAGTAGATTGAAAAAATCAGCCCTTTGTAATTGATCGTTAGTGGAGTTGCTAGAGTTAGAGTGAGGCGTTGAATGTTTGACCAGGCTAATTTTATTAGGCTTAATGGTCCGGATGCCCTTCATCTCAGATTTGGTATCGTATTTTGAAGAAGGGACTGGTTTTGTGCAACTTAGAGTATTTCTTTTTCACAAGATTGAGTTTAGAGTTTAAGAGAAGTTTCTCCATTGTATATTTTCCTGAGACGAGAGATGTGTGGAATCCTCTTACTATGTTGGGTGATGACATTGTGTCTTGCTTTGTAGGACTATATGAATTACAGGAAGTACCGCTATTTGAGGCTTGATGGATCGTCGACGATAATGGATCGTCGAGACATGGTGAAAGATTTTCAGCATAGGTATGTGCTTAGTTGAGTTGTCCTGGTCATTTTTCTTCTATATAATTAATGAACTTTTTGCCATATGTTCCATTAAGCTATGTTCCTCTAATGTAGGAATGATATATTTGTGTTCTTGCTGAGCACAAGAGCTGGAGGGCTTGGAATCAACTTGACAGCTGCTGACACAGTAATATTTTATGAAAGTGATTGGAATCCAACTTTGGATTTACAGGCAATGGATAGAGCTCATCGGCTGGGTCAAACTAAGAATGTCAGTTTATCTCTATCTGACTAATCATCTCTTAAAACTTGTGCAAGTGAATGGTTTAAATTTGACCCGTATGTTCTTTTGTCAGGAAATTGAAAATCTAAATATTTTATTTAGTATAGGACTGAAATATTGCTTTCTTTGGGTAATTTTCTATATTATGACGAGTTACTCATGCTTATGTTTTTCCTTAGTAGTACAAGCCCATAATTTGATCATATTGTATTTTACATTCATTATCGTGGAAACATATAGACTTGCTATGTGGAAGTGGCTTTTTACCTAGATTACTACTTCAGCCATCATTTCTCTGTCTTTTCGTTGCAACAGAACCCAGATAAATTTTTTTTTTTTTTGGTAAGGAGTCCTGAGAAAATGTTAGTAGTCACGTATCTGGTAATCTTTTTCTTTTTTGGGTCAATTATTAATAGATTTGACTAGTGTATTTTTCTTTCTCAAGTATCACTTGTTATTTTGAAATTTCATTTGATCGATCTTTCATCTGAAGAAAAAATGTGTTGCTTAATCCACTTTAGTAAAAATTGATAAATGTTACCTCCATCTTGCTTTTGAGGTGTTTTAAGTATCCTCTTCTTTCATAATCTCGGTATTAAAATATATCTTTTCATGGCATAGGTAACTGTGTACCGTTTAATATGTAAAGAGACGGTTGAGGAAAAAATTCTGCAGAGAGCCAGTCAGAAAAGTACTGTGCAGCAGCTTGTCATGACTGGGGGCCATGTCCAGGGTGACCTTTTGGCTCCTGAAGATGTTGTATCATTATTGATTGATGATGCTCAACTGGAGCAGAAACTAAAACAAGTTTCACAACAGGTGGGAAGTGATTTGGGTTTTCCTTCTATCTTTGAAACAGCTTATTCCTGCTTGATATAATATGAGTATTAAATAGTTTGGATCCAAAGCACCCTCAAAGATATTGAACTTATTATTGTGTATTTACTCCTAACCAGGCTAAAGATAGAAAAAAGAGGGGGGGTGGGACAAAGGGTATACGGATTGATGCAGACGGAGGTGCATCTTTCGAGGAACTTACAAACTCTGAGGCACAGGATACCGAACCCGAACTTCCTGAACCCGGCAGCAAAGCCAAGTCCAGTAACAAAAAGGTATTAACCCTTCTTTGTTATGAATTTTCTGATGTGATTAGATTCGATTTTGCTTATTAATTTTTTAAAACAATTTTTCAACCACAACATTAGAAACTCTTATATTTTCACATTTTTAATTCTAAAAAACATCCATCAGCCCACATGCTTCCAAAAATTTCACATTTAATACACATTCAAGTACATTTTCACAATCCACAAAATCTCATCGGGCCCACATGTTTCTCCAGAATTAGTCGTGCAATTCTTCTTTTTCATCCAGATCATGTCAATGTATTTCTCACTCCAGAACGCATGAGCCAAAAAATCCATCCAGGCCTAAATAATTCAGTCTGACTAGATTCCTTTTTGACAGTTCGTATCAACCTGAAGGATATAATTATTGTCTTCTGGAAATGGATAACATTTATGAAATTAATATTTCATGATAATGGATTGTTTGATGATTTCGTAGACTTTTTCAAATGGCTTTTGTCATGATATATTTACTATATAGTGTCTGAAATGCTTACTTATGGTAATGATTGATTATCATAATCGACCGTTAGAATCGTACACAGATGTAGTTTTGTAATGCCCAAGTTGTATGTGCAGAGGAAAGCTGCGACAGACAAGCAAACTCAGTCGAAACCAAGGCCTCAAAAGAGTTCTAAACATGTTGATACACCATCTACTAACCCCCCACCAGCAATGGACTATGAGCTAAATGATCCTGCACAGAACACCGAAACATTACAGCAAAGACCCAAGAGGTTGAAAAGACCAACAAAGAGCGTAAATGAGAACATTGAGCCTGCATTTACTGCTAGCTCTAGTATACTTCAACAACCGAACTCAGAATTCTAGTAACTTAAGTCACGAGCTGTAGCAATTTGTGAACTAAATGGAAGCTCCAAAGTTCATCGGATTTGGTGCAAGTATTGTCATCGCTCGGGTGCAAATTCATCACATCTTGCTGAGTAAGAGTATAATGACAATATATAGCAGAATTGTATAGTAGTGTTGTACAGATCAATTTATTAGGATTTTGCTGCCAGATTTTCTGGTCACTTAATCAGAAGTGTAGTTTCTATGTATATCAGGATAACAGTTCCATGGTAGGAACCCTTTATTTTAGGGGTTAAATCGTTACGACAGATGTATTAAAAAGATCAAGAATCAAGAAGCCAAAAATAGGAAATGAAAAGACAAAGAAACTATTAACCAAAAATAAATAATAATCAAGAACCCAGAAATCCATGCATTAGGACACATGTACGTACAACCAAAAAAACTAGTACTCCATCTGATTGCTGTTTTGACAAATTTTTTGTTTCATATTATTTGTTGCTTTAGAAGTTCAATGTAAAATTAATTTAATTTTTGTAGATTTATTTTTTCATCGTGATTGTTCCACCTCCTAATTAAGAAATGAGAGAGAAAAACAATTATTATTCCAGTGAGGGTATTTTTGGATTTTTACCTTTAAATAATGGCTATTTAATAGAATTCTTAATCATTGTGTCACACAATCCAAAGTGACAAATAATATGAAACGAAGGATCTAATTGTCAGTATGCATTCAATGAAATATGAATCTGTAGGGGGTATGTATGCAAGAGGCGTGCGTCATTTATATTGATTTCTTTAATACATAAAAAAGTACCATATCTTTATTTTGAAAACTAAATGAAAATTTTGTAGAATAAACCTTAGAAATTAACACAAGTCTGCTGGTGCTGGTTAATATGTAATTTTATTGTAATTCAACATATTTCTAATTTAGTCATATGGATTTAATGATATTAATATAATGAATTAAAAAAGAAAAATGAAAAGATATAATATAAATTCAATAAAATAATGTTGACTAGGGGCTACAGCCCCCACTTGTCCCAATGTTCCGATCCTGTAGATTGCACCCTCTTTCTTACCAATCCATTACTCCGTTAGAATATCTCCCGCAATTACTTTTTTAGCTTATCCAATAGCTAAAAGCACAAATATTTATAACCAAATCAATTTTTTGTCGTCCAACAATGTCTTGTATTTATACAAGACTATGTATAATACAAATTTGGACTTGCATATATGGATGTCCATGTATATTTATACAGGACATCTATGTCAACAAATTTATGTCTCAACTATAGTTTATTAAATCGGTTTGAGTTAAATTTTTATTTGAATTAAATAGTTTAGCCATTTTTTTCATTTTTTACTAATTATTATATTTAAATAAAAAAATTAAAACGTGTATTTATTATTTATATTTTATGTGTAAAATGTAATACAACATTATTTATAATGTCATTTATAATTTAATATTGGAAGAAGTTATAATAATTCTGAAAATTTTAGATGATGAGTGATGTATTAAGGCAAAATTGCAGAAAGCGTCCCAAACTAATTAATTATTTTGGGTTTTCGTCCCAAACTATATCACCTCATCGAATTTCGTCCCGTAATTTGATATTTGTTTGGAATATCGTCCCAAACTAATTACTAATTTTAATTTTTCGTCCCAAACTATATCAACTCGCCGAATCTCGTCTAATAATTTATCATTTTGCATGAATTTAGTCCCAATATTAGATTTCTAATTTAATGAAAATGACAGTTCAATCTGGTAATTAGTTTGTGACGAATTCTGTAATATTGTATAATTGTCCATGCTAACCTTTGCCACGTCATGACACATAAGCAACCATGTGACAATTTAACGGACACATGCGCAATTTCCGTTTCATAATTAATGGTGGGACGATATTCCAAAAAAATATGAAATTACGGGATGAAATTCAATGAGGTGATATAGTTTGGGACGAAAACTCAAAATCACTGATTAGTTTGGAACGTCTTCTGCAATTTTTCCTAAAATCTATGATAGGAGGAAGTTTAATTAATTAGTTAGTTCTAAATATAAATATAATCTATGCTTACGAAGTTAATATATTAGTTATATTATATGTTTCAAGTAGGATCCTGATTCAATCTCTCCACCAGTTTCTTTTAAATGTTTATTTGTTTGATTTCATGGAATCCTTTATCTCAATTTCATTTCTTATATTTAAAGAGTAGATTTGCTTGCACATGTTTTGATTCAAAAATTATTATGTACAATATTTTCTTTTATCTTCAAACGGATCGATTTAATCAATCAAATAGATAATCCATATTTTCTTTTGTGGAAATTTGTTCCTGATCAATCAAACCAAACCGACTTTATCTCCAAATTCCATCCAATGTTTCCATATGTCAAATTTTTTCTTGTCAAAATCAATTTTGAACGCTAAAAACGATTCATCCGGTACTTTTTTTTTTTTTTTTTTTTTTCCTATACTTTCAGATAATATCTTGCTACTAAATTGTTAATTAACAAAAGGTGTATTTTGTTAGGAAAAATTATAGAATACCAACAAATAATTGGTTTAGTGGTGGAGAATAGTCACTATAAAGTAGCGAACCCAAGTTTGAATTCATGTTGGGAGAATGCTCACTTAATGTGTCCGACGCGCCTAGAAAAATATTAAACCCTTGGAAACCCGAAAAAACCAAAATATAGAATAGAGGCCAGAAGCTAGAGCTGTAATTGAACGAGGATTTTTTTTTTTTTAGATAATTAATTGAACAAGGAAATTGAACCGGTGAGTTTATTAGAATATTTAATTTATTTGTTTAAAGATTCCTTTTTGGACTTTTGGCTGAATGAGCCGAAAATCCCCAACTTATCCTTGAAGTGTTAGATATTTTCAAAATTAAATTTGTTTAAAATTAAATCTGGACCATTTGTAAATAACTATCAATCTAATGGTCATTATTTAATTTAATAATCTAAACAATGTGACTTTTAACTAAAGCATTTTCAAATCACATGCCTTTGGTTTACTCCGAAAGGATACGACTCATTGGAAATTAGTTAGTTTTCTTATTTAATATGCAAAGAGCATTGAATAAAAGGATATAGGAAAATCAATTCCTCCATTTACTTTTATGGATACATCGGCTGAAAGTAAAACAGAACACCCAATTTTCTTATTTGCTATACTTCCTTTTATTTATATTTTCAGTCGATAATTCCATTAATAAATTTGGGTTCTTTGTAATTGAGTATTTGGGTTTGTTTTCGAAAGTGTAATTCGCAGACAAACAAACAGTTTATAAATTGGCTCCATTGTATCCTGGGACAAATTTGTTGTAGAATCCGTTTACACATTGGTTGGGGCGAATATTGTCTTGAGGAGAGCGTAGAATCTGCGCGACTTGGAGGAATCGACTTTTCGATATTGTTGAAATTTATTGTTCTGTTTCAGTGGTTTATACAACAAATTGCAACAAATGTTTTTATCATTTTCAGCCCACTATTTGGTATTCTAGTATTTATAATTGTATTTTAAAAAATTTAAGGAAAAAAAATGAATTATCTATTTTGCCTTAGATTTTTTTCACCCCGATGGTCAACTTTGCCGGATAAAACGAGGGGTTTGAGTTTTTTTTTATTTGAGGGTGTTAAGTGTTAATTTTGTGTTTCGGGGTGCAAAGTACCCATTTATTGTGTTTCGGGGGTGCAAGTTGCTGATTTATTCTTAATTTGAGGGTGTTAAGTGCTAATTTTATTTTGGGGTGCAAAGTGCCAAAGATTTATAATTGAATTACCAATTTTGACCATGAATTTTTGCCTAAAAATAAAAGAGGGTGCAAAGTGCTGTATTTTTCATATTTCGAGGGTGCAAAGTGCTAAATCTAAGTTTTGGGGGTGCAAAGTGCCTATTTTCCATGTTTCGGGGGTGCAAAGTGCAAAAAACCCTTTTCAAAATTAAATTTGTTTAAAATTAAATCTGGACCATTTGAAAATAACTATCAATCTAATGGTCATTATTTAATTTAATAATCTAAACAATGTGACTTTTAACTAAAGCATTTTCAAATCATATGCCGTTGGTTTACTCCGAAAGGACACGACTCATTGGAAATGAGTTAGTTTTCTTATTTAATGTGCAAAGAGCATTGAATAAAAGGATATAGGAAAATCAATTCCTCCATTTACTTTTATGGATACATCGGCTGAAAGTAAAACAGAACACCCATTTTCTTATTTGCTATACTTCCTTCTATTTATATTTTCAATCGATAATTCCATTAATAAATATGGGTTCTTTGTAATTGAGTATTTGGGTTTGTTTTCGAAAGTGTAATTCGCAGACAAACAAAAAGTTTATAACTAAGCTCCAACCGTTTACACATTGGTGGGGGCAAATATTGTCTTGAGGAGAGCATAGAATCTGCGCGACTTGGAGGAATCGACTTTTCGATATTGCTGAAATTTATTGTTCTGTTTCAGCGGTTTATACAACAAATTGCAACAAATGTTTTTATCATTTTCAGCCCACTCTGGTGAATATTTTCCAACATGAAGTAGGAGAAATTCTAGGTTATACAACTAAAGAGTGAATTACAGTTTTAGTCATTCTTATAGATCGATTTTTGTACATTCGTCCCTCATAAATTTTTTTATCAGTTGGCTCTTATCAATGTATTGTTTCACCGGTGACTTTTCAGGCAATTACACGGTGGAGACGGTCTCATGTGCCTTGCAAGTGCATGACTTCAAGGTCATTTTCATCCTTTCACCTCAATGTAAATTCCGCTTTATATAGCATATTATAGTGGTTCACTTTGGTCCCTCTTAAACATGTATGTTAACACCAATAGTCCTTATGAATTTTAAAACAGATTATTGTATGTTTATCCAAAACTATGAATTGGACAATTTGAAAATTGATAACTACATATTTACCCTAAAAAAATGATAAAATTGTGTAATTGTTAAAGTTTCAAAAAGTATAAACATTTGAACTAATAGTCCATAAACTTTAACTAAAAAATCAATAAATTCTTTTACAAAATTTAAAAATGCTATTTAATGAAGTTCTAGTTTTGGACTTAAATAATTATATTTCTTATTTAAATACAATATAACCAAATAATAGTATAATATTTTACCATAAAATATGAAAATAAATCTTATTTACATATTTATTAAATCATTTTTTTCTACATATTATTAAAATAAATTATGTTGAAATAAAACATAGCACTTTATAAAAGGGTTTTTTGCAAGTTAACTCCCTGTGATATGTCTAATGGGCAATTTACCTCCCTGTGAAATAAAAATAGGCAATTTAACTCCCTGTGATATGAAATAATGAGCAATTTATCTCCTTGTGATATAAAAATAGGCAATTTACCTCCCTATGAAATGAAATAATGAACAATTTAACTCCCTGTGATATGAATTAATTAATGAGCAATTTAGAGGGAGGCAATGTGCTTCTTTTATAAAAACACAGGGAGGTATCTTGCCATTTTTCTTATCACAGGGAGTTAAATTGCCTATTTAGAATATCACATGGAGGTATTTTGCCCTTTTATTTATCACATGGAGTTAAATTACCTATTTAGATAACACAGGGAGTTAATTTGCTATTCACTCCTTTATAAAATATTAATTTTATTTTACATAATCAATAAAATAAATTTTATACATATAATATAATATTATATAAATTAAATAAAGTTTAGCGTGACTCAGGGAATCATCATATACAAAGGGAGAATTTTTGTGGGCAAAGGAAGTGATTTGAGGCAAAGAATTATTCAGACCCAAAATGATTCTGTAGTTGGAGGTCATTCTGCCACTTATCACATAGCTAAAGCAATTCTGTAGTTGTGATGTGTGCAAAAATGGCCAAACATGAAAATAACCCTTATCCTGCATTATTGGAACCCTTAAGTATGGTCATTTCTTGGCTCTGTCACACCCTTACACTGCTGCTTCTGTGTAATTGTTTTAGATAATATTTTCAAGTTACATGACCAGCCAGTGAGTATAGTTATTGACAGGGATATGACATCTACTTATCATTAGCTTATGCTGCTTCATTAGTTCTTTTTGGTCTGAGCTTTTTAAGCTACTTGGTACGAGGCCGGTATGACATCTACTTATCACCCCCAGAATGATGGTCGGACTGAAAAGCTCAACATGAATGAAGTTCCTGAAACTTCAACCTTTCCGACAAAACTCTGTCGCCTTGAGGAAGAACTTGAAGCTGTCAAACCGCTACTATGGCCCCTACAAGGTTATTGGAAAAATTGGTAAGGTGTCGTACGTATTACAATTACCAAACACATCTCAAATTCACAATGTGTTTCAGGTTTTTCTACTTAAGAAGAAGATTAGTACACGACATATTCCTAGTCCTAATATGCCATTTACTGATGAGGAGGGGAGATTGAAACTTTACCCACTTAAGGTGTTGGATAAGAGGATTGTGAAACGTAACAATGCTGCTGATACACAAATCTTGGTGCAGTGGGAGAATTTTGGCCCCTGCTCTTGCAACTTGGGGGGATTATTATCAAATTGTTGCTCAATTTCCAATTTTGATCCTTGGGGACAAGGATATAGTCCATCGGGGGTAATGTCACGATGAATGTGCTTGTTGAAGCAAATTTATGAAGAGGGATTGATGGATTCTGGAAGAATGGAATTTAGGACAAGAAAGATGCGACCTTTGGAGAAGGAAGATTATAAATCTGATTTGGGGTAATTAATTGCAATTGATTCTAATTCAATTGCTAACGACGCCATTCTAAGTGGTGTAGGAGGAATTGCTGCAGATGATCATTATAACTCCGCTAGACCAATTGTTATTGAAGGTGTACGTGCACTGGAGCTGACTCCTGATTGTATTAGAGAAATGTAACAGCTGTCAATTAGTTATTGGTTTATCTAAGAATATTCCTTATAGGTCATTCTCAGTTATTAATTGTAATACGCAGTATATGTATGAGCATGATTATGAAATGAAATACATCTTTGAACACAAATTCTATCTCTCATCCTAATTTCTTCTATCTTCTTTTTCACTCCTTTTACATTCTCTTACTGCAATTTATTTGATTTCTTTATCTAAAAAATATCAAAAATAGGTTCAATTCTGACATTTGGAATGAAAAATTGAACAACAAAGGGAATTGGATTTCACATACAACCATGCAAGCGGTTTAGGTGGGACTGCAGGGGTCATAAGCGTCTATACCGTAAAATCGATTTTCGACGGAATGAAAAAGACCTATATGGTAGAATCGTAACCATAGAATACGACCCTAATCGAAATCCCTCATTTGAAAATCGATCCGTGCACATATGACATTTGAACTTCGTGTTATTAATCAATATCTGGATGCTTTAAGGAAAGAGATCAGGACTATGGAGAAACTCCAAGATCCACCCCTTCTCGCGATTTTGATACTCAAAGAGACCCTTCTGAAACTTGAGGAAGAAGATTTATGCATAATTATAGAGAAAAATGAGAAGGCGAAGAAATTGATAGAAGAAGGAGCTAAAAAGAAAACGGGTAAAACGAGAGACCAAATCTGAAAAGATGAAATGGACTAATGAAATGGATGAAGCATTTATGGATGCAATTGATGATCTGGGAAGGCTTACGAAAGCTTCTCCTAAGCCCATTTGGTCGAAAATAGGGGAGAAATTCAAAATCAACCGTGATCAGGTCATGTGGCACCTGAAAATTGTTCAAGGCAACACAACTCGATATATTGGTAAAGTTGTTGATTTTAGTGGAGACAAGGAAGGTGTTAAAGAAGTTACTGGTGTTAGTGGCGACAAGAAAGGTGTTAAAGAAGCAGTTGGTGGAGGAAATGATGGTCTTAATGAAAAGAAAAAGACACAAGAGAAGAAGGAGAGAACGGTACCGAAGACACATAAAATTGAATGCTGTGACATTTTTTATGCTGTTTTTTGGCTTTTGTTCTGTTTGTGCAATGTGAGGTTTTTTTAAATGATTTGGAAATTTTAGATTGTCTCTTTATAGAATCCTGTTTGTACGGTTTCAAGATCTTGTGTTCTTTTTAATTACCATTAAGTTGGGAAAAAAATTAGTGCAATGAAAATTCTCACCACCCCGCCCCCCACCCCAAAAAAATCCGTCTAGCTCCGCCACTGACTTCATGTGCTCGTAGAATTTTTCTTAGTCGTCCTAATATTTGAAGAAGCAAGAATGTGAATTGTGGAATAAATGGTTGTAAGAACACTTTAAAACATGTTATTGCTATTAAACTTGGGTAATTTACAAATGAGGTATTGTCTATTTATATAACCACATTCTCGACCGAACTGTAGATCAACTTGATCTATTGGCTAAGAATGATACTCGTTGACTTTTATTAGATATATTTATGGATCTATCCAGAAATTACTGCTCTAAAATAGTGTACATGAGTGGAGAAATATCTATAGCTTCCTAATAGAATTATCTACATGGAATGTTCCAGAATGCAGAATCATGTACAAACAAAAAATGACATGGAAATATCCATGCATTATTTGAGCTAATTTATTGGGTCAAACTTAATTGGTCAAGTATTGTTGGGGCAATTATTGACCTTAAGATATGTCGGACATGCATGGTGAGAGCATGACATGAAGCTAGATTTTATCTATCAAATTTACATGAATCGAATATTGATTAGTTTTATTTGAGTTTTAGTATAAGCATAGTTGTCTATTTTATGATCATGATGAGTATGAATGTGCACACAATTCAATAAATCGACCAAATTGTATTGAAATCGAACGTTTGATTCATATTAAATACTCGAATCTAAATATCAATTCGATATTTCGTACAAAGCCTAATATTCAAACCTTATTCCTTTTCGATTTTGGTATTACAGGTCAATTTATGAACCGAACCGAATCGATAATACCAAAATTATGACATTTATTTTTACTTGTAATTGTACCCATTAAAGAGTCTCTCACTTGACCTTTTGATTATCCTTGTACCCAAAAAAGAGATTTTTTTTGGTCCTTCCTTGTCCCCGTTCTCTAATTTCTCTTGTCTGCGCTAAAGTTTGCACAAAGCATGTATCGCCCGTCCGCCTCTTCCGATTTTCCTTCCTTCGGCCGTTCATTTAGTCTCTTGGCATGTAAGAGGATTCAATTCCTCATCTCTTTTCTTATTTCTTTTTCTTTTTTGGTTCCTTCCTGCTTTGTTTGTTTCAAATAGCATAAGGATTCAATTCCTCATCTCTTTTCTTATTTCTTTTTCTTTTTTGGTTCCTTCCTGCTTTGTTTGTTTCAAATAGCACTGCACATTCTATTGAAATTCTCTTTGTCTATGTTATGTAAGCTCCATTTAGCTAATGTTTTGAAAATGAATATTTCGTAATATTGGTATCAAATGATAAAGAATATATGCCATTGATAGTATAATTATTTCTATTTTATTGTATCTTAGTATTTGGTAAAAAATAGAATACTTGTAACTTTTCAACAAATTCATGATTTGGAACGTTGGAGTTATGTGGAGGTGTCATTTTCTTTTTTCTTTTTCTTATTCTGGTATATAGGATCAACCTAAAAATTAGGGTTGATATTTAACTTGTTGTATGAGTTTGGGTCAAACTACAAATTTTAAAATTAATTTACATGAAACTCACAAAAAAGACCCAAATTGCACTTTTACCAAACCAAACCGAACCAAATTGTTCGTTTGATACACGATACCAATTCTGATATTACCGAACCAATTTGGATATCGAAAATTGATACGACTCGGTTTGATTTTAATAAAAAGCCTCTCTTGTAACATAATTGAAAAAACATAAACATTCTACTTTTATATTTTATCTATTATTAATTTTGACAAGTAAAGAGTTAACTCTATTAACATACTTTAGTTGTATAGTCATATTTCCCAGTTCTTATATTATTTGCTTTTTCGAAGGGTTTTAGATTATATGATACAAAAATATATTATGATTTGAAAAAGAGGTTAAGTTGAATTATAATTTTATCTATCTATAACAAATATGTTAAGAGAAAAACCATGTAAATACTTAATAAATACTTTTACAATTTTTAAAGTAAGAAAATAAATTTTAATAATAATCAATTTCTTTTTTGTAGAATAGGACCCCGATTTGACATTTCGCCTAGGCCCCCCTGATACGTCGGGTCGGGCCGGCCCTGTCCATCCCTCTTATTATCATCCACTCAAGGCTGGCCAAGAAGTGAAGGCTTGTAGAATGCATGCGTTTGGGCAATCTCTATACGATCTCGTGGATCATTCAAGTTTTCATCCCTCAATGCCTCGAGAATTGCTTCTGCTCCTTGTTCCCTGTCCAATGCCAAGACAAACATAAGCAGTACAGTATGTTAATCAAAGTCATACGAGGCGGTAAGAATGAACAAAAGATGAAATGATTTGAGGATATAAGGCCTTCGACTACGTTTTGTTTCTTATAATATCGATACTTATGAAAACAAATTACCTTGTAAGTAGGATTTTATACAAAGTCTTTAAGATAGGGCAGAGCTCAACAGGTGCAACTGGCTTGTTCGCTTCAGGGTGCAATATGTTTAAACTTGCCTGGCTTAGGAGTTCATAAAATGCTTCAATAGCAGAAACACCCTGCAAATTTTCAACAGAACTTTAAAGCTATGTTTGGTTCTTGAATTTCAATGAGTAAAATGATAAGGAAATATGAAAAGGAACAATAAATGAAACTCAAATTTAATGCAATGAAAACATTCTTATTGTGTTTTACTCACTTAAAAGTTCAAGAACAAACATAGTCTAGAAAGTTATTGTGAGATACAGAAACACAATTCAAATTAAGCAATTCTGAATGTAGGAAGTTATAAATATTACCATTTGCTAGTATTATGACTTCATAATTATAACAAATATCAACTCTCAAGGAAAGTAAATAGTTCTTTTAATGGACATTGATAATAGCTTAGGTTGCTTAATTAAGGCCTAAAAGCACATTGGATTCCAATGGAAGTTCATCTAGAAGGTCGGAATCCTCCTGCAAGGAACTCATGAATTTCAAAGAGGTAAAATTGCATTTTTAGTCGTTCATGTATCAACACTTTCTGATCCCACACTACAAAAAATTGCACTTTTAGTCCCATTTTTTAACATTTCTCATACTTTTGGTCCTATTGCTTCCTTTCCATCCGAATTGGGACCACCACCAAAAGTGCAAAACTGAGACAATTCTATAGGAAGAAAAGTGCAAAACTAAGATGGGACCAAAATTGCAAAATAAGATTATTATATATGACCATAAGTGCAAAAACTGGATGGAAAGGGGGTGATGAGACAAAAATGCAAGATATTCCAAAAATTGGGCCCAAAATTGCAAATCTGATGCCACCCTATGGGACCACAAGTGCAAAACTAAGATAGTCCTATTGGACTGAAAGTGCAAAACGCAAACTATATTATGTGACCAGAAGTGCAAACACTGGATACAAAAGGGGTCGTGGGTCCAAAAAGTGCAAAATATTCAAACGAGATGTGACCAAAAAGTACAAATTTGTAATGTGCGGGACCAAAAGTGTTGAAGGTCCACAGTCCGCTCCTCTGAGACAAAAAAATGCAATTTTGTCATATAAAAAGATTGACAATTATTTGGTGGTCCCGTTGGACTAAAAAAGATCTGGGACCTCTCCAAATCCAAAAGGAAAATCTGTAGTAATCAAGTCTCCACGTAAAATGCCATCCGAAACCTACCTTCGAGGCCTAATCTATCCTAAAAAATTCTATATAATTCAACATAAAAATGCAAAATCATATAGGATTTACTGTAACCTGAATAGTTCCTTTGCCACTGATGCTAGAACCCATGTCGAGGCTCAGCTTTCCACTGGCTATCATATGGCCATACCATGCATTCCGACCTTTTAACAATGTTACATATGTGTCAGCAAGCAAAGGCCCTGCAAGCTTCTCTGGTTCTTCAGCCAACAAATGAGTAATAAATATCATCTCTGATGTACAATGCGCAAAATACACTGATTTGCTTGTGGCACTTTCATTAGTTAGAGCCGCCACCATGCCTGATCAAAACAATTAAACAAGCACAAATAATTATAACATTGAAGAGTTAACCACTTTTCGTCTCCGAAGATTGAAAATAATTTTTTGGCTAGCTAAAGCAAAAACACAAAAAGGACAAGCACTAAGCACTAAGTTAAATGAAATGAAAACGAAAGCCAAATATTGAGTTAGTGTTAAATTTGGGATATACACAATATACACTCCTATGCTCGTTCTAATTAGCAGATACACCAGGCAGATTCTCGATTGTGTAAATTAAACTGTAGCTAATAAACGCCCTAGCACATGTTAACATTCTATAAAATATGCAATTACCTATTTATATGTATCAAATATGTTGTCTCATTTCAATATTTCACTGAATTTAGATTAGAAAAAAAGGAATCAGATAAAATTATGATCCATTTTGAAGAAAAGACAAATAGATTTTAGCGTTAAAATAATTTTTTTTTTATATTAAAGGACATGTAATTATATTCAAACAGGTTAACATGTATCAAGAACAAAATATTGATGTCTAGAGGTCATTTCACAAGGAAAAGAATGAATTATCGGTTGCGCTTAATAGCAAGCAAATGACAATTTAATTCACAAAGGAGTCTCATCGCTGCATTTCTATGAACACAATCTGATATATGCTAATTAATATAATAGAGAAGGGTATTTGCTAATTAGAATGAAACTGCGTGATGTATTTAGCTAATAAATCGTTAAAAAATTACCAGCACCAATGGCATAAACATTTTTCAAGCCTCCCATGACTTCATGTGTTACAAGATCACTATTATCCCATACAATGAAGTGAGGTTGTCTTAAGAACTTTGCAAGAGCAAATCTCCATTTATCAGCACCACATATACGAGCATTAGCATATTCCTTGTTGTATATCTCTGAAGCAATATTTGGTCCACCAAGATACAAAATGTTCTCTATTGGGACTCCAGCTGAATTACAAATGTGAGATAGATGGTTAATAAAGATGAAAAAAAAAGAGACTTAAGTATATAATGAAGCTTGACAATGGAGAATATGCTTACTTGCTCGATTAATCATTTGCGTAGGAGTAATTATACGAGGAGAAGGGTCCAATTCAGCCTCTATACCCTTTGCCAAAGATATAATAATCGGTGTAGTGATTCTCTCTTTCCAATACTTTCTAATCTCTTCAAAAACTTCACGAGTTTCAGTCGAAGGCAATCCATTTATTACAATATCAGCATCCCAAACAGCCTCCTGCAAGTTAGTCACAACTTTCATAGGACAAAGTGGTGTATCAATCATGTTCAGACAAAACCCATCTTTCAAGATCTCGTCTGCATAAAGAGTTCGATCTCCCAAACGAGCCTCAACATACTTCAAATATGCACATCTTCTGATTAACCTTCTTAACACATCTTCCCTTGAATTGATCACTTCAAATAAATGTTCAGCTGTGGCTTTATCTACAGCTCTTCTGGGCCTTCTCCATATCCTAATCTGAACCTTGTCTCTAAATGCACCATAGTTGTCTTGAAGCAAAGCTGCAAAGACACTGCCCCATGCACCACCTCCAACACCAACGATCTTTAGAAGATCATCGTTAGACTTGCCTAGAAATCTACGAAATTCATCGAGTTTCTCTTCTAGACCATTATGGTTCGATATATTCCCATTTGAGTATGGTTTACTTATTGCAACCTCAATGCTACCAACCATCTTTTTTAACGCAAAATCAAGATCCAACGATCAACAAATCTACACTGCAATGAAATCCCAAAAAAATGAAACTTTGTAAAGAATCACTCACTAATACATCTAATTTCAAAGCACTATCAAGAAAAAATGTAATTTAAAAAAAAGCCTTGAAACAGCTTGCTTCTGCTTTTACTTGAATTTACGTAAATCTTGGTGTGATTATATAGAGTATTTCCCTCCTACAAAATCCTCAAGATTTTTCCCTGTTGCAGATTTGTATGACTTTTCCTCACTGAGTTTTTTAGCTATATACAATAATACACCTAATAAGTCATTAATGACCTTTAAGTTGGTAGTAGCAATAGCTTACGCAAAATCAAAAAGTTTCTGCTTTTGCTTTAAGTAAGGCATAAGCGATTTTTCCAATAAGTTGGGGATTGTTTGCAAATACAAAAAAAAAAAAAAACAACTTTAAGCTGCCAAAATCGAAGAAAGAGGTATTTCTAAACCAATTTTTGGCACAACTTATTTTGGTATAAATGTCTAAATCAGCTTCCAATCAATTAAAAATTTGTCATTAATCTCTAAAAGTTGCTTTTCTAATTATAGCTTTTAACAACTTATTAGTAAAGAAGCAAAAACAAAAGATGTGTTTGCAAAATATTTACTAGTGAAAAGTTCACCTAAATCTGAACTAATAATGATCCTCTCAAAAATCTCTTTTCCTCAATTCCTCAGAAAATTGAAGAAAAGACAGAGCACATCAGATAATTACTGACCAGTTCAAGATTTTATTTCATTAAATTAAACCTAACTTTATACAAAGTAAACAGATATTGCAATTAAATATATATAAAAAAAATCCATAAAACATAGTAGTCTCCGCCGAGTTAGTTCATCTACCAGAAGAATTAATTAAAACCACAATCAAACTAATAAAGAAAAAATTAAAGTCCAGAAAACCACCGATTACCTTTAACTTGTCGATTACAACAAGGAATGCGTCAAAAATATCAACACACATTAAGTTTGATCAACTCTTCACAATTATTCTATTTTGGGTCACAATTTTTTGTGACCCATCATCTACATTATATGTTCATTCAAAAATGGGAGTTTGTGTGTATTATGTATGTATATACATGGAGGAGAGAGAAAGGTATGTGCATTGATTGAAACAGGTGAAATTGGGGTGGGTGCCAAATCAAAATGCATTTAAGGAGGTTTTACAGATGGAGCCAAACCAACTTCTTCAGCGGTCATTAATTTGGAGAAGACGCGTGCTGTAGATGTCTGTAGTAATTTCTTTAATTGTCATTTGGCCCCTCTACTTTTAGTTATATATTAAATGGAACCATTTATTTAATAAGGTGATGAATTAAATTGTTGACCTATATTATATGATATAGTCCACCGTCTTTGAAATCTGATCAAGACTTTATTTTAGACTTTTAGAAAGGCCGGCGATATAATTGTTATTGTCAAAACAAAATTATTAATATTTCTAAAAATTCCCTCATGTATTAGTCAAATATATTTGTTTGTCTGTTTTTCCTTTATTAATGCACACATTATTTTATTTTCAAATTTAATAAAAACTTTCTAATATTAGACATTATACAAATCTGATAAAGACTTTATTATAAGTTTTTAAATTTAAGAGCCATCCAAAATTTGTAATTTGGGCTCTTAGTTCTAACTAAACTTAATTATTTTATATGAAAAAGTTTCATGAGGAATTATATCCATGGCGTGATTAATTAAAATTGTATAAGACCGGTTCCTCATATCACAAATTAATATTGACAGTCCGTCCTTAAACTAAAGGGTAAAAGATAATAAGAAAAAAGAGGTACTATTAGTTTGAGGATATACAAAGATGACATTGAAATTTATTGTAATTCGAACAAAATAAATTGATTGTAATGAAATTTAATAGAAAAAAGAATGATTTGTTTTAATAGATTTTCTAAACTTGAAGCCCTATTAGACAATTGAATTACAATATCGTTAACCTTTGAAAAGCATTTTTGAGCCGATCTTTAGTGAGGAACACAAGAAATTTAATATTACAAAATAAAATAAAAACAGCCCGAAAGTTCTCTATTTTCTTATTAATGTTTAATTCGTCATACTCTCTTTCTTCCACTTCTTTCTCACATTTTAAAATTAAAATTTAGTTAAACATAGCTCGTGTGAATAGAACTAATAGTCCACTATAACTTTGGCACAATTATTCTCCTTATCATTTATTTCTCATCTGGATCTTAATATCCATTATTTATTTCATGGATCAATTTTTCGACGAAAATGGGGTGGTGTCAAGATCATATGCTTGTCACATGTTAACTTTCAGGGTGAATTTGTAAAATTAAAAAATAATTAAAAATAAAATGGAAAATTCAAATAAAAAATATTAAATGAGATTCAATTTTTTTTTAAAAAAAATCTAATTTATCAAACACACCCCACGCCAATCCCCAATCTGTGCGGCCAATTTTGACCATGACCATCTATGTCACGACGCATCGCAAATTTGGCTGCTACCCAAATAGTTGCGACCAAAATGGGTGATTGTGGCCAATTTGGACATCGCCGTTGGGTAGGGGAAGGGGGTTGCTGCAAATTAGAGTTTTCTATGTATGTTTTTGAAAATTTGTTTTTAATTTTTTTTTTTAAATTTAACTTTTATTTGAATATTCTTTTTTGTTCTATAGTTGGACATTTTTGCCCCTAAAAATTGCCATGTGCAAGGCACATATTATCGGGGCAATCCCATTTTCGTCAAAAAACTTATCGGTGAAACATATACTCGAATAGATATTAGAGACCCGGGTGAAAAAAAAAGGATAAATGTGCCAAAAGTTATAAACTTATGGATAGTAAAAACAATTAGTGATATTATTTATCAAAAAAAAAATGGGCATTAGTGATATTTACCCAAACAGCTCCAACTCTTTGTTGTATAATGCTAAAGTAGCATTTACAGTATCAAAAGCAAAAAAAAAAAAGAGACAGCTCTCCAATGAGAAAGCTGTAAGCTTGTAAAATAATAGTACATCTTATCAAATTTGGTTTGGCCCGTCATTAATACTAAGACCTCCTAAATTTTACAATACCTAATTGTTAAAACTGGAAAGAAAGAAAAAAAAAAGTATAAAATTATAAATTTACAAAATTAGTCTCAAACCATCAAATTTAATCAACCACAAAACAAATCTTCTTAATATTATATTAAATCTCATCTAATTTCACATTACAAATTGAAAAAAGTATTAAACCTCACATCTTTTCATTTAACTATTATTTTTCTGAAGAAAAAAAGAATATTAAGAGATATATATATTGGAATATCATATAATATTATTATAATTAAAAAGTAAAATAATATATTGAAGCAAATAAATTGCAACATGGAATATATCTTATCAAGTCAAGCTTTATTCGAGATTAAATGGCCCGAACCTAACATTTGACAATCCATCTACAACTGAGTTTGGAATAAGTTGATTTAATTTTCAAATGACAGAACTAATTAAATTGTTTTTAGTATATTTGGCTAACATTTATTTATATGATCAATAAATATTACTTGAGGTTCAGGGTTGCAAATTTTATCACGTGAATAATGAGCCCTTTTCCTAAAAAACTGTATCATAGGCTCATAGCACGTGTTTGTAAAATTGAGCTGTCATGTGATATGGCCTCACGGGACATTCTTGATTCTTGACAAGACCATATCTTCAAAATATTTTCAATATCTTGGGGTTGAAAAGGTACTATCACAATCAATAATTTAGTGTGTCCCGCCTTTCAATTTAGTGCAACATGTATAAATTTACCAAAATGGGGCCATAAGGAGATACTTTTCCGTGTTATGTTAAACATGTCAGAAACTATCTTGTGAAATTTTTATTGCTTCAAACTTTATTATACTTCAAAAAACAATTCAAAAAATACTCAATTTGTAAAAAATAGGTCGTTTTGAATCGACATATTTTAAGAAATAATTTTAAAAATATATTACGTAAAGTTGTTAGGACCAACTTAAAGTATTTTAAAAATAATTTCTTGAAATATATCGATCCAAAACGATCTATTTTTTACGAGTTGGATTTTTTTTTGCAAGATTTTTGAAAGTACAAGGAAGTTTGGCGTAATAAAAATTTCACAAAGTAGTTTCTTGCAGGTTTAACATAACACAGGGGAGTATTTTGCATTTACCCCGCCATAAGGCCAAAATTGCACGACAAGTTCGAAAATCGGGACCGAAAATGCTATAAGGAAATTGCTGAGGGTCAAACTTGAGCTGCTGCACAAAATCAAGCACTAAAGTTGGATCACTAACTTCCTGTAGTATAATGAGATTCTTAAATTCTTTCTATTTATGTATTATATTCACTAAATGAGAGAACAAAATGAATTACTTCAAGTCCTGTGGCTCCAATCCTAGTTGTTTTTGCAGCTCTTCCTTCTTGAGTGCATAATAACCTGGTAACTTTCGATTTTTTGCAATGGTCTTGAGATCCCTAAGTGTCAAATTTTCCACATCCTTAATACAATGTACTGAAAAATTATCTTTCTTGATGATCTTTTCCGGCCCCTCCAAAGTTTCTTTAGATGATGATTCCAAATCTATTTTTGGAGCTGGCTCATATGTCTTCTCTAGTTCTTGGCCTCCTAGGTTCAATGAATAATTTTGATCGGCCTCGTTCATAACAACAACAGTTTCAGTTTCTTGTATTTGTTGCCCTTGAAGTTTGTTTTCCATTTTCTTCTTTGGCTTGCTTGCACGTCTTCTTTTATGGTTGAGTAACACAAGAAGTGAGTCTGAATCAGTATCTGTAGTTTCAGTTGCCTGAGCTTCCAATGCCATAGTTCTTTCAGAAATGTTTATCTTATTTCTTTTTGGTTTCACCAATGGCTTTCTAGGGACGACATTTTTGTTAATAGCATGCTTATACACCCTTGTTTTTTGAGTCTTACTCAATTCTTCGGGTACTATTTTCACAGGAATTAAATGGGAATCCAAGATGGCATCTGCAAGCTGATAAAAACAACAATCGAATAAGCATAATTGGTAGGAAGATTCACCCTTTAGCTTCACTACATTTTGGGCATTAATTGAATCATAGCAATCTGATTTGTAAGCAATGATTTGAGGTGGATCAATCTAAAAGATAGCTGCTCAAATAAGGTGGTCCCTGTTTGGGGATCAGTTGCCAGTGAAAATTGAGGCAGTGAGAATAATTATGTATACCTTAACTGTTTTTGCAATTTTTGTTTCCACTTCTTCTGACTTCACATATGAAATTGTCACTTTGCCTTCATGCGTGACCCGGCTTTG
This sequence comes from Penstemon newberryi var. newberryi, assembly GCA_030819805.1. Lineage (NCBI taxonomy): Eukaryota > Viridiplantae > Streptophyta > Magnoliopsida > Lamiales > Plantaginaceae > Penstemon > Penstemon newberryi. The sequence continues at coordinate 32,823,827 of JAUALY010000003.1, read as the reverse complement.
AGTGACTTTTTCCTTAGAGATAACCTCCATATTTGCGTTTCGCCTCTCATCTCTTTCACTGGAACCAACTTTCTCAATAGAAGCATTTGCATTTGAATCCTTTACCATGGCATTAGATACCTGTAGAAACGGAAAAGACACAAGTGAATCATTAAATCATCGTAATCAAAACTATATGCTCAAGGAACATACTTTTATAATTGCCTCTTTTAATATGGCGGGACTTCGCCTCCCTGACTTCTTAGAGGGAGAATTCCGCATTCTCTTTCCCAGCTGTATTTTTAAAGTGCTTGTATCCTTCTCAGAGAACAAGTCATTTGCACATTTAGGAGGATTTGCAATGGGCTTGCGGCTGATGATATCTTCCTTCTGATTGAATAGCAGAAAGAAGGTTAAGAATTTCCCAGTGTTGTGATTATATAAATGCATTTTGTAGCAGTTGATCAACAATCTAATGGAGCAAATTGGTTTTTCGCAATCGGGAATTATAGAAAAGACTCTGGTACCTTATTCCTACCCATTTCTGCTTCCACTGCAGGCTTCAAAAGAGGTATAGTCTCTTTCGATGTGTTTCTGCAACAGCCTTCTGAGTTCCAATTTTTTAATATCTTATTCTCCTTTAAATTCGTACCTGATGACTTCTTAGCAGTTGATTTCTAGATAGTGGCATTGAAGGTAGTTTTAACACATTAGTATACAACAGTAAAATCACATAAAAACAAAGAAAAAGTTGATTGCTCTACAGGGTCCAGCAATAAAAAGAACAAATGAGGGAAAAATACAGAATGAAAATGTGGATGTGAGGCTTGTGAGCCAATCGACAAGCAAATCAATGTAGAAGTGGCCAATTGGAAAGAAATGATTTCTCCATCTCATTGATATATCCATTGGTACATTGGGTTAAATTGCAGTAAAAATGGAGGGAGATTTATTTACTGCTAAGGAAAGAAATCATATTGATACATTGGGTTAAATGGCAGTAAAAATGATGAATCATTTTTGCAAACAAAAGAACAGCTACAATCAAATTTACATCTTATCTTTAATATAAAGTGTGGGAGATTCTGTAATATTTTCTTGATTTCATGACACAGAAACCATCCCACTTATAAGAAACTCATACCTAATGTTAGTGGTTGAGAACCTATGTTTCCTTTGAAATAATGGGGAACAAGTTAAAAGATTTTCTAACAGGAAGGCCAGTCGAACTAAGAAGAGAATTGGATTATTCAATTAAGCAAATCAACATACGCAGCTGGTTTTCCTATTTCAACCACGTTATTACTGAAGCAATATTAATATCAAATATTCTGAAGTTGCAGGGAAGAGAAACCTAGAAGGTAGGGAAGTTTCAAAAAAGTATATAATTTCAAAAACTTTCGGAATTGTATATGGCAACTTAAATAACATATGATGAATATCATAGGAACTAAGAGTATTTTTTTGAAGTTTGGTGTGCTTTACCTGATTACTTTTTACTTGAAAGTAATTTTCCAATAAAGGCTTCACTAGATCATGTAATCTCGGAGGTACTTTCCGAAGTTCTTCTATTTCAACACTACTATCTTTTATAATCACCTTGTTTAAGCTTTCGATCGAAGAATCAAGCCACTCAATCTTTTCTTGCAAAGCAGCAGAGCATGGCTTAGACCAGTCTTCATCATCCCAAGCCAGCTGACACTGAAGCATAACAATGTCTTCTTCAAGTTCTCTGATTTCTCCATCTGCTTTATTAATCAATATCCTTAGCACTTGCACACAAGACTTCTCATTCATCGCATCTTCTTCTATCAAATCTTTACACCCAAATACATAGGAGGAATAAATTAACAGCAATTCAGAAATCGATTCCACACGAAAAAGACTAAAGGCTAACACAAACCAACTTACCACGCCCACAACCAAAATAAAAGTCACAATGCCAATGATCTTCAACATGATAGTTGCTTTCACCTGCAATTTGAAATTAAAATCATTGCACATTTAGTAAATTGCAGCATAATCTAAATCTTCTTATTAAAGGCAGACTTTATGACGCTATATTATGCAATATAATCGCTGAGCTTAGGTAAAAATGATCAACTTACATGACGGTGTTAGGTAATCTGATGAATCCCAAAGAGATAAATCCATAACTTCAATCTGAAATTAAAAAAAAAAAAAAAAAATTGTTGAACAATATCCACTGAAAACTGTACCTAGTGCTTCAAAAACTGTACTCATCATGAATCAAATATACTCTAAAGTCATCAACTCTCAATAATACCAAACGAATGACCTATTAACATATATACGTACGATAAACACGCACGTACGCACACAAATCACGCGTGAAATTGTAAAAAATAATACGAAATGAACGACGAAATAGAGAAAAAAAAAATGAATAATGCAGTAACAAATACTGTACAAAAACCTGAATCAATTTACCGTGAAAATGCTGGAAACGAAGCGAATCCAGTTCCACACTTGGATTTATGAGAGAGAGGGCTTTTCAAAAGACTGAGGCTTTCTTTGATTGCAGAGAAAATGGAGGGGCGTTGTTGTAAATAGATAGTTCGAGGGAAAAATTTAAAAAGAAAATGAAGTTTTGGCGCTACTGTTTTTCCTCTCCATTGTTTTGCAATTTCAATTAAAGTCGCTATGTTCTTGGATGTAAAAGCGTTTGTGATCGAACTGTTTTAGACCTGTCAGTATCATGCGATCCTTCTTGGAAGCAGCGGACCCACTTTTAGGATCCTCAGAATAGTGGGGGCCCAGTTCACATTTATGCTTTGTCTGCTTGTTTTGGGTCTTTTGGTCAATTTTCTTCCTATTTTTAGTAAATGACGAGTTTTATTCAAAATTTGGAAGAAAAGAAAAGGCACTATAATGGGATGAGATTAAATCAATTACTACTATTTAGAGGGTTAGGTCATAAAGTTTAGAAAGGCTTGGAGAAATCAACCTTTACCATTTTCTAATTATTTGACAATAAACCATTCACATTTACCACTATGCCATTTTTTGTGATGGGCGAGTTATTTACCTAAGCCAATTAAGATAAGTATATTCAAAATAGGTAATTATTGTGAAAAAATCAGTTATTTAGTCCCATGAAATTGGTCATTGATGGAGTTAGTATTACAATATTTATTCTATTACATTAACCTTTCGAGTTTAGATTACAAAGAAACTTCTTTTGAATTCTTCAATCAAAAGTTTTTTTGGAAGAGTTTAGGTTGTAAGTGTAATGCCATCTCCAATCAAGAAGCTTGAAAGCTCTGCCCATGTCCCTGCCTACTCGTCTCCAACCGAAGGACTTGAGAGAGAATAAATTTATTTTAGAAAGTAAAAATGATGTTTATCTTGCTTTTCCCAAACACGAATTTTTTTTGGAGATATCAAACAAACAAGCCCTATATGTTTATTCGACACTATGTGATCCAATAATAAATGAAAAATTAATGGTGAATTAAATGAAGTTAACAAAATGAGTACATATGGACTAATATAATGCATACAATTATGTGAGTTTCGTATTTTGAAGGATCGTAGGGTCTCTGTATAACAAGTATAAATCATTATAATGATAACTATTTAGGTTACAAAACCATAATTTTTAGTTAAGTTCATGTTAATGTTTATTGTGGTGGGGGTTCACCCATTTTTACTTTGTAAAGTCGTTTTTCTAATATTTGATAATAATAAGTTATTTGAAAAAAAAACTATTTTGACTAAAAAAAAATTAATAAATTTGTAAAATTAACAAACAAGGCAACAAGACTTTTGCACGTGAACTAGGAAACTAGCATGGTCCCCAACTAGTATAGTAGCAGTAGCTTACTTAATATTTAACTAAAATGAGTAAGAATGAACATCAAGAAACATTAATTACAAAATAAAGAAATTACTAATTAAATTATTTTAATTGCCCAAATGGGTAAGAATGAACATCACTTCTACAAGTACATGTCTCTTAATTCTCATTATTCCAGTTTTGGATGACAATGAAAGGTATTTGTTATTTTATTTTTATTTTGAATTTCTATTTTTATTAAAATAACAAGCATTGTTGCTTGACTTACCTCGGACTTTTGCCTAAGTTTCTCAATTTTGCAAAAAGTAAAATAAAAAGAATTATTAAACTCGATTTGGCTTATAGTACAAATGACAGGCTTCTAAAATTTGCTTGTTAGGGTTGTGAACGGGATGGATTTAGAATGGATCATTTCAAATTAAATCCGTCTCCATTTATATTAGCTCAAATTCGTGTTTGATAATTTTTGAGATTTTTGAGGCTATAAGATTTTGTCTGAATAAGTCAGGTTTCATATTTTATTCAGATTCAATAAAATCTACACTTTTAAAATCATCATCTATATTTCTCTACAATAAGTTTGTTCACGCTGGATGATCATTGGGTTAACACCGAGCTTATTGTTGGAAAATCAGTTTTAAGATTATCAAAATCTGAACACAAATCGAAACTAAAGCAAACAAACCAATTTGAACAGTAAAAGAAAATACAATCAGTTAAATAACCGAACAGATAATTTGAACAACTTATCTCACAATTCTGTATAGTAACAGAATTGATCCAACCAAATCGCAGAAATAAGTCTGCTTGCCTTGAAGAAATTATCGACCCACCTTCGGTGCAATTGGGAATCACGAACACTTCTTCCAGGATAATTTGGCTACAAGAATTCCTCCACTGCACAATAGCAGAAATTCCACCTCGAAGAACACTCAGAAACAAAAATAACCCAGAGATATTTTTCCAGAAATGTTTTCTTTCGGAGATAGAACAGAGAGAATTGTGATGTGTTGGTGTGTTTCTGAAATCAGAAATACACATATATATAGGTGGGGAGTAGGCTACAAATTTAATTCTGCAACATAAATTTTCGTAACTGAAAAAAACGTTTTTATCAATTGATTTCTGTAACTGAAAGGAGTTACACAATTTAAAAACTGCAAAATTAATATTGTGACTGTTTCAATTTCGAATTTCAAAGTAATTAAAATTTTAATTCAAAATTCCTCCAAAAAGATAAGTCCGAGACGAGACAATTCGCCCGAGCCCAGTTCAGTTCAGATCATATTAGATCCGAGCCGAGCCGAACCGAGCCGAGTGGGGTCGGACGGGCAGCGGCGGCGCGCGTGTGGTGTATTCATATGACCCTCTTTGTAAAGATTTATACCAAGTCTATACACTTAAGTTCATATATACTAGTACACACAAATATAAAAAGTCAATGTGGGACAAATGAAGAGTTTGAAACTCTTCAACTTCCTCACAAGGCTTTTATAATTTGTCAATTAGTCTTAGACTAATGTGGGCCAGACCCACATACACAATTATTTATTTGAACTATCCCCACTATAATAATTTATCTATGGATTCCAACCTTTTAATTAAGTATCCATCCATATAATTACAACAATCCCCCACAAATTCATAGAAAAATAATCTATTAGGGTTACCGTAACATGCTTTCAGCAATGGTACCTTCCGGTTTGAACCACTGCCTAAGTTATCCAACTTATGCTACCACAGGGACAAATGGATCTAAGCCTTGAATTTGGCCCTTGAAGTGGTAGCGTCCATTGGTAACAACACATCACTTGCTTTGTGTTAATCTTTAGATTTGACACTATAGGTCATGTGTCCCGATCCTGTATCATGAACGTTATTTAAGGAATAACCCTATTTTCTCTAGTTGCGGCCAAACAACTACATTCACTTAGTTGAGCGTCTCAGGATGTACTGCTAGCATCCCGTCTTACAGACTCGACCTTATTCAGTGTTTAATACACTTACTGGATTAGCAGCAGTCTGCTCCTATCAGGTATATCAGGGGATAGACTCATATACTTAGTATCAGTCTTAGTTAGGAGCAACTTTTATATACCCAGCAGTTTGTTTATACCACATTGAACCTTCCTTGTGGGATCTCCAATTGGTAGGTTGGGTTGCCACTGCTTGTATATCAATTTAGGGTTTTTAGTCCCATCCCCAGCCTGGATTTCTGAACTAAGGACAAGTCAAGTCCTTTAGTCAAAGGGTCAGCCACATTGTCTTTGGTACCAACAAAGTCAACGACTATGACCCTATCAGACACAAGTTCCCTTATAGACTTTAGTCTAACTTGGATGTGTCTCTTGGTCTTTTGATTATATTTTTGGCTTTTAATCTTTGCAATTGTGGTTTGAGAATCACAATGCACAACGACTGCTGGAAGAGGCAAGCTAACCATGGGTAATTGGACCAATAACCCATGTAGCCATTCAGCTTCAGTCCCTGTCGTGTCTAAAGCACATAATTCTGCCTCAAATGTGGACCGAGTCACCAAGGTTTGCTTGGTTGATTTACAGGAGACAGCGCCCCCACCTAGGGTAAATACGTAACCCTTACACCCATTGCTTCCGGAGTTCTTGGCTATCCAGCTAGCATGACTATACCCTTGAAGAACTGCAGGGAACCTGCCATATTGAAGAGATAGTGACACCGTGCCCTTCAGATACCTAAGTACCCGGTCAAGAGCTTCCCAATGGGTTCGATTTGGACAACTTGTATATCTTGCTAACTTTGAGACTGCAAATGAAATGCCTGGTCTCGTGCCATTTGCCAGATATTGCAAGCTTCCAATAATTTGTGAATATCTTAATTGAGATATAGGAACACCACTTTCATTTTTAAAGAGAGCAACTGAAGGATCATATGGTGTTTTGGCAATTCTACATTCTTTATAGCCAAATTTCTCAATTATCTTCTCAACATAGTGAGATTGAGAAACTGCTATACCCTCAGTTGACCGAGTCAACTTGAGTCCAAGAATTACATTTGTCACACCCATATCCTTCATTTCAAACTTACTCTTTAAGAATGACTTGGTTTCATTTATTATCTCAATGTTAGATCCAATCAATAGAATATCATCAACATACAGACATAAGACAATACATTTATCACCTTTAACTTTACAGTAGATGCACTTATCATTATCGTTTACAACAAAGCCAAAAGATAAAATAGTTTTATCGAATTTCTCATGCCATTGTTTAGGAGTTTGTTTCAAACCATAGAGTGATTTAACAAGCTTACAAAATTTTCGCTCATTTCCAGAAGCTACAAATCCCTCTGGCTGATCCATATAGATTTCCTCCTCGAGATCACCATATAAGAATGCTGTTTTAACATCCATTTGGTAAATCGGGAAATCATATATAGAAGCCAGTGCTATTAGCACCCGGATTGTAGTCAAACGAGCAACAGGGGAATATGTATCGAAAAAATCGATTTCCTCTTTTTGCCTAAACCTTTTGGCAACTAACTTGGCTTTCAACTTATCTATGGTTCCATCAGATTTAAATTTCTTTTTAAAGATCCATTTATATCCAATCGTATTACACCCCGGAGGGAGATCAACTAGTTCCCATGTCCCGTTAGAGACAATGGAGTCCATCTCACTTTTGACAGCTACCTTCCAATGCTTTGCTTCTTTCGAAGCCATTGCATCTTTGAAGGTTATAGGATCACCCTCGATGTTGTAAGTGATAAAATCACTTCCAAAATCCTTGGCAATTCTAGCTCTCTTACTCCGTCTAGGTTCATCCGATTCAATTGGTAATGAATCAGAACTACTTGGATTAACCCCCACATTTGTCATCTTTTCCACATGTTCAGGAATTGATGAAGATGTAAGGGCTGAATCTAAAGAATTGTCATTGGGGATTCCCGTTTTCATAGGAAATACGTCATCAAAGAACGTAGCATCACGATATTCAACTATTGTGTTAACCTCTATGCCAGAAATTTCTGATTTAATAACCAGAAACCTAAGAGCATAGCTTGTTTCCACATAGCCTAAAAAGATTGCATCAACAATCTTTAGACCCAGTTTCTTTCTTTTGTGTTCTGGAACTAGAACTTTTGCAAGACAACCCCACACACGAAAGTATTTTAAACTAGGTTTTCTGCCTTTCCAGAATTCAAACGGAGTGCTTTCATTATGTTTTAGAGGAACTCTGTTCAGAATATGGCAAGCCGTATTCAAAGCTTCTCCCCACATATATTTAGGCAATCCAGAATTCAAAAGCAGACTATTAATCATATCTTTAAAAAATCTATTCTTTCGTTCTTAAACGTTATGAATTTTTCAAGTGCTTCATGAAGGAGTCTCTTCATGAATAATGCCAAAATTTCGGCAATATTCTTCGAACAAATTCGACTCATACTCTCCACCTCTATCTGATATTAACCGTTTAAGTTTCTTACCAGTTTGAGTTTCAGCTTCATTCTTAAACGTTATGAATTTTTCAAGTGCTTCAGATTTATGTTCTAATAAATAAACATAACAATACCTACTGCAATCATCTATAAAAGTAATAAAGTATTTCTTATTTTATTTAGTTAAAATTCCATTGAATTTACAAATGTCCATATAAACCAAATCAAGTATTTCAGGATGCTTTCAACCGATTGGTATGACTTTCTTACTTGTTTTGCCTCAACACAAATGTGACATTTGTCTTTATGGTTTGTTTCATGTTTGGGGATTAGATTTAAATTCATCATCCGTTTAACAGAACCAAAATTTAAATGTTATAATCTATCATGCCAAACATTAGAAGATTCAATTGCATTCACAACAGGAAATTCATAAAATTTATTAGAACCAACATTTTCAACTCTTATTTTAAATAAACCATCATCTAAATAACCTTTACCAACAAAAGTCCCATAATACAAAATTACGACTTTATTGGACTTAAAGTTCATTTCATAACCCTCCCTAACTATTACAGAACCACTTATTATGTTTCTCCTGATCGTAGGAACATGATGCACCCTTTGTAGTGATAGTATGCGCCCTGAAGGAAACTTCAAGTCCACGCGTCCTATCCCTAACACTTTGGCACCACTTGAATTTCCCATAGTCACGGATTTTCCATCAACAGGCTGATAAGACACAAATAGCAATTTATCAGCACATACATGCACATTTGCCCCAGTGTCAATTAGCCAATCATATGGTTCATAAATAGTAAGAAGTTCAGGTTTTAAGGAAACATACCCATCAACAGAGTTTTCTGGAGCTTTAGTTTCACTAGTTTCCCCCACAACCATGTTTACCATAGCCGGAGCTCTAGTTTCACCAATGTCTCCCACAACCATGTTGACTATAGCCGGTGTAGTAGACTCAGATTTGGCTTTGGACTTTTTAGTAGGAGACTCCTTAGCCCAGTGACCCATCTGTCCACAAGTCCAGCATGGTTTGTTTGCCTTTGGTTTCTTTTTGTTTTTAGGTTTATTTATGGATTTGGAGTTGGGGTTTACATGGTTCACTTTTTTCTTTCCAGTTATCATATTTGCCTTAGGCTGGTACTCAATAGGAACAACATGAGTTTGATTCTTGTATGCACATTTGCCCCAGTGTCAATTAGCCAATCATATGGTTCATAAATAGTAAGAAGTTCAGGTTTTAAGGAAACATACCCATCAACAGAGTTTTCTGGAGCTTTAGTTTCACTAGTTTCCCCCACAACCATGTTTACCATAGCCGGAGCTCTAGTTTCACCAATGTCTCCCACAACCATGTTGACTATAGCCGGTGTAGTAGACTCAGATTTGGCTTTGGACTTTTTAGTAGGAGACTCCTTAGCCCAGTGACCCATCTGTCCACAAGTCCAGCATGGTTTGTTTGCCTTTGGTTTCTTTTTGTTTTTAGGTTTATTTATGGATTTGGAGTTGGGGTTTACATGGTTCACTTTTTTCTTTCCAGTTATCATATTTGCCTTAGGCTGGTACTCAATAGGAACAACATGAGTTTGATTCTTGTATTCTTCTTCGATACTTATGGCAACCATAAGATCATCAAGACTCAGTTTTCCTTTTTGATGTTTTAATGTCATACCAAAGTTCTCCCAAGATTTGGGAAACTTATCTACAATTGACATAACCAGAAACTTCTCTGGAAGCTTCATTTTAGCATCAGAAAGGGAATGCTCAAGATTTATCAGTTCATGCGCTTGTTCAGTTACAGACTTTCCTTCAACCATCTGATATTTCAGGAACTTGGAAACAGAATACTTTTCAAGCCCTTGCTCTTCAGTATTATATTTCCTGTCCAATTCGTCCCAAAGAGACTTAGCTGTATATGTATCATAACAGTACACGTCGAAGAGTACATTCGATAAAGCAGAAAGAATGACTCCTCGACCAATTTGGTCCCGTTCTGACCATTCAGCTATTTGATCAGTCTTTGGGTCCGTTTCAGTTGGTTCAGGTCTAGTCACCTGAATAACCGACAAAAGTCCTTTCATCGTAAACCAAATTTTCATACGTTGTTGCCAACGCTTAAAAAATTGGCTCGAAAACTTTTCCGGTAAACCGGATAAGTCGACTTTTGTGGCTGATATGGACACAGTACCGGAGCCTCCTGCAGATGACATGATAATTTTAAAATACAGTTAATAATTTCTTCAAGATTGTTGGAAAATCAGTTTTAAGATTATCAAAATCTGAACACAAATCGAAACTAAAGCAAACAAACCAATTTGAACAGTAAAAGAAAATACAATCAGTTAAATAACCGAACAGATAATTTGAACAACTTATCTCACAATTCTGTATAGTAACAGAATTGATCCAACCAAATCGCAGAAATAAGTCTGCTTGCCTTGAAGAAATTATCGACCCACCTTCGGTGCAATTGGGAATCACGAACACTTCTTCCAGGATAATTTGGCTATAAGAATTCATCCACTGCACAATAGCAGAAATTCCTCCTCGAAGAACACTCAGAAGCAAAAATAACCCAGAGATATTTTTCCAGAAATGTTTTCTTTCGGAGATAGAACATAGAGAATTGTGTTGTGTTGGTGTGTTTCTGAAATCAGAAATACACATATATATAGGTGGGGAGTGGGCTACAAATTTAATTCTGCAACATAAATTTTCGTAACTGAAAAAAACGTTTTTATCAATTGATTTCTGTAACTGAAAGGAGTTACACAATTTAAAAATTGCAGAATTAATATTGTGACTGTTTCAATTTCGAATTTCAAAGTAATTAAAATTTTAATTCAAAATTCCTCCAAAAAGATAAGTCCGAGACGAGATAATTCGCCCGAGCCCAGTTCAGTTCAGATCCGAGCCGAGCCGAGCCGGGCGGGCGGCGGCGGCGCTCGTGTGGTGTATTCATATGACCCTCTTTGTAAAGACTTATACCAAGTCTATACACTTAAGTTCATATATACTAGTACACACAAATATAAAAAGTCAATGTAGGACAAATGAAGAGTTTGAAACTCTTCAACTTCCTCACAAGGCTTTTATAATTTGCCAATTAGTCTTAGACCAATGTGGGCCAGACCCACATACACATTATCTATTTGGACTATCCCCACTATAATAATTTATCTATGGATTCCAACCTTTTAATTAAGTATCCATCCATATAATTACAACACTTATAAACACAAAACAACCTCATTAGTGAATCCAGTAAACATATTTGTAAAATTTTGTGTATAGTCTATGAAAAATCGAATCTATAAAAGAATTTTTCACGCTCATAATAACATAAGAGATTATATGCTACCTATGTTGCACAGACACTGACTCGGCGACTCGGACTCGACACGATTCGGATTCGGCGACTCGTTTTCTAAAAAAAATTCAAGATGCTACACGGCATGGATACGTATATTAAAAAATAAAAAAACTACATAGTTTATATAAAAATAAAATAAATTAACATCATAGCCAATGAATTAACATTCATTCTAATATTCCAAACACAAAATAAAAAAAAAAAATCACAAAAGGTGTATAATTCACTCTAAGCACATCGTAAATGATTCAAACAAGTCTCATATGAAAAAAAATATCAAAACAAGTCTCATAAGAAAGATAATCACTCCAAGTACATAACAATCAGTGAATTACACGAAAATTGTTCAAAATCTTTAAATAAAATTAGTTTTTTTTTATTACAAGATAGAAATACCACTTTTTTTTTCTTCTTTTGCTTCAGATTTTTTTTATAGCAATTACCTAGAGGCTAAAAGATAATACATTTCTTGCCACACAAAGAGAAGGAGTATGATTTAGGTGCAATGGAGTTTAACAATGCGGCACCGTCACTGAATAGAAACACCAGATAAAAGAACTCCAAATAACTCTAATTTTATCCCATAATGTCAATAATTTTTGTAAAAGAAGTACACATTGTTCATAGAAAAAGAAGAAAAAATAAAAACCCGAACTCAAATTTCAAGGAAATAAAACATAAATGCACAAAAATGAGGTAGAGAGGAAGAGAAGTACTTGTAAATTTGAATTAATTGGAAGAGAATTCTTGAACTAAGGTTTATGAAAATGAATGAAATTGGGGAGTTCAGGAGTTGTTTTAATTTGTGTTTGGAATGAAGAGGAAGAGTACTCTGTAGAAGTTTAATCGATTAGTTCACAAAAGTATTACTATTTTCTAATTTTATTAATTAAGTTTCAAATTTTCAATTTTAACCCACAATTTTGAAAAAAATTGCAGAAAGACCCCCGCCGTGTCCAAGACCGAGTCATGCCGAGTCCTTGACCGAGTCCGAGTCCTTGACCGTATCCCCGCCGAGTCCAATACCGTATTTTCTCAGACTCGCCACGTGACGAGTCAGACGCGTGTCCGAGCCGAGTCGCACACGTGTCCGAGTCCGTAAAGAGTCCGGAAAATGTGTCTTGTTATGGATAACGTTGATTAATTGTAGTGCTGAAGGTATACATATAAGAATACGTTTATCCTCCACAAATTTTTAAGGCTTGATAATCCAATGGAGACAATGTGATTTTGATTTAATAAACAAAGAAGATTTTGTGACAAGTCAGGAGCGAATGAAAGAGGTGGAGCTTTATCATGTTAGTTTCAGAGTGCACATTGCTTTCTTAATTTTTGAGTGATGCGTAAATTAAATATTACGATTATCACATAGGGATAAAATGTCATTGAATCTATATCCATTAAACTTAGTTCACATGTTCAAACTTTCTCCGTATCCTTTGAACTCCAAAATAAAAAGGTTAAATCAATATTTAAGATAATATATCAATATTAGTTCCTAATGTTAGGTAAACATATGCATAGTATTTCATGTCTTATTAAATTTCATGGTAAAATTTTATTAGTCTTGTGTATATATAGTTTTTTTAATTGATTATCTGATTTAAAATCTAATATTGAATCAACCTAGACAATATTTGCTTCAATATTTATAATTGGATCATGTCTAATATTTGTTCTAATAAATTTGATGGAGTTCTAACCGGATTCAAATTAATATCCTTTTCTCGTTGGCATAAGTTGTAGGACGATGGCAAAGTAAGAGATCTTGATGTCTACCCAGGTGTGCCCTCCACAGGGCCCGACTAGGAAGACATGGATCCAGAAACCATGCACCACTTCAACTGTCCAACAAATGCTAGGAACCCGGTCTAAAGGACTTCACAGTTTCTAGCCTAGCTCTAGTCCTAGCTGACTCTAGCTTATAGGCTCAAGTTCAAGTAATATAATACATGAGTCATAATATAGGTAGGGCTAATGCACTCTACCATCAGCAAAAAAATAAAACATGTTTCAACCACAAAAAAAAAAGGTTGAGTTTGGTTGGATCGAGCCCAGGTCCAATAGAAATCACATGATTGGATCTGAATTGGGTCCAATTTTAATAATGTTACATTAAATAAGGAATTGACAGGGTCTGGGTCTGGGTCCGGGTCCGACCTTTGACGGGCCTATACATGACGGGCAATTGTGTCTCTATATCGCAAGTCACTGGGGCTTGACTTAATAATTTGGACCTTCACGGGTCATATCCCATTCCCGTGATCAAGTGAATTTTGAATCATGCAACAAAAGAAAACCGATTGTTACGCTTAACGACCTTCCTTTCATTCTTGTAGGACATCAAACTTTTATAAAAGAGAACATCTAATGGTAGGGATGTCTCCCAATAATAGCGTATCAAGTACCAAGCCCACAAGTGAAGTATAATTTGACAATGAATTGCTACTAAAGGAGTAAGCATGCGCTCCTTAGAAATTGAATCTGCAGTTATATTGAGATTTAATATCACAAAAATAAAGCACCAAATATTTATATCCACCAATAAAAAGGGGTGACACTAAAAGAAATGATTTTGTTTCTCCAAATATTCCCCTCATTCTCCAAACTTCATTCTTCATACGAACTCAAAAAAATTACATCAATGAATTCGCATCCGGAAGTAACAAAATTCCATTAAAATGTTGTGTGCAATTCTTGTTTAGCACCAAGGCTATGTACATCAAAACATACTCCCAATACTTAAACAGTCGTGGCCAAGGTTATAAGGATGTGAAACCATAGGAAAACTAAAGAGTATATTTTCTTCCTTCTAGTTTTGCAAACTTTTCAAATTATTCTTCCCTTATTCAAATTGTAACAAAAAAATATTTATATCTCCACGACTGCATCAAGAATCAAGATCTATAATGGAGCTCCAAAAATACCATTCAAATCAATCCACAACGAGAAATGCTCTCAATTTGTATTTTTACCTAATTGTTTACGCAAGTTCTGGACCGCTGGGGAGTGGATCATAACCATCGTGCTGTGTGGAAGTAGCAGTTTTTTTGTTAACGGGAATGCATTTCAAGACAACTGCAATGGGCATGCTTACTGCGCCCAACAGTACGCTGTATAGCCATAACTCCCAGCTTAGAGGTACTGTGCTAGCAAAAGTGCCCAAGAATTCAACTATAATCACTTGAAATACAACAGTGGACGCGATAATTCCTGAGAATATCCAGTTCCCAAACATTCCGCGGAATATGTTTATCTTCTCAATGTCACGGCTGTTTATTTCATTGAAAACCTGAAGGAAAGGGGAAAAGGAAGTCAAGAATTATGAAACGCAAGGCTATGTTTGGTTCTTGTGTATCAGCGAGTAAAACATTGAGGAAAATCCTTCATCACATTATAGAATATCAAGCTTAACTCAATTTCCATTTCATTTTACTTACTGATCACCAAGAACCAAACACTGCAGTCACCGAATATCTCTATTGACTAGAGACAAATAAAATTAGTTTAAGACTAATGATTTAAATTGTCAATAAGTAATATATTACTTTCTGGTAAAAACATAAATAACAAGAAAATGCATCTGCTATAATTCAAAAAAATATTTTATTTTATTTATTATAGATACATTTAACACCTAATATGTGATTACATAAATTTTTAACGAATATATGTGAACCCAAAATTCTTTATTACGTGTTTTTTTGTTATTTAACCCAACTTTGACAGGGACCAAACTCATTTTTTATCCAGCTAAATTTGAATCCAACCCAACCCAATGAAAAGTAAACGATATAAGGGTCGGGTCAGATTGGGTTGAGACACGTTGGTCCAGGACCTCCCGTAGATCATGACCTATATTGCCACCTAGATGGAATATGTATTCATATTTCAAAATCTATCATCGTGCGAACTATGCATGTAAAAATGTTGACTTAAAAAAGGATTACTAGGTTAAAAGTGGATGTGAAGTTACCTGGCAGAAAACGAAGGTGTTGAATATGAAAGTATTGACTACTTCAGTAGCATCAGAACCATTAAGACCCAATATTTGCTCCCCAACAAAATTGAGGACAAGCAAAACAGATAATTGATAAATGCTCTGACCAATGATATTCCTCCACATGGTCCTGGTAATGAAATTCTCAGTTCTACCAACAGGAGGTCTCTTCATTAGTCCATCATGTGGAGGTTCAGTGGCCAATGCAAGTGCACCTAAAGTGTCCATAATTAGGTTCACCCAAAGCAATTGCACTGCTGTAAGGGGAGCTGATCCTGGAAATTACCATCAAAAGAACATATTGTTTCAGTCGATATTAATAGTATAAGAGTACAAGTGGAAAATGAATGTACGAACAAAAAGTACCTGAGATGCAAGCAGATATAAAATTGATCATGAGAGCAACTATGTTAACTGTCAACTGGAATTGCACGAATTTCTGAATGTTTATGTACACAGAACGTCCCCACTTTGCGACGTTTACGATTGTGGAGAAATTATCATCCAACACAATCACATCAGCACTTTCTTTGGCAACCTGAAAGAATTATTGATGAAGAATTTGTTATTTGTCAAACATACGGTTTTCATACAAAAAAAAATTGCATCAAGGAAATTTCAATCCACTAGACAAAAACATGGGATTATTTGCAAATTACATGCATGTGTTAGTTTTAAAGAAAGAATACATGGAATTAACTTGTAAGGCAAAGGAGCCCATAGACAGACCTCTGTTCCAGCAATGCCCATAGCAAATCCAATGTCTGCTTCATGCAAAGCAGGAGCATCGTTCGTCCCATCACCAGTAACTGCAACAACCTCTTTAAGTACGTTTCTTGATGTCTTAACCAGGACATGCTTGTCTGTTGGTGATGACCGAGCCATTACCTATACGTAAGATTCAAACACGTCAGATTACTTAAAAGAAAAAAAACATCATAACTTTCTTAGGATTACATAATTATGCTTATTATCAACCTTAATTTTTGGTATTGCTTGGGACATCTCATAAGGAGTCATTAGGCGAAAATCTGGACCTTCTACAGCAATATCACCATCATTAAGGATGCCACATTCTTTAGCAATTGCTTTAGCTGTATTGATATTATCACCAGTGATCATACGTACAGTAATTCCCGCAGCCAAACAGGTCTTCACTGCTTCTTTAACCCCCGGACGAACTGGATCCTTAATTCCCACAACTGCAATAAGCGTATAGCCACTCTCAGGGATGCTATTCTCTGGAAAACCATCATCAATGTCCTTAAAAGCCACACATAGAGTACGCAAAGATTCATTGGCCAGGCCATTGATGACATCTGTTACATTTCTCACTTGTTCTTCGGTCAAAGGAACTATTTCCCCATCGGCATTAATACCCTTGTCACAGAATCTCAATATAATCTCTGATGCACCTTTGCAAAAAGCTCGGGTTTTTCCATCTGGAAGGGATACAAGCACAGACATCTTCTTCTTTTCTGAATTGAAAGGTTCAACCTTCAATAATTTTCCTTGGCGTTGCTCATCAAAATCACCACCTAGATGCAATCCATATTCGAGTATTGCTGTTTCCGTAGGTGTGCCTAAAATGGATGTTTTTCCATCTTTATTTTTTACCACCTCGGACCCAGTATTATAAAATATTCCTTGTAAGAGAACTCTAAGAACATCTTCTGATATATCAGAATCTAATATATTATCCTTGCCTCGACTGGCATCCACCTCATTCAATTTTCCACAAATCCATGTTTTACTTACTACCATATGGTTTGTGGTCAATGTCCCAGTTTTATCAGTGCAAATGCAAGTAGCAGAACCCATTGTCTCACATGCAGAAAGATGTCTCACTAGTGCTTTGTCTTTCATTAACTGCTTCATGGCAAATGCAAGACTCAGTGTCACAGCCAGGGGCAGTCCTTCTGGAACTGCAACGACTATTATAGTAACTGCAGTAGCAAAGTAATTCAAAAGCTTCAAAGCATCACCGGAGGACCATACGGTAAATTCATGGGCAAGTCCTTTCTCAACCAAAAATCTGACAGCTAAGACCAGGAAAGTCAAAACAGCAAATACAAGTCCGATTTTACCAATAAGTGTCGCAACACCATTTAGCTTCACCTGTAAGGGTGTTTCATCTTCTCCTCCTTCGCTTAAAGTTTCCATTAACTTCCCCCATTCAGTTCTCATACCAACTGTAGTTACCAACATTTTACCTGACCCATCTTGAACTTTTGTTCCGGATAAAAGAAATGGTCTTTTTTCATATATATTTATAGGCACACTTTCACCAGTCAAACTTGACTGATCAATCAACAAATTGTAACCTGATATAAAAATTCCATCGGCTGGAACTAGGTCTCCAATGGATAAATGAACAATATCTCCAACAACTAAATCATATATAGAGATTTTTTGCCGAATTCCATCTCTAATGACCTGGATAAAGATCTTTTTCTTCTCCTTGTCCAACTCCTTGAACTGTAATGATTGCTTGTAATCACTAACTGCAGTAACCATGACCACCAAAAATATGCTAAATATAATTCCCAACCCATCATACATTCCTTTAGGCCAACCTTCAGTAGCTAGCCCGACTCCAATAGAGACCACAGCGCAAACTATTAGAATGATGAGTGTCAAATCATGCAAAGCCTCCCACACAAACATCCAAAAACTCTTAGAAGGCTTCTCGGTGAACCTATTGGGGCCAAAGATGTTTTGCCTAATGGACACATCATTTGACTTGACTCCTTCGTCTAGTGAAACGTTCAGTTTATTTGCAAGCCCTTCAACTCCTTTGAGTTTTCTTAAGGTCTTGATGTCATAAGATGAAACAAGAGATGCAAGTTTATCTGGGTGAATGTGATACCCTGCAAGTCTAGCTTCTTCTTGAAGCCCATTTACAAAGTCTTCTTCAGCATCTTCTACAGGGTTTTCACTTGAGTCTCTATCTGAGGGCAATTTTTTAAATTGTCCGGCTACTGAAAAAGGAAAGATAAGTAGTGAAAATGAGAAAAACAATATGGATCTATAACAACTCGTCCACAGTAACTAAGACTACTATATTAGTAAAACTATACCATCAATAAACCTGAGAGCTGCTGTAAAGGCCACAAAACAAACACGTATATTCTCCTGTAATAAATAACGAAAAATTCATTAGACACATAATTTACATTTTTCAAAACCATATAAAACTTAAAGGCCTTCTAGCTTTACTGAGAGTTTTAGTCTATAATAAGTTTCATACTAATAGCAAGTACTGCAAAATGCAGAAATCAGTTAACCACGACAGAGATTATGGCTCACATTTCTTTCTTATTGACACATGATAGGTAAACATAATAAAAATCAAACCGAACAATTCCCTAAGAATGTCTTAATAGGGACAATATGCATGAGCTGCCTATATAAATTTCACTATAAGAAGTTTGCAAAAAAAAAAAAAAAAACACCTACAAGTATAAGTAATAGATCATTTAATAATCACCATAAGGAAGCTCTATGACATTAAATATTGATTTTCTTCTATTGTATGCATAAGAGGCATTGTGAGTATGGCCAAATGATTAATTATTGCTCAGGTTAATCAAACTTAACTAAGTGGAGGGAACTAATGAGTACGTATATATCAAGTCAAATGAGACAATATGGTATTTGATTCCATGCATTAATCCAGTATTGCTATTAATTTTAATGTTATACACATGTGTGTGCATATATATATATATGCATACACACGCTCATGTAAGGTTAAAATTAAATCAATATATATATGTTCGAATATAATTGACTATTATTTTGATTATCACTAAAAAAAATTAGACTAAATCAAAATGTTATTATCTTAAAACATTTTCCTTACGTTTACACTAATAAAATTCATCCAACATATTGTCCGTCCAATATGCAAGAATTATAATTTTTTTAATAAAGTAGTGAATTTGCTCAAAACACCATCCTAACCTTTTTCAACGTCTCGAAGAACATTACAAGCACTTGAGAGAAAAAAAACAAGTTGGTTAGGTCTCGAATGCAAATGAGATACAAGAATAACATTAATAGAAGGTCTATAACTATTGTCATGAATAAAATAGGTAGAAGATTTCTTTTTCATTTGTGAAATTTCACTGGAAACTCTTCATGAGTTGCTATCATAAACGATAAATCATCTTATAGTTTTCTGAGACTTTTTTAGAGATGTTTGTCGAAAGAACAAGTTTTTGGAGATTTTATCTTTAAAAATAAAAAATTTAAAGAGTGAGAGATGTTTTATCTTTAGAAAATGAGAAATCAAATTAACAAGTGATAATTATCTCTAACATTCGGATAGAACTTCAAATTTGTACGAATTTGTACGAATTTGTTGTCACTTGTCAAACTGACGATTACAATATTTATTTACTAAGGCCCTGTTCGTTTGGGCCAATTAGCCCACAATTGCTGTAATCGGGCCATACTATCGTGTATAATTATGTGTTCGGATGGGCCGACTATTTTGCGGGCAGCCCGTACTTATCGGGGAAACATGTGGGCCAGCCCGCTTTATCGGTCCGATTTGAGTTGGAGGGTTGGGCCAGAAATTAAATAATTGGGCCAAATTGATAAAATTTGAGACAAAAATGCCCCTAAAGTTCGTAATAATTACGGGAAAATGCCATTGAAATAATCTGCCCAGATTAGAAAGTCTTCTTCTCCACTATCATTTCACACTTCCATTTTCATTTTCCCTCCATCTCCATAGTGCAAGGTGAACTTTTTTTTTTTTTTCTTTATTATTGTTTACTCTTTTGTTAACAAGAACAATGATTTTTACCTCATGTACCCAAACTTTGAGATATTAATTTGTTCCAACTTTTTTTTTTCTTTTTAACATAGGTGAAGAACAAGTTGAAGAAGGAGAATAACTAGGGTAAGAATACATTGCCCATTAGTTGTAATATCTATATTTTGTAATGTTAAAAACATTTATGATGATTTGGAATGTTAAAAATTTCCCCCAAATTTTTTTACCTATGCCCTGCCGTAAACAATTTCGAAATCTGGAATTTTTTTTTTTTTTTTGTTTTGTTTCATGAACTATTTTTATGTTGTATTGTTGTACTAGGAATGGTGTATGATTGATTACATAAATAAATGCTTGTGGTTTTTTTTTTTTCCTTTCTACTTTGTTTGTACATACATTTTTTGTGTATTTTTTATTTTTTTTATTTTTGTTTCATGAACTATTTTTAAAGTTAGATTGTGGTACTAGGGAATATTGTATGATGGATTACATAAATAAATGCTCGTATATTTTTTGTTTCCTTTCTACTTTGTTTGGACATATTTGGTGAATTTAGTTTGGATATGTTTTGTGACAATTAGAATATATTTCCTTTCTAGTTTGTTTGGACATATTTTGATATATCTAAAGTTATTGGCATATCAAATACAGAATACCGCTTGTGTATGGATTCGGAGAGGAACGAACAACTCTTCCGCCAATTTTTTTGGAAATGTGTTATAATAATATGTGTATGCCTCATTGCACACGAAGCACACTCTATTTCCCAACCATCTAATCGAAAGAGAAAAAGGTATAGCATCATACGTAAAAAATACAAACAAGCCAAGTATTTACATCGCGTAACCACGAAGACGGATGTTAAAACTAAGGCTGTGTTAAGGTTCACTATGACTTCTTTTAGTAAGCTATGTCGTTTGTTGCATAACATTGGTGGTCTAAGGGACACTAAATACGTGCCACTCAATGAACAAGTTGCAATATTCTTGTCCGTCCTTTCACATCACAAGAAAAATCGAATCGTGGGGTTTGATTATCGTCGATCTGGGGATACAGTAAGCAAGTGTTTCCACCGTGTATTGAATTGTGTGCTAAAATGTCATTCAATATTACTATCAAGACCTGTACCGA
This sequence comes from Penstemon newberryi var. newberryi, assembly GCA_030819805.1. NCBI lineage: Eukaryota > Viridiplantae > Streptophyta > Magnoliopsida > Lamiales > Plantaginaceae > Penstemon > Penstemon newberryi. The sequence continues at coordinate 32,802,307 of JAUALY010000003.1, read as the reverse complement.
TTTCAGAAAATGATGAAACTTCCCGATGGGGTTGTTTTCCGGTACGTACACTTTTATCACTACTTATTGTAGATAACGGTTAACTTAAAACAACTTAAGTACTTTTTCATATATTTTTTGTAGGGTTGCTTAGGGGCTTTGGATGGTACTTATGTGAAGGTACTAGCACCAGCAGCCGATAAACCTCGATATAGATCAAGGAAAGGAGAGGTTGCAACTAACGTGCTCGTTGCTTGCGATGTAAATGGAAAATTCACGTATGCATTGACTGGATGGGAGGGTTCCGCAGCAGATGGTCGGGTCCTTAAAGATGCTATTACCCGCCCCAATGGACTTCGAATTCCGGCCGGTATACGATTTTTATGCATCATATATTCTCGGTCATACAATTCCATAAAGTATGATTGTAACAATGTTAATTTTTTCCTTTTTATGAATATCATAGGAACATACTATCTTTGCGATAATGGATACACGAATGGGGAAGGTTTTTTGACACCTTATAGGGGAGTTCGCTACCACTTAAAGGAATGGGATGTAGGACAAAATGCTCCCCAAAATTATAAAGAATACTTTAACATGAAGCATTCCCAGGCAAGAAACGTGATCGAACGGTGTTTCGGTCAAGTTAAACGGAGGTGGGCGATACTTAAAAGTGATCCGTCCTACCCATTGAAGACTCAAAACCGAATTATCATGGCTTGTATTCTTATTCACAATTTCCAGCTTATGACAATGCCCAATGATATGTCAGATTCCGATTCGCGTAGTGAATCAGAAAGTGATGATGAGGTTCAAGGAGAGAGTCCTACCGGTGACTTCGTCGATGTTGTGGAGCCTTCACAAGCGTGGACTGATTATCGAGATACCATGGCTCGTGCTATGTATGACGAGTGGTTGTCAAGTCCTTGAGATAAACGCACTTGATGCGTTTTGTTTTTCGAAAATGACTTTGTTTGATTGGATAATATGCTTGGTGTTGGTTGTGCTGTTTTTTTTTATGATTGTAGTTTAATTACGATGGTACATTATTATGTACATGAGGACAATTTGTTTGTATGATTGTGGTTTTTTTATTTATTAATGTTTGGAATTGTGCTTGAAAACGGGTTATCCCAGGTTAATCTTTATTTCGTAATGTGTTCTCAGTGTAATCATGGAGCCAATACCAATACCAAGGTATGAAGGAACATCGCGCTCTACAAAAACTCCACAAGGACCACGTAGAATTTGGAGTTCCGATGAGGAGCAAACATTGATTTCTTGTTTGCATGAGATTGTTTCGAATGGATGGAAGGCCGATAATGGGTTTAAAGCGGGATATTTAGGTCACTTAGAATCCGCAATGAGGGCAAGGATGCGGGGAACCGACATTAGAGTGAGACACATTAACTCAAAGCTCACGGTTTGGAAGAAACAATATTATTTATTGATTGCCATGTTGGGTACTAGTGGTTTTGGATGGAATGACGACGCTAAAATGATAGAGGTCAACGATGATGTTTGGGCCGAATATGCACGGGTAAATAAGAATTTGCTAACTTTTATACATAATATTTTGGGCTATATTTATGTTTTTTGTGTTCTAATCTTGTTTTTGTATTCCTCGAAAGGCTAATCGTGAAGTTCGTTCGATGAGGATGAAGTCTTGGAGGTACTATGATGATTGGTGTGAATTGTTTGGAAAGGACAGGGCTACGGGAGACAATGCTCAAGGGTTCACTGATGTTGTTGATGACATATTATTGAGTGAAAATCTTAACTCAAGCAATATGCAGATAAACCCAGAAGTAGTGGAACCGTACATTCCAACATTTGATGACCATAGTCCATATGTCGATCTAACTATAGATGCATCCGATTGGGGTGGGGATCAGTTCAAAGAGAAAATCAACTCTACTCCGGATACATCTGATGGTTCCTCGATGAAAAAATCGAAGGTATATGGACTTGGTGTTAAACTTGATGGGAACGAGAAGAAGAAGGAGAAGAAGAAGAAGAAACAATTGACTAGAGAAAGAAAGGCGAAAACACCCGAAACCGCCAAAAGTGAGTCTATGTTGCCCGTCTTGACAAGTTTCATTGAGGAGGCAAAATCTACATTCATGAATCTTACACCAAAAATGAACAAGGAGGAAGATACGGTAGACGAAAAGGCATCGAAGGTCATTGCCGCATTGGAGAAGGTTCCGGGACTAACCGAAGAAAACATGAACTTTCTTTGTTACAAGATTATGGATGACCAAAGGCATGTGAGCGTGTTTTTACATTCTAGCGAACGTAATCAGGAAATACAAGCACACATGATGCTCGATGGTAAGATGCCATGACTTATGGTTTATGATAATTTCGGGTGTTGACTATGTTGTGGACAATTTTTAGACATTGCTACATTTTATAGTTGTGTATTTTGTGATTTGTGTATTTTCTAGTAGTTGGCATTATATTTTGGAACTTTCTTATGCAAACATGGCTTGGGAATTCTTATGAAATGGTGTGAATTTTGGAGCCATGTTTGTTCAAGAAATTATTAGTTTTTCGAATTATGAATATTGGATGTAGTTTTTGAAACCAACGGGTTTTGGATGTAATTATTTTGTAATTATAGATGCATTGAAGTAATCTAGTTATTAAATTGTACAACTTTTGATTAGTAATGTTGTTGCAATTTAGATGGATGGTTTTTGAGATACAAGTTGTGTTGAATTATTATTCTTTGTTCATTTGTAATGGTGTTGCAATTTTGTTCATATGTACTTGTGTTCAAGTAGATGAAATTGCAAGTAGATGACATTTTTTTGTTCATATGTCTTTGTTCAATTTTTTGTGTTCAATTTTGCTCACATGTCTTTGTTCATATGTACTTGTGTTAAAGGCAAAATCTGGAAATTGACAATTTTTGGTTGAAGTCCAATTTAATTGTTTAGTTCAAGTACAAGGAAATCTGGAAATTGACAATTTTTTAGTTCAATTTAGTTTTTTAGTTCAAGTAGATGAAATTGCAAGTAGATGACATTTTTTTGTTCATATGTCTTTGTTCAATTTTTTGTGTTCAATTTTGCTCACATGTCTTTGTTCATATGTACTTGTGTTAAAGGCAAAATCTGGAAATTGACAATTTTTGGTTGAAGTCCAATTTAATTGTTTAGTTCAAGTACAAGGAAATCTGGAAATTGACAATTTTTTAGTTCAATTTAGTTTTTTAGTTCAAGTTCAAGTAGATGACATTTTTTTGTTCATATGTCTTTGTTCAATTTTTTGTGTTCAATTTTGCTCACATGTCTTTGTTCATATGTACTTGTGTTCAAGGCAAAATCTGGAAATTGACAATTTTTGGTTGAAGTCCAATTTAATTGTTTAGTTCAAGTACAAGGAAATCTGGAAATTGACAATTTTTTAGTTCAATTTAATTTTTTAGTTCAAGTTCAAGTAGATGACATTTTTTTGTTCATATGTCTTTGTTCAATTTTTTGTGTTCAATTTTGCTCACATGTCTTTGTTCATATGTACTTGTGTTCAAGGCAAAATCTGGAAATTGACAATTTTTGGTTGAAGTCCAATTTAATTGTTTAGTTCAAGTACAAGGAAATCTGGAAATTGACAATTTTTTAGTTCAATTTAGTTTTTTAGTTCAAGTAGATGAAATTGCAAGTAGATGACATTTTTTTGTTCATATGTCTTTGTTCAATTTTTTGTGTTCAATTTTGCTCACATGTCTTTGTTCATATGTACTTGTGTTAAAGGCAAAATCTGGAAATTGACAATTTTTGGTTGAAGTCCAATTTAATTGTTTAGTTCAAGTACAAGGAAATCTGGAAATTGACAATTTTTTAGTTCAATTTAGTTTTTTAGTTCAAGTTCAAGTAGATGACATTTTTTTGTTCATATGTCTTTGTTCAATTTTTTGTGTTCAATTTTGCTCACATGTCTTTGTTCATATGTACTTGTGTTCAAGGCAAAATCTGGAAATTGACAATTTTTGGTTGAAGTCCAATTTAATTGTTTAGTTCAAGTACAAGGAAATCTGGAAATTGACAATTTTTTAGTTCAATTTAATTTTTTAGTTCAAGTTCAAGTAGATGACATTTTTTTGTTCATATGTCTTTGTTCAATTTTTTGTGTTCAATTTTGCTCACATGTCTTTGTTCATATGTACTTGTGTTCAAGGCAAAATCTGGAAATTGACAATTTTTGGTTGAAGTCCAATTTAATTGTTTAGTTCAAGTACAAGGAAATCTGGAAATTGACAATTTTTTAGTTCAAGTAGATGACATTTTTTTCTTCATATGTCTTTGTCCAATTTTTTTGTGTTCAATTTTGCTCATATGTCTTTGTTCATATATATACTTGTGTTCAATGTCAAATCTGGAAATTGACATTTTTTGGTTGAAGTCCAACTTAATTGTTTAGTTCTTCAAGTAGGAAATTGACAATTTTTTAGTTCAAGTCCAGTTTACCAACTTACTTCAATTATTGTATTACTTCAATTATTGTAACTTTTTCAGAACAACATGTGACAGTAAAAACAACAAAGATATTTGCAAAAAAGCATAAATAAAGCTATGTAATGATTTGGCATTACTTCAATTATTGTAACTTTTTCAGAACAACATGTGACAAGTAAATATAAAACAACAAAGATATTTGCAAAAAAGCATAAATAAGGAAACTAAAAATCATATATATTATACAGTGGCAACCCTATATAAAGGCTGCCTAATTACATAGTTCATAACTACAAAAAAAAAAACCCACCATCCTTGAGGTTCTGCACAAGAGCAGAACCTCCAACTATTCATAAATACACATCAAAACATAATAAACAAGTCCATTACAAGCAAGCCTTAGAACAAAACATTCAAAATAACATCAAAATATTCCTTAAACAAGTCCACTACAAGCAAGCCTTACAACAAAACATTCAAAATAACATAAAAAACATAATAAACCCAGTCCCCACCACCACCCTAATCCACATCACTCAATCCCCCACCCACCACACCATTGACATTACCATCTGCCCCATCACTTGGTCCCTCATAAAGCACAATGGCAAGAGGATTTACCTCTTCAATTGGCGGGGCAGCAGCCTCAGAGTCAGGATTATCACCATACATGGAAATTGGAGAGACCATAAGGGCATCCTCATCATCGGCGGATAAGTCAATGGGCTGGACAGAGGAGCCGAGGAGGGATCGGGGGAAACGGGCACATTCCTTAAGCTCAAAAATGTATTTGAGCTTACGATAGTGACGATGCCCTTCAACCCGAAATCGCCGATGACTCCCCGGCTCTTCCTACAAAAAAAAATGGACAAGGTTAGTATAAGTTCGTATTATAAAATTTAACTCAACAATAAAAACAAGATAAAAACAGAACACTTACGGCAGCGGAGACTGCATTCCAGTAAGCGTTTGTCACTGTGGTGCGGACAGAATATGCATCATAGCTTACCCCCGGTAGGGCGAGAAAGTCTTCAAAGTCCTCGTACTCAAGTCGGATCCGCTCCAACTTCAAACGCAGTGAGGTGAGGTGGAACCTTCGACGAAAGTTCCTTGTCATTTTCTCACTTATAAGTATGAGACATCCCCGAAGATCCTCAAAATGTTTCACCAGGTCCCTCCTGGCAGCCGTGGAGAGCTTTGATATGAAATAAGCCTCCTCTACGGGACTCCAGCCGTCGTAACGTGCGTTCATGTCAGCTCTTTGTCTACGGGTCAAAGGCATTTTTTTCACCTGCAGTTAACAAATGAAAAAGATTAATTAGTAAGCCATAAAGGTTATAGAAATAGGAAGAGGAATTCCAGAAGTTGAATAGAAACAGAGGAAGTTGAATAGGGCCAGAAAGTTACTGTTTTAATTCAGTCTGGATTTGATTGTGGTGTTTGGTTCAAAATGGAACTAGCCATATATATAGACAGTTCAAAGTTCAACTCTCAAGTCTCAATTAATGTTGGAGTTGGTAGTATTAAATGGTACTTTTTTGTGTAAGAATCTATACAAGAGATTGGAGTCATTAAATACAAGCATTGGAAATGAAAAAGGCAATAAATGAGAAGAAGAAAAAAGTAAATATGGAAAAGACATAACATGACTCATCACTATACAAAGATATGACAACTCAAAAAAGGCAATATTCTTGTGTAGGATGAGGACTGATGAAATCTTTTTTAGAACTATGCATAGGTAATAGTCATTATGACATGCAGGACCCTCACAAAACATACAAATATTGATGTGCCAAATTGAATGCACCCAACTGCTCATTCAATTTCATTTTTTAGTTCAAGTCCAATTTACCAACTTAGTTCAATTAAAACCAAAAATGAACATTACCAACTTACTTCAATTAAAAGTAAAACTAAAAATTACAATTTTTACCAACTTAGGTCAGGTAAACCTCAAAATTCTGGAAATTGTAAAGAAATTTACAGAAACCAAACTTTACAGTGAACTATTTTAACAAAATCTGGAAATTGCAAATCTGGAAGTCCAATATACCAACTTAGCTCAAGTTCAAGTCCTATCTAACCTATAGTTTTTCAACTTTTCAGAAGTGTTTAGCTACATGTGAACTATGTAATGATGTGCAAAGAACCCCTAAAGTTCAATTACTTCAATTATTGTAACTTTTTCAGAACAACATGTGACAGTAAATATAAAACAACAAAGATATTTGCAAAAAAGCATAAATAAGGAAAATAAAAAGCATATATATTATACAGTGATTTATATAAAAATGATATAATATGCATAAAAAATACATAGACACACCAACAAAATCATATGCAAGCATAATAGAGCAAAAAAAATTAACCCAACTGCTCATTCAATTTCCACCTAAACTAAATCACATTTCCTTGAAATCATGGATAAATAAGAATTATAAACCAAGCAGTAATAAACCAAGCAGTAATAAACCAAGAATATGCATCACATTTGCTTGAATACCATAAACCAAGCAGTAATAAGCAAGCACAAAATAGCACATGTCTTAATAATATTCAAATCAGTCCCTAAAGAGTTAAGTGACTCCCTGATTTCCAGAAGAGAGGCACTCAAACGCATGTTCTCTTCTTCTACATGTTTCATTCGTTGCAATAATCCAGGGATTATTGCAACTTCATGATCAACCCACTCAAAGAAACTACACCTCTGGCCCTGAAACAAAATAACAAACAATTAGAATTAAGATCATTAAATAAATGGAAAATTTACATATATAACAGAAAGTAAAAATCATAACCTGTGTTCCTCCACATCTCAGGAATCTTCGGCCTGGATTTGTTGGAGTCTTAGAAGTAAACATCCTCACGATGTTACCACAATAGCATGTTCGGCTAGTCCCACCAGACCAATTACTACGTCCGGTACTATTGGAAGAGTCACCCATTCCAAAAACCATAAACCCCCTACGTCAAACAATGAAAAAACAGTTAAAAATATGATTATATAAATCCAAAAATAACCTAATTTACCCTAAAACATGCATACATGCCCCATTTTCTAAAACAGAACCATTCAAGTGAAACTGATTGACCATCCAATTCCAACAGAAAAAGAGGTGAGGTAAATGCAAACCACAACAGTCACTTAAGAAGCTGTAAGAATTTTACAAGACTCAAATGAAACAATTAGTACGCTCCGGCATTTACAAATTTTAGTTCTGTTAGATCAATGATAATGTACACGCTTCTATAGAACACACCACTAATATGAGTTACGTAGAGAAATATGAGGTAGCAAACTACTAAAAACTACCAATCTAGTATAATAATTGCAAAGAGATTACTAGTCAGATAAAGACAGCCATATTATTACTTTTGGCATCCCTAAATACAATGAAATTGTCATCTTCTCAAACTAATTGAACTAATAGTCATGCAAGAGTTATCATATTTGGGTATCATCATTTATAAATATTATCGACAAAATGACTTTCACAAACTGTACTGCACCTATTTATTAAAAAAAAAAAAAAAAAAAATCTGCACTGCACCTATGCAATGGGTTTGATTATAGTTAGAAGGTATGCAAGTTCAGTTCTCTGATTTGAATTTTAAACTACAAAAAAAACTGACCTGTTCAGCTAAAAGTTACAATCCAGCTAGGCATATCCACTAAAGAAGGCAATAGATAGTAATCAACATTAATTCCATGCGGCTTATTACCTTACTTCTTGGCAAATTCTCAGAAGTGCTTTTGGTAGCTATGACTCCACCATCTATCTGCTTTTCCTTCCTGCACCCAGGCAGTACAAAAATTAAACTTAAAACTTGTATCTTTATGACTAGAAAGACTGAATATTTACCAAAAACATGGAAAAAAATAAGATAAAAATCCATTCAGTTGCCACGAACCAGAGGAAAAATATAACCAAATACGAGTAGCTAAAAATCCTAAATTTTCCCACATTTTTCGTAACCTTAATATCAAGAAAAATCCAAAAAATTGGGAAAAATAATAATAACTTACATCGTAAAGAGAAAAACACTTATTAGTATAATAATTCCATAAAATTGAACAAAACCTAAAATTCCCCTAATTTTCGTAACCCTAATTTTAACCCTAATTTCAAGAAAAATAAAAAAAATTGGGAAAAATGGCATTACCTCGAAGATGTCGACGACCCCGGTGTAGAAAGCAAAACAAAGGTTTAAAAAACCAACCCACAAATGATTTTCATGGAAACAGTTGAAATTCCTAAACCCTAATCTTCAAAAACAAGTAGAAATCGTACGGCAAAATAGTTACGAACGAGAAGGACTACTAACAACCCCTAAATTTGTGGTTATTCGTGTGATTGAAAAAATTATATTGAAGTGGGACGAAGAACGAAGGGGTTTGTTAGAGAAGGAGACAAATAATTTCGAAACCCTTCAAGCCCTAGCCTAAATACTAAAGGATTCGTAGGACATAACACATTTTCATGGTGATTTTCCGTTGGGACGAAAGAGAGAAGTGAGGTTGAGAAGAAGAAGCGGAGGAGGCGGCGGTCGCGAGAGGCGAGAGAAAGAGAGAGAATAAATTTTGTGAAATGATGAATAAGTTACCAAACCCTACATTTTACTTTGATCCAACGGCTGAGAATAAAGACTCAATCCAACGGTCAGATTTAAATGTCGCTGGGGGTATAATGGTAATTACGGTGTAATCGGGCCAACCGAACACCAAAGTTGATTATTGGGCCAATGTCTAAATAATTGGGCGAATAGGAGATTAAATAATTGGGTCGGATTGTTTAATGACCCCAAATTAAATATTGGGCCGATTACCATCGGCCCAAACGAACAGGGCCTGAAGAAACAAATCTAAGGGTTAAGTTTCGATAAAAACAGGGCTGATAATCATTCGAATATTATTTCAATCGCATAAAAAATAAAAACATTTAAACAAATCCTGGTAATTCTACGTGATTCATGACGAAAAATTTCACGATCTCGTATTTAAATTGCCACATTTTTCATAGAAACAGCAAAAAAATAAAAGAGAACAAGGTATAGTAATGCTTACTCTGAGTCTTCGCATCTGTTCCTTCGCTTCTGATCGCTTCTCAAGGACCGCCGCATATCTAAATCGACGACGGCGGTTCTTCACGATTTTTCCGACGGCTTCGCGCCACTTTCTCAGAGTCTCATCCGACCGCCCCTTGTTCGGTAAATCGAACTCCGGCGGAATAAACTTTTCCATTATTGTGATTCCTCTGACTCTTTGCCTTCACAGTATATGTGAACCACGAAGTAGTGGCGATTGCAGACAGACTAACAGTAGAGAACAAAACAAACAAACGATTGGATATAAAAAGGAGCAAAGCGCCCTACGCGTTTTCTCATTTTTACCCTTGACCTTTACTTTTCTTTTTAGACATTATTACTACCATTAATTTTATTATGACCAAAATTTACCCACGGATTTTAATTTTTTATCTCTTACTTGATTTGACTATATTAGAAAGGTTTATTTAGGTTATATATGGTTAATTACGAAATAATTTATCACATATCAATCAATTATTGACTCGAAGATTTTGTTTGTGACTCAAGCAATTATCGAATAAATTTCTACATAGTTTGAGGTGAGTTAATACCATAATAAATTATAATTTTACTTGCTATATATATGTAGTTGGTTTACTCTATTATTTAAATTGACGTTTATCACAATTTTTGCATAAAATTTTAAATAGAAATTGAATTTTATTTTTAGCTATATTTTCTTGATGAAATAGTGAATATTATTACATCAATCACCATATCATAAATTTATTCAAATCTATGTAATTATTGTTAAATTTTAAAGATATTCAACTACATAGACTAATATTAAGTTAGATAAATACTTATACTAGTGGTACTCAAACTCGAGATATATAACTTAATTCGTCACATAATATTTCACAGTATATTTAGCTTCATAACATATTTGGTTCCATACTTAATTAATTAGTGATTTATAACTAGAGCACACATGTGATATGTGATCATATTGATTCAAATGTTATTTAATTTTTATGTCGAATTTCTATGTCAAATAACCATATCGCTTTTGAGATATGTTGTACAAATAAGGTTGAAAATCTAAGCTATTCGACTTGTTATGTACAAATTATTTTGTGAATTCACCAGTTTTTCAAAATATGTTTTGCACCATTTTTGCATTAAAAATGTCTTATAACGTATAAGATATTATATTATTTCCTAAATTTAGAGAATAATTGTAATCTGAAACTTTGTTTCCGTAATAACGAAAAAACTGAATTAGCAGATATTGTTTGGAAGGGGAAAAAGAAAAGAAAAAACCTCAATGATCTATCTATATAAGCCAACATGCAAAGTTCGTATGACCATTAATAAAAAAAAACTATTTTTACAATGACCATTAATAATGGTCTCACCAGACCAAATAGTCTATATTTTATTTACATTAAGGAGAAATTCATTAATGATGTAACTCCAAACAAAAGAAAATCAACTTTTAAAGCTAGTGAAATCAATTTTCAGAAAAGAATAATTTCCAAATTTAACGATCTATCTAAATATGTCAAAATGCAAATAATGTTCATTAATAGAGGCCTCACCAAATAGTCTAAATTTTATTTAAATTAAGGAATTAAGGACAAAATTAGTAACAATGGATTTTTGACACTTTGCATACTGAAAATATAGGGTTTTGACACTTTGCACTCCGACTAAAAAGTTTTAGCACTTTGCACTATGGACATACATTTTATTAGGCATTTTGCACCTTAATGTGTGTTCTAGTGAGAAATTTTGTTAGTGAAAGTGTATAATAGTCAATTTTGAATAACTTTTTGTACTTTGCACACTGAAAATGTAGATTTTGGCACTTTGTACCCTACAAATATAAAATATTGGCACTTTCCACCCCGAAAATATAAATTTTTTGCACTTTCCACCCCGACTTAAAATTTTGGCATATTTTTTATTTTAACAAAATTACAGTGCTATTAGTAATTAGATAATAACTCTTTTTTCTTTTTTTTTGTAATTCCTAAATTTGACATGCTAGTAGATAATAATTATAGATTTGTAGAGCATGTTGTGTAGAAATTTTTTGGGAAAAAAAAACTTGTATCTATTATATAATTTTGTATGAATATCACAACTGATGCAAATCAGTGTCTATTTAAGGACAAAATGTAAATATAATTTGCAAAAAAAAATTTGATTATTTTTGTGATTGAACTCGAAATAGATTTTGTTTCCCTATGTTTGATTGTTGTGCATTCAAAATGACCATTTTATCTCTCCATCGATGACATTCAAGGGACTTTTTAAAAGGAAAATATTAGGGTACAAAATGCCAAAAATTATATTTATAAGGTTCAAAGTGCCAAATTTTTTGAATTGGGGTGGAATGTGCCAATACATTTATATTTCACGGTGTGAAGTGCTAACATCTTATCTTTGTACGGTGCAAGGTGCCAAAATCTATATTTTCAGGATGTAAAGTACAAGAAAAATATTAAAAAATGACTATTATACCCTTTTACTAACAAATTTTTTCACTAAAACACACACTATGGTGCAAAATGTCAGATAAATTATATTTTCAAGGTGCGAAGTGCCAAAACATTTTAAATCGAAATACAAAGTGTCAAAACCTTAAGTTTCCAAGATGCAAAATGCCAAAAACCCTGTAACAATCAACTTTGAAAAGCTAGTGAAAATTCAATTTTCATAAAGAATAATTTGTCATGAAAACCTAATCTTTCTTAAAATTGTACTTGAAAAGTTCTATAGAATTATTAGTAGGGTAAATTACGAATACCCCCCTGAGGTAAGGCCTAATTACAAAAATCCCCCTCACGTATTGGGTATTACAAAAATTCCCCTCAGGTTTGTCACCTTCTTACAATTAACCCCTTGCCCCTAAAATATTCCAATTTTGCCCTTGAGGGTCATTTGTAATGTTTATAATATCTTATAAGTGTTAAAACTTGGGTGATAATTGTTATATCTTATAAATTATAAAAGTGATAATTATATATTTACTACCAAAATAATTGATAAAATTAATAATTGCCCATAAGTTTTAATAAACATCGCAAAAAAAAGAAGAAGGGTATTTACATATTTATTAACAATTTAAATTGTATATCAATAAATTAAATAGAATTTTAATACTATTATTTTATAAATATGAACAAATTGTTTACACATTTAGATGAATTTATTTTCTAAATTAGTATTTTTTTTTTAAATTTATTATAGAAATTAAATTAATAATAAATATGTAAAAAAATCAATATTTATTAAAATTTATGACAATTATAAATTATATTAAATATTTTGGTATTAATATATGATTATCATTTATATAATTTATAAGATATAACAATTAGCACCCAAATTTGATAATTTATAAGATATTATAAACATTACAAATAACTTTCAAGGGCAAAATTGGAACATTTTATGGGCAAGGGGTTAATTGTAAGAAGATGACAAACATGAGGGGGATTTTTGTAATACCCAATACGTGAGGGGGATTTTTGTAGTTAGGCCTTACCTCAGGGGGGTATTCGTAATTTACCCTTATTAGTATAACATGATACACTACGTGTGCCGGAGCGCCGGCCGGTTTCGTGGATCCCAATACCAAATTCCACAATTGCATGTGGCTGGCAAAATGGAATTTAGAATGTGAATAAACTATGTAATGTTATTAGCATTGTTATATCAAAAACCTTTTAATTGTATCTTATTAGATATCGATATTTATAGTATTTAATTTAAATAAGAACTCAAGATTTGAAAATAAAGCGGTTCATAACTTAGGGTGAGTTTGGCCTAGAGATTCGAAAATCAATTAAAGGATAATTAATTTTGACAATAATTGATTATGATAAAATTTAATTTTAAAATAATTGATTTTGGATAATAGCTTTTCCAAAAGTAACACTTTAGTAGCTTCTAAAATAAGTTGATTTTTAGCTTCTGGAGATTCCAAAAGTAATTATGGTATTGGGGGCCAAACAACATTAAAATCACGATTGACTAAAAATAATTTCTATAATTGGGGCCAAACACTTCAAAAATCACAATGAAAGTTTAAAATTATTTTTAAGAGCTCCCACCGCTAGGCCAAACTCACCCTTAATGAAATAGGGAGCCTTGTAATTGGAGCATGTCTATCCTCTTAAGTCCTAACCCTTATTGTACCAAAAAAAATCCTAACCCTTATTTTTCATTATGTTTTCTGTGATTATGATTCTCCTAAAACTTTTATAACAGACTTATTTTCATCTATTAATGTTTAATTTTACGTATAAAAATAATAAGTCAAAAGAAGGAATCAGAAAAAGATCTTCACAGGATTTAACATATGAGTTTATGGCAAAAGTTATTGGGTTATTGTCTTCCACTATCTGCTAAATATTACTTTAGTATGTGTATTATAATAATAATAATTATATCTAGATTTGCACAACGTTTAACATATAATTTAAAAGGACAGAAGTATCTATGTGAAAAATGACAGCACTCACTTTTATTTCCTGGATTTAAATATGTCCAGCTATAGCCTATAGGTATTGACAACTCAAATATTCAATTTGGGGAAATTAGTTGCCAAACTTTCGAGCACGTTTTCTTCCAAAATAATTTTGAAAGAATTACTGTTGTTACAATTTGTTTTATTAAATGCTCTTAAGAAAAATCTCAAGAAAATAATTACCTACACAACATATAAGATATCATTAGTTATCATAGGAGGTGGGTGGCCAGAAGGAGCTCAACGGCTATCGGATGTGTGGTGAGATATGCCGATGGTATTTGGCGATTTGGCTTTTACATGAGGTGGGATCTAGTGCTATTTACATGACCGAACTTTTGACCCTCTGAGATGGCTTGAGCTTTGCGCCTTTGCGTGGGAAAGGCAGATTCAAAATCTGGTGGTAGAAATTGACTCAGAGGTGATCCACCACTTTATTTAGAAGTCCGACACAATAGAGCATCCGTTAGACCCTATATTGAAAGATTGTAGAAGCTTGCTTGCTAAGCCGATGAATATTTCTATATGACATATTAGAAGATTGGCTAATTCGATGACGGACGCTTCGACCAAGTTAGGACAAACAATGGGAGATCTAAGGACTACACTGGATGAAAGAACCACCAGATTCCAAACATGAACTATTTGAGAATGATAGACAATAATTGCCCCTTTTCGGATAAAAAAAAAAGTTATCAGGGCACAAATAGGAATGATTATTGAGTTCGAGTAACTCAAACCCGTCTCGTCCTATTTTCTTGAAAACCTGTACAAAACAAATTTTTGAAGTTTGAGTACCCAAAATTTAAGAAAACAATAATCTTTAACAGGATTATGAGATGGAACTGAGACTGGACTGGATATTCCAATATTAAAACTTTAAAATTGTAATTTATTTCTTATATATTCTAAATATATCCTTTTAAATCTACATTAAATTTGCTATATGCACTTATAATTTTTTGTTTAAATAATCAAGTCAGTAATTTGATCGATCATCGGTCTTGAAAGTTAGTCGAGGTGCATGAAAATTGGCCCGGACACCCAACTCACACCCCCACCCACCCCCACCCAAATATCCCCACATGATAGATTATCAACACCATATTCAATCTAAAATTTTCGATTAATGAAGCTTTAACCAAACTAAACACCTTGTAAAAATACGAAATTACTGAGAATATATATACTTGGGTCAATTTTCGACACTACTTGACTCATTTAGAGTTTTACAATATATAAAAACAATATATATTCAAAACAGGGCAATGTCAGGTTGGATCGGATCACCCATTTGTCTATTCCCTTTTAGTTTTGTTGTATTTTGTTCAATTAAACATTGAAAAACATATACCATAAAAATTTGCATATAAATAAATAATTTTTTTTTAATTAATAATCATCTGTATTTTTTTAGTTTTTCATAGGTTTAATGCCCTTTGAGGCGCGTCAAACATATTATATGAAATTCTCTCCCAACAGAGATTCGAACTTGAGTTCGACACTTTGGGGGGACTAATCCCTTTCACTAAAACAAGATTACCTTTTTTGCGCGCCTTTTCAATTTAAATACGCAAATGTCCAAAATGTGATTAAAGTTATATAAACTTAGAAAAAATATTGTGGGGTCATGACTAAGTTTGTTTTAGTTGGTTGGATCGGAAAGGTGTGATAATTTTCGAGCTTGGTTAAGGTTGTCAATTGGGTAAAATATAAATTGGATAAAAAAGACGGGTCAGTTAATACAGGTTAAAATTTGATCGGGTTGAAAATAAGCCACCCAATGTTTTTTTCTTTTTTTTTACTACAGTTGTGTATTTTGTCAATTCAAAATTAAGGAAAAATGCACCATACTTATAAGTATTATAACTAAATGAGATTATATATTATTATTATTAAATAAATTAATATTATATGAAGGTTTCTCTATGTTTTATTTTTTCATAGTATCATTTAATATTTTATAGTTATTTTGAAATTTAAATATATTTAATATTGTAACTACAATTTTCATGAATTTAGGAGAGAAAAATAAACAATATTTTTGCGTAAAAATTAAGTCATTAAATGTTAACTAGTTTAACTATTTTTTTTTCTTTCACTTGACTCATTTACCGGCTTATGAAATCATATTTGATCAATACAAATGTTAATTAAAACTCAATTCGACCCAATCCATTAACAGTAAAAAAAGAAAATATGAATTAAATTGAGTTTAATCGAACCGATCCGGCTAACCTATAGGTCCATGACTCATTTTGCCACCAACAAGTTTCGTCATTAAATGGATATTAAGCAAGTTTATCTAATCAAGTATTTTGGTTTTTTTTTTTGAATTCATGTATTTTGGTTATTTAATTGACCTATTCTTTCATCCCGTGAAATCCACTTCTACGCCTATACAAATGAAATTCAATAAAACTGAAACCATCCCAACTAAAAAATAAACAAATAAATTAAGGGTTGGGTCAGGATGGACCTAACCAATGGTTGAAGACCCATATTACTACCCATATACACCAAACGTCTACAAATTACTTATCGATTATCTCATCAATACAAGAACCAAACGGGTACTAAAATAAATAATTTGATACCACAAATGGGTTCACTTCGAGGGGTATAAATGAGTCGACTAGTGTCAAACTACACATTGTTCCAGCTTCGGTTGAATTTTCTATCGAGTTTGATTTAATTGTTGAACGATTCGATTTCCAACAAGCGTTTGTGGATGAGCTTGAGTCAATATAAAATAGCTTGATATTTCCACATATTATTTGTTAGTTTTTAACTTATCGAGTTAAACTCGAACTGAGTTCAAAAGTTATCAAACGAAAAATGTTGTTAAAGTTTATTGATATGTATAACTTACCATGCGCAAGTGAATTTTTATCGGACGAGCTCAACTCAAATATGAAATAACTTTATTCGATATTCAATTTCAACCCTCAATCACATCCATTCACCCCAAAAATGGTCTCCACGGTTCACATAGATTTTTCTAGGTGGTCACTGGAAACCAATTTTTCTTAGGTTGGTCCTGGCCCTAATAGCACGGGAAGTTAAGAAACAAAAGATAAACATGAAAAGAATGATGTTCCTTAAGTGAAAGTTCAAAAAAGCAAAAAAGACCCCCAAAAGTCTTGCTAAAATAAACAATACAAGTCTTGATCAAAGTATCTAGAACCGAGTAACTTTCATGGTTGCATAATAGTGCATTATAAAATTGCACTTTTATTCCCGAGTTTTAAACATGACACTTTTGATCCTTATCACTCCCTTTACATTTGGTTTGAGACCGAAAGTGCAAAACTAAAAGATAGTTCTATTTCTATAAGACAAAAAGTAACAAACATAAACTATTCTATGAGACTAAAAGTGCATGTCATTTTTTAAAAATGGGACTAAAGTAATCTAATAAAATATGGGATAAAAAGTGCAAGTCATGTTAAAAAATTGGACCAAATATACAATAATGCGACCCAAAGACTGAGAGTATGATCCTATGGGACTTAAAGTACAATTTTGCACTTCATATTGAAGAAATTGTGCACATGTATTGTATGTATGAAGAACATATGCAGTGTGTACCTAGATAGAAAAGAACTTAAGGGTGATTTTGAATGAATATTGCCACTAGTGACTCTGCCCTTTCTGAAAAGTGATGCAAAGGGAATCCATTTCTTTTGCCGATTCCTATATTCCGAACATCATTTTATCTATAAGCCGCTACAGAGTTGCATTTAGAGATGAGTGTAAATGTTGCACGAGAATAATTCAGAAAATTCTCTTTTTCATATTAATATTAAAATTATTAGGTAGATATAATTGAGAAGAGCAAATCGTCTTTCCTAAAAGACCTTTCAACCTCTCATCGTTACTAATATTACTATAAATACGGCGTTCATTCAAACACTATAACCGTTTTTCTGTATGCAGACCACGTTATTCATGAATTCATGGTGTGGACTATAGGCGAAGGAGGACAAATACATATTTTCCCTCAACATTTTTACGCCACATCACTTGGATTTTGGCTTAACTTTTTGACAAGTATCCTCATATGACAAAATAGGCAATGGTCAAAGCTAGAAGTTGAGTAAACAACGACTATGTTACGAAACTAATGGGCTACGTTTGAGCCCTAACAATTTTTCTGAGAGTTAATTGAGAACCAGAATTTGTCTACGTTACTTGTGTTCTAATTTACCATCATATCCTTTAGCTTTTGCAGCCAGTTCATGTACTGACCTTGCTCCTTTTTATGGAGGTGGAGGAGGAGGAAGTTCGTAAAGTTGTCCTCAATTCCTCTGACAGCTAAATATTGCTTCAGCTCTTGTTGCAATGCGGGGTCCAAATCACTGCAAAACGATGTGACATGAGAAATTACGAAATGTAAATCAAATTATAGGGGTAATAATCGGGTGGAAAGCTGGACATATAAGAAAATTAGCAATGGTTTAAAGTTTCTATTCTGTCATAAGTTTCGAAAGAACAAATAACAAGAAATTTTCATGCGTTTGTAAATATTCCAGTTAACTTATTATCTATTGTTACTCAAATTTAACATATTGAGACGAAGAATAATCCATGTCTACATTTGCGAGTTATTATCTTCTGTGATTCAATTTTCACATATTGAGACTCAGAAGAATCCATGTCTATTTTAGTAACTCTAAACCATAAAGATTATCTGTACTAAGAATAATTCAAGATGACAAAACTAAAACATTTTAAAATCCTATGTAGATACTTGTGAGAACTTTGATGAACTTGTCAAACAATTTCCCCAGCACAATTACATGTAATGAAAAAAATTTCCTTCCAAAATCGAACATTAAACATGATAAATAGCAAAAGAATAATACTAGTCAAAACTAAGGTAAATACATAGATATTTGGGTTCCAAAAGTCCATGTGTATATATGCTGAAGTTTACGATAAGCCAGAGTTCATTGCAAGATAAGAAATCAAGCACACGTAACTCAAAACTATGACAAAATAAGCAAGATGTAATCCCCGGATCTAAACACCTAACCTTTTATCGAACTCAGGGTATTATTGCTTTATGGATTTTAGTGAGTGAAAAACACTAAGGAAAATGTTAACAGGATATTTGGCAATGCTTTCTGTTCATTATTATTCTACTTGCTAAACATAGCTTTAAGAAATTTAGACACTCATAATGATGGAGAGGACAAATGATGTCCGGGGCAAGGGAGCCAATATTCTTAACAGTAAAAATCACGAATAAATAATCATTGATTTTCTTTAACATGAGAAGCTCGTGTATTCCTAGCTTGGTAAGCCCAAGTGGCTCTACTTTTTCATCATTTAATCAAAACAAAGTCAACTGAACTTTAAACATAAAATACCTGAATAAGGGACCTCTATAATTTGAGGAGTGAAGGGATGATGATGAAGATGGAATGTAATGGGCATTCTGAATGTCAAACTCGGATTCACTACCTCTTTTGTTATATGCCACACAATCAAACTGCAAGATGGAGCTCAAACCAGGCTTCTTTACACATATTTTCATCAAAGCTTCCCTGGGCAAATACCCATCTCCTTGGTATGTATCACGACCCAATAAAGCTGAAACAGCCACCTCCTCCCCTGATGAACATTTTTTCCGTAAAACCACATCTTGTGACTGAGGAGAATCCCACTCCAGTACAAAATCTCCCAAGGAACCAATTTTGTCACTCTACACCATATTAACACACACATAGAAGAGTTTAAAAATCCAAGGAAGAGATGACGATTTTCTTTAGTTATGTTAATAATCATTTTTAGTAACTTGATTTTGGTATTAGTACTTTCCACGGACAAATATCTAACCCCTTTTCTAGTTTCCAAAGAACTAATGTATGTTGATAAACTGTAAAATTTTATATATCGATGAATAGAAAGATGATAAACATACTGGATGGATTCAATGATAGAGTAGATATAGATATCACGAGATTAGTTATGATTCTTGATCATGTGCATTGGCCATAACTATAGGTACATTGCAAAACTTCTAAATTTTCCATTCAAATGCAAAATAGTGGAACAATCAATCTTCCATGAAAAACAATCAAAACATGTAATACATCAACGAATCGGAATTAAATAAACTGAATTTTCAATATAGTGTTCTAACAAATACAACTCATCAGCATATTAGCTGCCATAGCAAGGTACAATTTGCAAAGTCAAATTTGTGAAAAAGGAAGTTGTAACTCATGCATTGGTTCTTGTACCTTGCCCTCTAGGCAAGGCTTGGTGAACTAATGCCGAGCCCTAGAACGAATCACAGGTCACGAAAAACCCTATTTTATTCTTAAAGATGAAATCAAACCAATGTAATGAGCAATAGTACGTCGGGCTTCCAAAATTGTACCTCCTAAAATTAGATAAATCATGGAAAAACCTTTTATTTCAAAAAAACAGAGTCAATGGGCATCAACATATAGAGGAAATATACAATTACTATGACATTGAATTCATGTGGATGATAAAACTGAAGGCGGAAAATCGACCTGGAAACGCATGGAGGAGAGTTCGTGGTTGAGTTCCGATTCCAAAATTTTCAGTAAATCCAAATCTTGAACGGCTTTACGAGCTGTGCGCAGAACTTGGGTCACTCTCGGCATGATTTCTCGATTCTTTGTAGTTCAATTCTGCTGGGGACTCACTTTTTACAGGTTGAAGTTTGAATCAACTTGTGTTTGTGTTTTTTTTGATAATTTTTTTTTTTTGATAATTTGTTTGTGTTTGTGTTTGGCAAGACTCTGTTTGGATACATAATTTGATGGTAAAGAAACATTTTATCACGGCGAACAAATTAATTTTATAGTATCTTTTCGCAGCAGCAATTTTAGTCCATTTTTCCACAATTTCAGTTTTTTTGCGCTGAATTTAACAAAATTGTCCAGAAATTACACAGTTGGCAATTTCCGAATATCTTTATGAATTCCGGCGAAGTAGGGATTGGAAATATGGATAAGTGGATTGAAATTGCGAGTACAAAAAAGATATAGAAGTAAGATGTAATTTGCTCTCCAAAAAATACAGCATCCTGATCCCGCGGACATGTAAAAGTTAAATGACCTAAAATGTTTTTTTTTTGCCATATATTGATTCAAGAGTTATAATTTTAAAAGACTTTAAGGCTGGCTTAATTTCGCGTTATTTTGAATTATAAGGGGTTATTTGAGACACATTTAATCACCTAATTCAAACGAACATGTTGGAAAATAATAGAATTTGATATTAATGCATCAAAAATTTGGGTGAATATATGCATGAAAATGAGATCATAAATGAAATATTAACTCATCTATTTAAATTATCGATAATATTATTCATAAAAAAAAATTATGTATATATATATATATATATATATATTTATGTAATATTGAATGAGTGAGTAGCAAATTAACTCCCTATATTATTCTAAATATGCAGTTTAACTCTCTGTGATAAATAAAAAGGGCAAAATACCTCCTTGTGTTTTTATAAAAGAAGCACACTGTCTCCTTCTTGATTTTTACATTTTTACAATGGGTAAGATGCCCATTATGCGATATCACAGGGAGTTAAAGTGTTCATTTATGCATGTGAGGTAAATTACCTATTTACGCATATTACAGGTCTAAAGTGTGGTGAATATGTTGTAGTGTAAGGTTAATTTGATCATTTTTTACATGAAAATAAAATTTCAGTCGCACTATAGAGTATGTGTGCAGCACCTCCACTAGCAAGGAATTAAATTGCTCATTATTTCATTATTTCATTTTACAAGGAGGTAAATTGCTCATTATTTCATTTCACAGGAAGGTAAATTGGCTATTTCCATATCACATGAAGGTAAATTGCCAATTAGACATATTATCACATGGAGTTAACTTGCCAAAAAACCCATATCGAATTCGAATCTTTAACCCATGGAATATTTCTCCTTTTCAACATTTCTGTATTAATCTGCACTTGGAATGCCTAAGGCATACTTACATGACGAGATGCTATCTTATGTACTGGCCGACCTCCATCAAAACAAGAGATCAAGGACCTCGAGGCATGCACGTTACAAGGGAAGTCCACTAAAATTCTGTATTGTTGATTATGTCAGTTTCTCGTCATTTATGTAATCATGTAATGAAAACTCTTTGTGGATTGCGATACTTTCTTTGTTAAGAAGAATTGAGTTTCTTGTCTTTCTGCGACTAGGATAGATTTGTTTCGAAGTGCGTAGTTTCTTATGCTAAATGTAACTGGAGTTGCTTGATTTGTACGTTCTAGAATGTAATAAAACTGATATGTCTAATAATAGTATTAATATTCTGCTATATATGGATAATAATCGTTATTATCATCGGTTCTTGATTTTCAATGAAGAGTGGGTGCTTGCTATACCTTCTTGTATCCATATTGTAGTTGTATGTATGAAGAGTGACCCTTAATTGTATTTAAGTGTATCTCAATATCTTTCGTACATGAGTTATCTGTTGCATATTCTTGCAATGAGCTACAAGGATATACTTTTGAATGACCAGATTGGTTTAAATATGAATTAAATAATCATGAATTATTAACAGTCTGAATGCACAGATGAGGGATTTAAGAGCTAATTTGTGTTGGTTTGGAAGAAAAACACCCAGATTTTTGAAGCAACAAATAGGATTTGGAATTGAACATTGCCAATTGGAATCCAGTTGCCTTGATTTCATGTTCTCCAGCTGTATGTGACATAGAGACCTGCAGCCTGAATATTTGAGACAATGATACTGGTAAGATGAAGTATTATAATAAATGACGGCTAGAGAAACAAGCGTACAACTTTAAACAACAGATGTCTGAGAAGAAGTATCACAACATGCAGAAGAACTACTCAGACTACTTGTTCTTGCCAATAGATCATTGTCTCGGGTGATATGGGCAATGAAAGAATCCAACTCGACACGAGACACACCACCTTCTTCAGTTGCCTGTCGTAAGGTAGCACCTAACTCCTCGGCCCTCTTTCTTATCTCGTTCCCTTCTTCCGATGCCATTAATCTTCTCACGACATTCTCAATAGTTGATGCTTTCACTAATTCTTCCCTTTGTGTCCATTCCCTCACAACAAGACCTACCTTCAATATATCTGTTACGAGCATCGTGTTTCTTGGTTGGTCTGAATGCATAGGCCAAGCTGCTATAGGCACTCCCATTGTAATGCTTTCTATGCACGAATTCCATCCACAATGGCTCATGAATCCACCAGTTGATGGATGAGCCAAAATTTCTGGCTGCGGTGCCCAATCTCTCACTACTATTCCCATTTCTTTCACCCTCTCTTCGAAACCTTCAGGTAATTTAGCTCTTTTAACTTCTCCATCGAATATATTCCCTTTATCGGCATCCCTCAATATCCATAAGAACCTCTGCGTGCTCTGTTCTAACCCGAGTGCTAGCTCTTCTATTTGTTCATCGGACAGAGAAGTTGTTGTCCCAAAAGAAACGTAAATAACGGACTTCGCCTCTTGTTTATCGAGCCACTCTAAACATTTGATGGATTTGTTAGCCGAAGATAATTTAGTAGGAAGTATTGGTCCTATAGCCCAAGTCTTCCTGTTACCAGTTTCATCCTCCCTAGCTAATAAATCCAAGTAAGGGGCTTCTATCAATCTACAGGTGTTGTAGATATCTCCAGCTCTATAATTCAGCTGCTCCATTTGTAAAGCTACAAAGCTTTGTACGTCATCTGGTATACATCCTTCCATAGAGGGCAACTCTTTTGGAAGTTCTGTCGGGAAAGGTATACCCTTATTCTCCCAATTGAAAGAGGATTGAAAAAATGCAGAGATACAGTTGAATACATAAGATTCTGCATTACGAATTGAGACAACATCCTGAACCACCGCTGCCATCATAGGGTCGTGAATGACGACAACCCTATTGGCTTTGGAGGACATGTCTCGTAAGTAAGTAGCAACCGTTTGGCGTTGGCCCAATGTGGCATCCCAGGCGGGTTGAAGCTGTGCAGGGAATTTATTGGATGAGTTGGGGTTCGGAGGTGGAGAGGCGAACGATGGGGTAGGGAGATCGTGAAAATGGATCTTGGCGATGTCGTGAGGGCTTAAGCCATTGACACGGACTTTGGCTTGGCGATTGTGGATGGCGGAGCCAACGTAGTGAACGGGGATATCGTACGAGGTTATTAGGCAGGAGAGTTGCATCAGTTGATTGAGGTGTCCCTGAGCCGGAAACGGAACCATGATAACGGCAACATGAGGTGCTTCTGTGCTTTTATTATCGTGTTGATTTTGGTGATTTGTTAAGCTGCCCATTGGATGAAGTTACATGAGTAGTAGCATATGCGATATGCCCATGATCTTATATAGATCAAGAACCTGAGGCTTTTTTTTTTTTTTTTTTTAATAGGTGGTGTGTGATGATAATGTAATGTAATGTGAGGCAGAGATGATCCATCAAGAATTGTGATTCAGTGGGAGAGCTAACACTAACAGCCAATGAGAAACAAAACAAGGTATAATCCAAATTTCATTCCATCTTCTCTTGCCTATCATGGACCATGGTTCTATTAAAATTGTCTTCTTGCTTCATATCAATCCAAATTTAACCATTATTAGGCGCTACACATGATGTACGTGCTTCACATTTTGGACCATATATTTTGGGGGTTAATGGCATTTTACCCCCTGTAATATTCATAATGTTCAATTTACCCCCCTATGATTTGAAAAAGAACAATTTACCCTCTATTGAAAATTTTAAAGAAGCAATTTACCTCTTTCAGCCGGAGAGTGTAATTTACTTGCCGAAATTGAGAGTGGCATGAAAAGTATTTTGTAACATAGGGGGTAAATTGTCACAATTATCATAACATATGGGTAAATTTCCACATTTATCATACCACAGGGGATAAATTGTCACATTTATCATACCAAAAGTGGGTGAATTGTCACCTTAATCATACCACAAGGGGGTAAACTGCCACATTATCATAACACCGGGGTAAAGTGTCACATATAAAAATGTCATGGAGGCGGTGTGAAATTTTTATAAAATTATAGAGGGTAAAATGCACTTTTTTAAATTACAGAGAGTTAAATTAAATTATAAATATTACATGAGATAATTTGCCATTAACTCTATATTTTGGGGTAGTGAGAGTTGATATGTCTATACTATACAAGGAAATAAAACATTGCATGTTAACCTAATCTCTTACTTTTATGCAAAAATTCAGAACTCCAACGATAAGATATGTAACTAAAAAATAGTTACAAGTTAAATTTTGGTTTAGTATTATAGAATGTTGGTGTATTATGATTTTGAGTCCATAATTAATCGAGTGGGTTACACTCATTAATTTTTGGTAAATTATATTGGGATGTTATATAAACACGAGACGACTGATTTCATCTCTTAAGATTTGGTCAAATTACCAAAATTCTTCTCGAATATTAGAAATTACAAGAATACCCCCTCTAATTAACCGAACATTAATTAGTATTTTTTTTTTTTTTTTGAAATCAACAGACATTAATTAGTTCAAACTATGGTGAAATGTCTTCTTGTATGTGCCTTTATAAGAAGGAAAAAATTACAATACACCCTGAAGGTTTGGTCAAATTACCAAAACCTCTTAGGGATATTGAAGACTGCAATAGCTCCTCCTCAATTTAATATAACCTTAGGCCATCTCCTATGAGGCAAGGGGAGGTGATTTTCCATAAAGGAGAAATTAAATAGCTTGGATTGGCTTGCCTCACCCATCGATCCAGCCACTTTGCAGGTGGCAGACACTTGTCGGCCATCTGCTGTTCAGTTTTTTTTTTTTTTTCTGAAATAGTATTAAACAAAAACCTTTTTGTTTTTTAAAAAAAATTCCTTTAAAATATCTTATTAAATGAAATGTAACTTTTATTTAATTTTAGTTTTAGTTAATTTGTGTATTATTTTTAAAAAGTTAATTTTAGTTTAAAAAATGTAACTCTTATTTAATAAACTCAATTTTAATTTAATAAAAAATCTTTTTATTTTTAAAAAATTCTTAAATTTGTGTATTATTTTGAAAAAGTTAATTTTAGTTTTAAAAATGTAGCTCTTATATAATAAACTCAAATTTAATTTAATTTAATTTGTTATTATTATTATTATTATTATGGGGAAGAATGAATATTGAAATTAATTGAAATGGAAAGATTGATTCACTGGAGATGACTATATAAATAAGAAGGAGAAGGGGAAGGGGTGAAAAAGGGGAAGGTGTGAAAAATGGGAAGGGGAAGGGGAAGGGGAAACTGGACTGAAGTCACTGGAGATATGCGATTAAAACTATAAGACTCCACAAAATATTACTATATGCTATATTAAACTTGAGATATTTCTTAAGTCGCAATATTTACTTTTCATGAATATAGAATAAAATTTAATATATCTGATTAACGAAATAGAAAATCCTCTTACAAATAATACACATATTAGGGTTATAAATGCATAATTTGGCAACTAATGATTTCCAATGAACATTTAAGAAATATTTTCTGTTACTTACATTTCAACACCTGTAATAGTACTAATCATCATGAATACACCCATGTGTTGTTAGAACTTAGAAACATAACGAAAACACTATCATAGTATAAATGGGTTGCATACACTTAAAGAACACAAGGAGTTTAAGTAATGATGTGAGGGAGTCATTTATATTTATCTCCCGGTGATATGCGTAAATGAACATTTTAACTCTATGCGATGTTTCATAATGGACATTTTACCCCCTTGTAAAAATTTAAAAATCAAAAGGGAGGCAATGTGCTTTTTTTTATAAAAATACAGGGAGGTATTTTGCTATTGTATTTATCGCAGAGAGTTTAACTGCCTATTTAAAATAACACAAGAAGTTTATTTGCTATTCACTCAAAATAATTAGTTACAAAAGAGCCAATAAAATATCATGATATTGATTGAACTTGAGTTTGCAAACTGTAATATTTTACTAATTATAAAAAATAAAACTACTTTATAATATTTTACCAAAAATAATTGCAACTGCTGATAAGTTTCTTGTGAAAGATATATTTCTACTTACATGTGATGGACATTCTTAAGTACAGAGTACGTACTCTTAATCTCAAATTTGAGGTTATTAGTGTAGTTGATCTTTGTTTTATCTTTTACCCAAACTACCTCCGTTTGTGTAGTAAAATGCACTCAATATTGTTGTGAGTTTGGTTTCAAGGACATTTACAAAAATCATGCGTTTAATTACTTGATACGTGCCGGAAACAAATTCCTAATTATTTGTCCGAAAAAGCTTCAAATTTTGATAATTTGAATGCACTTGTGTGGAAATTTTCAGGACTTGTTTGTGTTGGGTTAGAAGAAGGCAACAAAAAGTGTAGCTAATTCGGACATGATTTTATTTCTTCTTGATCCCTTTCAAAGACACGTCGGGCATATAATATGTGAACCTCTTCCATCAGGGGTTCGAACATGGGTTCGCTACTTTGGGGGATTATATAATTTTTATGCTACATTACCGATATAGAAAAATTGTGAAGAAATTACTAAATTAAGAAAAATAAGAGATTCTATACAAACCCTTTGAAGCCTTTCAAACCTATATATACTCAAAGTCCCAACTTCATCAAACATACTCACTTCTGCTTCAAACATTCAAAAGTTCTAAATTCAAGTAAAGAACTAACCATGTAGGCCTTCTTACCATATGTTCTTCCTCTTGTACTTCTTCCAATCTCCCTCTATCTTATCTCGTTTCTTCGTAAAAATGGCTCTAGCAACACGGAAAACCACCCGCTCGGCTCAAAAGGTTAGCCAATGCTAGGAGAAAATCTAGAGTTTGCCTTATTAGGCCCTCATAAATTCGTCAAAGATAGAATGGAGAAATACTCACCAGAAGTGTTCCGAACCTCCTTGTTAGGTGAGAAAATGGCGATTTTCTGCGGTGCCCAAGGCAACAAGTTTCTCGGCTCTAAAACGTAGCTTTCACCACGACATTCTCAAACCCGAAGCCTTGAAACAATACATACCGGTAATGGACGCCTAATGGTGATTAACCAACTTTTTTTCTTTTGGAAAAAACCTCTTGTTGTTTTTTGTAATACCTATTCTCTTTTCCATCACAGCTAACTGATGAAAATAATATTATGAATGAAATACTAACTCGTCTTGTTAAATTACCGAATATTATTTATAAGAAATAATTATGCACATATAGATTTTTAGAGATCTTTTTATGTAATATCAAATTCAAATCTTTAACGGATTGTAAATCGACTTAAAATTATATTTTCTCTATGCATTTCAAGTTATAGATATTTTTAATCAGATTAAATTTTTAATCTAATAATGCCGAGTTTGGTTATTTTGACTACATAAGACTGGATTGGGTCAGTTTATTATGGTTATTTTAATTGGGCTGCATTATCAATGTGAGGGGTTACAATTTTTTGACCCAAAACTAGATATCATAAAACTATAAAATAAAAAGGGCCCATTTAGATGCAAATGACAAAATTACCCACGCATATACTGAGCAAAAGTGAAGAAACCGTGTTTCAATAGCAAAACTAAATAAGAAGGAACAAAGGGATTTGGGCGTCGAGAAGAAAACAAAGAATGCAGTAGCCAATTTGAAGTTCGAAGTTTAGAACAAGGTAAACAAATTCTTTGATGTTTTCTACGTCAATGTTTTCTTGCTTCAGCTTTGTGGGTTGTTGATATACTAGATATTAATAATGAAGAAAAGAAAAAAATAGTGTAAGTTTAATCCAAAGCTGCTGAATTGAAATGCATTTGACATTAGTATGTACGCATTTTGCAAGACAGTTTAGTAGATTTTATTTGGGGTTGTTGGTGCATAATATTGTAATTTACTTGCACATAATGTGCTCGATTTAAAGACTACATCACCCTTACTTGAGATTCTTCTTTATTCATTAGCATTATTGATATTGATGATTGTGGTTATATAAATAGCTTGGTTGGTACTAATATTAACAAAAATCGAGTATAAGAAGTTCGAGTCTCATAGGAGAAAGTACTAATAATATCAGTATAATTTAATTGTATTTGATTATGAAAGTAATGAACTGCGATAAAGTTTGAACAGGTGCTTCTTATCTTAGACTGCTTATTTGAATACAGAGTTCTAGATTTAATATATAATGAGAATTAATATAGGGAACGAGCATATTTCTGTTATATATCTATGTATTATGGTTGCATTAAACCTTGATTGCTTTGATTGCGTTGAGATAATTATTGTTAATTAAACTCTCATACCGCTTGAAAACCTTATTTGGATTTCCTTGACACTAGGAGCTAGTTTCAGATATTCATAACTTGAACATGGCTAGTCAATGGAATATAGAAGTGATCAAAGTCCTTCGTTTAAGTGGAATAAAGCTACTTATTGTGGTTTTGAGCTCAAGGATTCAATTACAGAGGCATATTGTGGACATTTTATGTATCTTTTTGTTGATTTAGGTGTGAGATACTAGGAATTCGTTTCCATATTCTTTAACTGTGGTTTTGATATGTTTAAAATTTGGATGCTCAATCTAAGCCTTATGTGGATATATTTGACTTTTGTATATTTTGTGTGTTTAATATGAACGATGTTTTCTTATGACGTGAACATAACTATCCATTGGTTTTTATCTTGTTGTTTCAGGTTATTGTGGTGTTTATACTGTAGTAGCAACACTGTGTTACAGACTCGTTTGAGGGTGACATTTTTCAAGCTGTCCTATTTTTCTGTGTGAGAATATTTATGATTCTTAATTTCTAGTGTCTTGAAGTTTCATGTAGTCTGAGACAATGGAAGTTGATGATATCGAGAGGTTGATTTCTCCTGGAGGAACATATGCATGTGATAGTGATTCTGAGGGTTATGTAGATGATTCAGATGATGGAGAAATTTTCTATGCCTCTGATGACACCCAAAGATTGCAATTTAGGTATAATATGGGAAAACAAGTTATACTAAATCTCTCTCTATTTATTTGGTTGGACTTTGTTTTTTGTTTTTTATTTTTTGAGAATATCGTGGATGAGGACCCAAAATTGATATTTATTTATAAGGAAAGAGGCATCAAAGGCACGGTGGATCGAAGAGTTGGGAATGGCTGAATTGGTGGAGAAAAAGGGTAAAATGTGGACCACAACTGGGATAAACCGTGGTGGGAAAACATATTGCTCCATTGAAGAAACTTTGTATGTATACGAACTCTCTTGATATTGTTGGCACTATTATAGCTTCTTCTTTTTTGGTTTTGTTGGTTTTTTGTGTCACTTAAATCTGTTTGGTTAGAGACATGGAATTTTTCATCACGTGTGCTTTCCAATATTTGATAAGTGATCTCACAGATTTTTATTGTAGGTTTCTGGCTGAAATTGGGGCATTGGATGTCTTGGGTGCAGATGATACACCCCTTTTCTTAAGTGACATATACGGAAAGGTAGCAGAAGACAAGAATAGGTATGTATACTCCTGGGAGTCTTTTGAAGTATATCGACACCTGAAGTTTCTAGGTTATATTGTTGGTCGGCAAGGTGTCCCTTGGTCCTTGAAGAATATTAAAATTAAACTTCATGATTGGGAAAGTATGGCAGAATCTGACAGGACGAGAGAGGAGGAATTGGTAGAAGAGAGTTCCTTGACAGAGATGTTCAGTAGTTTACAGTTTAGTGAAATCAGACCAATATTTGATGTTTATCCTCCTAATAGCAAGTTTAAAAAGTCTTCTCCTGGCAGTCCCTTATTTGTGCTCTTCCTCATCAGGTAACTAACTAAAGCTCAGATTATGTTTCTCTTAACAAAATTAGAATTAGGTTGATACATGATACCATGAATTTGCACAATTTTATGAACATAAAAGGTGCATACTGGTCTAGTGCTACATCTGGATTTCAAATTCATACTTATATTTCTCTAGGTCGACTATGTTATCGATGTAAGAGTGTTTTTTTCATTTATGGGAGTTGTGAATTTCTATAACAACTTTTAAACATGCACAAAGTAAGAGAAAAGCTAGTATATGTTCCCAAATGCTGCTGTCTGTGATTTCACTTACCAGTCAACTATATATCCTCTCTTACACTTCGAATCTTTGATTTTTCATATGCACTGAATACTGCATAGTCCTCTAGACATGTCACTTCCATATCTTTTGCTTTCTGTCACAAATCATGGTGCCTCCATAATAGTGCAAGGCATTCTGTCAACTTTTTTAGTTTACACATTGCCTTCATAATAAAAAACTTCTTTGCAAGGGTATGGATATCTCATAGACTAAGATTATTAGATTGTAAATAATGTCATTATGAGCTTTAATTACTGGCATTTATTGCATTTCTTATGCCCCTGAGTGCAAACTGTGCAAACTTACTATTTTGAAAAGTAAGAATTTTGTATGTGTGACTTTGGTTAACTGTTCAACCTGGTGTTGGATAGACTAAGGGTTCTTCCTATCCTCCTCCAGCTGTATGAACTGTTATATTTCTTCTTTTCAACATTTCTGTATTAATCTGCACTTGGAATGCCTAAGGCATACTTACATGACGAGATGCTATCTTATGTAGTGGCCGACCTCCATCAAAACAAGAGCTCAAGGACCTCGAGGCACGTTACAAGGGAAGTCCTCTAAAATTTTGTATTGTTGATCATGGGCGTGTCAGTTTCTTGTCATTCTCCAAAGTAGAGCTCCCTGTCCTCCCGTGATGTTTTTAGTGGACAAACTTAGTAGCCATCAAAGGAAATTAATTATATGGTAACACTTCTGTTTATCTAGTTATACAACAATACTTTTAATTTCACTTTGGTGCATGCACACAACTGTGGCTTTATGTAATAATGTAATGGGAACTCTTTGTGGATTGTGATGCTTTCTTTTCTTTGTTAAGAAGAATTGAGTTTCTTGTCTTTCCGCGACTAGGATAGATTTGTTTGGAAGTGCATAGTTTATTATGCTAAATGTACCTGGAGTTGCTTGATTTGTACGTTCTAGAATGTAATAAATTATCACGGAAAGTTCAATGTGTTACTCTTTTCTATAAGTTCCTGATGAATTAATGCATTGGTATCTTAACTTTTTTTAGTTAGTCAGTTGTTAATGGTGAGATGAATATTAGATTCAAACTGGATTTCCCCAGTGTCAAGCGGACCCTTAAAACTGATATGTCTAATAATAGTATTAATTCTGCTATATATGGATAATCGTTATTATCATCGGTTCTTGATTTTCAATGAAGAGTGGGTGCTTGCTATACCTTCTTGTATCCATGTTGTAGTTGTATGTATGCAACACGATACTGATTCAGTATTTGCATTGCTTATGCTTAAAAATTCAAGGGTGAACCTTAAATGTATTCAAGTGTATCTCAATATTTTTCGTACATGAGTTATCTGTTGCATATTCTTGCAATGAGCTACGAGGATATACTTTTGAATGACCAGTTTGGTTTAAACATGAATTAAATAATCATGAATTATTAACAATCTGAATGCACAGATGAGGGATTTAAGAGCTAATTTGTGTTGGTTTAGAAGAAAACACCAAGATGTTCAACAAATAGGATTGATTGTGTACTCAGCCTGTAAGGGTACAAATAAATTTGAAATTGAACATCGCCGATTGGAATCCCGTTGCCTTGATTTCATGTTCTCCAGCTGTATGTGACATAGAGACCGGCAGCCTGAATATATGAGACAGTGATACTGGTAAGATGAAGTATTATAATATCAATTCTATAGCATTTATGCATGGAGGATAACTTCACCAACTGCGCTTTTATTTGAAAATTGAAAGGTTCGCATTCATTGTTAAAGACTTGACGTGAACACCATGCTTGCAACAACCAGCCATCAGTGGGTCATGCACAACTTTATTGTAGCAAAGATTGTGCCTTCCCAATATGAGCAACATAGCCCAGGTAAAAACTGCGAAACCTTAATCTAATGCCAACACTTCTAGCTCGTTTTGTCCATGCCTATATTTGTGATTTTCATAAGCAGTTTATGAAACTTTAGTTTCGTAATTCTTGTAAAATGGTGTTCACTATTGAAAGAACTCAGTTTAGAGGTAGATGCCAACTTGAAAGAATCAATAGTATTTTGGGTTTCAGCATTCAGGTAATCTTCAATGGAGTTTGATTGCTTATTTTGTGTCCAAAAGTTTCCCTCAAGGATGTCATGATTTTTTTGTCTGTCTATAATTTATCATACAATAGTAATATGATGAAATCTTAAACCTAGAAAAAGCAAGAATTTCAGTTTCCATAAACTAATTGCGTACAACTTTAGACAACAGATGTATGAGAGGAAGTATCACAACACGCAGAAGATATGTGCAGTAAATCATTTATCATTGTCTCTGGTGATATGGGCAATGAACGAATCCAACTCCAAACGGGATACACCACCTTCTTCAGTTGCCTGTTGAATGGTAGCACCTAACTCCTCTGCCCTCTTTCTTATCTCATTCCCTTCTTCCGATGCCATTAATCTTTTCACAACATTCTCGATAGTCGACGCTTTCACTAGTTCTTCCCTTTGTGTCCATTCCCTCACAACAAGACCTATCTTCAGTATATCTGTTACGAGCATCGTGTTTCTTGGTTGGTCTGAATGCATAGGCCAAGCTGCTATCGGCACTCCCATTGTAATACTTTCAATACACGAATTCCAGCCGCAATGGCTCATGAATCCACCAGTTGATGGATGAGCCAGAATTTCTAGCTGTGGTGCCCAATCTCTCCCCACTATTCCCACTCCTTTCACCCTGTCCTCGAAACCTTCTGGTAATTTAGCTCTTCTAACTTCTCCATCGAAAACATTTCCTTTATCTGCATCCCTTAATACCCATAAAAAATTCTGTTTGCTCTGTTCTAACCCCAGTGCTAGCTGCTCTATTTGTTCATCGGACAAAGACGTTGTTGTCCCGAAAGTAATGTAAATAACGGACTTCGCCTCTTGTTTATCGAGCCACTCTAAACATTTGAGTTGGCCATTAGATGAAAATTTAGTAGGAAGTATTGGCCCTATAGCCCAACTCTTCCTGTTAGTACTATTCACCTCATCCTCCCTAGCTAAAATGTCCAAATAAGGAGCTTCTATTAATCTGCAGGTATTGTATATATCTCCACCTCTACATTTTAGTTGCTCCATTTGTAAAGCTACAAAATCCTTGATCTCATCTGGTGTACATCCTTCGAAAGAAGGCAACTCTTTTGGGAAATATTTGCTCGTGTTCTCACAACTAAAAGAGGCTAGACAAAACGCGGAGATACTATTGAATGCGTAGGATTCAGCATTAGGGATTAAAGAAACATCCTGGACCACGTACGCCATCATAGAGTCGTGAATGACTATAACCCGGTTGGCTTTCGCTGACATGGCACGTAAGTATGTAGTAACCGGTTGGCGTAGGCTCAACGTGGCTTCGTAGGATGGTAGGAGTTGTATAGGGAATTTGTTATGTG
This sequence comes from Penstemon newberryi var. newberryi, assembly GCA_030819805.1. NCBI lineage: Eukaryota > Viridiplantae > Streptophyta > Magnoliopsida > Lamiales > Plantaginaceae > Penstemon > Penstemon newberryi. Next base: position 32,767,783 of record JAUALY010000003.1, on the reverse strand, counting down.
AGTTGGGGTTCGGAGGGGGAGAGGCAAATAATGGAGTGGGAAAATCGTGGAAATCGATTTTGGCTATGTCGTGAGGGTTTAGGCCGTGGGCACGGAGTTTGGCTTGACGGTTGTGGATGGCGGAGCCGATGTAGTGGACGGGGATGTCGTACGAGGTTATTAGGCAGGAGAGTTGTAGGAGTTGATTTAGGTGTCCTTGAGCTGGAAATGGAACCATAATGACTGCAACATGAGATTTTTCCATAATTTGAGAGTTCTTTTATTTGGAGTACTTCTAGAAAGGTGCATGGTTGAGAACTTAAATAGAGCAAGGAACTTGGGGAACACATCAAATTAAATTAATTTGGAATTTTGTTCTCTGTCCCCAAACTCGAATTTTATAATATAATTCATGTCATGGTCATTGACTCTAAGACTTACTTTTTATCCATGTTAGTCCCACTTTGATCTATTTTCTACGTACGTTGACGAAATGTGCACCGTTTATAATACTTGGTTGCCAAGATAAAGTAGCTTGGATAAAGTTAAATAGCTTGAATTTGCAAATAATTTAATATTTTATGAAGAAGTGGTGCAACTGATGAGAAACTTCTTGTGGGGTTTTGATTTTTGGGGGCTTCAGATCTAAATATATTTTTTGGTCATTATTTAGTTCTAATCGTCTTTTGAAAAAACTCAAAACATATATAAGGTAAATGTAGTACTTTTATATGCGATTGAATAACGTTGTTGGGAAAATGACAAATTATAAGATATGAGCAAATGTATATGTTTTGTGATTGTAATTGTAATTGTGATTGGATAGTCTGATCAAGCTAGATAGATTTTTTTCTTATATCTCAAGTGTAGTACTTTGTATCTGAATATTGTATTTCTAGTACCACAAGAACACTTTGGGCTCACAATTCATGAAATTGCACTTTTGGTCATTTGCTTAAACTATTTTGTATTTTTGGTTTCATCACCTCTTTTTCATCTAATTTGGGATAAAAAATGAGGGAAAAACACTTTTGATACCAAACTTTAGTCCAAAAAACATATTCGGTACCAAACTTTTCGAAAAAGTATATTTCATACCATGATGTGCACCATCTTGATATATTTAGTTTTGACGTCAATTTTCGGACGAAATTCAGCACGTGCCATTCACGTGCCCATTAAGTTGACAATGGGAGGGACAACATGCACGTATTTTAAAGACCCACAATTGTTAACTTAACGCGCACGTGTTGAATTCCGTTTGAAAATTGATTAAGGAAACTAAATGTGTCAAGAAAGTGTGAATCATGGTATGGAATGTATTTTTTCAAAAAGCTTGGTATCAAATGTATTTTTTGGACTAAAGTTTGGTATCAAAAGTGTTTTTCCCTCGATAAAAAATTGCAGGATTGAGACAATCATTTAGGATCAAAAGTGCTAAACAATGACTATTCTATGAGAAAAAAAATACAAAATGTTATAAAACTTTGGGACTAAAAGTAGATTTTTATAAAATTATGCTACCTAACGTAAAAAATATTTTTAGAAAATTGGATAAAAAAATACAATTTTAACAATACTAACCAGAAATATTCAGAATCCTTTATAGATTTATTTATCTGTTGCCCCAACCTTAAGAAAAGAAGAACAAAATAAATTGTGATCGAGATAAATCTAGAGGCGTGTTTGGTTCATTTTAGGGGGGAAAATGTAAGATACTCCTCTGTGTTATGCTAAACCTGCAAGAAACTATCATGTGAAATTTTTATTGCGCCAAACTTCATTGTGTTTTCAAAAATCCTGCAAAAAACACCCAATTTGTAAAAAATAGGTCTTTTTGAATTGACATATTTCAAGAAATAATTTTAAAAATATATCATGTGAAGCTGTAGGGACCAACTTGAAGTATTTTAAAAATAATTTCTTAAAATATGTTGATCCAAAACGACTTATTTTTTCCAAATTGGGTGTTTTTTGCAGGGTTTTTAAAAACACAAGGAAGTTTGGCGCAATAATTTCACAGAGTAGTTTCTTCCAGGTTTAGCATAACACAAGGGAGTATTTTGCATTTACCCATCGTTTTAGACACATGTGATCGAGATTCTTTTGTAATATTACAAAGTTTACGAGTAGAAAATTATGAAATAGAATGAAAAAAGTAATATTTTTGTCTTTTTTTTCAATTTTTGATAAGTTTGATATTGTAAAAATCCATGTAGAGTGTGTGTCTGCATTTTGTTGTATCATGGGTTTAGTATATTAGCGGAAAATGTACGCTCAAAGTGGTGAACTAAATCCAAATATGTGTTGGAGGTTCTCATATAATATGCCACACGAGTCTCCGAAATAGATTAAACCCTTGTTATTTTACTAAATTTAAGCTACAGATAGAATTGCAACTTTAGTTCCATATAATTGGACATTCAATATTCTTGTTCTCATGCATTATTTTTTTTAAAAATATTTTGCATATTTGTGTTGTCGCTCCCTCCGTATCAATTTTGAGATCAAAAGTGTAAATGGAGACGATCATATGAGACAAAAAATGCAAATTAAAGACTATTGTACTGAACCAATTTTCTTTTTTTTTTGTAATTTAAGTTCTTCTCAGATTGATCTCATTTTTTTTATGCCAGCCTTAGATCATCATCCATATTGTTACCCATGGTCTAATTCACTAATAATTATTGCTTAATATTTTAGTTAAACTTAAAACTTAAAACTTTTGAGGTTAATTATCCACCTCCTTATTGCATGAGTAAAGAATCAAAGGGTCAGATAGGAAACTCTTCGAAAACTTGATATGGAGATGGCTGCAAAATAATCTTAAAATAACAGATTTATAAGATCAAGTTTTTTTGGGGAAAATGTAAGTTACTCCCCTGTGAAATTTTAATTGCGCCAAACTTCTTTGTGTTTTTAAAAAACCCTGCAAAAAACACCCAATTTGTAAAAAATAGGTCGTTTTGGATCGACATATTTGTAGAAATAATTTTAAAAATATATCACGTGAAGTTGTAGGGACCAACTTGAAGTATTTTAAAAATGGTTTCTTGAAATACGTCGATCCAAAACGACCTATTTTTCAAAAATTGGGTGTTTTTTGCAGGATTTTTGAAAACACAAGGAAGTTTGGCCCAATAAAAATTTCACAGGGTAGTTTTTTGGAGATTTAGCATAACACAGGGGAGTATTTTGCATTTACCCCAGATTTTTTGGGAAGTCAATATATAATTTCAAATTCGTCTTGGCAACTTAGACCACATCCGTGGGTCAATTCAAATTCATCTACATAAATTGAAAATTTATTTTAGATAACACTAAAAATTAAATTGGATCATTAATTAGTCCAATAAAAAGAATACTAAGTAAACTTACTGTAAAAGAGGAGAATTAATGTCAATTTATCCCCGTAAAATGCATAATATTTAGTTTAACCCTCTATAATTTGAAAAAAAAAATTTACCCCCCAATATTATGATAAATATGGCACTTTACCCCCCCAGTATTAAAATAAATATGACATTTTGCCTCTTATGTTACAAAAACACTTTTCATACTCACTCCCAGTCTCAGCAAGTGAATTACACTCACAAAATCCCCTTGTACTTTTTAAACATAACACGTAATACCCTTATAAACTTGACATATAATCTTCTTATATCTAGAGGTAATTTAGGTATATCAACTAAAAATTAACGGCTTTAGACAACTAACAGACAAAGTAAGGGGAGAGTACGCAGAAAACCTGTTAGTATAAGGTGATTTGATGCAATACAAATATCACAGAGTAGCATGCTTTCAACAACAAAGGGAAATATTGTGCATTTTTCCCTTGAAATTTGTCTGTTCAAATTCCTATTTAGAATCTTTCAGTCTGTTAGTCTAATCTATTATGAATTTATGCTAGTTGTTTTCAATATTCTTCTATGATGAGTGAAGTGGATACAATTGTTTCTACGTGGTGTGAAATTTTTATAAGATTACAGGGGCTAAAGTGTTCTTTTTAAATCACAGGGAAGTAAATTGAATATTATGTAAATTATATGGGGATAATTTGCCATTAACTTTATCACAGTGATCGTACCTTATTCTGACCCAACCCACATTGGCGCAACATATTTTCGATCTATTCAACTCTCAGGATTACCACAATTTATATTTTTTTCTTTCTGAAATGATACAAATTTTGATCTACATAATTGAATCTCTATGTGTTTATAGTCGGAAATTTCTAAACGTCTATTGAATATAAAGAATTTTATGAAACAGAGTACAAGTGATGGCAAACAATATAATCTATATGACATTATTAAAAAACATCAAGACATCACAATTCATATTAGACCATCTCCAACTCACTGGGCTTTTTACAGTCCAGGAGTGTCAATCTCCATCCGGGTGAATCTGCACTCTCCTTAGCACCGTCTCCAATCGCCAGGACTAATTCCTCGATTAATTAAAAAAAAACTTCCCCACTCTTACCTATATTATCAACAATAATAATAATATTATTATTAATTTTAAAAATAAATAATATTAATAATACATATGAAAATGCATAATAATAAATATAGAGGCAATAATAATAAAATTAAGCATAATAACAAGAAAACAAATTGTTATTAAACCTTACACAATTTTTATAATTAAATGTATCTTCTATTTCTAGTTAATTAAATTAAACAAGGTGTTTTTAAATTCGTAGTTAATTTTTTCAATCTTTATTTTTTTTATTAATAACTATTTTTAATTTATAATAAAAAAGAATAAAAAAAATGTAAAGGCACCAGGTGACGCCAAGTGGCACCACCTGGTGCCATGTTGGTAAAAACAGGGGTAGGCCTTGGGCCATCTCCAACCCACCCCATTAGATAGTAAGACGTAAAATTTGATTGAAAAAAAAATAATTTCAATTTTATTGGAACTTGTAAAATAAAATACATATTAGATAGTAAGATGTCATTGGCTTGTGCCTTTTTGTCGAACTTCCATGGTGCTTTGCCTGTTAACATATGTAAAACGGTGCAACCCAAAGCTTGTTAAAGCTAATGAAGCTAATATCTCAGATTTGCTCCTCAACATTTTCCAAATTAAAGTAATAAAACATTAAGGGTCTGTTTGTCTCTCATTTTCGAAACACGTTTTTACTTTTTAAAATAAATTTATTTTCTCTTAATTTTTTCAAAACTAATAAATTACTATAATAATTAATTTTAGACTTAAATGCGTTGTATTTTTATACCTCCGGAAAATGACAATTTCTTTAAGTCTGGACAAATCTACAATAATTGGTGATTGGTTGTCAAATTAATATTCACTAAAATTTAGGGGGTGGTAAAAACGTTTTGTGATTTGTGAACAATATATTTTCGTCCATTTCGTCCATTCCATAAAAGGCTACTTCAATGAGCTGACACACATTAATTATTAATAGTAACTTTGCCTACATCTGCAGGAAACTTGAATGCATCATATATATAGTACTGTTATTTATATTTTCAGGATAAAATTAAATTGGATTGATTATTCAGTCTTTAACATGGGGGAGTGAATGGGCCGGGGTTGATGAAGTAGTGGGTGAAAATAATAATTAATTGCCCCAAATCTACTAAAATCGCTGTTTGCTATAAATTTGACACCGATTGCCTCGATATGCAAATGGCTCGATATGATGTGTAATGCGTGCGAGCGTGCCAATGTTTGTGCGTGCAAACATAACGATTTAAAAATTGGACATGTTGATATCGATGTAAGACATAAGTAAATGTCCTGATAAGGACATATTGATATCAATGTAAGATGTCGTGATGAAACTGACTTCTAATCAATTGATTATGGCAGAGTAGGCAAACACTACCCCTAGTTCTTTTCCATGCCTGCCTGGCCGCAGGACTTAAATAATTTATGATAACCTTCCTAAACGCCAAAATTTCATAGCCAATCGATGGCCTACTCAACACATCAATGCATTTACAGATCAGTAATTGAGTTGATAGTCAATCAGTTTAACTTGTATCGACTTGACTCAAAAGACATGCCTCAATGAAAATCACTTGACGTAAAACATACTTTAATAAAATCAAGAGATACGGGCCAAATACTTCCATATATTAATTAAACGTGAAAGAAATACATGAGTTTTAGCCTACAATGAGCTCCCCGATTTACAGATATTACAAAGTATGCAAAACGATAAACAGTCTCCTGTGTTGGCATATGTTTGCCAAACGAGTTGATGATTCTTTCAAGTCTTGAAAATTACTCCTTGATTGGCAGGGAAACCCACCAAATGAGTTGATGTGTAAAACAGTGCAAGCTTGTTGACAAAAAGTAACACTGACGGCGAGTAACCACCATCAGCGGATCGCCCAACCTTGGCAGATGGCTACCAATCGGGCTCCTGACCAACGGGTGGCCGCTGGAAAGGGCATCAATTGAGCAGATGGCTACTCAACCGATTGCTATCAAGCAGATGGCTACTTGACAGCGGACTCATCAAGCAGATGGCTACTTGACGAGGTTGCCATGTAATTACGTGGGCACTTACATGACGTTGCAGCGTGCTATTTTGCTTGATATCGAATGGTTTCGCTCGAGACAGCTTCGCTGACGGCGGAAGCAGCTGTGCGGCTTACTTTGAGCGGCGGTGCTAAACTTTAGGTGGCCATGTCCTGCTGGTTGCTGAGGATTGACGATTGATGTCAAGGAATTGGCAGTGCTGACTGACTGACAGAAGCAGCGGATGCTGGACTTCCGGAGAGGCGTTGAGCCGATTTCAGCGTAGACTGAGTTGATTGATTGATTGATTGAGTTCTGTCCTTGTGAATATGGCAGCCTCTTGATATTTATAGCTGATGGCTGGGAAACTGACTGGCTGATGGCCTATCTCCCCACTATCTCCACTACTCTTGTTTTCTCCACTTCTTCCACTCTTCCCACTACTTTGGAGGTTGCTTCTTCCTTCTTTTTCCTTGTTCAATTTTCGTGTATATGGCAGTTATGAGAGAAAACGTGTGCTGCCAGTTTGATTTGAATTACACTCCTTAGTCCCATAACCAATTTTGAGATAAATGAGGAAGTGGTTGAGTTCTAGTTTATCTCTTTTGGTTGGGAGACTCACGTGGCCACTACCTACTTAATTAGCCATTATTTAATTAAGTGGTCATTTAGCCCAATTTATTTATATGGGCCACCTATTATTGTTAACTTTGATTTTAGCAAAAGTAATCCTTTCACTACTGGGTCGATTTCATTGGCTGGGCCATGGGCTGTTCTGGATCGGTTGGAAGTAATCGGCCCGTTAATCCTTATGTGATAACTGTAATTAATTACTTAATTAATTACTTGGTTTATTGGCCTTAATTATTATTTGGGCCAATCACTAATCTTTGGCCCAATTAATTAACTAATTGGTTTAATTAATTTAAGTAAACCATTATGGTCAAAGATAATCCCTTAGGCTCATTGGGCCTCTTTGTTCTTAAACCTTGTTTGGTTTAATTATTTAACCTTGGCCCATTAATTAACTTATCCATTAATTAATTTGCACTTAGCCGAACTCATTAATTGTAAAATTGGGCCGTATCTCTAATTGGGCTCGTGACCCGTTTAATTTCGATCAGATTGATTTCTGGATCAGAGTAGGTTCGATCCTGATCCAATTCACTTGGCTCTATTTATTGGGTTCGGCCCATTATCACGCTATTATTCCTCGATCAATCGAAGGTGATTTTTTGGGTACAAACAATGCCCCCCGTAAGTCGTATCTGTTAAATTTTAACTGACGATAAAATTTTATCAGATAAGACTTAGTTTTTGAATTTCCCTCCTTTTATGGCTTGATTGGCATTAATTGAGCATGCCTTTGTATTTAAAGTTAGCCATAATTGGCTAACTCTTCAAGACATTGGCATTTATTGGGAATCTCAAGAGTCTCCCTTAGCCACTCAATTCTTGTGCCAAGTGTCAACTCCCTCTCTCCTCTCTCCTCCTTTTCGGCTAACCCCCTTATCAATCGATAGGTGATTGGCCTCAAAGAGTCCAATCACCTACTTACTCTTCCCAAGAAAACCCTTTTTTCTTTAACATCTCCTTCTCACACTCAAACTCTCACTCATCTCTTCCATACCCGATTTCTCTCTCTCAAATCCTCCATAGCCAATTTTTCTTCTCCAAAATACTCCATAACCCACCATAAATCAAGCTTTTTCTTTCAATCAAACATGGCCGGTGCACAAGTCAATCTACGGGATGTACATATCTCGACCCAAATCCTTCAAGAAACTCCTTTCGGCACCACCATCGGCCCGTTCCACTCGGCCGCCGATGTGCCTCCCGCCGCGGAGCATCCTCTCCTTTACCCTCAAGAGGCTTTGCCTTTCTCCGAAAGCCCCACTACTTTTCAATCTACGACCTGTGGGTGGCCGTGGGCTAGTTCCATTGTTCACGCGGACTGGTTGATCTGGTGTCGGAGGGTGGAGAAAACGTTCGCCCCCGTTTGGCGTCTCTGTGGGATTTACGATGTCATTCAATTTTGCAAAGTGGGCTTATCTTTGAATCTTCCCCTTATTCGAGCAGCGGTGCAGTTTTGGTGCAAAGCTGACAACACCTTTCACTTTGCTTATGGTCCGATGACTCCACCCTTCTGGATATTTTGGCCATCAGTGGCCTCGGGCCCACTGGATGTTATGTCGACCCCCAACCATCGGCCGGAGATGACGCATTTCACTTCCCCGCGGCTGTCGATGAAAAGGGCGCTACCTTATTGAGTTATGGCCCCATTATTGGCCGATACAAAAATCTGGCTGACACCGTCTAGGTATCTCATATTGAACATGTCCACTTTCTTACGTTATGGCTGTCGAGATATATATTCTGTACTTCTGCATTGTCTGTGACCAAAGAGTACAATGCTATGGCTATTAGCCTTGCTAGGGGCGAGAAAGTGGCTTTAGGCCCTGTCATAGTTGTTTGAGGCGCAAGGCGAGGCGAGGCGACGAGGGCGAGCCTTGCCTCAAGGCGAGGCGAGGCGAAAAGCGCGGGCTTTTTGGGGATAAAGCGCATGTATATGAATTTTTCAATATATATCAAATTATCAACAATAATTATAGAATTCAAGACTTTTAAAGACACTATAATAAACATATTTATCATGCAACATTCCAAAAACCAAATTCATAACTCAAAATAAATTTAAAGTTGCAATAGTCAAATACAAAATAGGGTTAGGGTTAGGGTTTTGAATTTCAACCCTTTTAGAGAGAGAAATCGGGGAGAGAGAATGTGTTGTTGCAAAATATGAATTTTATTGAAGTCAAATTAAGTTATTGACTTCAATTTAAAAAAAAAAAAAAAAAAAAAAACGTTTCCCCCGAAAAGCCCCGCCTTGGTGCGCCTCAAGGCGAGGCTATGGCAGGCCTTGGGCGCGCCTTTTGGTAACAAGCATAGCGAGGCGAGGCGAGGCGACGAGGGCTCGCCTCGCCTCGCCATGGGCAATGGCGCGCGCCTTGAGCGCTTTCTATAACTATGGGCCCTGTTGTTTTTTCCAGTTTTTGTGCGGGCATTGAGGGCTTTTTGGCATCGAGATGTGTTTTCTTGCAGGGGCCTATCTGGTTGCTTCAGGCATGGTTATTTGCCTATTTTCCAGATTTTTGTGCATTCACCACTGCCCCCATTGATAATGAAATATGCGCCAGCTTTGTGGCTCGGCAGACACTACAACCCCTCAACTTTTATTACTTCTTCTCCCGATTTTACAACAAGGTCAAAGGCCCCGAGCCTAATTTCCTGGTTTTTTGCTCTCCTATGCTATCGGTCTACTCCCCATCGATGTCAGCGGACCTTCAAAGGGATTATCAGAAAATGTGGGCCAGTTTCTTGACGTCAAGGGATATCCCTGCTGGTTTAAAGGTTACTGGGGCCAAGGAAGCCACGGAGCGGAAGCCTCTTAAATGCTCCGTTCGTTTTTACCCTGCTCACTATGTGGCTCGACAATTTGGCCTTGTGCAGATGATCCCTCGATTTGGCATGTCCCTTGCTGACAGAAACGTCAATTTTGTTGAGCTGCAGGATATGGACAGCTTCGATGAGTTGCGGAGGTGTTGGCGCACGGCCCGCGATGCTTTCGTTTTCAGGATGTACAATCCCAGTTCTGCCAGCTCTCCCGATTTCCTCAAGTGGTGGGATAGCTACCTTGTTCTCACTCGTCCAGACACTTTTCATGTTGCTGCAGCCAAGTTCACTGTGCCTAATCACCCTGAAATCATTTCCTGTGACGGCCCGTTCCTTGAGCCATCTGCTGCTGCCCTTGTCAAGGCGTCCAAGAAAGGTAAATTGGCTATCATTTCTCGATTTGAAAAGTTTTATAATGTGACTTGGGACCCTGATAATAAAGAGAGAGTGTTTGAGGAAGCCTCCGTTAATTTTGAGCTGTTGAAGAATGATAGAATAGGTAGGGCCAGATTGGCTCATTCTAAGTTAGCCAAAAAACGGGGGGGTCCTGGTGAAGTTCCTCCCTGGTATACATTTTATAAACCCCTCGGCCCCTCTCTCCCATTGCTCCCTGATTTTGTCGAGCCATTTGGGTTTGTGGCTCCGGCTTCTGTCCCTGTCACTGGCACCATATCTCGTAGTCATCAGCCTAGTTCCCAAGTTTCCTTTACGGGATACCACGCTGATGACCCCCATACCATGTCCAAGATTTATATTTTGTGTGAATACAAGGACGGGGGCACCATTTCCCTTGATCAACCAGGTAGATTCCTTTGTTTTTGTTTCTTGATCATTGCTGCGTAATAACATGTTCGTCTCTTTGCAGGAAAGAAACCGTCGGCCTCTCAGGCTGGGAAAAAGAAGGCTGTCAAGGAGCCTGTTATACCTTTTGCTGTTCCCCTTCAGATAGTCAGACCACAAACCTCTTCCCCCGCTGCTTCTCAGTCGATTCAGGAGTCTGAAGCTCACTCTTCTGCTGACAAGGTAACTGATCCCCTTGTTCTGTATGTCCGACGTTCTCGTCGGCTCTTTCATCAACGAGGTGGCACTAGTGCCATAATCGTGAGCAGTTCTGACGAGGAGGTAGTCTCCATTAACTTACTTTATTTTCTTTTTTGAACTTACCTTAATATTCTTCCTTTTCTGTCAGGAGGTGAGCTCGAAAGGCAAGCGTCGAGCCAGTAAGGTCGATCCTCCGCCCCGCAAGAAAGTCAGGACATTGGCTGTCAGTTCATCCGATAGTGATGATGATGGAGAAAGATTCCAGCGAGTGGAGGTTCCAACCCCTCGATCTCCCAAGATTATTCCAAAGCATCCTCCCGTTGACACCATTGTTGGCGAGGGATCAGGGGAAACGGCCTCCCAGCAGCCTAAACCTGTTGTCCCTTCTCAGACTGTTCCCGTCAAGGATACTCCTATTTCTGCTCCTCCTCCTTTGAATGTGGTTAGTTTTACTATCGCTTTGTTTTTAACTTCTTTGTTCCATTTGCATGGCACTTACCCTGTTTTGGGTTTTGATTTTCAGATTCCTCCGTCAGGTCAAGCCATGGATAGCTCCCATAGGCTTATGCAAGCCTTGGCTCGATTTGCTGGTACTCGTGCCTTATCTCTGCAGAGTTCATCCTCTCAATCCCAATCGACTGCTTCAGAGCCATCGAGCCATGCTCTGTTCTCCCCTGCTGAAATTGCTCATCTCAAAGGGTTGTTGTCGAACTATCAGAGTCAGCCATTGGATGTCCTGATGATCAACATGGGACCATCTCTTGATGAATTGATGAGCAAGCTGTCCCCTGCCAAACTCCCACGTGACAAGGTGGCCTTTTACTCCGACTTTGCGCAGCAGTTTAGCCAAATGAGGAGTGAATTTAAAGACAACGATCGGGCCATCAAGGCAAGAGCCTCTTATGAATCTCCTCTTGGGACCCTTCTCTCCAAGTTTGATGAGCTCTACGCCCAAGGATCCAGCCTCAGTGATTCACTTACCAACCTTAAAGGCTCGGAGGCTGATTTGGTTGCTGCCATCGAGGAGCTTCAGAGGCAGTTGGATGTTGTTCGAGGCAAGATCAAGACAGCTTCCGCAGAGGCTGAATCCATTACTGATCAGTTGGCCAACACAGATGCTTTGATCACTGAAGCCAAAACTGCTGAAGATCACGTGGTTGCTCAAGCAGCGGCTGCAGCGGCTGATCAGGCTAGGATAGAGACGGCCCTCAAGGGGTTCCTTGGCTGATTCACACAGGATTTCCTCCAGTAGATGTTAGTTCTCTGGCCTGCGAGCCATTGATTTTGGCAAGTGTGCCAAGCAATGTTAGGATTTTGGTTTCAAGGACTTAGCTTATTTCTGTTTTTTATTGCTGTAATGGCCTGATGGCCACATACTATTTTCCTTTCCTTAGTAGATTTTATTTTGGCTTGGTTTATCGTGTGTTCTTCTTCAAAACTGAAACCAAATCCAACTAAGTACCAAAGATTTGCAGCCCAAAAACTAATTTTGCAAGGAAGAACAAAACTTTCTTGTCAACAAGACTTAGTTTAAATCAGATCAACCCAGTTGACAGTAAAAAATGCATTTCTGCAATAACTTGATATCAGGGAAAACAAAGACTTGATTAAAAACGAAGTATTTAGCCAATTTTTAGAAATAAATGCAACATCTAATACTATTTTAAAATTTACTTAGTCTAACAAAACAGAAAGGGAAATAAAAACAAGACTAAAAATAAACCTAACTTAATATTTACAAAGGTATCGGCGCACTAAAGTGCTCTTGGCGCCGTTCAATTTCCAACTCCAAGGCTCGCTGATGTTCCAGACACATTGTTTTCCAGAGGGTTGGTCTGAACTTTTTCAAGTATCTTCTATTGATGGGGTCTCTGCAGAGATCCCCGTTTGGCTTTTTCAGTATATAACCTCCTCCTCGAGTTATCGAGAAGACTTCATATGGCCCTTGCCATGTTGCACTCCATTTGCCATACTTTTTCTCACGCTGATGAAGTGGCAGGATTGTCCTCCAGACCAAGTCCCCGACGTCAAAGTGTTTCCTGCGTATCTTTTTATCGTAGCAACGGGCAATCAGCCTCTTTTGTGCCTCGATTTTATCCAACGCGGCAACTCTGACTTCGTCCAGTTCGTCAAGCTCCTGGAGCATACCTTCAGTGTATTCTTCAGGTGTCAGCTCATTTTGTTGCATCACCCGAAGTGATCGGAAGTTTATCTCCATCGGTAACACGGCATCCTGTCCATAAGTCAATTTATATGGAGTAGTGCCTGTACTTGTTCTTTTGCTGGTCCGATAAGCCCACAGTGCCTCTGACAGCATCAGGTGCCAAGCTCTTGGGTTTTCCTCGATCATCTTTGAGATGATGTCCTTAAGGACTCGATTTGAGGCTTCAGCTTGGCCATTCCCTTGTGCGTAATAAGGTGTTGAATGGACCAACTCAAAACCCATTGATCTGGCAAACTCCTTGATTTCCTGACCAACAAACATTAGCCCCCTGTCAGTGACAATGGTTTGTGGCAGGCCAAACCGATGTATGATTAAGTCCTTGATGAACTTCATCACTTCGGCCTGATTGGCCTGTTTGAGTGGTTTGGCCTCCACCCACTTTGTGAAATAATCTGTGGCCACAATGATGTATCGATGGTGTTTGGATGACGATGGATGTATCTCCCCGATTATATCGATGGCCCAACATCTGAAAGGCCACGGCTTGATTATCACGTTCATCTCCTCGATGGGGATTCTCTGAACTACCCCAAAACGTTGGCATTTTTCACATCCCTTTGCCAATTGAACGCAGTCTCCTACCATCTTTGGCCAGTAATAGCCATACCGGCGTAGTAGCCATGCTAGCTTGTGTCCGTTTTGATGGGCGCCACAAATTCCTTCATGAGCTTCCATCATAATCCTCATGGCTTCCTGTTGATCGACGCATAACAGTAGCACACCGTCATGGCCTTTTCTGAATAATTGATCTCCCATCAGGACGTAGTTGACGGCCCTGAGCCTTGTCTGTCGAGATGTTTTATCAGACGGATTAGCCAGATATTTTCTGATTGGCTCTCTCCAGTCATCGGGATCCTGAAACACACTTAGGACAGTTAGAATATTATCCCGATACATAAACGATGGACAGTGTCTTCTCCCGACGACGTAATGAGATTCATCGATGTCATCAGGAAGATCAACACCAGTCGCCAATTGGGCCAAACTGTTGGCCTCACTGTTGTGTCCCCTTGTTATATGATAACAAGTGACATCAGCAAATTCTGAAAGTAACGACATTGCCGTCAAGTAATATTTGTCAAGAGTAGGATTTCGGCATTTATATGTACCTTGAATTTGCCTGATAACCAACTGTGAGTCTCCGATGACGGTAATGGATTTGACATGTAGCTCCCTTAGCATTTCTAGCCCAATAATTAAGGCTTCGTATTCGGCCTGATTATTGGTGCATTCAAAATCAAATTGTATAGATAACTTGGTTTTAACATCAGATGGTGAAATCAAAACGATACCCGCCCCACACAGTCTATCAGTTCTTGACCCATCGAAAGCCAGTGTCCATGGCTTGATCTCCACTGTCATCAAGTCCAGTTCCTTTAGAACGGTCTGATCTATGTCAATGCATGGATGGTCAACCAGGAAATCAGCCAATACTTGGCCTTTGACTGCTTTTTGCGGTACATATTGCAATTGATACTCCATCAACTGGATAGCCCATCGGCCGATCCTTCCTCTCATTACAGGTTTAGCTATCATATACTTAATAACATCAATACTAGAAATTACTAATACTTTAACAGGCAACATATAATGACGTAACTTCTTACAAGAGAAAAACAGTGCAAGACATACCTTTTCTATCGGGGTATACCTCTGTTCCGTTTCTGACAGGTGCCTGCTCAAGTAATGTATAGCTCGTTCGAATCCGTTCTCATCGTCTTGTGCCAGAAATCCGCCGACAGTGTCCTCTGTGGCAGATATATACAATTTCAAAGGTTTCCCCTTGACTGGCGGCATCATTACAGGCGGCGTAGTCAGTTTGTCTTTTATCTCTTGAAACGCCTGCTCATGCTCTGTTTGCCAGCAAAATTCCTCTTTGTCCTTCAGCTTTAACAAAGGTGAGAAGACCTTTGTTTTTCCAGCCAAGTTTGATATGAACCTCCTTAGAAAGTTGACCTTGCCAAGGAATTGTTGTAATTCCTTCTTCGACGATGGAGGTTTGGCTGTCAGGATAGCCTTGGACTTGTTCTTGTCGATCTCAATCCCTTTACGATGCACTAAGAAGCCAAGGAAATTGGCTGATGCAACTGCAAAAACACACTTTAAGGGATTAAGTTTCAGTTTATGTTTTCTCATTTTGGCAAATGACTTCGCCAAATGTGCCAAATGTTCTTCATAACTGGCTGATTTGATCACAATATCATCGATGTAAATCTTAATGAAGTCATCGAGATACTCACTGAAAATGCAGTTCATGGCCCGTTGATAAGTGGCTCCAGCATTTTTTAGTCCGAATGGCATCACTTTCCATTGGAAGGTGCCTATTCCCCCTGGGCATTGGAAAGCCAACTTTGGTACGTCGTCTATGGCCACAAATATCTGGTTATAGCCTGCACTTCCGTCGACGGCAGTTAAAAACATGTTGCCAGCGGCAGCATCGATCAACATGTCCGCCATTGGCATCGGATATTCATCCTTAGGAGATGCAAGATTCAGGTCTCTGAAATCGATGCATATCCTGATCTTCCCGTTCTTCTTCATTACGGGCACCACATTGGCTACCCACTCTGGATATCGGGCCACTTCTATGAAACTGGCCTTTAACAACTTCTCGATTTCCTCCCTGATCAGTTGACAGACTTCCACTGACATACGTCTCAGAGGCTGTTTTCGAGGTAAATAACCTTCAAGTATTGGAATTCGATGTTCAACTAACTCCCTGCTTAGTCCTGGCATCTCATCGTAATTCCAGGCAAAGCAATCTTTATATTCTTTCAATACTTGAATCAATCGTTTCTTCTGGCCATCATCCAGCAATGCGCTGATGTACGTTGGCCTATGATCCTCTTCGGTGCCCAACTCAATCTCGATGACAGGGTTTTGTACTTGGATTTTTATGTCATCAAGCTTGGCTGGCGCCGTTCCTAGTTCCTCTAATTGAATTTCGTCGCCATCCGATATTGGCGTTTCTTCTTCGAAGATAAGATCGCCTGTATAACATTCGGCCACATAGGCCCGAAACTTTCGAATCAAATCGGCACATGCTTCCTGTTCTGGGCCGATGATAACGATCTCATCAATTTCCAATTGTTCTGCCTTATCGGCCGATGGTTCCTTATCATCAGTGTAACTCATAAGGACTGACTGTTTTCTTCTTGCGGCCCCTCTTCCTTGACATTGCAGGGCCGACTTAACTCCTTAGCGAGACAAGTCATTTCGAGCTGAGTCAGTTTTTTGCTCGATGTGACTTCCCTAGGTCATCCATATTTGTCCTGTCCGACAAATCGATAAGGTCCCACATCTTCCCGATAGTATGCCGCCTCGACGGCATTGATTTTTGCAGTAAATGGCCTGTTATCGGCCATTATGATCTCAGGTTCAGTTGCATCTCCCCAGATTAACAAACATTGATGCAGAGAGGATGGCACGCACAATGCGGAGTGAATCCAGTCTCTCCCCAACAACGCATTGTAAGATGTGGCAGCGTCTACCACGAAGAAAGCTATCTTCAGGCTTGTCTTTCCAATCTTTACCTCGACGGGTAAAATTCCTAATGTATCAGCCTTTCCTCCAGTAAAGTTGCTAACTATCACCTTCGTTTCCACCAGGTCTTCACTGACCTTGCCTAACTTGTACATAGTAGATGCTGGCATTACATTGACGGCTGCCCCGTTATCGACCAGCATTCTGTCGATGGGCTTCCCGTCGATATGTCCTGATATATACAATGGCCTGATGTGTCTGGCCATAAAAGAAGGTGGTTTCTGGAATATGCTTTCTACCTTCTTGTCCCAATCGGTCTCCTTCCTGTCATCGACCGATATCATCTCCAAGTCCTCTGCCATCTGTACAACTGGCATTCCTTCGTCCCAGACTCCATCAGTGAAGTCTTCTAACTCCTCGTCGATGACATCGATGAATTCAGAACATACTGCATTACATTGCATCACTGCCGAACCGGTTGACGGCTGGGTGGTTCCACTTTCTTCGTCCTCTTTTGCTTTCTCGTCGACTGCTTTTTCCTCGATTGCTTGGCCAGATTCAGCCTCACCTTGCTTACCATCGTTCCGGGCAAAGATTTTGTCAAATTTCACCCTAAGCTCATTTTCATCTTCTTCTAATTCCTTCTCTAAATCAATTGTGCCATATTTGGCTTTCCCTGGTGACCGCCATGGGGAAACAGCTCCCTGTTCGGCCTCCTCAGCCTCTTTGGCCTCTTGTCCAGGCTTCATTTCTATATCACGTGGCTTTGCCGTTCGCTGTTTCATCGGGGCTTTCCCTTTGGCTATCTCGATTTCTTTCCTCTGGCGCAAGTAACGCCAATATTGTGTTCTGGTCATCTGATCGACCCTTTGATTCCCAGGAAATTTCGGATGCCTCACGGGTACCCATCTCCCTACTCGAGTATTTGCGGGGGTATGGACAGTTTGCGGTCTATATTGACCAGGCGATGTTGTTTTGGTTGACGGTCCATAGGTCCTGTCTCTGTGGTAGGCGGTCGATCTGACCTGCCTAACTGGTGATCTGTCAGGTGATCTTTCCCTGATCCTGTTGCTACGACTAGTGCCCTCCTGCGATTGTCGAGGTATTTTAGGTATGGCCTGATCTCTACGTGGTTCCACTGTTGGTGGAGCTGCCTGCACTGGCAAAGGTGCTGGCACTGGAGATGGTGCCATCACTTGATACTGTGGCATAACCTGATGTTGTGGCTGCGGCATCACCTGATAAGGATATGCTCCTTGTGTAGTGTTTGGCCAAGGCATGTACTGGCCATATAGGTTTGGATTCACAAACAATGGTAATGTTGCCAAATCAGCATGGCACCTGGCACATAATCCCATTTGCATACTCATCGAAGGGGATAAGTGGCGTGGGTCTATTTCCGCATGTTGCTCATCTGTCGTATTTGTAGCCCCTACCATGTTTATCCCTACTTCATTCTGTTGGAAGGGATTAGTGTCCACCGTAATCGGCTTGGTAATTTTCCAGTCCGGGGCAAATCTCAAAATGCCCTTATCAAGGTGATCTTGTACCATCCACCTGAAAACGAGACATTCATTCGTAGAGTGAGTCCATACGTCGTGATATTTGCAATAAGTCTTACCTGCAATTTTCATTGGAGATGGTATCACATGATCCCCTTTTAGCCTGAGGATCTTATCGGCCAACAGTTGATCAAAGATGGCCTCGGTCTTGGAGACATCAAATGAATAACGTCTTTCGCGGTCTGTTTTATATTCAGCATCTCTCCTTACCAAGTTATTTGGCACCTTGATAGCTGGTTGAGGCTCTTTTGGTTTTGCAAGAGCCTGACAGACAGTGTTCTTTGGACAGACCACTTCAGCTAACCCGATTTCGATACCTGTCTGCTCCATCGACCTATTCAATGGCTCCTCGCTAGAGTCAGCCATTCCTATTTGGTGGTAGTTTCCTCTGGGTTGCCGCCTGTTTTCATCCCTTAGGACCCTTTCATATCGGACCGCATGATCGGTCAGTTCAAACAAATCTTCATGATATTGGGCCATCATGATTTTCCTCAATTCGAAATGCATGCCATGGATGGCAATCTTGATACATTCTTTCTCCGGCAGAGGTATGGCACAGAATCCTCTGGCCCTGATGAACGCTTTCATGTACTCCTCTACTGTCTGCCCTGTCAGCTGCTTCATGTTGGATAGCTCGATGACAGATACTTCAAGCGGGGCTTGATAGTGATTCATCACAAATACCTTTTCCATGGATGGCCAGTCAAGGACCGATCCTGGTTTCAGATTGGCGTACCAGTGGAACGCCATACCGGTAAGTGAATTTGGAAACAATTTTAACTTCAGTTCATTGCTCAAGTTGCCACATTCCAGAGAAAATCGAACTAGATGCTCGGTGGCAGACTGAGACCCTTCTCCTGAAAACAGAGTGAAGTTGGGTGCCCTGTAGTTCATTGGGAATGGCACTTGATCAATGTATTCTGGATGAGGCTTATTATACCTTGATGCCCTATTCCCTTGTCTCCTCACGAACATTTCTTGAGCCTGATTCATCGTCAACAGGTCGTCCTGACCTTCCATGGCTCGATTTGTTCTATCATAGGCCGATGAGATGGCCTGATGTCCCTCTGGGCCATATCCCATGGCCTCTGATCGTTCCTCTTCCGACCTGCCCCCCGAGTCTGGGCGTTGGTACCTGGCCTTGGAGGTACTTCCTTTCTTGTCAAGGATATTAGTTTGTCCGTTGCCCTGTTTGTAGGGCGTTTCATCCCTTGATCCACTTCCCCCGATATGTATTGCTGGTCCCTTGCCTTTGTCAACAGAGCTTTTGGGCGTCCCTGTCCAGGCCTGCGATTGTATCCCGTTGGCAAGGGTGTTGATGCTCTCAGCAAGCATAGCCATTTTTTATTCCAGATGCATCAGGGAAGTATTAACAGTATTGTTGGCTTCGGTATTGGGTTGACTGGCTGCAGTGGCCGAGCCTAGCATGTTCTCGAACTTACTGACAACATTTGACCATTCTGTCTGTTTGGCCTCAAGGTCCTTGGTGAAGTTGCGGACCTCTGTTGTCAGTTCCTCTATCTTGTCAGTCCCTTCCATAGTTAGCGGGACAGTGGATAGATTTTCCAGAGAGTGCGTTAGATCAGAGCGTGTCCTCGTCAAGCTAGATCGAGTCTTTCGCGTTATCTGTCGTATCATCTGACAACAGCAAAAAGATTAATCGTTTAGCATCAACTGATTGACTTTTTGTCAAAAAAGATTATCAAGTCCCACTGGGCGTGCCAAAATATTGTTTGCTATAAATTTGACACCGATTGCCTCGATATGCAAATGGCTCGATATGATGTGTAATGCGTGCGGGCGTGCCAATGTTTGTGCGTGCAAACATAACGATTTAAAAATTGGACATGTTGATATCGATGTAAGACATAAGTAAATGTCCTGATAAGGACATATTGATATCAATGTAAGATGTCGTGATGAAACTGACTTCTAATTAATTGATTATGGCAGAGTAGGCAAACACTACCCCTAGTTCTTTTCCATGCCTGCCTGGCCGCAGGACTTAAATAATTTATGATAACCTTCCTGAAACGCCAAAATTTCATAGCCAATCGATGGCCTACTCAACACATCAATGCATTTACAGATCAGTAATTGAGTTGATAGTCAATCAGTTTAACTTGTATCGACTTGACTCAAAAGACATAACTAACATACTGATCATGCCTCAATGAAAATCACTTGACGTAAAACATACTTTAATAAAATCAAGAGATACGGGCCAAATACTTCCATATATTAATTAAACGTGAAAGAAATACATGAGTTTTAGCCTACAATGAGCTCCCCGATTTACAGATATTACAAAGTATGCAAAACAATAAACAGTCTCCTGTGTTGGCATATGTTTGCCAAACGAGTTGATGATTCTTTCAAGTCTTGAAAATTACTCCTTGATTGGCAGGGAAACCCACCAAATGAGTTGATGTGTAAAATAGTGCAAGCTTGTTGACAAAAAGTAACACTGACGGCGAGTAACCACCATCAGCGGATCGCCCAACCTTGGCAGATGGCTACCAATCGGGCTCCTGACCAACGGGTGGCCGCTGGAAAGGGCATCAATTGAGCAGATGGCTACTCAACCGATTGCTATCAAGCAGATGGCTACTTGACAGCGGACTCATCAAGCAGATGGCTACTTGACGAGGTTGCCATGTAATTACGTGGGCACTTACATGACGTTGCAGCGTGCTATTTTGCTTGATATCGAATGGTTTCGCTCGAGACAGCTTCGCTGACGGCGGAAGCAGCTGTGATGCTTACTTTGAGCGGCGGTGCTAAACTTCAGGCGGCCATGTCCTGCTGGTTGCTGAGGATTGACGATTGATGTCAAGGAATTGGCAGTGCTGACTGACTGACAGAAGCAGCGGATGCTGGACTTCCGGAGAGGCGTTGAGCCGATTTCAGTGTAGACTGAGTTGATTGATTGATTGAGTTCTGTCCTTGTGAATATGGCAGCCTCTTGATATTTATAGCTGATGGCTGGGAAACTGACTGGCTGATGGCCTATCTCCCCACTATCTCCACTACTCTTGTTTTCTCCACTTCTTCCACTCTTCCCACTACTTTGGAGGTTGCTTCTTCCTTCTTCTTCCTTGTTCAATTTTCGTGTATATGGCATTTATGAGAGAAAACGTGTGCTGCCAGTTTGATTTGAATTACACTCCTTAGTCCCATAACCAATTTTGAGATAAATGAGGAAGTGGTTGAGTTCTAGTTTATCTCTTTTGGTTAGGAGACTCACGTGGCCACTACCTACTTAATTAGCCATTATTTAATTAAGTGGCCATTTAGCCCAATTTATTTATATGGGCCACCTATTATTGTTAACTTTGATTTTAGCAAAAGTAATCCTTTCACTACTGGGTCGATTTCATCGGCTGGGCCATGGGCTGTTCTGGATCGGTTGGAAGTAATCGGCCCGTTAATCCTTATGTGATAACTGTAATTAATTACTTAATTAATTACTTGGTTTATTGGCCTTAATTATTATTTGGGCCAATCACTAATCTTTGGCCCAATTAATTAACTAATTGGTTTAATTAATTTAAGTAAACCATTATGGCCAAAGATAATCCCTTAGGCTCATTGGGCCTCTTTGTTCTTAAACCTTGTTTGGTTTAATTATTTAACCTTGGCCCATTAATTAACTTATCCATTAATTAATTTGCACTTAGCCGAACTCATTAATTGTAAAATTGGGCCGTATCTCTAATTGGGCTCGTGACCCGTTTAATTTCGGTCAGATTGATTTCTGGATCAGAGTAGGTTCGATCCTGATCCAATTCACTTGGCTCTATTTATTGGGTTCGGCCCATTATCACGCTATTATTCCTCGATCAATCGAAGGTGATTTTTTGGGTACAAACAATCGCATTGTTGCGAAACGTGTTAAATGATGGGCAAAAGGGTGCGGTGCAACAAGTCCAGCTTGATTTTCTTATGGAAATTGATAATTGAGAATGTACGTTTTATGATTTTCTTAACGAGTTGGGCTCGAACTAGCTTTAATATCGCACGTGAGTCGAGCTTCATTAACATATGTAAAATGTTAATTGTTATCCACATAATTGTGGACTACAATTATGGGCCGGCCTGTGATTGTAGTTGGCTAACCAAACACCTCATAACCCACATGTTTTATTTGTACGGATACTTGGACCCAAGGCCCCAAAGTAAATGGGCCTTTAAGGCTGGATCTTTACATTGTTTAGGTTTTGCCAGACATGAAATCGAAAATCTGAACTAGTGAGACTATTTCAAGCATGGTTATCAGCATATTACAATTTATTTACGATACAAAATATGGGATCCAACACAATACGGAGGCTGAACGGTACGAATCGCAAGTTGTATCGTGCAACATCTTGTATCTTATCGATATGATATGGATCTGATAAATAGTACATGATACGATACATATGTTATGATACACACATGATCCGTGAAAAAAATTGATTCCAATAAATAATAAATGAAGTTTTATATATATTCTATTCGTATAAGCAACAATAATACTTCTTTTACCATCAATATAACATAACGTGAATAATTATCTATTTCTTTATCCACCAAAAAAAAAAAAAGAATAATTATCTATTTCAAAATCTCAAGTGCATACATATATTCAACTAGCAACGTGTATTAATTTTGATACATTACTATTAATTAGTCCCTCCTTAAGGATAATGATTATTTCATAGGGAGATTTTGAAAGTCTGGACTACAAAATCTTATTGCACTAGATGAGGTCTGGACTTGAAAGTCGAGGCAAATATAACGATATGCCTTTGCTAATCAATCTTTTACTGACATATGAAATAAATTCAGAGAATGAGCATTTTCTAAAAATTATAATAGCACAAATTATGAATATGTGATTGGTCTAGTGGAAGAGATTAGTCACTACTAAGTAGCGAACTCATGTTCGAATTCATGTTGGGAGAGGTTCCCACTTAATCTGTTCGACACGCCTCGAAAGGAATTAAAACTTTGGAAAACGAAAAATAAAATAAAAGCACAAGTCGAGCTAAATTATGCAAATACAAAAAGATAACCAACCACCACGTACCAAATGCACCTTTGATTCTCTCATATGATATGTACTAAACTCGAGCAAGACCTTCATAGTAATTAAGAGAATTGAAAAAATAGGATGCACCAAAAGTATCAACATCTTCTTTAATTTCCTTGTCAATGTCATACCACTTCAACTTATAACGACATCTGATGAGCACTTTCTGTTGATTCATCTTCTCCAAATTTCCTATAGCAATAATTCTTAGTCCACTATTGTAATAATCATCCTTGATTGTAAACAACTTGCTCCAAGAAATGTTTATCCCTTGATCAATTTTCATGACCCACATATCAACATGTGTATAATAATGGAAACTAGCACATAGAGATCCATTGTGGTTACTCAAAATCATTTTCTTCAAACATGTACTCGGCCCCGGCGGTATTGGTGGCGGTGTAGTCCACTCTTCCGTGGCCAAATCGAAGGCAACAATCTCATACTTGTTTTCTAACGGTTTACGAGAATCAACCCAGTGCAAAACTCCACCAGCATGAACTCCCGGAGTAGTATGAAGTTTTTGTAGGTCATTCTTTGTGGGTCCAAGTCTCCAGGAATTTGATTTCAAGCTATAAACATGAACAGTATAACATGTTTGTTTCTTACTCAACCAGTAACTAGAAGATTCTAGTATCACCAACTTGTAGTCGTCCGTTTTATAATCGTACCCAAAACCTAATATATAACTCCACTTAAATTCAAGAAAACGCGAGGGCGACCACGACCACGACCACGACACTTCTCGTTGCCTGCGAGTCGCGGGGTTCCAAATAACAACGAAATCTATTGATTTCGAGACTAAACAAATTAGGTTATTGCAGGCCAATACGTTAGAATAGGCGAAGAATAAAGGAGGATTGAGTTTTTTGGTTTCGGCCTTGGTATTGTTTCGGACATCAAAATTTAAAGCATGTAAGGAAGGATTATGATCAATGTGGTTATATAACCCAGTTAAGAAAATAGTTTTGGAATTTCGTTTTATGTGGTACGAATGAAGGTTGGTGAAGTATGTACTGTCGATAAGTTTAAGCCATAATTTTGATACGCACCTGAATCGCAAAAGAGATTTCACGGGCAATTTGGAGAACGCGATGTATAATAATTCTTCCGGGAGGTAAGACATGATGATGATGATGAATTTCGAGATTTATTTGGATGGATTGCACGGCGCAATAATTAATTAGCTAGGGTTTAAATCAACAGTTTAGTAGTACTAGGAATATTTGGGGACGGCGAATAATCATATGGAATTAAGGATATGAGTTCGTGACAATTTATAAAGATACGTAATCAGACACACGTGGAGCGAATATAGATTTAAGTCGATGCGATCCGTTAAAGATCCGTATCCGATAAAAAATAAAAGAAATTATATATTTACATATATATATAATGTTTTATAAAAGTAAGTACCATTAATAACATTTCACTGTCAATTTAAGAAGATAGTCATTTATAACTTGTTTATAAATTTATTTAAACCAATATTTTCATCTAAAAATATGAATATTAGTAAATGATGTTTGAACATGTGAGTTAAAATTAAATAAAATTATAAAGTTAATAAACTTATTTTAGGAAAAAATATTAATGTAATATTTTATATGAAAATTTATTGGATAAAAAAAGATCCGATATCCTGCCAAATATGACAAAGATCCATTGGATTCAAAAAATATAGATCCCAACACAATCCGAACAAGAGTCGAATCCGATAGGATCTGATCAGATATAAATGAAGTTGGATCTGAACGAGTTTGATCCGACCAAAATCCGACCTATTGAGAGCCCTACTGAACATTATGATCCGTGATGTAAGTAACCGTACCTTTTAATTTGATAAATCATTGTGTAATAAACTTCCATTCTTTTTTATTAGAATAAAAAAGCTAAATCACATTTATAGTTCCTCAAGTATAAAATATTATCCCTTTTGTAAAAAAAGTTATATTTAAGTCCCTCTTATACAAAATGTGTTACATTAATAGTCACTTTTCCGGCCAAATTACACCGATAAAATGTGTTATCTTGATCAAATCAAAATATTAAAACACATAAAATCCGAAAATACCCTTATTAAAAGTCACATAACTTGCACGGGGTTGCATTTTCGTCAGAAAAATGTATATTTTTGTAACACATTTTATATAAGAGGGACTTAAGTATAATTTTTTTGCACAATGAATATAAGTGTAACATATTTTTTATAAGAGAGACTTAAATGTAACTTTTCTGGCAAGAGGGATATAAGTATAAAACACCTTATACTTGAGGGACCATAAATATGATTTAGCCCAAAAAGGAAAAAAAATTACACCCTCAAAAACAAAATGCACAAGACATGGTTTTAATTCTAACTGTTATGTAGATAAATGATTGATTAAGTTTCTGTTTTTTGTTTCTTGTTCAAATGTATCACTAGATTAATATATTGTACTCATTCCAAATCACTAAACACTGGAAACAGATCATGAACATCTTGAATTAAAGAGCAGCACATTATCCTCAAAACCAGGCAACAAAATTCAAACTTGCAAAAAAATCATCTAGTAATATGAGCAATAAAAGCATCCAATTCCCTACAAAATTCACCACCTTCCTCCATTGATTTCTTGATTTCAACACTCAACTCTTTAGCCCTTTTCCTCATCTCATCTCCTTCTTCACACCCCATCAACCTCTCCACAACATTCTTGATTTTCGACGCTTTCACCACTTCATTCCTTTCTCTCCACTCCCTAACAATTAGTCCAATTTTCAAAACCTCGGTTAAGAACAAAGCATTAAGTGGTTGATCAGAATGCATAGGCAATGCAGCTATAGGCACTCCCATTGTAATACTTTCCAAACACGAGTTCCAACCGCAATGGCTCATGAATCCACCGATCGATTCATGAGCTAAAATCTCGATTTGTGGCGCCCAATCTCTAACCACTAATCCATAATCTCTCACTCTCTCTTCAAACCCTTCTGGCAATTCAATCCTTCTATCTTCTCCGTCAAATATATTCGTTTTATCGGCATCTCTAACTACCCAAACAAACTTTTTCTTACTTAGTTCTAACCCCATTGCAAACTCCTTAGCTTCCTCATCCGAGATCGAAATACTAGTTCCGAACGACACGTATATAACCGATCTCGGACCTTGTTTATTAAGCCAATCCAAGCATTTATGCCCTGTTTTTGTATTGTTTAATTTCATGGTTGGTGTAATAGCCCATTGCTTTATATTCCCATTAATCTCTTCTCTTTCAAGAAGCTCAATGTAATTACCCTCTATCAATCTACTTGTGTTATGTATATCTCCAGCTCTCTTTTTGAAATTCTCAGGTTTAGATACTATAAACTCAAGAACCCCTTCTGGAAAAAACTCTTTAACAGAAGGAAGTTTATTTATTTCTTCTCCCACATCGATTGGCTTTCCCAATGACTCCCACAAAATGTAGAATAAATTGAAAGCAGAGAGGCAATTATAAGCATAACACTCTACATTTGGAATTAAAACAGCATCCTCAACTGCCTCAGCCATAAGCCTATCATGAATAATTACAACTCTTCTTGCTTTTGTGGAGAGTTCTTGTAAGAGGGTAGTGATTGGGTGTCGCAGGTTCATGTAGGCCACGATTGCTGGGGAGAGGTGTGTTGGAATTTTGTCTAATGTGTTGGGATTTGGATTAGGAGATTCGATTGGTGGAGTGGGTAGATCGTGGAAATTGATTTTAGGGTTTAGGCCGTGGGCGCGGAGCTTGGCTTGGCGGTTGTGGGTGGCGGAGCCGAGGTAGTGAACTGGTAAGGTGTAGGAAGATATTACGGCGGAGAGTTGAAGAAGCTGGTTGAGGTGGCTTTGGCTTGGGAGTGGGACTATAACTGCAATGACTTCTGATTTTTCCATGGTGTTGGGAAGAAATCAAGATTTTTTATTATGTTTCTTGTTTGAGTTTAGATTAAAATGCAAAAGAATTGGTTTGAATTAAATTTATCTTGTTCTTTGTTCTTGTGAAAAACAACATATATTTGTGATAAGGATTGGAATTTTTGTGAACACATATTTACGGGGCTCAAATCAAGTTACTTGATACTCGGTTCGAGCTCGTTTGATAAAAGCTCGTTTTGAGCTCGATTCGTCATATTTAACGAACAAGCTTGAACAATATTTTCGTTTGATAATTTTTGAAGCTCGGGTCGATAAGTTAAAAATGGATAAAATACATGTAAAAATTTTAAGTTACTCGATACTCGGCTCGAGCTCAAGTCCAAAAATAATCAAACCAAGTTCAAACAAGATGTCAAGTTTAATAAATATTTCAAACCAAACTTGAACAATTTGTCGTTCGATACTACTCGGCTCGTATATACCCGCTACATATTAGTGGTTTTTTGGCATTGTATGGTACACACAAAAGATATGGACACTATATTTAGTTCAATTAGCTGTCATTATGTAACCAAAAAATAAAAAATAAAATAGCTGTCATGATTGGAACAAGAAGGCTGATACTAGAAGCAAACAAATGACCTTGAAATTATCTCTCAAGATTTGTTTTTGTGGTGCAATTACAATATGCAAACAAACAAAAGTGTTACGACATGTTTGTTTGATATTTGAGAGAGTAGTTCGTGAGAATGGTAGAGTATGTGTAATAATTTTGATTTGCGTAATGTTGTTTGTATGAATTTGGAAGAGCAGTTTGAGAAATAAGGTGTGTGTATAGTTTTTTTTAAGAGTTAAAGTTGTAGGTATAAGATGTAAGATGTATAAAACTTTATGTCAAAGTATGTTTGTTATGTTAGATAAATTGTGTAAGAGATTAATTATTTTATGTCAAATCAAAGTAGAGTTTGTATAAGTTTTTTTTAAAGATAAAAAATTTGTTGTTTGTTTGCTTGTTTGACATTTGAAAGAGTAGTTTGAAAAAGTTGAGAGAAGATAAATTTATTTTAGAAAAATAAAAATAAAAAATCTAAAAATGCAATTTTACTAGGATGACATTTGATCCAAAGTTTAAGTGCCCCGTTACGTTCAATCTAGCCGACGTTCGAATTAGGTGGTGTTTGCAACAACTTCTCAAAATAGTTTTTCAGCTTTTCAGGATTCATAAGGGGTGTTTGCAAATGCTTTTAAAAATTAATTTTTTGCTTTTTTTGTGCTTAAAACACTTTGATAATGTTTGCAAGTAGGTGCTTTTGCTATTGCTTCTTCAATTGAAAAGCAGTAAAAGCAGGTTGACAAGCAGTTAAGGAGGTGCTTCTTCTATTGCTTCTTCTAGGTGACATTTTTGTAATAATTGAAACTGTTTTTTTTACATATTTGCAAACACCTCCTGCTTTAGAATAAAAATACTTATTTTTTTATTTTATTTTAAAAAACTGCTTTTGAGTTTCAAAAACATTTGCAAACACCCTTTTAGTACTATAGAGCTTCCATAGTTGATTGGTCTAGCTTCGAAATGTCAGAAAAAAAATTGTACCTCTTATTTGGTAAGCCTGTATTGGGTAAATATATTATAGTAAGAGAAAATAGTTACTTTTCTCTATGTTGTTAATTTTAAGATTCATTCGAGATGTGGATTTCCAAAATTGCCCTTCAGATCAAAATCATACTGATCGGTTAGTTATCTAAAATATTTATTTATTGCTCCTTTGATTTAATCCAGTGATATGGTCTTCAATAAAATTTAATGAAGATCAAGATCAGTTTTGTTTTTTTGGATTGTTTAATTTTGTTTTTTCTTAGTGCTATTTACAATTATTTTTCATAGTTAGAACTAGGGCTATCAATGGGGTGGATTTCAATTCAGATCCGATTCGAATCCGGTTCGATTTATTATGATAATTTTCCGTTAAATTATCTGATGGATCTGATCCGATTAAGAAGATCTGTATTCCGAATTATATAGAGCGAAGATGTATCTAGGCTGATATAATCCGTTAAATATCTGCGTCCGACTAATATTTAATATAATATTATATATATTTAACTTTCATGTTTCATAAAATTATTTCTAATGTCCACTTCTTTTTTGGTAATTTATTAGGTCGACTTGGAATTATAATATTGATAGCTACAAGTGAAATGGAAAGATATTTTACTTAACTTAATAAACAATATTATCATATTGTTTGGTTTATACTTAATAAAAGAAGGAAAAAGACTACTACTATAAATTGTAGTTATGGTAAAACTATGCTATTTTGTTACCAATTAAACATGTTCATGTATCGATGTAGTATTACCAACAAGCTAACCTCCATTCGATTATAAGTAATGGTGTTTAGTATTTTTACCATTTACTATAAAATTTGTAACTTTGTATTATGATACTACATATTACTTGCAATGATTTTCATTCGTCTTTAGCTTGTATGATTTTTTGGATTAGATAATTAATAATTTTTTTTATCTTTGTGCCAGATATCAGATTTTTTGCGAATTCGAATTCGATTTCGGTAGCACTTTTGAAAATTCGACAGGATCTTGGATCGGATTTGGATACGCTTTTTTATTTTCAGACCCGAATCCGAATCCACCTTGATTAGCTCCGAGTATGCCCATTGACAGCTTAGAACTAATAATAAAATTTTGATAAACTTTTCCAAAAACTTCCTTTTGTATACTAAAACAACAAACACATTTCATTTTACTAATGTTTACTTATAAAACATAAAATAGAATAAAAATAACATGACGTTATGAAATGACTATTCATCTAGTTTTGTTGTTCATTCTCAAACTCCTTTTTCCCTCTCTTGCAACCTTTCAACATATCAACTGCGAATGAGTTCAAGCAATTCATATTATACAACTCAAGCTCATCAAAATTCTTATTTTTCATGAGCTCATTCATTAGCAACTAAGACTCTTTCATTTTATTTTTCTTCTTCAACTTTGCCATATTTTCTACCTCGTCTATTACTCTTTGGCATATATAGCTTTCATGTTCTACCATCTTTCTTGACCTTTTTGGATCTGGAAAATCGAGAAATTTCTTCATCCTTTTTCTACATAAATCAAGAGATGACCATAATGTTACATTATTTTCGCCGAGTTTATGTATAATTATGGCCATGTCAACTCCATAAAGAATGGAAAGTTAATTTGTTTGCTTTTTTAAGGAAACCATCTCACTTTTTCCTGAAAATGGAGTTTCTTTTTCTTTCGTTAGGTACTTGTTCAAGTTTGATTATGCTTCTTGCATGTTGTTTGGTACTTGTAGAGACTAGAATTGATTTAGTTTCACATGAAACTTTAGATTTTGTTGGATGTATTTAAAAAAAAAAAAAGCATGCATCATTTTTTAGTAAGAGTTGTTCAATTATTGAATATAGTAAAAAAAAAATTGACTTTCTGAATTCCCAATAATTTATTGTTATGACACAAGAACATTCTACATTCATTACTTTTCATATATGGTAATGACACAAATTATACACATGTTTTATCTAGTTTTATGTTCAAATTTATTTATTTTATGAAAATCGAGTTGAACAAAAGATAGTTAAGCCTATGTAATGACTTTCATATATTTGAGCAATGTTCTAATTTGCTATTAACGCAAAAGCCTACGGTACAATTTTTTTTTGAAAAATCGTAGAACTTATCATGTGTACCCTATGTAATGACTTTTATATATTCTAATGTTTTTTTTTTAAAATATTGCAAACATTACAAATAATCTTGTAAGGTCAAAGTTGAAACTTTTTAAATTGTAGGAGCTAGATGTACAAATCGGAGGGGATCTCTCGTAATTACCAATTTGTAAAGGAAATTTTTGTAATTAGACGGTACATCTTTGTATTCGTCATTCTAAACTTCATCTACAAATATGATGTATGAAAGAATCCATCTCCAACCTCGTAGCGCCGCCTTCCGCCACCGCCCTCCTAACCGCGCCACCCAACTCCACCGCCCTCCGCCGCATCTCCTCCCCTTCTTCCGATGCCATCAATCTTTTCAATGCTTCCGAGACCATTAAACTCGTCACAATCTCCCTTCTCTTTTCCCAATCCTTCACAACCACCCCAATTTTCAACCTTTTAGTTATCAGAACACTATTTCTCGGCTGATCCGAATGCATCGGCCAAGTCGCAATCGGCACCCCCATTGAAATACTCTCCATACACGAATTCCATCCGCAATGACTCAAAAACCCACCAATTGCAAAATGCCCCAAAATTTCCAATTGTGGGGCCCAATCTCTAACAACAATTGCTCTTTCTTTCAATCTCTGTTCAAACCCATTTGGCAATTGAGGTATTTTAGCTTCATCAGTAGCATTATTGAGATCTCCTTTGTCCGCGTCTCTTAAAACCCAGATGAATTTCATCTGGGTTTGTTCTAACCCAGTTGCTAATTCTTTGATTTGTGCATGAGGCAATGAAACTGTAGTGCCAAAAGAAACGAAAATAACTGATTTTGGTTCTTGTTTGTCAAGCCATTTGAGACACTCATGGCGTGATTTTTCAGATTTTGTTTCGTTTGGTATTATTACTGGATTGAATGGCCCAATAGCCCATTGTTTCTTGTTTTGGTTTTCAGGCATCTTTTGGATTAGGTTCATGTATTTACCTGTAGATAAGACAGATTTGTTGTCAATTTTACGATATGATTTGTAAAGAGAACATATTTTATTGCAAAATCAAATCTTGCAAGATAGGAAAAAATATTTTACTTCAATATTTCTTTCAAGGCTTTATTGGCTAAACTCAATGCATTCTTCAAGAAAATCAAAGTCAATAAAATCTCTTAAATAAGATCAAAGTGGTCAAACCAAATTTTAAATCGTTTATTCTTGAAGAACAGAGACAGGATTCAGTTAGATGTTGGAACACATTTTCTTTCTAAATCTCTTAAAAACTCGAATTTGTACGATTAATTGTTATCTAATAAAATTCAGGACACCAAAGTAGTTATCTACATTACCTTCTACTACTCTGCTGGAGTTATAAAGAGTTCCAGAGCTCAACTCATTGCACTTATGTTCCGAAACAAGAAACTCCATGAATTCGGATGTATAACAATCTTCGAGAGACGGGATCTCTTCTAGTTGTTCCTCCTCAATCAAGAATGGATTTTCCATCCTTTCCCAATGGTACCAAAATATGGCAAAAGTAGAGATGCTTCCGAAAACGTAGGATTCGGCATTTGGAATCGAACCCACATCTTGAACTATGGACGACATTAATGAATCGTGAATGACGATAACTCTTTGTGTAGTGTGTGAAAGAGAGTGGACGAGGGCGGTGAGCGGGTGGCGGAGGTGAGTTGCAGAGTTAAATAGCGGTTGGAGGTGTGAGGGGAATTTGTTTGTGGCGTCGGGGTTAATTGTAGGAGTTGGAAATTCCGGTATAGGAAAGTCGTGGAAATGGATGTTGGCGGTGGCGAGTGGGTGCCATCCGTGGACGCGGAGTTTTGCTTGGTGGTTATGAGTGGCGGTCGAGACGTAGTGAACGGGTATGTTGTAGGCGGTTATAAGGCGACTGAGGTGTAGGAGTTGGTTGAGATGGCCTTGTGCCGGTAGAGGAACCATTATCACCTCTACTTTGGTGGCCATGGGGACTTGTTTGAGAGTTTTTTGTTAAACTGGGATTAGGTATTTGAATTAGATATGTAGTTTAAATAGTATTCTCTTTTTATTTGAAGTTAATTACATTTAAATTTAGAAAAGGCTAGCGATAATGTCAGAGTTGCAAGTGTTGACAAGCAAGTGTTGCAATCAGAGCAAACTTTTAAAAATTTCAGTTTTACCCTTTAAGTGAATGTCAGTCTTAAACGACGACGGAATATTTCTAACATTTTATGATTTTGACTACCTTAATTAGCGCCTAAACAAAATAAGTAATCCAGAGTATAAAAATATAGGGCCAAAATATGTGATTTATTTTTGAATCTTTGGCACTTTGTACCCCCGAAAACGAGAATTGGACCATTTGCACCCCCGAGAAACAGAATTAACACTTAGCACTCTCGAATTAAGAACAACTCATTAACTTGCACCTCCGAAACACGATAAATGGGCAATTTGCACCCCAAATCATTAAATTAACACTTAGCATCCTCAAATTAAGAAAAAATCAGTAAGTAGCACCTCCTTATTTTTTCGGCAGAGTAGACCATCGGGTCAAAAAAATCTAGGGGTAAAATAGGTAATTCATTTTCTTTTTTCCTTAAAATTTGCAAAATACGATTATGCATACTAGCATACTCATTTCTCTCTCCATCTTTCTTTTCATCAATATACATATCCATATTGTAAACTTGGATTAAATTTTTTTTTTTTGTGATATGATTCGGTAAATTTTATGTATTAAAACTTTCTAAAAAAATTTCGAATTCTTTTGGAAATTTTCAAGGACATATGAAAAATTGTTAATTAAAGACAAATTGCAAAAGATCCAAAAATGAATTGCCTATTTTGTTCCTAGATCTTTTTGATCCCGGTGGTCAACTCTGCCGGAAAAAACGAGTGGGTGGTAGTTACTGAATTTTTATTAATTTGAGGGTGCTAAGTGTTAATTTTGTATTTTGGGGCTGCAAAGTGCTAATTTATTGTGTTTCGGGCAAGTTGTTGAGTTGTTCTTAATTCGAGGGTGTTAAGTGCTAATTTTGTTTCAAGGGTGCAAAGTGCCCATTTTTTGTGTTTCGGGGGTGCAAAGTGTCAAAAATCCAAAAACAAATTACCTATTTTGTCCCTAGGATTTTTTACTCCGGTGGTCAACTTTGCCGGAAATTAAGAGAAGGTATAAAGTGCTGAATTGTTCCTATTTCAATGATGTAAAGTGTTAAATATTTGTTTTAGGGGTGCAAAGTGTCTATTTCTCATATTTTGGGGTTGCAAAGTACAAAATACCCTTTTCTTTAATTAACATCATCACATTTATTGCTAGATATCATAAACAAACTCGAAAGTGTAGACTGGAAAATTTAAAAACTTTTGCTCTGACGGCGACGTTTGTTGTTGTTGCAATATTGCTACCCAAACAGCATAAATATGGGATAGATTTTTTGTCACACTTTGATTAAATATTTTTATGTTATACATATAGATCTATTTACAAATATGCATATTTAAAATTTGTGTGGGTCTAAATATTCACTTTGACGAGTTAGTATGTGTCACTAAAATGAAACGTCAAAACGTGATGAAAACGTGAGGAGTAACTTTTGCCGCAAAAACATATACATTATAAAGATGCCTAAAAAATGTAACAAATAGAGCCATACAACATGATAGGTAGACGCCTAAAATTAGGTGATTGTCACAAAATAAAACCTAATTAACAGGTGAGGGATTTCAAGTGGGAATGGGCTCTCATCTAAAATCAGGTTTTAGGCTAACTAACCCCAAAATCTTATTCATCAATAGGTTGTGTTTTTTATTTATTTTTTTAATGGTATCAAAATTTTAAATCTGATTTAATTTCAAAGAGACAGTAATAAACATATAATGAGGATATTTCTCTCAGTATGGATTCAATCTTGATTTCTACATTAATTATGGGATTTAGTAATGTCCACTAAATCAAACTCTTAGGGCCTGTTTGTTTGGCGTTTGGGATAGTAGTTTGGGAGAGTAGTTGAAGTTTGTGAAATAATCTCGATTTGCGTAATGTTGTTTGTTTGAATTTTGAGAGAGTGGTTTGAGAAATAAAGTAGGTGTAGGTTTTTTTGGAAGAGTTGGGTTGTAGGTATAAGATGTGTAAGACTTTATGTCAAATCATGTTTGTTTGTGAGATAAATTGTGTAAGAGATAGGTTACTTTATGTTAAATCAAAGTAGAGTTTGTATAGGTTTTGTTTAGAGATAAGAAAATTGTTGTTTGTTTGGCTTTTGACAGAATAGTTTGAGAAAATTAATGAATGAAAAATTTATTTCGGAAAATAAAAAACATGTTTGTTTGGCATTTTCCAAACACGAAAAAATTCTGCGAAATGCCAAACAAACATGCCCTTATTGATCTTTGTGTATATTTTAGATGACTTGTTAATTGTTGAGTTTGACTTGTTAAGTTTGGCAAGTCAAACTCAAAATTTATTTAAAATTAACAAATAGATAATTATAGTTTTTTTAATTCTATTGAGCGCTTTCAAGCTCAATTTATTTGAAAATCAGACTGAATTGGAATAAATCCCATGATCATTAATAAAATAATATATAATTTAAACCAGATTTCTTCAACTTAACTTTCATCGATTAACATGTTTAATCGCATGCAAGAAAATTTAGGGTGAGTTTGGCCTAGCGATTCGAAAATCAATTATAGGAGAATTAATTTTATTAAAATGGATTTTGGCAATAATTGATTATGATAAAATTCAATTACAAAATAATTGCTTTTGGATAATAGCTTTTGCAAAAGTAACACTTTAGTAGCTTCTGAAATAAGTTGATTTTTAGCTTCTGGAGATCCCAAAAGTGATTATGATATTAGGGGCCAAACACCATTAAAATCACGATTGACTAAAAGCAATTTCTATAATTGGGGCCAAACACTTCAAAAATCACAATGGAGGTCTAGAAGTGCTTTTAAGAGCTCCCACCGCTGGGCCAAACTCACCCTTAGTTAAGGAAAGCGACGCAATAACAAATGATGGCCCCCAAAAGGGCCGTCTTCTCCAATTAAAGTGTATTTTAATTTTTTGTGTTGTGTTTGAACTTAGTTTAAGGAGTTTCAAGTTCTGATACAAGGGATTATGATATAAATGATGCTAAACTTTAGGATTAATGTCGCTGAAATACCACAAGTCTGCAGATCAACGCAAAATCAGAAGATATTCGATATTCTTGTCCGAATTGAGCCTCTTTTGAAGGTTTCACTATTTTGACCATAACTTTGGCTATGGTCATTACAGTTGTGGATTAAGACCCCCATTCCGGAAAGCTATTGGCGCTCCGCACTCAATTACCAATTCTGTGAAGCTCGATTGACACTTTCAATCCAAAAAGTCGATTGTTATGACCCTCAAAATGTAGTTTTTAGTTTTCCTTGCTAATTTTTCGATTATTAGTTATGAAATCGACACTTATTTTATTTTATCATGTATTTTGATATATTATAATTTGGGCTAAATTTCTAGGATCATTTTGAGTTATAATATTGAAAACCGAGAAGGTTCTTTTTCTAGGATTTTCGTTGTTGGCTTTCATCTGCTGTCATTTCGTGATTCAATTCATTTTACGGATAAACCGCGAATCTGTACCGACTTCATAATCCAGATTCACATATGCTACATGTATTTTGGGTCACATATCATCTTAATCGAGTAAGATCAATTAGATCTCTAATCGTATGAGAATCTTAATAAATAAGATCATTATTCGAATAAGGATTCTAATAAATTGGGTTAGATTTGTGCAAAATTCAAATTAAAATTTGCTCAATTGACAAGCTTGGGAGTATTTCAAACATAAAAGGGACTCCTGTACCATTCCGAAATGGTTAGAATTGTCGACACTTGAAGTTTCCTTTTATGTGTGTGCCTTGTATTTGGTCTCATGGAGTAGACAAAATAAGTGAAATTTGAGTTCTTAGCACGAGAGATATATTAGAATATTTGGAATTGCTGATGGTAATAAATACATAAAGTGAATTACTAATTTTCCGTTGATTTGACTTGAATATTAAACAAATTCATTTGATTCACATGAATAAAATTTTAAACTCATTTTACTGTTTTTAATTTATCTGTAGGAAAAAAAATTGAATAGTCATATTTAGAGTCTTAGACCAGAATTTCATGTCCAATAATTGTCCACTAAAAGTCGTACCCATTACCTCAGCTTTTTTATACCAATTGTCGTCTTTGCTAGCTTGATATGTATAATGTGGTTTAATCCCACTTTGCACCCTATAAATATATCAATTTGGCACTTTGTACCCTCGAAAAAAATTAATCCCACTTTGCACCCTCAAAACATATATTGCATTTTACTTTGCACCCTAGATGATTTTCAAGCCAAAAAGCAAGGGTATTTCCGTCACTCCCTTAAAAATCAACATATATTCCCTCCAAAATATAATAATGTGAGATTTATATACAATTTATAATATAATTAAAAATTTACCCATTAAAATAACTTTGGAAAAAATTCATTTTGAAGGACAGTTAAATGAGTACTTTACTTATTCTTAACTCGACCTAATATAAAATATTATTCTAAAAAAAATATGTATATAACTTGAAATAAGAAAATATAATATCAATAAATAAATAAAAAATAGTTTTGTTTTTACAGTCTAGTGGTGGAGTATAGTAAAGTGGAATAATTGAAGAAAATACTTATCACTCGAAAATTCATCAAAAAAAAAAAATTTGACACGATGTTTTTCAACGAAATGTTTCGGTCCCAATTTTCGCCGCGACAAATGTGACGGAAAATTCATCGAAGTGTAGTGAGCTAAAAAATTAACTTAGTTGGTTTAGATTGTGTTTCATACGAAATATAATATATGAAAGTCTATGTAACAATATATATATATATATATATATAGCTTTGTGCATTCAAATATATAAGAATCCTTAAACTCCAACATGGGAAAAAATATCATATGATATCGGTTTTTTCAAATTTTTATTTACAACATGTGACGTCTCATTTTTTTTTATGTTTTTTCGGAGTTATTTTAATGGATAATTGTCAATTTTATTCTTAATTACACATGAATTAAAATCCTAAACCCCAAAACAAATGAGACGTCACATGTTTTTTCGGAGTTATTTTAATGGATAATTGTCAATTTTACTCTTAATTGCACATGAATTAAAACCCTAGAACCCCAAATTCAAATTTATATTTACAACATGTGACGTCTCATTTTTTTTTCGGAGTTATTTTAATGGGTAATTGTCAATTTTACTCTTAATTGCACATGAATCTCACATTAATATATTTTGGAGGGAATATATGTTGACTATTGAAGGGAGTGACAAAAATACCCCTTCTTTTTGGCCTAAAATTCACATAGGGTGCAAAGTGAAAGACAATATATGTTTTGAGGGTGCAAAGTGAGATTGATTTTTTTCGAGGGTGCAAAGTGCCAAACTGATACATTTCTAGGGTGCAAAGTAGGATTAAGCCGTATAATGTTGGCTGATTTGAATTGTCAATTTTGCTAGTTCTTTATATTTTAGTAGTTATTGTCAATTTTGTTTCCGTTGAAACTTCTAACATATTATTATGAGAGATACAATTTCACAGAAATAGAACAGAAGATAATGAAAGCAACCTGATTAATTTCTAGGTAATGCCAAGAGAAAGCAACTTGAACGCGCACAATTTCTTTCCAGTGTTTTAAAAGTAAAAAAAAAAAAAAAATGTGTCCGGAAAATATACAACTTTGAATTCTAATTTTTCAGAATGAGCATCTACTAATTAATGGGAATTGACTGATTCAGATGGTAATTTATTTGGTCAATAAAAGCAGTTGATGTGATATTCATATATAGTGTAAAATATTATAATTTTGATTAGTTTTACTTTTAACTTAATGAGTAGTGGAGCTCGAATCAAGCTTCCAAAGCTATAAGCCGATAAATATTATTGAAACTTGATTTGATATGTACAACATACCAGACTCAAGAGTTTTTTTACCTGTCAAACTCAATAGTGTAGACTTCAACAGACTTGAAGAAATGTACTTAAACAGATCTAATGAATGATAACGGCAGAGTACGTGGATAAAAATGTATGGACAACGAACAAAAGAAATATAACATTAAAATATTAAGAAAATTGGTATTAAAAGTCTAATCATAAGACTTTAACTTAAAATCTCTTTCATAAGTTTCGTCGCATTTAATGCAAATGTTAACTTGACAAGCAAAGTCAGACTACAGTTAATATATGTACAACATGCGGCACATAGCAAACACGCTTTATGCAGGGATCCATTTGAATTGACGAGACTACTAGGGGCAATTGGAATGCTTCTTTCAACGGCTTTTAAGTTGGAGTAGTTATAGGAACAAAAACTTTTTCTTTTAATCTTTCTACAACTTAATGTTGTGATAGGAAGTCATCTTGTGAGCAGCATTTCCTTGTGGATCTCTTGTGAGGTTCACCCTGACCTGCTGAGTGATTTGGTCTTGTAATTCTTCCCAGCTTTGTGATCTGGAAAAAGAGGTATGCTTTGCGATCTGGCCTATGACCTACTTTGTGATCTGGTCTAACTTGTGACTATCTTTGTGATCAACGTCCAAGCTTCTGAATACTCTGTAAACTCAGTGAAGTCTTCCTTGCTTTGTGATATGAGAAGATGTTTGTTTTGTGATTTGGTATGGCTTGTGACTGGCTTTGTGATCAACGTCCAAGCCACTGAGTACTTTGTAGCCTCAAAAAATATTCTCTACTTTGTGGTCTGGAAAAAGTGGACTAGGGAGACTACACCACCTCCGAACCACTATAAATCTTGTGTTCTTTACTTTATGCACTTTACTTATCTGCTTATATAAACTGCGATATTAACTGTTTATCATTTGTGCAAGAAAAGAACCAAGTCTTTTATCAAGGGGAAAGAGTTTGAAAAGAGTTTTTCAAAAGTTATCTATCCATTGCATAAACTCAAACTCTGATTTACTTTAATATTCTAAATGTTTCAAGCTTTAAAGTTTCAAACTTGAAGAATAGATTTGATATCTTTAAGTTTGCTAACCTAAGAACATATTCCTTGAATAGGAACAAACTTGATCATATCTGTTAAAAATGCAATAATTATATAAAGTCTATTCTCGCTTTCCCTTTAGACCTTATTGACCACTTGGGATTGGAACCAACACATAGCCTAAAGTATTCATTATTTTTCTAGTAACTATCACTGGAGTCCTAACAGGATCCAATCGTCAATAACCGAAAGTTCAAGGAAACAAACAATATGCTACTAAACTTTAAGAACTACTATAAAAAAGTAACTTATGATCAATATATCTTTGGCCTAGCTTTATAAAAATTAACGTCACTTTACATTAGCAAAATATAAATCCTAATATTATATATAGGTAGAGAAATCAAAGTTTAATTGAGAGCTAACCAAACCTAATTCCCAATGGCAAATCAACCTATAACATCAGTGGCTGTAGTCATGGTACCACTACCAGCACAAGGCCATCTCAACCAACTCCTCCACCTCTCCCGCCTTGTCTCCGCCTACGACATCCCAATCCACTTCGTCGGCACCACCACGCACACCCGCCAGGCGAAGACTCGTGTCCACGGTTGGGACCCTCTATCGAAAACCAACATAAACTTCCACGAATTCCCAACTCCTCCATTCAACAACCCTCCTCCAAATCCCAACTCCCCAATCAAATTCTCTTCACAAATAATTCCATCTCTACACGCATCAACAAATCTCCGTGACCCCGTCTACAAACTAGTCCAAAATCTTTCGAAAACAACTCAAAGGATAGTAATCATTTACGACTCCATGATGGCTTATGTAGTCCAAGACATAAGTTCTATACCAAATGCAGAGTCCTTATGTTTTCATAGTATATCCGCGTTCACTTTATACTCGTTTTATTGGGAAGCAGTAGGAAAGCCACTTCTACCAATTAAGGCATGTCATCTCGAAAACGTTCCCTTAGAGGATTGTTTCCCGATAGAGTTTGAAGAGCTTGTAAAAGTACTACACGATGTGCCAAAATCTAATACGGGGGATATTTACAATACATCGAGATTGATTGAAGGTACATATCTTGACTTGCTTGCAGAAGCAAAAGCCACCGGTACCGATAACCAATTTGCTATAGGTCCATTCAATCCAATTTCATTACTTGGTACTAAAAATCAAGAAAACAATCAAAACAAATGCTTGTTATGGCTAGACAAACAAGAACCAAATTCTGTTTTGTTCGTTTCTTTTGGAACTACATCTTCATTATCAGATGAACAAATCAATGAAATTGCAATTGGATTAGCGAAAAGTGAACATAAGTTCATTTGGGTATTGAGAGATGCGGATAAAGTAGATGTTTTCGAAGGGGAAATCCGAAAAGCTCCATTGCCGGAAGGGTATGAAGAAAGGGTCAAGGAAAGAGGGATCATTGTAAGAGATTGGGCACCACAGTTGGAGATTTTAGGACATGGTTCGACTGGCGGTTTCATAAGTCATTGTGGATGGAATTCTTGTATGGAGAGTATAAGCATGGGAGTGCCAATAGGAGCTTGGCCTATGCATTCTGACCAACCGGGGAACGCTGTCTTGGTTACAAAAGTACTAAGAATTGGTGTCGAAGTGAAGGATTGGGCGCGTAGAGAAGAAATTATAGATTCTATTAAAGTGGAAAAGGTTGTAAGAAGATTGATGGGATCTGAAGAAGGAGATGAGATTAGGAAAAGAGCAAAGGAGTTGGGGGAGACTGTGAGGGAGTCTGTGGTTGAAGGTGGAGATACTAAAAGGGAAATGGATTCATTTATTGCTCATATTACTAGATAAGAATGTTCGTTTTGGAAATTGTTGTGTGTTTTTTGAATTTATGTTTGAGGTAAAAATATATGAAGATTGTTGGATTTTCACCGATTAGATAGAAATTATAGTTTGATCTGTCGGATTTTGAGAATGAATTATGTAACATAGAAAGGCACTTCATGATTTGAGATTTTTGTTTTTAAAATTTAATAATATCTCATTGATTATGAGAAATTTAATGGGTGAAATTTCTACAATAGGGAGGGGGGATGATATGTACTCGTAAATATTGCAAATGCATTATAGGTGTGACGTTAATCCATTTTTTACTAAGTTAATCCATTTTCAATTATATGCCTAATCCATTTTTTAATTAATTTAACTCGTTTTTACAAATTTTCCTCAATTTTTTCGAGTAAACATATTTTATCGATTTAACCAGCATTTACACCAAAATTTTCATTTTTTTTGTTATTTTAACATGTTCTTTCATCAATTTCATCCGCTTTTACATTGAGTTTACCATTTCTTTTTATGTTATGTTAACACGTTCTTTCACCAATTTCATCTATTTTTTGTGGTTTATCTCATTTCTTAATCAGTTCACTCCGGTTTAACCCAATTTTAGTCGATTTTGCTTATTCTTCTGCTGATTTAACCTATTTTCTCGACTATTTCACATTTTTGTTAATTTAACTCATTTTTTATGTTCTTGTACTTTTATCGATTTGACCCAATTTTTGTTATCCCGTGTTTAGCAGATATAATTCATTTTTTACCGGTGTACCCGTGTTTTGTCGGTTTACACCATTGTTTTATCGATTTTACCATAGTTTTGTTGCTTTAACTCGTTTTTCTTCGATTTAAATCATTTTTTCATTGTTTTACCCTTTTTTATCATATTTTTTTTAATCTTTACCTTTTTTTTACTAGTTTTAATCATTTATATGTTTGATTTTTTTTTTTACTTAAGCCAATTATAAGTTTTTCGGTTAACTAAATAGTGCTTTATTTAATTCATACAGCAAAATAGTGGCATTTTTTTTTTTTTTGAGGTTCTTTAATTTAATAATTGATCATTTCTTAGGAAATGTCCAAAGAAATATCGATTGCACCCGCTTTTACACTGAGTTTATCATTTCTTTTTTGCTATTTTACCCGTGTTTGTGTTTTATCTAATTTGTTAATCAATTCACCCATTCTCTATTCTTTTACTGATTTAAACTATTTTCTCATATTTTTTTGCCAGTTTAACCCATTTTTTTGTTCTTATTCGTTAATTGATTTAATCTCCACGCCCCCCCCCCCCCCCCTCCCCTTTGTTATCCCATGTTTAGTCAATATCATTCATTTTTTACCAGTTTACTCAGTTGTTTTATCAAATTGCATGCACCATTTTTTTATGCTTTAACTCATTTTTCTTCTATCTAACCTATTTTTCAATTGATTTTATCATTTTTATCATATTTTTTTAATCAAATTTTACCCGTTTACACCGATTTTAACCATTCTAAGTTTTGAATTATTTTGGCTTAAGTCAATCACTATAAGTTTTTCAGTCAACTAAATAATACTTTTTTTATTCGACTAGCCCGAATGTGGCCTTTTTTTTAAGTTCTTTAATATTTTTTAGGTTCTTTGATAAGTGATTATTTCTTAAGAACTTTCCAAAGAAATATCGATTTTACCTGCTTTTCACTGAGTTTAACATTTTTTTTGTTATTTTAACCAGTTCTTTAACCAATTTCACCCATTTTTTTGTGGTTTATCTCATTTGTTAATCAATCCATCCATTCTATCTAATTTAACCCAATTTTAATCGATTGTATATCATTTGTTAATCAATTCACCCATTCTCTCCGGTTTAACCTAATTTTAGTCTGATTTTACATATTCTTTTGTTGATTTAACCTATTTTTTCTCACATATTTCTCTTTCTTTCTTTTTTTTGCCAATATACTCATTTTTTATTCTTGTTCATTTAACGATTTGATCCCTTTTTTGTTTCTCGTGTTTAGCCGATGTCATTCATCTTTTTTATAGGTTTTATCAATTTTTTGCCAGTTTACCTTGTTGTTTTATTAATGCACTTTTTTTTTTGCTTTAACTCGCCTTTTCTTTCTATCTAGCCCATTTTTCCATGGATTTTACCATTTTTTTATCATATATGTTGACTTTTTTTTTTTTTTTTTGCTTAAGCAAATTATATGTTTTTTAGTTAACTAAATAGTACCTTTTTTTATTCATGTATTGTAGCACAAATGTGAGATAGTTTTTTGAAGATTATTTAATAAGTGACAACTTTTTAAGAACTATCCAAATAAATTTTCGAAGAAATATAGAGTAATTAGATTTTTTTTTATTATTATTATTTTTACTATTAATATTTAAATGAGTTGTACAACATTAAAAGATAATTATAATAAGGTTGATGTAGGAGAGACTTCTTGTCTAATTATACTTCAAGGATTTTTTTATTTTTTTGCCACAAAATTAATTATCACAATATAATTTAAATAGAGGTATATTAGTTATCACAAAAAAGGAAAGAAATTTTCTTGGCCAAGCAGTACTTTTATATGTAAAAAAATAATATAAATTATATAATAATAAGGCATAATTGCATAAAAGTCCCAAACTAATTAGTGATTTTGAGTTTTCATCCCAAACTATATCACCTCACCGAATTTCGTCCCGTAATTTAATATTTTTTCGGAATATTGTCCCATACTAATTACTAATTTTGGTTTTTCGTCCCAAACTATATCAACTCGGCGAATTTCATCCCGTAACTTACCATTTTACATGAACTTAGTCCCAATATTAAATTTCTAATTTAATGGAAATGACGGTACAATCTTGTAATTAGTTTGGGACGAATTCTACAATATTGTATAATTGTTCATGCTAAAATTTGTCACGTCATGACACGTAAGCAGCCATATGGCAATTTAACGGACACATCGTAATTTTCGTCTCATAATTAACGGTGGGATGATATTCCAAAAAAATATTAA
The DNA here is from genome assembly GCA_030819805.1 of Penstemon newberryi var. newberryi. Taxonomy (NCBI): domain Eukaryota; kingdom Viridiplantae; phylum Streptophyta; class Magnoliopsida; order Lamiales; family Plantaginaceae; genus Penstemon; species Penstemon newberryi. Next base: position 32,723,039 of record JAUALY010000003.1, on the reverse strand, counting down.
ATTACGGGATGAAATTCGGTGAGGTGATATAATTTGGGACGAACATCCAAAATCACTAATTAGTTTGGAACTTTTTTTACAATTTTACCTAATAATAATATAGAGTTGTCGTCTTTGCTAGCTGATATGTATAATGTTGACTGATTTGAATTGTCAATTTTGCTAATTCTTTTTATTTTAGTAGTTATTGTCAATTTCTATGATATTTAATTTTTATTTCATAGAAATAGAAATAGAACAGAAGATAATGAAAGTAACCTAATTGATTTCTAGATATCTGCCAAGAGAAAGCAACTTGAGCGCGCACAATTCTTTTCCAATGTTTCAAAAGTAAAAAAAGATAAAAAAATAAAATAAAATAAAAAAAAAAGGTCCGGAAAATATACAACTTTGAATTCTAAATTTTCAGAATGAACATCTACTAATTAATAGGAATTGACTGATTCAGATGGTAATTTATTTGGTCAATAAAAGCAGATGATGTGATATTCATCTGGTGTAAAATAGTATAATTTTGATCAGTTTATAAGTAGTGGATATTGAATCAAGCTTTCAAATTTATAAGACAATAAATATTATTGAAGCTTGTGTACAACGACTCAAGAATTTTTCACCTATCAAACTCAAATCAAAGTTTGAATAGTTTGATTTTCATTGACTTATATTGTTTCAATAAATGAAGTTCAAGAAACATTCAATATGCTACTAAACTTGACAAACTACTAAACTTGGAGTTCAAGAAACATTCAATATGCTATTGACAAACTACTAAACTTGAAGTTCAAGAAACATTCAATATGCTACTAAACTTGACAAACTACTTTTTTTTTTTTTTTTTTGATCTACTAGACTATATATTTACAGCTCGGATCGAAGAGTGCAAAGGGTATAGGTTCTCCCCAGTGTGATGTCTCCAGTAGAATTCGAACTTAAGTCTCGCCTCTGAGGGTCGTAAGTCACTACCACTTGGCCCAACCAACTTGGGTGACAAACTACTATCCAAAAAGTAACTTATGATCTATAAATCTTGATTGAAAATTAAATCTTTGGCCTAACTTGGGTTATCGTCACTTTACATTAATAAAATATAAATCCTAATATTATATATAGGTAGAAAAACTAATCAAAGATGGAGAGCTAACCAAACCTTAATTCCCAATGGCAAATCAACCTATAACATCTGTGGCTGTAGTCATGGTACCACTACCGGCACAAGGCCATCTCAACCAAATCCTCCACCTCTCCCGCCTCGTCTCCGCCTACGACATACCAATCCACTTCATCAGCACCACCACACACACCCGCCAAGCGAAGACTCGTGTCCACGGTTGGGACCCACTATCGAAAACAAACATAAACTTCCACGAATTCCCAACTCCTCCATTCAACAACCCTCCTCCAAATCCCAACTCCTCAATCAAATTTCCTTCACAAATAATTCCATCTCTACACGCATCGACAAATCTCCGTGACCCCGTCTACAAACTAGTCCAAAATCTTTCGAAAACAACTCAAAGGATAGTAATCATTTACGACTCATTGATGGCTTATGTAGTCCAAGACATACGTTCTATACCAAATGCAGAGTCGTTCTGTTTTCAAAGTTCATCTGCGTTTACTATATACTCGTTATATTGGGAAGCGGTAGGAAAGCCACTTCTACCATTTAAGGCATGTCATATCGAAAATGTTCCCTTAGAGGATTGTTTCCCGTTAGAGATTCAAGAGCTCGTAAAAGTACTATACGATGTGCCAAAATCTAATACGGGGGATATTTACAATACATCGAGATTGATTGATGGTATATATCTTGACTTGCTTACAGAAGCAAAAGCCACCGGCACCAATAAACTATTTGCTATAGGTCCATTTAACCCAATTTCATTACTTGGTACTAAAAATCAAGTAAACAATCAAAACAAATGCTTGTTATGGCTAGACAAACAAGAACCAAATTCTGTTTTGTTCGTTTCTTTTGGAACTACATCTTCATTAACAGATGAACAAATCAACGAAATTGCAATTGGATTAGAGAAAAGTGAACATAAGTTCATTTGGGTATTGAGAGATGCGGATAAAGGAGATGTTTTCGAAGGGGAAATACGAAAAGCTCCATTGCCAGAAGGGTATGAAGAAAGGGTCAAGGAAAGAGGGATCATTGTAAGAGATTGGGCACCACAGTTGGAGATTTTAGGACATGGTTCGACTGGCGGTTTCACAAGTCATTGTGGATGGAATTCTTGTATGGAGAGTATAAGTATGGGAGTGCCAATAGGAGCTTGGCCTATGCATTCTGACCAACCGGGGAACGCGTTCTTGGTTACGAAAGTACTAAGAATTGGTGTCGAAGTTAAGGAGTGGGCGCGTAGAGATGAAGTTATAGATTCTATTAAAGTGGAAAAGGTTGTAAGAAGATTGATGGGATCTGAAGAAGGAGATGAGATTAGGAAAAGAGCAAAGGAGTTGGGGGAGATTGTGAGGGAGTCTGTGGTTGAAGGTGGAGATACTAAGAAAGAAATGGATTCATTTATTGCTCATATTACTAGATAAGAATGTTTGTTTTGGAAATTGTTGTGTGTTTTTTAAATTTATGTTTAAGGTAAAAATATATGAAGATTGTTGGATTTTCAATGATTAGATAGAATTTGAGAATGAATTATGTAACTTGAAAAGATACTTCATGGAATTGAGATTTTTGTTTCTAAAATTTAGTAAGATATCATTGATTTGAGAAATTTCTTAGGTAATTAGATGTATGTGGAAATTTTGAACTATAGTAGGGCAAAAAATCATATATTCCACTTTTAAATGTAAAATGTATGAGGGGTACAAAACTAAAAATTAGATTCAAAATTTAATTTGAGTTTATCAAGGCTTAGGTGCAACATGTAACTATGAAAGTATCATAGAGAAATTGCAATTTTATTCTTATGTCATAATCCAACCTTTAACACTTTCGATCCCATATTTTTTAAAGTGTTTCACACTTTTGGTCTTCATTCTTTGAAATATTTCTCAACTTTGGTCATGTGCTTAACAAAATTGCACCTTCAATCCCAATTCTTTAAACCTTGCATTTTTAGTTCCAAAGCTAGAATAATCTTTCTTATACACTTTTGATCTCATAGGACTACCTTAATTATGCACTTCTGGTCCCAAATAGATGAAAGTGAGGTGATGAGACCAAAAGCTTAAAATCTTTCAAAAATTGAGACTAAAAATGCAATTTTCTCAATACATTATGTAAAGGATCCCATCTTAATTGTATAAAATTCAGGGGAGATTTTTTTTTTTTGTCTTTGAATATCTTTTTATAATTGATTGAAAATGAAATTTTTGGTATATAGTTTATTGGAATTATCAGTAGTTTCTGTTTTACTTACAATCATGCTAAAGAAAAGCCAAGGAAAAAGACAACTTGTTATCCAAGAAGATCTTCAAAATTGGTTTATATGAATTATTATCATAAATTTCTCCATCACAACAAAGATGATAACGGGTATATTCTCGCAAATCTGTCTGTATAATTCCGTGTTTTATCGTTGCCGAGAAGAAGAATCAGAAGATAGAATTCCTATACAAAGAAAAAGGAAAAAGTACTTTTACCATCTTTACAATTTGATTAGGTACATATGAAGGGCTGCAAAGATTCTTGAGGTCATTTTCATGTATGTGCATAACAATTTGGTATTATCTTTGAAAGCAGTGGCGGAGTGGCGTGTTGTTGACGGGATTGACCCCCCTCAACTTCTAATAGACTATACGTGGACATTTGGTCCAGCTTTGTGGGTTTTGCGAGATCGGGTCACATCCCTTCCAAATGATCTTTCGTCAGATCCATGAAACTCAATACAAATTTATTCACAAATTTACATCCAAACTCTTGAAATGTATAAAATATTGATTTGACACCTACCATTTATTTTTTTCCCCAAACTTTCTAAAAAATATATTGATTTGACACCTACTACGATACTACCTACTTTTTCCCCACACCCCAACATCCAAAATCAATTCAAGTGGGGTTTCAACTTTTCAGAACCACAAAACCTAACCAAATGGGGGTTTCAAAAACTACCCAATCATTTTTTTAAAACCGAGACCCATGAAACTGGGTCAGAACCCATCCAAATAAGCCCATAATATTTATATAAAGAGATGTATATATATTACATAATCTCAAGTTTGTTTTCTTTTTGTATTAACTAGAAAAGTGCACGTGCGTTGTACATGATTAACTAATTTCGTAAGTAAGTTGAATCATATGATATTTTTTCATCATATTATGAACTTAATGACACATCACATAATTTTTTTGACTAAATCACTTTAATTATTACTATGCTGTTACCAATAATCTAAAGTTGTTATCATAAACACCTAAAACCAAAACTTTAAAATAATAAACAAACTATAATTATAACCTAAAACTACATGTCTACATAACTATTATTTCAAAACTACCATTTGAACGAATAAACAACATCAGTTTTTTTCTTCCTTGACTTTGATATTTTCATCTAAATAATTTTTTTTTATCTAAACCAGTTTTCACAGGTTTAACTTTTTATTTTCCAATATTTCACCAGTTTTGCCGGTTATACCTGTCTTTTATTGAGTTCATCTATTTTCAATTACATGCCCAGTCCATTTTTAACCAATTTAACTCGTTTTTACCAATTTTCCTCAATTTTGTCGAGTAAACATATTTTTATCGATTTAACCTGCATTTAGACCGAGTTTTTTCTTTTTTTTGTTTGTTATTTTAACATGTTATTTCATCGATTTCATCCGTTTTTACACTTGCACTTTAGTTCTCATATGACTGTCTTAACTTTACACTTTTGATCCCAAATGTAAAATCTTTCAAATATTCAAACTGCATTGTCTATAAATTGTAGGACTAAAAATGCTCAGAATCCAGTCCAACCGGACTAAAAATGTTATTTCCAATTTTGTATATAGTTTATTGGAATTATCAGTAGTAGTCCACAAATGTTTACGTACAGTCATGCTAAAAAGAAAAGCCAAAGAAAAAGACAACTTTGAGGAGGTTTGGACCGATACAATCTTGGCTTACATAACCATTTTTTACATGAGAGACCAAATCCAATCTTTCGTTTTAATTAATTTCCGGTTTACATAGGAGCAGGGACACTTAAATATCTTTTAGCAATATCAGCTACCCCAAAAGAGTACAAACATAAAATCAAAATGTATTTTACTTCACCTATATTTATTTAAGGGGAGAAAACAAATAATCCAATAAAAAGAACCCACGCCGCCACGCGAAATATCTTGTTTTTTCCAAAAAAAAAAATAATCAAAACGTCCCTGCTACATCCAAGAACTTCTCCTATACCATATACTAAAACATCATCAGCTAAGTTATCCTCCATCAATTTCCAGTCATAAGTGACAGGGATATTGAATGGATAACAAACAAAAGACCCATCACTACAAAATGCAAACACGATAAAAGCTTTTTCGAATAATGATTAACTTATATGCGAAAATCAAATTTCAAAATTGAAATATTTGTGACTTCAAGTGACGAAGAGTTAATGTTTTGAAGTAAAACTGTATTGCAGTATCTCTGTATTGAAATCTCAGATTTAAGCTTTGGGACTGCTAAGGTTCTTTAGATCCCGTTCCTTTGCATACCATTCTGGTATGATCTTGGCAGCATGTGGGTAGAGATCCCTATAAGCATTCTTGATTGTCCCTTCTGCAACTGTTGTAGCAGCTGAGATATCTGCAAGTACACCATCTCATATTAGATTAAGCGAACAAGAAATAAACCCGAGACAACTCTGTGATAGTCCATTTCAATAAGGTAACTTGAAAATATTTTAAATTCTACGCTGCCCCTTCCAACCATCCTTCAAGCTTTTGCACTAAATCGTTAGTTTAAAATATTTTTTTTTTCTTTTACCCTCATATTGACACTTTGTCCTCATACAAATAGAAGCATAGAGGATAATCGGAGGGGGCAAAGTGATGCAATCGTTATATGAAGAGACAAAGTAGGCATAAAAAAAAACTGGAGGGGGCAAAAGATACGATATAGCTGAGTTATTATAAATATTACGATAGTAAAAGCTCAAACCTCGAAGAGGCTTCTTCGATTCTGACAGCTGAGTTATCATAAATATTATAGCTGCAGCAATAGATATAGGACTCCTCCTGCAAGAAAAGAATAGTGATGTTAAAAAACATCAGGTAAGCCATAGTTCTCTGGCAGTTCTAATTAGAAACAGCAGATTCTCAAGTACCATATAAAGCCCAGAATCTATTAGCAAGAATGTAGTACCTGTGTGAGATGCATATTGAGAACACAAAGTGATATCGTTCCATTCTTCCCCTTTACTAAAAGCTTTTAAAATTTACGTGCGACTCATTTTCAAGAATGAAGAGATATAGAACTTTAAATCAGGTGTGTAACTGAGTCGAGTAGAAGAATAATACATTGAAGGTTTTTTTATAGAGCTTGAAATTGGTCCGATTGTTAATCGGACGAGCTTTAACGAATCAAACACCAGTCAAGTTTGAGTTTGAGTAGCTTAATATATTTACATATATTATCTTATTTTTAAGTTTATTGAGTCGAATTCAAACCAAGAGGCTTGGTTTGATATGTATAACAGAACTAAATCCAAGCGCGTTTTAACTCGAGCCGAAAAGCAAGTAGCTTATTTCGATTTTCAACTCTATTTTCAATGCTTTAGAGATAATGAGACAGATATCAAAATTAGGCAAACATCTCACATCATTTTATGTCTTATTTACATTAGCCATTCATTGCGGAGAGCATTATGACCACACCATCCTTATTTACTTCCTCTTTATACATTTATAAACTTAACACAAAATCAATATAGTGTTCAAGGAGAAACATAAAAAAAATCAATAAAATGAGATGCAAAGAATATCACAGTACCTAATATCAAAGTCTCCTGCCTTCTGGACAGTTTCTTGGACAGCTTTGACCTCATCATGAGTCATACCAAGATTGGAACAGAAACGCCTCTGCAAAACAAAGCAAACAAAACTAAATTGTTAAATTATAATCAAATGAAAGTAAAGTTCTTTTTTTTTTGATAATTAAAGTGAAGAAGGTCAACGCAAGTAAAAAAAATCCGAAAAAATATTTGAATTAACTAAAGATCTACAACTTGCCAAGAACAAATAATTTTCAAGGCAAACTCACCAAATAGTCCCCTGCATGAATGGTACCCATCTCCATTGACTCACCCATCTCAACCTTCAACTGTTTCACAATAAACTCTTTTGCTCGGCCAATTTCTTTCTTTGTAGCTCCAGTGACAATAGAGCATATTTCTAATTGAAACCCAAAGGTTCAGAAGACTTCATTCATACAGGGGAGGGGGTAAGTAAAAGGATATTATCACGTAATTAAGGTAACACCTTTCACAGTACGTGGCTTTCCTTCCTGCCGACAAGCAATATAAATACAGGCAGCTACTAGTGCCTCCAAGTTTCTTCCTCTTGTACACTTCTGATCATCCAACCTTTTATATATTTCATTTGCCCGATCCTTTAAATAAAAGCACCAACATAAAACAAGTTAGAGTTACAGAGTATGAAACAAATATGATACCCCGAGAAAAGGGCTGAGACATCAAAACCGAGAATATTGCTCAGATTGTATACATAAAGAATGTGCGTCATATTGCAACACTTCTCATGAGCAAACAAATTTTCACAAATACCATAACCAAAAATTTAAATATAGTCCATTTTGTGTACATTGAGAAGAGGTGAATTTCAAATTATTCACGCAAAGATATTGATCAAAGATTACATAGCAACAACTTCTCCCAACCCATTCAAAGCATACAATAGAACCTCTAAGCTATCTATGGCAAACACATAAGGAGAGGGAGAGAGAGAGAGAGAGAGAGAGAGAGAGAGAGAGAGAGAGAGACAGAGTAGAATCAGAAAAAGACATGTATAGGACCTCACAAGCGAGTTCTCAGAATGTGCATTCTGTATTACTTTCACACACTTCGACACAAGAAAAAAAAATTAGCAGGGCTACATACCTTAATGGTTGTTACAAGGCTCAACCTGGAACAAGGAAAAAACAATTAATATTAGATGAGCTCAACGAAAGAGTAAGGAAAGTAACTACGAAGTACCCTAAAAGCCATAACTTGGTCCGACTCAAATAGACAACTTCACAGAGATTTCCACACCAGCATCCATTGATAATTTTTTTTTAATATGATAAACGATAACTTAAGATAACAAAGCTTCATTAAATCAAACTAATGCGATGTTTGGGACCGGTATATTGCAATCAGACAAGAACCAGAATACTTTGAATGACTTAAAATCATGCTCAAATGTTCAGACACAAAATTAGATATATAAGACTGAAAAGTCCATCCGAAATTAAGAACTGTCCCAAAGTAGGAATAAAAACCATTAATTTTCACCCATAAACTAATAGTTGATTCCCCTCTTTCTTTAATGTTGGTTTTATGTCCCCTCTTTTAAGAATTAAACTATTACATATCAACATTACACCTATTCCATCTAAATTCCTAACTTCCAGAGATTAACTTCATATTTTCTGCATCATTGATGAATCAAAACAGTAAGAAAAAGCATACACCTTTCACCTACAACTCCCTCTCTCACATCATTTTCCTTTCCTTTTCTTTTTATGGTGACTTTCTATCACTCCCATCACATCATTCAGACAATAAATCTTTGTTCAAGAGCTGCCAGTCAAAATCCTGAATAATGCCCATTCTAAAATCATAATTGAAAAGCACAACCTTCATGTGAAAAAATTTCCTAATTCTATCATCACATTTCGCCAAACCATTAGACAAACCACATAAAAAAACCTTCAAATGCTCCACAATTAACCCCAACAAATCCCCCAAAACCAACAAATTAACAAAACACACACACACACACACACACACAACACGACGAATCCACCCGTTTGGAAGTGATTAACTTTTAATATACGCCACTCAGAATTAAGTTTTTAGAGATTAATTCAGGTCTAAAATCTAAATTCATTAAAAAACCAAAAACAAACACACACACACACAGACACACACACGCACACACACCTATCAGCCATGTTAGCAATAGTCTTAAACGCCAACACAATAGCCCTGTCCGGATCCCCACCCCGGTTCTGCAACCGGGCCAACGACGAGTCCCCATTCGAACCATTAGCAACCCGAGAAATAACAGTAGTAAGAGCACCATCCGCCAATAGCGGGTTAACGGGTCCTCCCACACGGTTCGGATCGTGATCGCCCGATTCGTCGGCAAAGGTACGCCACTCAGAGGTCTCGTCAATTGAGCGGGACTCAAGTACGAGGCCGCACTCCGAGCACACTGTATCCCCCGCCGAGTGGTCGAATACAACCTCCGTGTTTCTCTTGCAGTCCGAACAGTAAGTGTCCGACATCGTAATTTTAATCGGATCTTAAAATTCGGGTTTCGAATTTTGTGGATTTCGTTTTGGATAAATCTCTGATGAGCTAATTTTCTTCACCCTGTAGATTCTCTCTCTACAATCTGTACTGGAGACAGAGAAAAAATTTGGGGAGAGAGAGGACATGGAGGAGCATGGTCAAAGGGATATATATAGAGAGGTCGAGTCGGTGTGATAAAGGGTTTGTTCGGGTCGGGTCCCACTTTACAGCTTGTAAATTGGGTAAAATTGAATTATTATTACGTGTTATTTTTCGGTTCCTTCTTGCAACTTTCTTTTATTTTTTGTGATATTATTCGGAGTATTTTATACTTTATAGTTATACTACTCATCATATTCCTACAATTTATTCCTAATTAATGATTAAATAATTAATTATGAATAATTCTTTGAAGAACCAGATAACACTTTAAATAAGAAAAAAAATTGAAAAAGGGGGATATTAGTGCTAACCATTCAGAGATAATATGGGTTCGTTTTGATTAAATTTCATCTTGTTGTTGTGTACGGAAATACTATATCGGCATGATTAACCATCAATTAGGAGTAATAATTAGTGAATTTTGAAAATTTTACATGTAGTAGATTGGATTAATTTCGAATGTAGAAGCATGAGCATATAAGTAGATAAACTGGAGTAACGGAATAATACTATATTAATTAATAATTTATAGTAAAAGTTTAATTACAACTGAATGTTTTGTATATGCTTAAAGATGACATTTATAAAATGTATATAGATTAACCTAATTACTAGAGCATAAGTACTCTCATTCATTATTATTTACTAATCATCGGTCATGGGCTGAAAATTGGGTCAATGTTTGTAGCCTATGTTAATGGGCCAAAAGTGATCCAAATTGAGGTTCAAAGTTTTTCACTTGGGCCAAGCCTGGCTAGAATCCGTCCATAGGAGAGTTTGGGCAAGCTTTTAAAAGTTTAATACAAGAATTTAATATTTTTCCTTTGAAAATTCAGATTAGCATTGATTTAACTTTTATTGTATATTTAATTAGGTTATTTTAGATTTTAAATTAGTGGAGGGCCTCCGGGGTCGTTGTAAATTATATTCAAATGGGATTGTAATTGTATAATAATGTATTAGTAGGTATGCTATAAAACAGAAAAGAAAAAGAAAAAAGAAAAAAGGTGATACTATATACATTTCACAAATCAATTACAATGATGAGTAAAAACTAATCGTGCGAGTACAAGTAATTCTTGAAAAGTAACACGACACAATAATTAAATAAATGTACCTATGTTATTAGGTGCTCAATATTATTTTTCTTAGTGAACGAGCTCGTAGTCTAATGGTAATCACTGATAAAGTTGAAGCTCTAGGATCAAGAGGTCATATGTTCAACTTTCACTGATATAGGTTTTCCTCTAATTTAATACTAGTGTTTGATAGTGGTTTATTATTTGTAATTCTTTAGACTTTGACAGTTAATGAATGCATTTTAAAAAGAAAAAATATTTTTCTTATTTGTATATTATAATTCGAGTTAACGACAATTTACTCTCATGTGATTTGCATATTGTTTAATTTACTTCCATGTGATTTGAAAAGAGTATTTTACCCCTTTGAAATCTTATAAAAGTGTCACACCACCTCCCTAACATTTTTAAACTTAAAAAAAATACGAGTTAACTAAACCGCCCTTTTTATATGTGGAACTTTACCCCCCCCCCCCCCCCCCCCCCCCCCCCCGTGTTATGATAAATGTGGCATTTTACCCCATGTGTTATGATAAATGTTGCAGTTTACCCCCTATGTAACAAAAACACTTTTCATGTCCACCTCAATTCCGACGAGTGAGTTACACTCTCTGGCTGAAGGAGGTAAATTGTTTCCTTAAAATTTTCATAGGAGAGTAAAGTCATCTTTTTTTAATCAAAGGATCGAATATATTGAACATTATGCATTTCACATGGGGTTAAACTGACATTTGCTCATTATAATTCATACAAGATCACAGGAATAAACTTCACAACTTTAATGAATAGCATGCTATAAGACACCTTGTTTTCTCTTCAAAACATTTGTAAACTTTTCATTTTATTTATTCTATCAAACAAGATATTTACATGGTCATGTATTCGAACTCATTTATTTATATACATCACAAACTATATATATGAAACTACATAAGATGATATTAATTTGGTGGCAAAGAAGGTAGATTTGGAGGTGGTGATGGTGATGGTGATGGAAAAGGCAAAAACGGATACCTATGCCAATTGGAGGTTGGAGTTGGTGGTGCATAAAAAGGTGGTCGAGCCATCACTTTCAAAATAGTTATACATGGATGGTTTGTTTGTAAGAATATAAATTCGTGTATTATTATTAATACGAGCAAGATGGAAGCTATCTTCATTTTAAATTTTGGTAAATACCATTTGGTTGTGCAATTTATATACTGCAAATAATCAAATGAGACAATATTTATGATGATCGAGTGACTAATGTATGACAAATTTGATGACAAAAAAGGACTATTTGTGGGAGACGGGTGGGAGTTGTGTGTGTTTAATGGAGTTAAAGTTGGACTTTATTATTCTAAGCATTGGATATTAAATCAGCCCACTTAGCACTTCTTCCTCTTTTTTTCTTTTTTCTTTTTTGGTAGTGTTGAATTTGGCTGTATTTTTTCAGAAAATGTTAATGCTTCGATAACCGGTTATTCAATAAACAAAGTAAATTTTATTAAATCTAGTTAGGGCAAAAAATTATCTAAAATGTTATCATGCTTAAGCTGAGTTACTTTGGTTTTAGAAATTAGTGCGAATATGGATAATCAAATATTTTTCTCACTTTGGTTTTGAAGGAAAACATAAACGTGGTTTAAAATAATGATGTATATTGATGGGGATCTTTGGCCCTATATGGATGAGTTTTGGGTGCGCGTCGCTTGATTTTGGTGCCGAAAAATGATTTGGATTTGATTTTGAATTTTGGGTTGTGATTTCGATAAAGTTGAAACACCATTTGTATTGAGTTTGAATTTTGAAATTTAAAGTGATTAAATAAGTGGTAAATATCAAATCAATTCTTTTTGTAAAGAAAAAAAATAAATTGTACGTGTCAAATTATTATAATTTATAAATTTGAGTTTCAAGAGGTGTGTCAAGTTTACGAATCCCGCGAAACTGGATCAAAACTCTTCCACATAAACCCTTTATTTATTGATAATTATTATTTTTTCTTGCAAACTCTTATCCATAGAGAAAGAATAATATGAATTTTTTTTTAAAAAAAAAAAGAAAAGAAAATTATGAAAATGAAATATTGTCTATATGATGGCATTGACAGCAGTTGGATCAGTGTCGACCAATATGGCCCATAATATATATATGTCCTTTTCTTCATTTGAATCAAATATGGATAGGATATAATAATAGCAGTATAATCTGTCATTTGACTCATTTCAGTATGTTCTCTAATGGGCCTTTTCCTTAATCTGATTTTTATGGGCTTTAGAAATGCAAGTCCACACACACAATTAGAAATTATTCGAATTCTTAGCATTTATGACATGCTTTTTCTCATGTTAATACTCCCACGCTTATTCGTTGGCATATTCGGATGTCAAATTTTGTAATAATATCAATTCTTTTTGTATCAGTAATTATGTAATGTTCGATTTAAACCATAGTTTCATATAAGTGGTATTTATTTTTAAGACACTACACAAAAGTTCAAACACACGACCTCTGATAAAATTTTGATACTTTTAAGTTACAAAATTCATTGTTGCGCGTAATCTCTAAATATGAGAAAAACTAATTAGATTCATGTAAATTGGGTTAAGTTCATATGATTTGAGTTTAATTCACCTCAAGAGATCATGCTATATTGACCAGACATTATATGAAGTACTATTGACTAAACATTATATGGAATACTTATCATTCAATCAATGTGAGACATTTAGTTTTAACACTATCCCTCCACATGTGGGCGGATTGAACATGTGGGTGAACAAATTCAACATGTGACATACAGAAACCCAAATAATGACAGTCAGGGTCTGGTTATTTGGATGAAATATGACAAACTAGATTTTGTTATATGGTCGAAATATGTGGGTAAAGAATGAAGTTCAACTTTTGAGTAAGGAGAAACCAATTTGAAAATGAGGTGACTCACATTAACATAGGGGTATGATATCATATGAGATACACATAGCTAATGTCTAACCACTGGCGGAGCTACGTTGTGAGTAGGGGGGTGCATGGAACCCCCTCAACTTTTCATCTTGTTTCAAAAATAAGTTAGTGTTAGGTTTAGTTTTAATTTTTGTATTGAAATTTTAGTGTAATTTTGGTTTAGCTTCAAAATGACCCCACTAACTAAAGTTCTAAATTGCATATTAACGGGGTCCATACTTTAATTAGAGTGATTTAAAGTTACATTTTCATTTACTTATAAAATATTAAGAAATTGGATATTGGATAAACTACTATATATTTTTATGGTTAATAAAATCTAACAAAGTCAAATGCCACAAATTTGGCTTAAACTCAAAAACCAATTATTTTATTTTACAGTATTTTGAACCATAATAAAATACAAATCACAAAATTTAAGATTGGGTGATACTTTTCTAATAGTAGGAATCATTTTAATTTCATATCAAACTCTTTCACCCAAAAAAATTCTGTAGAAAACATCCCGTCTACTTAAATTATATTTGATTTGAATTAATTTTTATTGGCTTATCAATGTCGTGGTTGATTTTTTTTTAATTTCTAATTAACATTTAATTTTTATTGTAATCTTTAATTTTATAATGATCCCGGTGAAAATATTTTATGGCTCCGTCATTGTGTCTAACTCAATTTAAAAAGCTTGCTTCATGATGAGCATTGCCCAAATTTTTTTTTTTTAATTATTATTATTGATATTTAATTATGTGTGGCATTTAGTTCTAATAACTTAAAAATAGTAAACACAAACCACTTCTTATTAATGTATACTAGGAGTAATATTTATGGATAACTATTACTACACAATGTTATGTATATGTCGTGGCATTTTGAGGCCAAGAACCTTCAAACATGTTGAACCCGGGCCGGGGTCATGTGACTTCCTGTCTGTCATGGGAGTGTGGGGTTGTCAGAAAATTATTTTTTGTTTAGTAATACTCCCTCCGGTTCATATTAGTTGGCACATTTGCCAAATTTTTATGTTTCATATTAATTGGCACATTTGAGTTTCCAATGCAATTTTTTCCAATTTTGTCCTTGTCTTACATCTAGGTTGGGAAGCTCAAGAGTCACTAGGAAGGGTATTTTTGATATTATACCATATAAAATTGATTAATCATGAGGTTTTTTAATATGTGTGAAAAGTAACAATGTGACAATTAATATGAACCGGAGGGAGTATATTCTATTCTTACTGGCTGGCGCCAAACGTTATTTTTAACATTGCAACGGTCCAATTTTTGAAGCTGATTGGCTGCTTCAGTTTTGTTCTGACAAATTGGCCAGTTCGAAGCAATATTATTTGTTAGTATTATTTAATTTTTAATCCACGTGGAATATTTAGCTAAAACGCTTCCTTTTTTTGTATGAGAGGACTGAACATTTGGATGAAACAAGTTCATCACGTGACATTATTATACTCCCTCCGTTTCATAATATTTGTGGCTTTGAAAAGTTTTTCTTGTGCCATATTATCTGTCACTTTAGATTTTCAATAAAGCATTAATTACTCTTTTTTCATTTTTGCCCTTTATGCTCATAAATTTTCTCAAATATTAGTGGAGGATAATTAATTAAAAGAGTATCTTAGTCTTTTTCATTTCCCCCCCTCAGAATTCAGCTCTATTCAATGATTTTCTTAATTTGTGTGCATACATGTGAAATGACAGATATTTTGAAATTGAGGGAGTAACGTCTAACTGCGATATATGGGTAAGAGTCCAATATAGGAATTTATTTGGGTGAAACATCTGAGTAAATAATGAAGTCCAACATGTAAACAATGAGAAGTCCATCACGAAAAGAGGTGGTCACATTAACCGAAGGCTCTACTACCATATTAAAATCACATGGACTGAACAAATCAACTTAAACAGTTTAGGTCTAACCCATCTCAAAAGATAGTTCAAGAGGCGATGATCGTCCAAAATCTTATAAGGAGATCTTAATTTTGATTTTCAATTCACGTGGAACGTTTAGTCCCAAAATATTCTTATATGCAAATTTCAACTTACCCAATTAAAGCAAGGGATCTCCTACGGTTCAACCTTAATGATAAAAAAATACAACTTTGACTTTGAAAGATTGCAACAAGAAGATCAGCTTCAAAATGACAAATCAAAGCTCTGGGTGAGAAAGACCATGTTCTAGATGAGTAATGGATATTTTTGTGTAATTTATTCACACCATTACAAATAAATTACGGTCTCACACAATATTAAAATGGTTTGCTAGATGACTAATGAATATTGTGTGAGATTTGAAAGTAGAATAATGATGATGTTGTTCTCTAAGATTTAAAAGAAATTTTACATGTTTGATTTATTTTCAAAAAGATCCTCATAATATTTATAGATTTCAAATAAACAAGACCTTTCTTTTTTAGATTGTCAATGAGATGACCATGAAATTAAATAAATTACGGCGCCAGTTTTGGCTTTGAGCCAAATCTATTGCTTTTTCCATTTATTAATTTGTATTGTTAGAGACTCACCTTTGATCGGACTCATATTTTTTTATCAATTATGTTTATTTGTTGTAATAAGGAAAAAAAAGATAGGTGAATGCATTTTTACCTAATTAATAATGGTTTTTCCGATGCCTTCTTTTGATCATTTAGTACTAATATTACTTAAATCAGTCTTTGAAAATTTGAAATAGTATTAGTTCCTATTTAAGATTTTTAAAATCATTCTTAAACTTATATTGTAACTTAAAGAGTTGTTTGAGAACTTATGTTAAATCTGGAGGAATTGATTTGAAATTGAAGAACAATGTGAAAGAAACAAAAAAAAAATTACAGGAAAAGGAAAAGTGCCTGTTTGTTTGGTGTTTCCCATAATTTTTTCATGTTTGGGAAATGTCAAACAAACATGTTTTCTATTTTTCGAAATAAATTTTTCATCCATTAATTTTCTCAAATTACTCTCTCAAAAGCCAAACAAACAACAATTTTCTTATCTATAAACAAAACCTATACAAACTCTACTTTGATTTAACATAAAGTAACCTATCTCTTACACAATTTATCTCACATAACAAACATGATTTGACATAAAGTCTTACACATCTTACACCTACAACCCAACTCTTCCAAGAAAACCTACAACTTTATTTCTCAAACCACTCTCTCAAAACCCAAATAAACAACATTACGCAAATCGAGATTATTTCACAAACCTCCACTACTCTCCCAAACTACTTTCCCAAACGCCAAACAAACAGGCCATAATCGTTCATTGAAAACAAAACTTGATTTACAGAATTTGAATTACAATAAAGGGAAAAAGTGTATTGAACAAACAACATACCACCTATACAAACTATAATGTCTAATAACTTATATTAGAATCAATTTGTCTATGAATTATAATATTTAAAACCATTAATTATATAAGATTAATTTCCAGAGTCTAAACTCACCTTTACCAATAAAAAAGAAATTCTCCCATTCTCCTTCTCACTAGTGGTCTTGGAATGCTAAACTCACTTTTTACAATGTAACTCTATTGTGTCGCTTTATCCTTTAGATTATAGAATTATTTTTTGATAATATTGTGTTTATCGAGATTCTTAGTCTAAGATTGATAAACTATGTTTAAGATAAGATCTTCTATATATAAACTCTTCTCACCAAAACATAAAATATATATTAAATTTTGACAATTGTATTCACACGCAAATATTTAATTAGACTAGTTCAAGTAACAATCACTATCATCAAATGCTCATATGGAGTCATTTCATTTAGTAATTAGTACTATCATCATCTATTTCCGTGTTAAACTTAAATTCTTATAATCTTTTCATTAAGATTTTTATATTTTAACTTGTGACAAGTGTAGAGACTAAGTCCATATCTAGTCATGATAAGCATTGATAGAGTAAAGTTTTTTGGTTAGCATTCCATATTTAATTAGTCATGAAATTAATAATTTTAATTTTGAAATTTGTCGTCAAAAAATTCTTTCCATTATTATTTCTATTATTATTTTAATGCTAATGGATCCTTTTAATTTTGAATAAAGTATCCACATCTAGTGTAATTCAAGAAATCTTAGCTACTTTTCTCACAATTAAACAAGCATTGTCAAGATTAAAAGAAATTGGATTGTGATTAATTGTATAAATTAATTTCAAATGGTTGATGTTCCTATTAACCTTCACTCATCCAGGGAAATTAATTGTACCTCAGACCAAAATAATTTATGAAATAATATTTATAGTAATTAATTTGTTAACGGTTAACAAATGCATATATTATTGTGAAATTCAAGAAAACTTACAAAACTATATTAGGATAAATTTCCAGCGATTTATTTATTTATTTTTTTAAATTTTATTTTATCCCCGTATTATCTCGGAAAAAGGGCTAATTTTTTATTTTAATTAAACCAACAATGGTCCATAATATGCCTCAAAGACATTAGCTGTCTCTTAAGGAATAATTAATATTGCTCTAAACAGAGTATTTAGTCTCCAATCACGCGTTGAATGGATCTCTTCCACCCTATTCGGATTCCTATCTAAAAATAGAGTCTTGGAAGCCTAAAAATATAATATTATCAATTTGTCATTTATACAATATTAAATTGTAAATTAACAATATAATTGACGGTCAACTCAAATCAATACATAATTTTGTTGAGCTATTAATACATTTATTCATCTAAGTTTGAACTCTTTTTTATTTTTTTTATTTTGTCGTTTTGGTGGTTTACACGCATATTAAGAAATACAATAAATATAATATGTTTTAAAGTAAAATCTCAAAATACCCTTTTAATCAAATAATCACAGTATTAATTAACAATAATTATAAGCATTAACAAGAAGTGTAAAATTAATTTTACATTGAACTTCTAAAATGACTAATAAAAGTAAAAAAAATTTCTCCCAAAACGACAAATAAAAAAATTGAGGTAGTAATATATTATAATTTGATTTTCTGGTATAACTCTGACGGTTAAATATTTGAAACTGTTCAAAAAAAATTCAGAAAAGAAGACTTTTTGGTATTTTCGAATACAAACGTATGAAAATTGAAATTATGTTTTACTAATAGAAATCTAGATACCTATAACTATTAAAGCACAAATTTAAAAAGAACTGTTATACGATGATCCTTATTAATAATGTAGTAGTTTTATTTTATTAATAAATTTAAAAACTTTTAATTTTATTTCAAGAATCTTTTCGCTGGAAAATAGTTCAAAATAAGCCTACTTTCCTTCCTTGCACATAAATAGATTCTCTTTTTTCAGCTCTGTTCCCAATAATATACAGAGCCACCCCAGAAAAAGGCGCACACAACACCTTCTCCAAGCAAATCCTACATACCCATATGCCCCTTTTTTCGCTCTGCAGTATAAAGCTCTCTCCTTTATTACAACTCTTCATATAAATCTCTCTCTTTTTCTCAATCTCTGTGTCTCTGTTTTTTCCTTTCTTTTATTTTCATTCTTTTTAGAAAAAAATGGTCAAGTACCAGAGAAAAAATCTGTATACCCATTTCAAGAAAAGCAAAGATTATAGTATGGTTGATGAGGATGAAGAGTCAATTTTAGACCCTTTTGGTTTAATCTGTGGAAGCTCTGTTTTCAGCAACAAAAGATCCAAACCTAAGATTTTATATATCATCTTTCTTTGTCTCGTTTCTTGCAGCTTGATTTTAACGCTACAGTTCTTTTCCTCCAACTTTAACTTCTCCTTGCTTTGTAAGTTTGTGTCTTTTTGTTTTTACTTTTTTGGGATTAAAACGTTTTTTTTCATTGATTTTATGTGTGCTTACTGTTTCATTGTGAATTTTCAGATTCATTTGGGTTTGATAAAGGTGATGTAAATGGTCCACTTTGTTCCTCTGTTCCTAATGGTAAGTAAACTAACTATTTTTACTCTTTTACTCTGTTTTTATGTGTTAGGGGAAAGGTGGTATGAGCTTTTTATTTTTCTTTTCCCTATGTGTTATGTTCATGCTGTGGTAGGTTAAATAAAAGAAATTTCTTTTCTATTTCCATTAACCAAAGTTCAACTATCTAAATATGACATATTTGCCACTATCTTCAATTTTGGCAACACAAAATTGTATTTTTGGTCCATTAGATCTTTAGTGAGTTTGGTATTGAGCTTTACAGAGTTGGACTTTTGATCTCAATTTCTTAAAATGCATTTCATTTTTCAGTCCTTCCTTTCCAATTTGGGATTTTTATGGAAAGTGCAGAATTGAGATGGTCCTAGCAAAATTGCAAAGAAGAAATATTGGATGGAGTTAGTTTATTGTAATAGGACAACAATTGTAAGATGTTCTGAAAAATTGAGACCAAACAATTTTGTAAAATGTGGAAGAAAAATGCAAATGGTCTTAACTTTTGGGACTAAGAATGCAAATTTGCCCTTATAATTTGGTACCATTTTTGGTTAGATGTACCAAGAATATAACAATAGAAAGATGGTGTTGGGAATAGCCTTTATATTTTCTTTCTTTATCATGGTTTTTTACCATGTGTATTTGAGTTTCCTTCAATTGTTGGATGGATTTTTCCTTTAAATGACAAATGAATAATCTTAATGCAGGTACTATTTGTTGTGACAGAAGAAGCATTAGATCCGATATATGTATTATGAGAGGGGATGTAAGAACTCACTCTTCCTCCTCTTCTATCGTACTTTACAACAAAATTGGTACAAACGATTTTGTTTCCGGCTTATCTGATGGCAATGGACATGCAGCAGTAGCTACCCAACACGAAAAGATTAGGCCATATACACGAAAATGGGAAACAAATGTAATGGACACAGTTGATGAATTAGACCTCATTGTGAAACGAGGCTCAAACGTTCATCACAAGTGTGATGTCCAGCACGATGTGCCTGCCGTATTCTTCTCGACTGGAGGATATACCGGTAATCTTTACCATGAGTTCAACGATGGGATTTTACCTTTATATATCACTTCTCAACATTTGAACAAGAAGGTTGTTTTCGTCATTCTTGAATATCATAATTGGTGGATCACAAAGTATGGTGATATACTTTCTCAACTCTCGGATTATCCGGTTATAGATTTTCACGGGGATAAAAGGGTACATTGTTTTCCGGAAGCCATTGTTGGATTAAGAATTCATAATGAGCTCACTGTTGATTCTTCATTGATGAAAGGTAACAAGACTATAGAAGAGTTTCACGATCTTTTAAACCGAGCTTATTGGCCTCGTATTAGAGATCTTATACTAGACGAGGAACGTGAAGCTATGTCACCTTCTTCTTTCAATCCAACAAAAGAAAAGAGAAATTCCTATACAAAGCCTAAACTAGTTATAGTATCTAGGAATGGTTCAAGAGCGATAACAAACGAGGATTTGTTAGTGAAAATGGCTGAGGAAATTGGGTTTGTCGTAGAGGTTTTGAGGCCTCAAAGAACTACCGAACTTGCAAAAATCTATCGAGTTCTTAACTCGAGTGATGTTATGATTGGAGTCCATGGTGCAGCCATGACTCATTTCCTCTTCACAAAGCCAAGTTCGGTTTTCATACAAGTTGTACCTCTAGGTACAGATTGGGCAGCCGAAACTTACTATGGAGAACCAGCTAGAAAACTTGGTTTGAGGTACATTGGTTACAAAATCCTTCCTAAAGAGAGCTCGTTGTACGATGATTACGAGAAAAATGATCCAATTTTGATTGATCCAAACAGTGTGAACCGTAAGGGATGGGAATTTACGAAGAAGATTTATCTTGATCGACAAACTGTGAGATTGGATCTTAGAAGGTTCCAAAAGCGATTGCTTCGTGCCTATTACTACACCATTGCTAGGAAGAATGGACGTTTACGGAGTCATGGAACTTTCCATTCTTTTTAAGCTATTTATCTATCATGTTCATTAAAGTAGTTCAACTTTTGTAAACTAGTAACCTTAGAAGGAAAGGATTTGGTTGTAAAAACTAATGTTATTGTTCATATTGTATATGAAATTGCAAAAAATAAGCTTCATTTAAGTTTTGGTTTGGTTTCTTCTAGATGCTTTGACATTCATCCTTCTGTCAAATTCATGAGGCATTATTAATGTGATTGAACGTTTAGTTTCATAAAGTTTAAGGGGGAAATTTGAGTAATGGATTATGATGATTAATACTTCCCTAACTATATAATCATCAATTATGTTATTTTTTCTTCTTGATAAAGATACTATTTTTTGTTTAAAAAAGAGAAACAAACTGTCTCCTTTCCATTAGGTGTGTTCACAAATGTTTAATTTTTTAGTTAATTTTCGAAAAAAACCATAAAAGTAGATGAAAATAAATAAGTGGATGATGTTTGCATTTTAACAGAAAGATGTCATGTTTAGCTTCTCAAAGCTAACCCATAAGTTGTTTTTGCTAACATATTACAAACACTTTTGGAGCTAAAAAGCAGAGAAATGATTTTCTTAAGCTTTAAAATTAAAAAACCCTTAGAATGAGAGGGTGTGTGTAAACATGCTTGTCTTAGAAACTCTAGAAAACACTCAATTAGTATATAAACAACAGCATGAATAATTTATAAAAATGCCATCAAGGGCATTTCCCAATTTTCCAGACAATCTAAAGTAGAAAGTGAGAAAGGGTAAAATTGGAAAAAGATGCATTGGGAAACCAAATGTGACAAGTGACTTGAAACATGAAAATTTTACAAATGTGCCAATTATTTTGAAACGGAGGGAGTAATTATTACTATCATTCAAGAATGTGTCCACCGTCAAACGACCATAGACCAGATACGTAAAATAATTTTAACAACTTGT
Organism: Penstemon newberryi var. newberryi; assembly: GCA_030819805.1. NCBI lineage: Eukaryota > Viridiplantae > Streptophyta > Magnoliopsida > Lamiales > Plantaginaceae > Penstemon > Penstemon newberryi. The sequence continues at coordinate 32,700,560 of JAUALY010000003.1, read as the reverse complement.
GGAGGCAAGTGTAATAACTCTGAGTTGAGGATTTCCTCTATAAAAAATAGGTATCAAAAGGGGTTGAGTAATTACTCAATATGGAACATTGCTTCCACTACAATGAATGAAATTGGATAATCAAACATGTTTACTTTGGCTGCAGCTAACTTCACTATGCAGTATATGCATTGAATCTGCCTGTAAAATGTACTGGCTAGATTCAACTTATGAGGCCATCTCGAAAAGAGCTTTTAAATGTCAAATTTTAAGAAAAATTATAATCTTATGTACTCACAAAGATAAAAAATGTGGGATTTAAGTGGAATAAATTGTAGTAGTATCGTAATAGTGAAAAAAAATACACAAATTCCGAAATATATGGTTGATAATTTAAATTAATATTACTTTTCAATTTTTTTTATTATTATTAACAAATAAATATTAAATATTTAAATAGTTAAAAATAATTTGTTAAAATATAAACGAGTTGTGTGGTTGTTCAAAAGTAGTTTCTTGAAATATTAACTAGATGTTTGGAGATCAAAGTAAAAAGTGACAATGTATAATACTGTTCACCTCTTAAGTTTTGAGATAATAACCAAATTTTAAGAAAACTGCGTGCTAACATTTTCCTATCAAATCTTTATATTGTTCTTTCTTTTTTTTTTGGAGGGGGGTTGCCGCCGGGGGGGGGGGGGGGGGGTGTGTGTGTTAAATCATTGTTCATTTGCATTGATCTCCTAAACAAACTATATAGTTGTGCTTCGAGTTAAAGCATATAACCCCACCTATTTCAACTGTCCTAAATCAATCTTCTAAAGCCATCGTTTCGTTAACTTTGCTGATGCCCGAACTTGAGGAGGTGGTGTCTTGGCATTCCTAATTTCATTTGCATCTGCACAAAAAAAAATATATATATATATAAAAAAGGAATCCTCATTTCACGTAGAGATTATAATACAACCATCATTGTTTCACCCACATGAGTCAGTCGAAACCTCTCCAAGCGAAGACCGTATCGAGCCTTCAGGCACTATGCCAGTTAGTGACTGTCTCCTTAGGGCCCTTGCATTTGATGAAACTGGCGACTTTGGCTCGTGTATGGTGCCATTGTACGGTGTCAGTGCTTCACTTTGTTTCTGTTGGCTCCTACATTTCGAGTAACATACAAAGTTCAATACCATCCCTCAAGGGAAAAAAAAGATTGAACAAGAAAACAATTTCCAACCTTTTCTCAGAGCCATTAATCAACTTCCCAATAGTTCGAAGAGATTTCCTTATCTGAGATGCTTTTCCCTGAGTTGGACGCTCATTTGGCAGCTGAACTTTCTGTATCTCATTCGTCGATTTTATTTGTGGCTCTGGCGTTTTGGGAACTTGAAAAGATGGAACCTTTATTGCTGTATCGATTCTTATGATTGGACTTTTCATGGCAGAACTAATAGGACTCTTAGGAGCTGCCATTTGATGTTGCAAAGAAACCTTTTGTGTTTGTGTCCCTTCTAGACTTAATATTCGAGAGGGAGTCTTTACAGGAGTTTTGGCTACCCTTTTGTTGTCATAATTGATTGTGGTACCATTTTCGATACTTAACCTTCTCGGACGTGGAGGCGTTTTCTCAGTCATTTGTTTAGGTTTCTCAACCGGTGATTTGACAACACTTTTGTGGTTATAATTGCCATTTTCGATACTCAATCTTCGAGGTTGTGGAGGCGTTTTCTCAGTCATTTGTTTAGGTTTCTCAACCGGTGATTTGGCAACACTTTTGTGGTCATAATTGCCATTTTCGATACTCAATCTTCGAGGTCGTGGAGGCGTTTTCTCAGTCATTTGTTTAGGTTTCTCAACAGGTGATTTGGCAACCCTTTTGCTGTCATAATTGATTGATCTGTCCATTTGCATTGTGGTACCATTCTCGATACTCAGTCTTCGGGCTCGTGGAGGCGTTTTATCAGTCATTAGTTTAGGTTTTCCGACTGGTGTCTTTGCTGATTCCTTCAGGCTTTTAGTCTGAGGAGTCTGGACTTCCTTGTAAGCAAGTGCTCTTTTTAGGCTCTCAATCTGTAAAAGAATTTCAAGAAACCTCATAATTTAATTAAATTATCACCAAATTATTATAACAAGTAAAAACCAGAATCAAGTTAAGTCAAATCTATCTACCTGGGCTTTGAGCTCTAATACTTCAGTGCTTTCCTTATTCGCACGAGCCGCACCGAGTTCTACAGTCGAGACCCTCTGAGCAAATTTTAAAGTACCCATTGTTTCTCCAAAAGAATCTCCTTCTGGACTCACATGAGCAAACATTAAGGTTTTTGCATTTCCTCCTGTGACATAGAAGAAGCTATTAGCAACCTTTTCGAAATAAAAAGATAAGATTTTTTTCGAAGTTATCAAGAATTATAATACATACCTAAAGAGTTCTGCAGAAGTAAAGTGAGCTTGCTGTTTCTATAAGGGATATGAGAGTTCTTCTGGGCCAAGGCGGTGATAACATCTCCCAAACAAGAAAGAGATTTGTTTATGTATTGTGCTTCTTTGAGTCCATCACCACTAACTTCCGATTTATCAACACGTTCACTACCCGCGAGATCCACCAAATGGAGGCAACTACGGAGTATGTTCCCTCCAGTTACATCTTCGCCTTGTACGTGTACAGTCAAAACACTGCTCACACAAGAAGTGAGGCCCATTTCATCGGTCGAGATAATAATGAATGGTTTTAACTAATAAAGCCAAAAAAATTTAAATTTACCTATGTGAACGACTGCTTCGAATGTTAATGGCAGTGGATCCAAGTGCACGGTTCACTTCACCGAGTTTCATCAAGTTTATGACATCAATTGTGGACTTCACTTCACGCAATGTAGCATCTGGAAGAACTAAACTATCGTCACTTACACAACTCCTGATCTCTAATGTATCCATAGTTAAGGAACCTACAAGCAAATGCATAAATGAAGTAACAAGAGTTCCATTGGTTCATCATTTTTCCTTTTTTTCTTTCCTGCTAAATGCAAAGTACCCCCTGTACTTTTCCTAATTAGCAAAAACCTCCCTATGTTATTTTTATTAGTAAAACCCCCCCTGTGTTCTTTTTTTGTTTACCAAAAGAACCCATTTGAAATCCCTTATTAAATCATAGGGAGGTTATTGCCAATTTTTGTAAGGAACAGGGGGGCCTATTGTCAATCTTTTAAGTAAATAAGGGGTGTTTTCACATCTTTTGGTGGAAGTATAATTGTCATTTTGGCTTGGGAGGCACGGGGTTGGTAATAAAAAATAATACATGGGGATATTTGCTAGCAAAATATAGGGGGTGTTTTTGCATTTCACTAGTTTTCTTTAGCCAAATAAGTAAAAGAAGCAATTTGAAGAATGCAGAATGTCTAAATGTGAAAGGATATTTTGAAGAGGCTGAATCTTCTGTAAGAAGATCACGAACTTGTTCATTGTATATCTCAACCATTTGTACTTTGATTTCATACTTGATAATATCCTTTCTTTGGGCAGAGAGTTCGAAAAGATCATTAATAGCCAAATAACAAATTCCGAACTCGTTCGCTGATCCACACGGAGGGCCACTCTGTCAGTCAGTTGAAAGTTGTTTATCAAGGCAGAAGAAATATACACTAAATACAATAAGAAAAATCGAGAAATGTAACTTACCATGGTATGTGTTTTGCCGGATCCAGTTTGCCCGTAAGCAAAGATGCAGACGTTATAACCATCCATTACAGATCTAATAAGAGGCTGAGTATCTCTGAACACCTCATCTGAAAGATAGAATTATTTTATCAATAAAGCAATTTCTCGAGCCTTTTCGACAAATGAAGAATGTATTAATTACCTTGAGTGGATGTTGGACCAAATACGCGATTAAATTGGAATAGTTTCTTTCCATCTTTTTGAGGTTTAAGAGGATCTATAACCACTAGGGAACCATCTGATCCAATAAAATCTATAATATTTTGAACTGAAGTATTTAATGGAGGTCTAATCCTGCAGTAAACTCGAATGTTTCCTGAAAAAAAAAATATCAATAGAATAAATCAAACTTTCATAATTAATCATCTGTTAAAATGCAAGGTAAAACTAACCTTTTAGATCCTGAACAATGTTGTAAAGATTTCGGTTCTCTTTTACAACCTTATGATAACCAAGAGCGGCATTGGACATCTCTAGCACCTGATCCCCTGATAAATTTATAATATCATTAAATTCATGGTTTTGCAAATATGTATTGAAATCTCATTTGATGAACATTTTGAAACATACCGAGCTGTTTCAAATCACTTTGGAACTGAGATTGCAGGCTCTCAAATTCGTTCTTTGCACTTGATAACAACTGTCTAATATTCTGCAATTGAAAAATGGAATTAAATAAAGCATAAAGTACATAATGCATATCATTGTGGACGTTCTTTGTGCTGGTGGTCGAAGGAGGTGCAAAGTTTTGCTTTTTACTTCTTTGATGAATTATTTAGTAATATTTCAGAATGTTTTTTAAAGATTTAAAGTATCTCTACTAACTAGATCAAGAAATGTCGTAAATTTATTTCGATGAATCATGAATGATTTCCCATTAATATTTCTAAACTGTAGCAAATACTCATTAGTTTTATAGAAATTGTTTAGGAATCCGTACTTTACAAAATTGAACTTGTGCTTCCAACTTTTTTTATAATATTTCACACTTTTTTGTCCCACATATTGAAAATGTTTCTGCACTTCATCACAGGAGGAATGGGACCAAAAGTGCATAACATAATAAATATTTTGACCAAATATGCAATTTCGTAAAATGCAGGACCAAAGTTGAAGATCGAGTCATGTGGGACTAAAACTGCAATTTTTCCATAAGAATTTCCAGTTTTGAAACTGAGAAACTAGAAACACAAAGGGCTTACCAAAAGTTCCTTCTCTTGATTCTCAACTAGATTCCAATGATTGCAGTTACCCTTTTCCAAACAAGCTCTGCAGCACTATTACCAAATAATTCATCTAAGTTAACATAAATTTGCATAAGTAAAAATAATTTGAACAAATAACAAAAGCCAATGATATATCTGATGCTTATAGACACCACCACGATATTGTTTCAACAAACTAATTAATCAAAAAAGTGGTTCGATTTTAAGAAGATTCCTTCTATGATGTAAGGAAAGATTACCTTGTGGTTTTGAAGATTCGAGAAATCAGCAAGGGGCACATATGCAGTTTTCACAGGTGAGCAGCTTCTTTCTTGTAAATGGTCCAATATAGTTGATTTCATCTGGTTGTTAATACAGATTTCACAAACGTCAACACTGTAACAAATAAGCGAGAAATTATATTCGCTTCCATTGAATAACAAAAAGACTTACCTCAGGGAATGTTTTCTGAAGTTGTTCCTCCAAGCAATTTGATAGAATCTTTCTGAAGAATTTCACCGAATCCTAAGGATAATATACGAACATGATCATACTTTGAGGTTATAACTGATAAATCTAAGAAACAAGAATCAAATATATATTTTACTCACCACATTTCCACTACGATAACTAGCAAACAAGTTAGTGTCCATGTTCTCCTTTGAGTCAGCTAGAGCCTTGACAATCGTATCTATAAAATTTTAGGAACCATGATTAGAAAACAACTAAAAATACATAATCGAATTCAATTAAACTACCTTCAAGTCTCTTGATTTCCGTCATTGATGGCATTGGTTTGTTGTTGCCTCCTGACATGTCTAGTTTCCTGGAACAATCGTAGGTAACTGTAACTGGAGTTCGCACTTGAATCCTACTAGCGGAATGCACACCAAGAGGTGATCTTGGTGGCTTATAAGTTCCATTGCCACCTGTCATTTGCTTCCACTCACTGTAAGCCTTCAGTGCCAAAATGCAGTCGACAACCTTGGTTGATGAACCCTCTTCCAAATTATCCTACCCATTATATAAAATAAAAGTCAAATTAATAAACTCATAGAGTTTATATATTCATATGCATATACTTGATGCAGAAAAAGGGTGGCAAAAATTGCATTTTCAGCCCCATAGGATTGGACCATTACCACTTTTGGTCCCATACTTTACAAAATTGCACTTTTGGTTTGAAAGATTAGTCTTAGTTTTGCGCTTTTGGTCCAAAGATGGAAATGGGGCGATATGACCAAAAGCGAAAACATTTTAGAAATTAGGACCAAATGTGCAATTTTGTAAAATGCGGCCAGTAAAAGTGTAACTTTACCAGAAAGGTATTCAGTTCTTACCCTTTCAAAAATAGAAGCTTCGAAAACAGGAAGCTTCAGTTCTTCCACAGCCGCTAAAAAGTTCCGAACATTCTCAAAGTATTGATAAGCTGGCAATGGCTGGCTATCCCATAAGAGTGACTGTGTAGCTGAATTATTCTCTATGACCTAAATAATATTATTGTAAAACCAAAAAAAATCAAAATCTAACAAGTCATAAGAACTAGGCGTGGATGAATGGCATTATAGGCATACACTAAGCAATAGGAGAACTAGTTACCTTTGAAACTGAACCTGGTTGGATTTTATTGATTATCTTGCAAAGGATTAACCCATTTCTCAAGCAAGAAATAAACTCTTTCTCCGATGGCTGACTTGGTATTCCGAGCGGCCCAACTAGGTAATCTAGCCAATGTACAGCTTGATATCGTCTCAAAGCTATATTTTTGACAACGAAATTAATTAACCTCTAGGTTTTCCATAATTTTATAACGAATTAAAGCGCAAACACACATAAAGCAACAAATTAGGATCAACTAGGGTCTAGGTAATTCATCTCAAAGCTATGAAGTTGATGAAAGACTAAAATAAACTTGATTTGGAATGGTTTCATGAAAAATAAAAATCTAAAGGATCACAACATAAAATTCGAGAAAAAAAAACCGAAACATACAACAACTATTTCCATATAGAAAGTGGAGTCCTCATTTTTCCAAGAATCAACAGCCATCCAAAACATGTTAATAAACAATCATAAAAATATTGAAAAAATAATTAAAAAAAAAACATAAACAGTGTTAGGAAAAACATCAAATTGAGTTTTTTATAACTGCATCATTTCAGCAGCATTGCCAAAAACTAAAAACTAATTAGTACTAAATCAGTAACACTATTAAAGAAATGACGAAAATCGTACCAGCTTCTTCGGCCCTTCTTGAAGCCAAATTGAACTCATCAACTCTCCCTCTTGTTAAATTCTCCATTAAAACTGCAATCTTGAAAGAAAAAAATAACCATTAATCTTTTTCATTCAGAAATCATATATACGCATATCTATTCGATCACAAACTTAAAAATGCGTAGTATATATACTGATATGCATATAAAAGGTAAATATTTAATCAATTATCAAGAACAATCCAAAAACATACTCCGAAGATTAATTTCCACAATCGAGCTTTGATTACATAGAAATAAAACAAATCCCCAAAATTTCCCTAAATATTAGAGAGAGAAACCAAAGACTGAAATTGGGTTTTGTAATTAAAGTTGTAATTTCATTTCAGTTTAGTGAAGACGATGTAAGTTTTATTATGCTGTCAAATTCCTTTTACTAGGTTCGGTTATTCCGAACCTAAGGCTCCGGAATCGTAACGTTACTTCTGTTAATTTGAATTCAAATATGTGGGGACTAGGAGTGATCTACGACGTTGATTTTCCAAGCTAATAATTAACAACCGTTGATTTGATTTGGTGGAGCTGTGGGCTTTGGAATTGGGCTTGGAGTCTGGGCTTTCGTCAATTACGAGATTTATGTCTTTCCGGTTCGGATTTTACGCAAATGCAAAATTCATATTTATTTACAATTAGAAGTGATTAAGATATTTTTCCATTAATAGAGAAAAGAACAAATATTGGGATTGCAATTTTTCAGCATAATTACACTAATGCTTTCTTTATTAAGTGAACATTCTAAATTTGATTAACTAGAAAAATGGGAGTGAGTTAATGTTAAGAATTAGTTAGTGTTCGACTTAACTCATACATTATGTAATATACGTTATCTTTTACTAGATTCAAACTTTGATCCAAGTCCAGGCAAAATTTGAGTATTCAATAGATTTTGATATGTGTATAAATTTCTAAATATCAGTAGGATCTGATTCCATAAATATACTTTGGATAAATAATCAGTTAGATCTAATTTGAATCTGATCAATTAACAGTAGTTTCATTCATCAACTTTTTATTTTCTTTCCCAAAAATGTACAAAGGTTGGCTCAAACTCCATTAATTAAAATTTCTAGTTAAGAGTTAGGAATTAACCGAGTTGATGAATCGGTGCAAAATCAGAGATTAACCGAATATCCTTTTCGAATTGAGCTCCTTTTGCGTTGTACCTTTTGATCATAATTTTTGCTACGGTTATCATAACCGTGATTAAGACCCCAACCCAAAGAGCGCAAATCAAAGAAAACTGCTATGATCGTTCAACATCATTTATGTCTTCAAATTTCTTCGTTTTCCCCTTCAAAAGTACGATTTAGTAATTTTTTGCCATTTTTTGTAATATTTACCTAGTTGATAAGGAGATCGTTTTGAACTCGATTTCGGCCAAATTTGGGGCGAGAATATTATTTTATTTGATACTTTAAACTAGTTTTTAGTTCTCGAATTTTGTAATATTGCGGCACATTATTACTATTTTGTCCTTTTGGCTCTTTAATCCGGCTTGTGGACTATTTTTTAATCAATTGATTATTTTGATTTAATAAAATTCGCGAGTTTCTCCCATAGCGTTTCATTTCTTGCAATCTTCACCTGATAAATTTCTTATTGTGCAACAGATTAATTAGTAATATGTTCTGGCACCAATATGTAAATATAATTATCTTATGACTTAATGAAATCAAGACACTTGGTTGGGTTGGGGCTGGTCGTCTCATTGAGATAGGATCAAAATTCATTTGTAACTAATTCTAATCAATATCAACCCAAAATCAGTCCAGATGCATTTTCACAAACATAATAAAACATTAAACAAATAAAAGTCATTTATTTGACACATGTCCACCTACATTTTTTCTATATTAGGTATTGATTGACACATACCACACATTATCCCTCAAAACCCGAGCATATGTATCTAACTAATTCAAATTATATCTTAGATTTTCAAAACCCACAAAAACTAAACATCCAAATTCAATTGAAAACGTATTCAAAGGTTTTGCTCACTCAAACCTGATTTACGAAATGAAATTAGTTAAAACCAGACCAACACCGATCATTACGTAAGTCAAACTACTTACAACCAGACCAACACCGATCAATATAGAGTCTAACTTTGGGAAGGTGGAAAAGCCATCACCATAAGAAGGGTTAAGGGTAAGATTGCCACATATAGCAAATTGGTTACACTTACACCCCTTCCATGTTTCATTTACATCATTTTTTTCACATTTGCCTTCATTAATTCCTTTGATCCTAAACCATAAGTATATATCTTTCTTTTTTCTTTTTGGGTAAAGTGGTTAGTGTGTACACTAAGAATTCTTGCAAGTATATTAAACATAGTAAGCCTCCACCAAATGCCATTACAAAAATTGGAGATATTTCAAATTTCTCATCTGTTTCATTTCCAATTTTAAATCCCAAATTTATACATTTTTCTTTCTGTTTTTCTCTCTAAAATTGTAAGAAAGTTATGCATGCACGCATTAGTTATAATGGAAAAGTACAGTGCGGTCTAGTTTGATAAAATATATATCATCTAAAAAGAAAGTATTTATGTATTGTTTGTGATTCGGTACTCACTTTTTAAAGTAATAATCTGTTGTGTTTTATGGTTAGTATGATGAAAAACTACCCTTTTCATTGTTTGTGTTTTATGGTTAGTATGATGGCAATCTTTAGTAATCAGGTATTTCTTTGTCTTCTTATTTGTGATGTTTTTACATGTATGTTGTTTTTGTGTTTTTTGTTCTATTATTTTGATTTTTTTTTTGTGGTTTTTGTGTTTGTGTATGTGTTTGTGTATGTGTTTGTGTGTTGTTAGTTTTACAAGGGAGGTACTGTTTAGGTCTTTCCTAACAATGTACTTTTGCAGCATAATTTAAAGTTTCAGTTTCTTGCACATTGTGAAATTTAAAAGTGTAGTAGTTCATATTATTTAGGAATAAGCTGTCATATATTGCTGTGAACTTCTGTGCTTGTTTGTTCATAGTAGTCTACAATGGGATAGTAAATTAAGATCAAACAAAATGAAACTTAGTGAGGGCTAATTATGGAAATAAATGGGATAGTAAATTAAGATCAAACATACACCACCTTGTAAATCATATGGATTAAAATAATCTACCATGTATTTCATAATTAGTAGTAAAATAAGAGTGCATAATTAGTGTTAAACCTCTATTAAACTTCTTAGAACTAGGAATTGGTACTTTTAAAATAAGTGTGCATAATTAGTGTTAAACCTCTATTAAACTTCTTTAGAACTAGAATGGGTACTCGTATGGTTCTGGAGCATAATCTTCTTTAGCCTCCACCTCAACTCCATCATCCTCCACATCAGCTTTGTTCCCTCCAGCAGCAGCAGCATCATCATCATCCTTCTTCTCCGTTTATGTCCCATCCTTCATTTCATCCTTCTTCTCTTCTTTCCCATCCATCATTTCCTTCAGAGTATATCTTTAATTTCCTTCACATCTCCTTGTATAGTGTCAATCCTTTTGGAATTAAAAAAAAAGGATTAAATGGAAAGCCCATTTCTAGATATCAATTTTTTTTTTAATTTAACTTTTTATTTTTACCTTTCCCCTTTTTCCTCTTCTCTCTTATTGTTGCTAATCTTCTCATAAACCCAATAAACAGTTGAAACTATGTAGCCAATGTTGGTTTTTCCAAATTCTTGAACCTTTTCAAAAACAGATTTTAGTGTTGTTGCAGCCATGGTTTTTTAGGAAGTTGTAATGAAAGATTATTTTTAAGTGTGAAAAATGAAAGAAATGTTGATGTATAAATGTGATCTTTAGAACGTGGATGGTAAGTAATTAATTTGATTTTTTTTAAAAGCCTGTTGTAGTGTGTCCTATAGGTTGTAAATTGTAATTGTTCTTATTGTAACATCAAATAAATTCACACAAAATGAAACCCAAATTTAAATGAAATTCACCATCCCACGCCAATAAGCAATCAAATAACTATATGACTGCATTCGTTTGCACTGACTAGCCCACAATTAGGAAATTGGCCCAGACTAGTTGGCCCAATACTCAGTTCGGTTGGCCAGATAACTTCACGTGCATCCCGTAGTTATCGGGCAAAATGGTGGGCCACCCCACCTAATTGGCCTGATTGCAATATCTCCTCCAACCCATAAATTGTGCAATTGGGCCAAACTGCAATATTTTGAGACCAAAAAACCCTTAAATTTCAGACATATAACAATGATTTTGCCACTCAATAATTCTCCCGATTAAACATGTACATCCTCCTTTTTCACTTTCCCACTTTCTTTCCCTCCATTTGCTTACGGTGAGAAGAACCCTAGCTCCAATTTTCTCTATTTTTTTTCCTCACTGTTGTTTACTCTTGTGTTGTAAAAATTAATTATTCATCATCTCAAACTTTCTCATCCCATTCACCATTTCTTGTGATAATTTAGGTACAAGGAAGTAGCTATTTTATCAAGTTGAATAAGGATTTCTTGAGCAACATTAAGGTGAGAACTCATACACCAACAATTTTATGCCCAAATTTCTTATTTCTTTTTTTGGTTGATTTGAGTATCTCTTTCCTGTTGATTTTTTGTCCATGCAATTTTTTTCCTAAATTCTTTTTGGCTTGAGACTCCTTACCTTGGTGTGGTTATTCTTTATAATGGAAACTTTATTTGCGTGTTTAATGGATGTGTTGGTGCATAATATTTTTTGTAAAGTAGCATAATATTTGTTATCTTGGAATGCTTGGATATGGCTAGTCAAATTATTTTTGGCATATAAATATATATTTTATTAAAATGGTTATTTCATATATCTTAATTCAAGTTTTTGGCATATCAAATACAGAATACCGCTTATGGATCCGAGGAGGAACAAACAAGCCCTAAATTTATTCCGTCAATTTTTTTGGAAATGTGTAATAATAATATGTATATGCCTTATTTGCACACGAAGCACAATCTAATTCCCAAATATCTAATAGGAAGAGACAAAGGTATAGCATCATCCGTAAGAAACACAAACAAGCCAAATATTTACATCGGGTAACTATGAAGATGGATGTTAAAACTAAGTCAGTATTAAGGTTCACTATGAGTTCTTTCAGTAAACTATGTAGTTTATTGCATAACATTGGTGGTCTAAAGGACACTAAATATGTCCCTCTCAATGAACAAGTTGCAATGTTCTTGTATGTCCTTTCACATCACAAGAAAAATTGAATCGTCGAGTTTGATTATCGTCGGTCTGGGGATACAGTGAGCAAGTGTTTTCACCGTGTATTGAATAGTGTGATCAAATGTCATTCTATTTTACTATCTCAACCTATACCAATGCCAGAAGATGACGAGAGTTCAAGATGGTGTTGTTTTCCGGTGCGTACTCATGAGTACTAGTTACTATTCGTTTCATTCGCGGTAGGTTAAAATATAGCAACTTAACTACTATGCAATATTTCTCTATATAATTGTTTGTAGGGTTGTTTAGGGGCTTTGGATGATTCTTATGTGAGAGTACTAGCATCGCTTGATGATAAACCACGATATAGATCAAGAAAAGGAGATAGTGCAACGAATGTGCTTGTTGCTTGCGATGTTAATGGAAGATTCACTTATGCATTGGCTGGATGGGAGGGTTCCACTGCAGATGGTCGGGTCCTTACAGACGCAATTACCCGTCCCAACAGGCTTCGAGTTCTTGTCGGTATACGATAAACTTTTATTTTCAAACCATTTTATGTTTCATTGATTCCCATTCATGCGATTCTATTAAAATGACTATAACAATGTTTAACGGTTGTTCAATTTCTGGTATGTTATGAATATTGTAGGTACATATTACCTTTGCGATAATAGATATACTAATGGAGAAGATTTTTTTGACACCATATAGGGGAGTACGCCACCATTTAAAGGAATGGGAGGTCGGACAAGACGCTCCTCAAAATTATAAAAAAAAGTACTTCGACATGAAGCATTCCCAGGCAAGAAACGTCATTGAACGTTGTTTCAGTCAAGTTAAAAAGAGGTGGGCAGTACTTAGGAGTGATGCTTTCTACCCATTGAAGACCCAAAATCGAATTATCATGGCTTGTATTCTTATCCACAATTTTCTGCTAATGACAATGCCCAATGAAATGTCATATTCAGATTTTTCTAGTGAATCGGAAAGTGATGATGATGATGAAGGGGATGGGCAGGATCCTAATGGTGACTTTGTCGATGTGGTTGAGCCTTCATAAGTGTGGACTAATTATCGAGATACTATGGCTCGGGCTATGTATGATAATTGGTTGTCAAGTCTTTGAGATAAATGGGTTTGTTGCAGTTTGCTTGGGAACATTGTTCGATTGGATATTATGTTTTAGAGTTGTGATGATTGTTTATTTGATTGTGCTAATAATTGATGTGGTATATTAGTATGTATGTGGATAATGGGTTTGTTGATTGTTTTTGTATCATTTTTAATGTTCGGAATATTACACCATGATGATGTTTGGACTTTAGTTTTATCTAAGTTGCATCGACCATTAGTGTGTGAGTATTTATGTGCAGATGAGAACAAAACCGGCCCTAGAACCTTACATTCCATCATTTGATATTGAGAGCCCATGTATTGATTTGACGATGGATGCCGCTGATTGGGATGGAGATCACACGGATAACAAAATCAACTCAACTCCGGATACATCTGATGGATGTGGAATGAAATTGAAATCTAAGGTGAAGCAATTTGGTCTTAAGATTGGCGGGAATGAGAAGAAAAAGAAATTTAAATTGACTAGAGAAAGGAAGGTTAGAACACCCGAATTCGCAAAAAATGAGTCTATTATGTCCGTCTTGACAAGTTTCATTGAGGAGGCAAAATCTTCCTTCATTAATCTTACACAAAAAATGAGCAAGGAGGAAGATACGGTGGATGAAAAGGCTATGAAAGTTATTGCCGCATTGGAGAAGGTCCCGGGGCTATCCGAGGAAAATATGAACTTTCTTTGTTACAAGATCATGGATGACCCAAATCACGTAAGCTTGTTTTTACGTTCAAGTGAACGTAATCGTGAAATACAAGCACACATGATGCTCGAGGGTAAGATGCCATGAATTATAGTATATGACATATTATTATTATGTGGTGTGTGAAAGTGAGACTTTGCAACTTTGATTTCCGTCATTTATTTTGTGGTATTGGTTAGGGTATGTTATATTGGTGTTAATTTTTGAAACATGGGGGTGTGAATTATGTGGCTTCTTATTTTGGTATGGTACATGCATACATGGCTTGTGAATTAGTATAAAACCATGTTAATTTTGGAGCCATGTTTGGTGTAGTATTTGTTGTTTGATAATATTTTGCAATGATTTTGGACATATTTTACCATTGAATTGTAAGATTATTTTTGTAATATTGTGCAATTATAAATTAAAGTCTCATATAAGTGCAAGTTTTGAATTACTTAACAGTGTTTTGAATGACTTAACAGTGACCCATGTTAGCATCCTTACCTCACCAAACTCAAAATCTGGAGAAAAAGTTGCAAGACTTGTGTTTTATGCTGCTGATTTTTTTTGCAAATGTTAGCTCACCATAACAAAATCTGAAATAATAGACGCAGCCATAGTCCTTTACAAAAGTATTGCATTTTTAATTGAGTAAAATTTGAACAATGTTTCGTGATTTGTCAATAGATATTTTGAGTGTCAAGACAGTTAAAATCTGAAAAAGTATTTATGAGTACAAGTTGTGTAAAGGATAGTGAACTTTATATTCAACTTTTTACAAAAGTAATGGCAGTTTTTAATAAAAAGTGTAACATTTCTTATATGCAAATTGTTTGAGTGTTAAGATTGATTTACATCTATATAAAAATTATTGAGTCATGTGATGAAGAATCTTTTGTCAGCCAAATTATGACAAAATATAAAATCAAATCATGTAAACAAGGATAATAAAATATATAAATAGACAAATTATAAGGTCTCTGCCTACAGTTCATTTTACTAGTACAAATAAAAATAAAAACATTTCAAGGTGTTCTGCACCTTACCACCTTAAACCATACCCAACATGGGCACCATAAAAAAGGACATATTACTCGGTTCTTCATGCATGCAAACAACCCAAAATGTGCATGAAGAACCGTCGAACAAAGATAACATTCATTAAAAAAACATACACTGCCATAAGCAAATAACCACCACCTATTAACCAACACAACCCACAACATCCCCGTTAGTCAACATCTGATAACCCACCCCCTGCATCACCATTCACATATTCGGCTGCCCCGGAATTTCCTCCTTCATACACAATAATAGCAAGTGGATTTACCTCTTCGGAAGGTGGGGCAGCAGCCTCAAGAGCATCCTCATCATTGGCAGATAAGTCAATGGGATGCAGAGGAGAGCCGAGGAGTGATCGTGGGAAGTGGGCACATTGCTTAATCTCAAAAATATATTTCAGTTTTCGGTAGGGTCGATGCCCTTCAAGCTGGTACCTCCTGTAGCTCCCCGGCTCGTCCTACAAATAAAACAATACACTAGTTAGTGAAAACCTATACACACAAAAAATTATATAAACATAACTTAAGTACTTAACACTTACGTGTGGGCTGATGACAGTCCACCTGTATGGGTCATACCGTATCCCAGACAACTCCAGAAAATCTTTGAAGTCAATAAATTCCCCCCGTATGCGTTCCAACTTCAGGCGAAGTGATGTAAGGTGGAACCTTCGTTGAAAGCATTCAGTCATCTTCACACTGATCCTTTCAAGACAAGCATGCAGATCGTTAATGTCTTGAATAGAGTCCCTCCTTGCAGCACGGTACAATTTGGTTATGAAAAATGCCTCTTCTTCGGGACTCCACCCGTCGTACCTTGCATTCATATCAACTATTTGCCTCCTTGTGAGTGACATTTTTGTACCTGCAAAAGGAAGAGAGAACTTACTGTTTTCAGAAGGCAGTTGGTATTATTATTCATGTATTATGTGCAAAAGGAAGAAGAAGAAGAAGAAGGAAGAACAAAAAATAATTATTATATGAAAGAGAGAACTCACTGTTTTCAAATGTAGAGAGATAATATTGTGTTCGGCCGATTTGTAATGGCCTTATATAGGCAGTTGCATTTTGTAACTTTGGGTAAATAAAGAGTTGTTGGGTAATAAATGTGAGTAAAATATCATAATGGAGACAGTTGAAACTTATTCTAGGTAAATCAAGAGATTTTATACATTAATTACAAGCATTGGAAAATGAAAAAAATAATAAATTATATTTCCAAAAACAAATATGGCTAACAAACCTCGGGTAAAAAAATAATAATGAGGGCAGATGATTAATGCATATTATTTGGACAAAAAATACCAAGATTGGATAGTCAAAAAGTAATAAATTTTACTTACCAAAAGTAAATATGGAAAAGACACAGCATATCAAGTCATGTATGCCCATATTTGACAACTCCAAAAAAGCAAAATCTTTAAAATGGTGAAAAGATCTCATACAACTTTTTCAAATGTACTCATGATTTTATTAATGCATCACATGAAACAAATGTGCACCCAACTGATGCTCAAACATATTACAAAAATATCTTATGCACATGAACCATTTATCATGACACAACCAAGACATGGCAAACTGTTGATATGTCTAATTATAAGTTACAGTGCTCATGTCACCCAACAAATACAGTTTGGAAAAAATGAAACATATCACTGAATCATATACTAAACAGTCATGATTTTATACCAACACCTAAATGGTTATTAATGCAAATCTTACAGTCATCCATAAGTAGCATTGTCATAAAATAAAATACAATTATCATGCATAACATAACTACTAACCCATGAAATCAAATAATTCACACTATCACTAAATCATATACCAAACAGTAATGATTTTATTAATGCACCACATCAAGGATTTGAACAATGTTACAACACCCAAGTGATGCTCAAACATGTTACAACAGCTGAAAAGTTTATATGTCCAATTATAAGTCACTAGTGCTCATGTTACCCAACAAAGACAATCTGGAAAGAATGAAACAGAAACATGCTACAAGTGATGCTCAAACATGTCACATCAAGTGATGTAAGGTGGAACCTTCGTTGAAAGCATTCTGTCATCTTCACACTGATCCTTTCAAGACAAGCACGCAGACCGTTAATGTCTTGAACATAGTCCCTCCTTGCAGCACGGTACAATTTGGTTATGAAAAATGCCTCTTATTCGGGACTCCACCCGTCGTAACTTGCATTCATATCAACTATTTGCCTCCTTGTGAGTGACATTTTTGTACCTGCAAAAGGAAGAGAGAACTCACTGTTTTCAGAAGGCAGTTGGTATTATAATTCATGTATTATGTGCAAAAGGAAGAAGAAGAAGAAGGAAGAACAAAAAATGATTATTATATGAAAGAGAGAACTCACTGTTTTCAAATGTAGGGAGATAATATTGTGTTCGGCCGATTTGTAATGGCCTTATATAGGTAGTTGCATTTTGTAACTTTGGGTAAATAAAGAGTTGTTGGGTAATAAATGTGAGTAAAATATCATAATGGAGACAGTTGAAACTTATTATAGGTAAATCAAGAGATTTTATAGATTAATTACAAGCATTGAAAAATGAAAAAAATAATAAATTATATTTGCAAAAACAAATATGGCTAACAAACCTCGGGTAAAAAAATAATAATGAGGGCAGATGATTAATGCATATTATTTGTACAAAAAATACCAAGATTGGATAGTAAAAAAGGTAATAAATTCTACTTACCAAAAGTAAATATGGAAAAAACACATCATATCAAGTCATGTATGCCCAGATTTGACAACTCCAAAAAAGCAAAATCTTTAAAATGGTGAAAAGATCTCATACAACTTTTTCAAATGTACTCATGATTTTATTAATGCATTACATGAAACAAATGTGCACCCAATTGATGTTCAAACATGTTACAACAATATCTTATGCACATGAACCATTTATCATGACACAACCAAGACATGGCAAACTGTTGATATGTCCAATTATAAGTTACCAGTGCTCATGTCACCCAACAAATACAGTTTGGAACAAATGAAACATATCACTGAATCATATACCAAACAGTCATGATTTTATACCAACACCTAAATGGTTATTAATGCAAATCTTACAGTCATCCATAAGTAGCATTGTCATAAAATAAAATACAATTATCATGCATAACATAGCTACTAACCCATGAAATCAAATAATTCACACTATCACTAAATCATATATCAAACAATAATGATTTTATTAATGCACCACATCAAGGATTTGAACAATGTTACAACACCCAAGTGATGCTCAAACATGTTACAACACCTGAAAAGTTTATATGTCTAATTATAAGTCGGGTAAAAACCACTTTTGGTCCCTCTTATCATTAACTTTTTACAGAGTGGTCCCTCTTATGTTTTTTTCCCCACTTTAGTCCCTACTATGAATTATTTGTTTCAGTTTAGTCCCTACTATGAATTATGTGTTTCACTTTAGTCCTCATCAGGTGGTTCCGATAATACGTGACATGCATATGAATATTTTTTAGGGCATTTTCGTCTGTTCACTATTGAGACTATTTGAGATATTGTTTAATTGGTGAGCAATTTTGGTGTTTGAAGAAGATTTTGGGAGAAAACTTTAGTTTTGAACGAAATGGACGATTAAGTTCGATTGAAATGAAAGCCTAGTTTGTAAGAGATTAAATATTTTTTTTAAATTAGAAAGACGAAAATATCCCTGTTAGTTTACTTGAAATGACGAAATTGCCGTCATGTGCATATCACATGTTACCGGAACCGCCTTGAACCACTTGAAAGGGACTAAACTGAAACAAATAATTCATAGTAGGGACTAAAGTGGGAAAAAAAATATAAGAGGGACCACTCTGTAAAAAGTTAATGATAAGAGGGACCAAAAGTGGTGTTTACCCTTATAAGTCACTAGTGCTCATGTTACCCAACAAAGACAATCTGGAAAGAATGAAACAGAAACATGCTACAAGTGATGCTCAAACATGTCACAGCACCTGAAAAGTTCATATGCACATCAATCATGTATTATGACACAACCAAGACATGCCAAACTGCTTATATGTCCAATTATAAGTCACTAGTGCTCATGTTACCCAATCAAGGCAATCTAGAAAGAATGAAACATAAACATGCTATAATTACACTTTTTTCATTATATATTACAGTATCTTACACAAAAAATAGTTACTAATCATGATTACTTTCATCCATAAATAGCATTGTCCCAAAATAAGATACAGTTATAAAGCATAACATAGCATTTATCCCAGATAACCAATTAATACACATTATCAGACAATTATAAACCAAACAGTAATGAGCAAGCATAATAGAGCACAAAATTTCATAATCTTAAATTTATAAATTCACTTTCACACACCACATAATAATAATACGTCATATACTATAATTCATGGCATCTTACCCTCGAGCATCATGTGTGCTTGTATTTCACGATTACGTTCACTTGAACGTAAAAACAAGCTTACGTGCTTTGGGTCATCCATGATCTTGTAACAAAGAAAGTTCATATTTTCCTCGGATAGCCCCGGGACCTTCTCCAATGCGGCAATAACCTTCATAGTCTTTTCATCCACCGTATCTTCCTCCTTGCTCATTTTTTGTGTAAGATTAATGAAGGAAGATTTTGCCTCCTCAATGAAACTTGTCAAGACGGACATAATAGACTCATTTTTTGTGAATTCGGGTGTTCTAACCTTCCTTTCTCTAGTCAATTTAAATTTCTTTTTCTTCTCATTCCCGCCAATCTTAAAACCAAATTGCTTCACCTTAGATTTCAATTTCCTTCCACCTCCATCAGATGTATCCGGAGTTGAGTTGATTTTGTTATTCGTGTGATCTCCATCCCAATCAGCGGCATCCATCGTCAAATCAATACATGGGCTCTCAATATCAAATGATGGAATATAAGGTTCTAGGGCCGGTTCTGTTCTCATCTGCACATTGTTTGATTTTGTAAGATTTTCAGTCAATAATATGTCATCCACAAGATCAGTGAACCCTTGAGCATGATCCCCCGTAGCCCTATCCTTTCCGAACAATTCACACCAATCATCGTAATAAATCCAAGACTTCATCCTCATGGCACGAACTTCACGATTAGCCTTCGAAGAAAGAAAATTGAGCTTAGAACATCAACAAGTATTGTGAATGATACAAAATAAAATCAAAGTGTATTTACCCGTGCATATTAAGCCCAAACATCATCATTGAACTCTATCATTTTGACATCGTTATTTCATCCAAAGCCACAAGTACCCAGCATGCCAAACAACAAATAGTATTGTTTTTTCCAAACGGTCAACTTTGAGTTTATGTGCCTAACTTTAATGTCGCTTCCCGGTATCCTTGTATTAATGGCAGATTCTAAGGCTTGTAAATATCCTGGCTTAAAACCATTATCAGCCTTCCACCCAGTTGATATCATCTCATGTAAACAAGAAATCAACATTTGCTCCTCATCATTATTCCATATTCTACGAGAAACTTGTGGTGTTTGAGCGCGATGTTCCGGCATACCTTGGTATTGGCTCCATTTAGTTTTCCTGTTATATAAAAGTTAATAAAGAAATGCCTTAGGACACAAAAATACTCACACACTAAAATGGTCGATGCAACTTAGATAAAACTAAAGTCCAAACATCATCATGGTGTAATATTCCGAACATTAAAAATGATACAAAAACAATCAACAAACCCATTATCCACATACATAATAATATACCACATCTATTATTAGCACAATCAAATAAACAATCATCACAACTCTAAAACATAATATTCAATCGAACAATGTTCCCAAGCAAACTGCAACAAACCCATTTATCTCAAAGACTTGACAACCAATTATCATACATAGCCCGAGCCATAGTATCTCGATAATTAGTCCACGCTTATGAAGGCTCAACCACATCGACAAAGTCCCCATTAGGATCCTTCCAATCCCCTTCATCATCATCATCACTTTCCGATTCACTAGAAAAATCTGAATATGACATGTCATTGGGCATTGTCATTAGCAGAAAATTGTGGATAAGAATACAAGCCATGATAATTCGATTTTGGGTCTTCAATGGGTAGAAAGCATCACTCCTAAGTACTGCCCACCTCTTTTTAACTTGGCCGAAACAACGTTCAATGACGTTTCTTGCCTGGGAATGCTTCATGTTGAAGTACTCTTTTTTATAATTTTGAGGAGCGTCTTGTCCGACCTCCCATTCCTTTAAATGGTAGCGTACTTCCTTATATGGTGTCAAAAAACCTTCTCCATTAGTATATCTATTATCGCAAAGGTAATATGTACCTACAATTTTCATAACATACCAAAAAATGAACAACCGTTAAACATTGTTATAGTCATTTTAATAGAATCGCATGAATGGAAATCAATGAAACATAAAATTGTTTGAAAATATAAGTTTATCGTATACCGGCAGGAACTCGAAGCCCGTTGGGACGGGTAATTGCGTCTCTAAGGACCCTCCCATCTGCAGTGGAACCCTCCCATCCAGTAAATGCATAAGTGAATCTTCCATTAACATTGCAAGCAACAAGCACAATCGTTGCACTCTCTCCTTTTCTTGATCTATATCGTGGTTTATCAGCAAGCGGTGCTAGTACTCTCACATAAGAATCATCCAAAGCCCCTAAACAACCCTACAAACAATTATATAGAGAAATATTGCATAGTAGTTAAGTTGCTATATTTTAACCTACCACGAATGAAACGAATAGTAACTAGTACTCATGAGTACGCACCGGAAAACAACACCATCTTGAACTCTCGTCATCTTCTGGCATTGGTATAGGTTGAGATAGTAAAATAGAATGACATTTGATCACACTATTCAATACACGGTGAAAACATTTGCTCACTGTATCCCCAGACCGACGATAATCAAACTCGACGATTCGATTTTTCTTGTGATGTGAAAGGACATACAAGAACATTGCAACTTGTTCATTGAAAGGGACATATTTAGTGTCCTTTAGAACACCAATGTTATGCAATAAACTACATAGTTTACTGAAAGAACTCATAGTGAACCTTAATACTGACTTAGTTTTAACATACATCTTCATAGTTACCCGATGTAAATATTTGGCTTGTTTGTGTTTCTTACGGATGATGCTATACCTTTTTCTCTTCCTATTAGATATTTGGGAATTATATTGTGTTTCGTGTGCAATAAAGCATATACATATTATTATTACACATTTCCAAAAATAATTGACGGAAGAAATTTAGGGCTTGTACGTTCCTCCCCGAATCCATAAGCGGTATTCTGTATTTGATATGCCAAAAACTTGAATTAAGATATATGAAATAACCATTTTAATAAAATATATATTTATATGCCAAAAACAATTTGACTAGCCATATCCAAGCATTCCAAGATAACAAATATTATGCTACTTTACAAAAAATAATATACAACAACACATCCATTAAACACACAAATAAAGTTTCCATTATAAAGATTAACCACACCAAGGTAAGGAGTCTCAAGCCAAAAAGAATTTAGGAAAAAAATTACATGGACAAAAAATCAACAGGAAAGAGATATTCAAATCAACCAAAATAGTAAATAAGAAATTTGGGCATAAAATTGTTGGTGTATGAGTTCTCACCTTAATGTTGCTCAAGAAATCCTTATTCAACGTGATAAAATAGCTACTTCCTTGTACCTAAATTATCACAAGAAATGGTGAATGAGACGAGAAAGTTTGAGATGATGAATAATTAATTTTTACAACACAAGAGTAAACAACATTGAGGAAAAAAAATAGAGAAAATTGGAGCTAGGGTTCTTCTCACCGTAAGCAAATGGAGGGAAAGAAAGTGGGAAAGTGAAAATGGAGGATGTACATGTTTTAATCGGGAGAATTATTGAGTGGCAAAATCATTGTAATATGTCTGAAATTTAAGGGCTTTTTGGTCTCAAAATATTGCAGTTTGGCCCAATTGCACAATTTCTGGGTTGAAGGAGATATTGCAATCGGGCCAATTAGGTGGGGTGGCCCACCTTTTTGCCCGATAACTACGGGATGCACGTGAAGTTATCTGGCCAACCGAACTGAGTATTGGGCCAACTAGTCTGGGCCGGTTTTCCTAATTGTGGGCTAGTCAGTGCAAACGAACGCAACCATATAGTTATTTGATTGCTTATTGGCGTGGGATGGTGAATTTCATTTAAATTTGGGTTTCATTTTGTGTGAATTTATTTGATGTTACAATAAGAACAATTACAATTTACAACCTATAAGACACACTACAATAGGCTTTTAAAAAAAAAAATCAAATTAATTACTTACCATCCACTTTCTAAAGATCACATTTATACATCAACATTTCTTTCATTTTTCACACTTAAAAACAATCTTTCATTACAACTTCCTAAAACACCATGGCTGCAAAAACACTAAAATATGCTTTTGAAATGGTTCAAGAATTTGGAAAAACCAACATTGGCTACATAGCTTCAACTCTTTATTGGGTTTATGAGAAGATTAGCAACAATAAGAGAGAAGAGGAAAAAGGGGAAAGGTAAAAATAAAAAGTTAAATTAAAAAAAAATATTGATATCTAGAAATGGGCTTTCCATTTAATCATTTTTTCTTAATTCCAAAAGGATTGACACTATACAAGGAGATGTGAAGGAAATTAAAGATATACTCTGAAGGAAATGATGGATGGGAAAAAAGAGAAGAAGGATGAAATGAAGGATGGGACAGAAACAGAGAAGAAGGATGATGTTGCTGCTGTTGCTGGAGGGAACAAAGCTGATGTGGAGGATGATGGAGTTGAGGTGGAGGCTTAAGAAGATTATGCTCCAGAACCATACGAGTACCCATTCTAGTTCTAAAGAAGTTTAATAGAGGTTTAACACTAATTATGCGCTCTTATTTTAAAAGTACCAATTCCTAGTTCTAAGAAGTTTAATAGAGGTTTAACACTAATTATGCACTCTTATTTTACTACTAATTATGAAATACATGGTAGATTATTTTAATCCATATGATTTACAAGGTGGTGTTACTAGTGAGAAGTTTACAACTTAGGAGATTACAACTCTTTGATGTGATTTACAAATGAAATGTCGTCCTATTTATACTACTCCTATCTACAATGGATGGCTAGGATTACTTTGATCTAAGGGTGCACATTAGTCCTCTAGGATGGCTGTGGAGTTCCTACTACAATCTAAGTGATATTTACATGTTTCTACAATATTTCAAAGTCTTCCACAAGTCTCTAGAGTATTCTGCCATGTTCCTTACTTGTGTAGATCTTTCCCGGATGCTCTAGAATGTCCCGGACTCGTATGGAACCTTCCAGAATTCTTCGGAAACCTCAAGTACCTTGTTTGGTTTATCTTTTGCGTTGTTAGCCTTGGGCACTTGCTGGGACGCCAATGGGCCATAGTGCACGCTGTTCCTTGGCCAAATGTTTTCCTGTGACCTAGTTGACTCCCTGTTTTGCATGGGCCATGCCCAGGGTCATGTATTGCACGCCCATCTAGGCCGTTTGCCTGACCCGCTGTCCCGTGATGTCCCTTTGAGCCCTTGTCTCGGCCTTAAGCCTTGCTTGCTCGGCCACCATGGTCGGGTAAAGTGTTGGGGCATGACAATGCGCCCCTCTTTATGTCAAGTGGCGCCACCTGATTGGATTTTTTTAATTTTTTTTAACAATTAATCAATTATGTAGTAAAATTAAACATTGAAAATTAAAGAATTATTTAATAAAATTAAAATTTCCTTTAAATTAAATCATTAATAATTAATTAGAATTGTAATTAAAATATTTAAACTCACAACTCTCTTTAATTTTAATTTATTATTATCAACTTTCTTTAATTCTAATATTTAAATATTATTATTATATTACAATTAATTTAATTATATTATTATTATAGTTATTATTATTATTATTATTATTATTATTATTATTATTATTATTATTATTATTATTATTATTATTATTATTATTATTATTATTATTATTATTATTATTATTATTATTTCTATTATTATTAAAATTAAAATTAAAATTAAAATTATTATTATAATGATGAGAGTGGAGAAGAAATGAAACTGGAAGTATTTGGGGCTCGAAGCCCTGCCATTGGAGACGACCAGGCAGAACTAGAGGGAGGGGCAGGGGTAACCCCAGGGCTCCGGAACCCTGCCTCTGCCCTTGTCCCTACCATTGAAGATGGCCTCAGGGGCCGAGTCAGGATTTGAAGTAGGTGACTATTTTGTTAAAATGTGTCTTATAATATATTCATAACCTTAATATTGGTTGATATGAACAAAAACAAATAATCAAGTAAGATAATAATAAATATTTCTAGAAACATACATTACTCTAAAGCATGAGAAAACAAATCAATTCTCTTCCTTTTCATGGTAAATATGTTTGCACTATTCTTTATCTATCAACTTATATAATATCCTAGCTACATAATCTATTTCTTAAATAAATGCATTTATTTGATCCAAATACTTCCTTCGTTCCCATTTCTTTTATTTTTTCACTTTCAACACGGAGATTTAGGTAAAAGTTAAAAATGTGATATTTTTAGATATTTTAATATATATGCCTTTAAAAGTAATAGTTGATAGTTAGTGATATCAAATAAAAGTAGCTAGTGGTTGAGAGTTATATGAAGAAATAAACAATAACTCAACAATCTTACGCTTATATTTGTTAATCAATGCTATAAAGTAAAATCTTCGACCAGAAGAAAAGAAAAAAGAAAAACTCCCCTCTTGATGAAATCACTTGAGAAGCAACAAGTTGAATCACAATTATTCTTTAGCCTTTTCTCATAACTCAATTATGAATCTTAGTCAAATTTATTTTAATATTAAAGTAGATCGAGATGATTTTAAATACCCCAAGGACATATGGATGATGAGCATAATAACAAAGGTCAATGAAAAATAGAACTCGTGTACGTTGATAAGTCACTTTGTCTGCATAACTTTTGGAGTAGAAACCTATTTAGTATATAATTTGGTCCTTAATTTAAAGCCCCCCAAAAAGAATTATGGTTCTTAATCAATTCTTTAATCTAATTAATTTGGGCCGGTTCCAAACATATCGAGTATACAGTTTTCTTGGCTACAATAAATCCCATTGGTGGCCTACCCATTTTGACGTCGACTACGATCCATTTACGAATCTTACCACGTGGACTGCTAATCACCACTAGAAAACATGCCTCGTCCGGAATCCGGATGTAGTTTGAATATTTTCGTTTGGTATTTCTAAACTTCACTTGAAAATTGTATGAAATAGTTGAAACCATGGATCAGATTTATTCTAGTTATAATTTTTTAATGTAAAATAATAGTTAAATAAAGCTGGGTTTGAAAATATAGATTGTGATTTTGATGTATTTTGAATGTTGAATTTTTTAGAGAAAATGTATATGAAAAGTGTAAAATAATGTCTTTGAGAATTAAATTAAGAGCTGACAAAAATACTTATTTTTAATTGGCAAAAGTCCTCTATATTATTTTAATTAAAAAAAATCTCTCTACATTATGATGTAATTAGCTCACTTCACCTAGGTAAATATTAAAAGTTAACTAAGAGAAAAATAAACTGCAATGGCATTGTTTATATTTGTTTAAGTTACATGGGGTATTGAAAATTTTCTAAATAACGATGGGCATTGCTAATTTTTAGGGGTTTGCTGTCAGTTTTTCAAGTAAATATGCGAGTCATAGAAAAAAAATTAAATGTACATATTGTCAATTTTTAAGTAAATAAGGATATCGCCGTTTTTTTTTTTGTTTTTTTAGTAACATGGAGCTTATTGCCAATTTCATGTAAACATGATATTATAGCCAAATTTTGAAAATTAAATTATATAAGGTGGTTATTGCTACATTTTTTTAAGTAAACAAGAATATTGCACAATGAGATTTCAAAAGAAAAAAGGGCATTATTGTCACTTTGTGCGAAGATTCAATGAACACTTGCAACTACATTGCTTGAATCTCACACTCGCGTGTGAGGGGTAATTGCATTTGACTTATTAACATATGAGCTTTTTGTTACTAAAAATAACATAAAGGGATTTTATGTAAATTAGAAATAACAAAATTGAATTTTTACATTTTATTTAGGAATTTGGGATTTGATTTTTCGTTTAATAGTATATCTAGGAAAAGAATCGCAAATTTAGACTTTTTCATAAAAGTGAAGATATATATGATTCAATTTCTCTGTTTCGAAATAAAAGTTCCATTTCTGTCTCCCCGCTCCATTGTTCTGGTAAGATTGTGTCATATAATATTAGCATATTTATGAAATATGCATCTTTGTAGTATATTATTTACACTTGTCAGTTGAAATATATTTATTATTGGGGTTATGCATAAAACATGTATGTTATTTTATTCAAATTTTTATCATTGTGGTTGAACCTTTTTCTTTCCTCGAATTTTACTAATATTTGAAATCTGAGGTAGTTTCTATTTTTATAGTGACCCGGTGAAAGGAAAAAAAAAAAACTGGCTACGTGTACTCCTGGTGATATTGATCAAATATCATCTCAAAATTAACCATTTGGTCACATTGATCATGAGATTAAGAAAGAGAAACAAAAGTTCTTTCATTTTTTAGGAGGGTTAATGGCAATATACCCACTTGATATTCATAATGTTTAATTTACCCCTGTAATTTGAAAAAGAGCAATTTAACCCCATGTGAAAATTTTAAAGAAGCAATTTAGCCCCTTAAGCCGAAGAGTGTTACTCACTTGCCAAAATTGAGAGTGGGCATGAAAAGTGTTTTATAACACCGGGGGGGGGGGGGGGGGGGTAAATTGCCACATTTATCATAACACAGGGGGTAAATTACCACATTTATCATAATATAGGGGGTAAACTGCCACATTATTATAACACTTGGAGGTAAAGTGTCACATATAAAAATGTCAAAAAGGCAATGTGAAACTTTTATAAAATTAAAGGGGGTAAAGTATTAATTTTCAAATCACAGAGAGGTAAATTGAACATTAAGAACATCACAAAAGGATAAATTAACATTAACTCTTTTTGAGAATGTCAATTAAATTCTAATAATTCTTTTATAATTAAGCATCCAAAACTATGTTAATGATAACCTAAAAAACAACATATATAAGAACAATAAGTGCCAAAGTCTTTGCTTATTGGTATTAACTTAGGTCATCATATTTAAGAAACCATAAATATTAGTCGACTAAAAGAATATGATTCTTGTCATCATTGGTTGTTTCTATCTTCAGGACTTTACGCTTGCAACAAAGATCAACCGATGGTGATAATCTGTAAGTTTCAACATAATTAATTTGTATAATTTAGAAGGACTATAATTGAAATTAAGCAAAAGTATAGCATGATAAATTCTATTCATAATTAAAATATCCTACTGCGCCTTAATTAAGTATAGGCAAATTTGCAATTTTAGTCTAGTGCTTTACAAAAATTGCACTTTTTGTCCTAAATTTTAAAACGTGTTATTGGTTCTGTACTTAACACACATAATTGCACTTTTTGTTCCATTTTTAAAAGCATTTTGCAAGGTTGGTATCGTTGTTAATTTGCACTTTTGGTCCAATAATGAAAACGCCGATGAGACCAAAAGGGAATAACATTATGGAAAATACTAAAAGAACAATTTTGTAAATGCGGAACAAAAAGTGTTAATATACTACTCCTTCCGTCCCTTTTCTTTTGCTGAGTTTTGGCATGGAGAATTGTGTAATAATTGAAAAAGTGAAACTTTTAGACATCTTTACATTTATGCTCCAAAAGTAGTGGTAGAGAATTAGCGGTGTCAAATCATTAATTTATGTGAAAGGGTACTTTTGAAAAAAATAATTTCATATTTAGTAACGATAGTGTTGTTTTGGGGCATCCCAAAAAGGAAACATGAGCAAAAATAAAAGGACGGAGGGAGTAATATAGTACTAAAAATGCAATTTAGTTCATAAATTAAACAAAATTAAACATATATTGGCTCTCAACTTACCCTAAGCATAAAGAAATTTCAGAGGTTCCTTCCTTATAAGTTGATCTGCATTTGTGTACTGGACTTGAGCTAGTGCATGAATCTTTGCTTGTAAGAAGATTTTTTCCATGACTCGTTTTTACATGATGGCGAAATTCTTCAATCTGCACTTTTTATATTTCTTTTTAAAAAAAAACTAACTATATATAAATTATAAACTCATTAAATTGACAGTTTACCATATGACCATGATTTAGCCAAATGACAATCCTTCTTTTCCCAGGTACAAAGTAGTTGAAGTTAATAAATAATCAACTCAATATTGATGAGTCAAATGTTAAAATAACTTTTGTGCTTTGTCTAACTAACGAAACCCTCGCTCTCCTCCCCCCCCCCCTGGTGTTATTTTTATTAGAAAAATTCCCTTTGAGTTCTTTTTTTTATTAGAAAATATCCCCATTTGAAATTTTTTTATAAGTCAATAGGGAGGTTATTTGTCAACTTTTTAATTGAACATGGTGGTTATTGTCAATTTTCAAAGTTAACAGGTGATTTTATTGATTTTTAACGTTAATATGAGTGTTTCGCATTTTTTTGTGGGGTATAATTGTTATTTGTCCTGCAAAATATATAATTCGGCATGGGAGAGGGATTTTTTCTAATAAGAAAATAACACAAGAAAATTTTCCTAACAAAAATAACACACAAGGTTTTTCACTAAGATGAATATAATAATTATAATCTCGTAAAATTTTACCTGTAATTTCGATATCTCTAACTCTCCCAAAAGTATTTTCTCCTACAATTTATAATATTCAAAATAATTAATTCAAGGATGTCGAAATATAATCTTTAATGGAGAATCAGAATTTTAAAGAAAAATAAATTTACTTTTTGTACATTTCACATAAAATTTAAATGAAGACGCGCACACATCCACACTCATTAATTTTACCTTTCTGTCCTTAACAGATAGTATTCCTTCATTAATTTGTTGCTCTAAATTGTGCAACTCATTATAAGTCAAGCCTTCCAGCTCCTTTCCCGTCATACGGCTTTAAAAGTTAAAACCCAACAAATTATAATTAAACAAAATAAATTCATGTACTAATTTTATATTAAATAACTACTTCTACATAATTGATTTCTAAATGTCTTAAAATCATTATCATCCAAAATAAAATGAGAAAAGTTATACGTACCGGTGCATTAATGAAGTTTTTTAAGTTCATCCTTGAGGGCTTTTACCTCAACCGTTGACTCTTGCTTAAGAAATTATGAAAGAAAATGGAAATATCATGTTAAATATATTAATAACATACAAGCACAAATATTTTATTTCAACCCCTTCAGTTCTATTTTTCTAAATAAGAGAAAATATGATTGGTTATATTATCATTTTTGGCGATTAAGTTTAAATGCATGTCTCCCTATGTTGTTCTCAACAATAACATAGTAATATATTTCTTTGTTCAACTGGGTCAGTTGTCACCATATCTACATATTCCATCTGTTGAGCATATATTAGTTTTATAATTCATATGTTGAGAATATAACACAGATCTTTTATTGAATTAGCGTTATTTAAGTTCTTAAACATATATGTTTTGAATAAAAAATGACGAGCATATCATCATGATATTATTATATATACTGAGATACAAAAGGATCCTTGTGAGAATAATTTGTCCCGGTGTTAGTCGAAATTTAGGATCACGTAGATTTAATGTATGAGTTTCTCTAGATATCAATTAGATGGTGTCCATGTAACTCACTCGTTTTTTTCCTTGTAACACGAGACTACATCTTTCTTATCTACTTTAGCAAGGTTTCCATGGGGATCAAGATCAATTAATGATTTAAACGACCAACATAAAGGAGATTCTCCGCTCCATTTTCCACTTTTGAATTCGGTCATATAGGAGTATTATTTTTGGAAATTCATGTGAAAAAATTCTCTTCTAACTCATTTTAATTAACTGCACATTTGGTAACAAATTATTTTGTTACAATAAGTGCAATATTCGTTACCACATGTATTGGTAACGAAAATATTTCGTGACATGATTTGTTTTTTAGAGTCCGTCGCGAAAAGTTTTAGTAACCAAAACTTTGTGTTCGTTACAATTGATATGGTAACAAAGAAGATTTTGTTACAATATGTCATCCATTGGTAATGGTAACTACTACACCTTCATCACAAAAATATGATCTAGTTTGTTGCTAAAAATGTTTTCGTTGCCAGTAATTGAATTGATGAATAATAAATATATAATAAATTTTCGTTACCAAAGAATAAGGAACCAAAAAAATTTGTTACCTTTTCTATTTATTTTGTCATATAATAAATATTCAATTTTGTTACAATAATGTAGCATGATGGTTATCAATAACCTTAATTTCTTGTTAATCTAAAACATGTTTAGAAACAATCAAAATGTCCACATCTTTTCGTAAATCAATTCATAAAACAAGCTGCAAAATTTAAATATAAATAGAATATAAAACTATACATAAATTATATAAGAAGTAAAATATTTTGGTACAATCTAATCTAACATAACTGAATCTAGAATTACAATAAAATTTCATTTCTAAAGTAAACAACATGATATCAATATCTCAATTCATACCAATTCTTAGGAGACTTTGTAACTCCTTTAACAAAATAGACTTTGTAGTATGTTCCAAAATGAATGTATCCGTCACTAGGGTTTTGATTGAACATAATTTATCTAACTTGTTAAAGCTTGACGCCGAAATATCCAAATAGATGCTTAAACCTTCAAATAAGATCAAAATATGGAAAGTTACACTATTTATACAATCAAAGTAAACAAAGTAAAAAGTCTCTCAATCCAAACGAAACAAAGAAACTTCATATACAGTGAAATATATATAAGTTGCTGAAATCATTAATAACAAACTTCATTACAACATAATTGATTAAAATGCTTAGTAAAATGAAATAGAACCTAAAATAAACACATTTATGTTTGCACATGTGGCATAGCTTCACAAGAAACATCACACCATCACTATCACATTAGCCTTAAGAAATTTTACCAAGGATTTCGCACCTTCCATATATTCTTGAATTTGAAACTTGAAAGCATTTAAACATTTAATGTTTACAAAAAAAGAATATCAGTAGGAATTGTAATCTACAATGCTACGACCAGTATATACACGCTCTTTGACAAAAATGAAATATCCAAAAATCATACATCCCACGGTTACCACATAATTCTGGCATCCTACTTCCGACTAGTTCAAAGCTTGAAGAAATTATTAATATGATTACATTATACAAAATAAACAATTCAATCATATTTAATCTTACCAGAATCAAGATTATAATCTAATAATCAGAATAAATAAATCACACAAAAACCATCTGAGTAACAAATGACAAGAGCAACTTATTTGGAAATCTTAAGTGCAAAGCAACTCACGTTAGAAAGTCATTTAGTTTACAAATTTACCAGAAGTAGTGAATAAACAAGTAGAAGGCAAGAATTGTGATTGTACCGATTTCGATGTCGTGTTAAACAATGTTTTTTCTAGGGGCACAATGCAGAACCTTCAATTGAGAAGAAAAAACAAAGAAGAATATAAATTTATCAGATGTATAGTTTCTCAAATCTTTGTTTAGTCAATTGTCCGCACTAGAGATCTATGATGTTAGATGAAGGACATAATGTTAACATAACAATTAGTTAAATGAACCGGCAACTCAAATCCTTCGAAAATCAAATTAGTATAAGATTTTGAAAGATAAAGGAAGAAGATGAATACTAAAATAAAAAGGCGGATAACTTACTTCTTCCCACTTAATAATATGACCTTCTCAACCTACAAAATGACATAAACTTAACTTTATATCATGAACATAATAGTATTCTGAATAAAGGTTGTTCCTTTTCTTTATTACCATTACTTTAATCATTCTCAATGTAGAATTACTTAAGGCTATGTTTGATTAAACTGATAACAAATGGTTACAAGTATCTAAAATATTGACTAACTACAACTACCATTATGAAATATAAGTACCGCAAACACACCAAATTTGAGCAACTAAACCAAGCACGAATTTATGAATATTGTGTATAGGCATATGTAGGAATAAATGAATTATAATTGGCAAGCTGCAATAACATTTTTTGCATAAGGTGAAATTGGATATCTCTTTATTGTGGAATTTCAATCTTCCATGTTGTTTTTAATTATTGTTGGATCCCTTGAGAAACAAAAAAAAAAAAATTGAAATAACCTCAAGGCATGTGGTCATTCTATCTAATTGTTTGAAAATCTTCTGGTTCATATCTTATCTTAATACTTTATCTTGGCCCTATATCACCCTTTGATGTTGCAACCGTAATTTTAGCTATTGATAAAGCTGTAACAATATTGTCATGGACTAAGAACTAGGAAAAATATCACAAGTATATTTCTTGAATAAACAAAGACATAATATAGATCACTAATGGAATACCCATGCCTAAAACTCCCAAAATTCAGAAAACATGTTATAAATAAATATACTCCCATTATTGAAGTCCCATTCACTATTTAACGAAACTCACGAATCTTGAAAATGAAATACTGGGAGCAAAACCACAAGGAGAGAATATGGATTCGACTGAAAAATCAAAAGCAAATAACAAATGGAGAAAAAATTACCAGGTGGTGGACTGGCCGATTGGTGTTCCGCGCTATATGATTTCTCTGCCCTAACTTTGGAGATTTGAGGGGAAAAAAGATAACCACAAAAAAAGATAATTTAGCAATGAGATTGGGAGGTGAAGTAGATGGAAGGACAAAAATTTCAAACATACTTGTGATGGCCGATCGACTCTTTGAGGAATTTCAATATCTGCCCTAATTTTTAGATCTGAGAAGAACAAAACCATAAAAGCACCAAATAGTTGGCTGCAAATTTTCCACCCATTTTTCACCTTTTAATTTTTAAGTATATTTGTTCTTAATATACTTGGTCTGTCCCTTTTTATTTGCTCCCTTGAAGGTAAGAGTTGAAAAGGTAAAACTTTAATACATTTTTAAGTAATGGTAGTGAATTAGTGTTGTAAAATCAATGCTTTATGTGAAATGGTGCTTTTGAGAAACATAATTTCATATTTGGAAAGGGAGTGTTATTTGGGACATCCCAAAAAGGAAATAGAAGCAAAAAAAAAAAAAAGGACGAGGGAGTATTACATTACTATATAAAAACTCTTTAATTTTTATGGGTTATAATAATATCAATTAGTGATTGGTATATCAAAATGGATTAGATCCCGAATCTATAAAGTGGTGAATCCAAGTTCAAATTAATGCTTAGAGAGCTGCACATATAATATTATTGACCATGTCTTGAAAGATACTGAGTCAGTTCTAAAAATTGGACACCCTCGAGAAACCAAAAAAAATGGATTATTATTGTAATTCATAGTGTATTATCTTACAAAATTATTAATTATATAAAATAGGATTAATCACAATATTATTAGTTATTAAGTTCATGGGTATAATTAATGAGTCGTGTATTCTTTGTAAAAAAAGTTCAAGCTTTTGTAACGACATCCAACCTCGTCATCAAAGAACAACCTTTTGTAACGACGTTAATCTTTTTACTAACAAAATATTATTTTGTTACAATAGATTAACTTATTTGTAATGATATTTTATATTTGGTAACAAATTGTGTGGTTTGTTACGAGAGACCATACTATTTGTAAAGATATTTTCATATTTGGTAACAAATTTTCGGGTTTGTTACCATTGACTATACTATTTGTAACGATAATTTATTATTTGTAACAAATTATTTAGTTCGTCACAAAAAACAAAATCATTTGTAACGAAATCTGTATTTTGTTACACAGACATCGTTCTTGTAACAAGTTTTGTCTTTGTTAACAATATTTTTGTTACAAGAGGTGCATTTTCTTGTAGTGTCATCACTGGAATTGTTGTCATTAATATATAATCAGAATCTAACCCTTTTTTGTGTCATTCTTATAGTTTTGACCTCGAGATTGTCTTAAAGATAATAGGAATTGTCAAGCCATGCCCTTTTTGCAGGATGGTACATAGGCGATAATTGAGCTCGATTTATCTATAGAGGTGCACAGCAAAAACTTGCCATATTCTTTATAGTTTATCTTTCTATTTTGTGGAATATTTCATTTTGTGCAGATCTTTCCATTTCCAAAAGGGTGACTAAGAGACAGGGCAATGGTTTAAAACATTGGTTGCAAAGAATACGTAATTTGTCTTCGAATTCTTTAAAACATCCATATTTCATATAGGATGTTTATGGCCTTCCCGTTTCAACGAAAAGAGGTTTTTATCATGAATCTAACATGTGACAGTTATTTCAAGTATGATTGGAACTTTTCTTCATATTTGGTCTTAAGATATGTTTTGATAATAATTCATACATTTGACTTAAACATAGATAGAAAAACTATTAGTTTGAAGAGTGAGCATTTGGATTGGCTTTTAAAAATTCTGACCCTGCTAAGTTTTTTGGAAATTCACTTATAAAAGCTTTAGTACTACACAGTATAACAAGCCTAAAGAGTTGATCAAAACATCCTGGCCTACATTTGTTCTTCCAAGATCGAGAATAAATGGAGGGCAAACATAATGGAGGCTGAAAAAGTGAAATGTTTCATTTGATCTTTTCGAGAAAAACTCATTCTTCCTATTAAATTTGGGTTAATAATTTCCACTAGAAAAGCCGGTCTTTCTTTGAAATTGGTGGTTATGGATGCACACTTAATGTGTTTGCATTATTTTTTGGTGGAGGAAAATATAAAGTAGGATGAAGAACACAATTTTCCTTTACAAAAAATATTTCTATTAACAAAAGAATGCTTTTTGATAAGGTTGGTTGTTTAGGTGTTTATGAATATTTAATAGATGAAATAATCAGGGATATTGTGGTGTATATGAGAATTCGGGATTATGATGTGGGAGCTGTGTAAAGATCAATGCTTTGTTTAGAAGGAAAAATAAATAGTTGTAGAGCTTTAACTGATGGGAAAAAATTAGAAAGAAATTATTTACTATTATCACCTATGAAAATATTTATGAGTGATGTCATTTAGAGTTTATACTGGTTTATAACCCCTGCTAACCTGCTTAATATGTAAGTCAAGAAACTCTGATGTGTTTGAAAAAGTTTTAATTATTAAATTTTGTGACAAAGAAAGGATAATAGAATTGGGCTATATTTAGAGGCATTCTTGAGTTAAAGAAACTCGATGGAACTTCTCCTTTATACTTTAGAAATTGGATGTACATAGCAGAAGAAGACCTCTTGCTAATAAACCTCTGTGGAACTAATATAGTTATGAAACATTAATCCACTTTCTTCAAGACATTTGAGTTTTCTAAAAGTGTTTTAGTTTGCATATAAATGTATGTTCTTGGAGTAATACACAAATGATCTTGTGGATTTGTTTTTGGATTAGAGATTATAAGTTCTTGATATATTCATGTATTTGTTCTATGTAGGAAGAGCCTCCAAAAAAAAATTGTATCTATTCAATCTTTACATCGATTTTTTCATGGAGATAGGAATGAAATCAACTTTGATTATTGTCAAATGATAGTATGCATCAAGTAATAGCTAATGTACTAATTGAATTCTCGTTGTCCAAAGTGTAAACTTGTTTTCTCTTTATCAGGTAAAGTATTTGTAATGTTTGATTTTTCAAAAATAGAATAGTCTTGACTATAGTTTGTTTTGTTTTTAGCATGACTTATATTTCATATAGAGGTGTCTTAATTGGGCCAATCCAATGATTTTATGAAAGTTCTTCATGTTAAATGAGTGCATACATACATATATATATATATATATATATACATATATATATACATACATATATATATATAAGATTTCATTCTTGAATCTTCAATGTTGTCATTTCAGTGGAAGAGTTGATGAGATTCATTAGGTAGAATATATTATGGTTTTGCTTCAATTTGGAATTTCATTTGTTCATGCATGTGATGTAGGTTGTGAAGGGTACAAGTTTGGTAAAGTATATTTTTTTTTATCGATTTTTATTGTTCAGATCCCTATTATTTATACTTATTGTACAAGAAATACATATTATAATTATGTGGTTAATAAGGTGGTAAGCTGCAAAAACACTTCACCCCCTTATAATTCTATGCTTATTTTTCACTTCTGGGTGGTAAAGTGCCAAAACATGTAACTTTGAGGGGGTGAAGTATAGTAAAAGTGTTTAAACATGAAGTATTTTTTTTTTTTTAACGATTTCCACTTTGAGGGTGTTAAGGTGCAAAAACATGTAACTGTTCTTTAAAAAATATTAGTAAATTACATAATAACCCTTATGAGTTAGAGTTTAGGGCTTGAGGTGTTTCGGTTTTGCTCCTTGCGACTGGGATTTAGCTAAATGGCAAGAGATTGATGAAAAGAAAGAAAAAAAAATGTGAATGTCCAAGTAAATTAAACTTTATCTTCCCAATGCTCTATACAATTATAATATTGTCAATGCCTATTTTTAGTGCAGGTAAACGTCTTCCCAGTGCAATTTACATCAAACAATAGAGTTTAGGGCTTGAGGTGTTTCGGTTTTGCTCCTTGCGACTGGGATTTAGCTAAATGGCAAGAGATTGATGAAAAGAAAGAAAAAAAAATGTGAATGTCCAAGTAAATTAAATTTTATCTTCCCAATGCTCTATACAATTATAATATTGTTAATGCCTCTTTTTAGTGCAGGTAAACGTCTTCCCAATGCAATTTACATCAAACAATAATTTGTTAAAAAATCGTCTAGCATTTAATTAGTGTCGGTTCAATTTTTTTTTTTTTAATGAGCGAGTGTCAGTTCATTTATAACCTATAGATACAATGAATTTATTTATTAACATTATTATTATTACCGTTAAGCATCATGTGCTATTTGGGGAGTGACATTGACATTTCAAATACCAAAATAGTGGGGGAAAAAGTAAGTACAATAATTCTAACTTTATCTAGTTATTTTAGGGCAAGTTTATTTGGTGTTTGAGAGAGTAATTTTGGAGAGTGGTGAAAGTTTGTGAAATAATTTCGATTTATGTAATGTTGTTTGTTTGGATTTTGGGACAATGTTTGAGAAATAAAGTAGGTGAATAAAAAAAAAAGCTAGCGATATTGCTAGAGCTCATATTGTTGCTGCCAAAGCAATTTTTTTAATATTCTCAATTAGCCCTTAATAATTACAGTAATAAAGACAAGAAAGGTAAGATACATCTTTTCCCTCCTTCTCCCTCCTTGTTCATTCTCTCTTTCTCGTTATTCATTTTATTACCCAAATATGTATCCACCCATTCTCACCCATTAAATTATTATTTTTGTAGAACAATTTTTGCCATTAAATTGATATTCAATAGCAAAATGAAAATTCAAAATGCATTCCATCTGCAAGATCTCTAAAAAATGATTCCAAGCTTCAAATGGACTCAATAAGATATAGAACAACAAATTTTATTTTTTTGGAACCACCAAGGTGGATTCCTGCAATAGTTCAGCCAACTAAAATTCAAATCACCATCTCTCATATTTTGTTTTACTCAACAAGAAATTTTAAAAAATAAAATTTTGGAATGGGAAACATCATTCACCAACTAAAATTGGTTTGATGCTTCAGTAATTATAATTCTTGGCAATTTGATAGATTATCATGTTCATCCATTTGTCGATCAAAAGTTTCAGATTAACGAAACTTGAAGAACCACATTGGCAAGCAAGTAATAATTTGAAATCATCAAGGGGAAAAACATCAAAAAGAAAAGTATTGCAATCAAAATCCAAATATATTGAAAGTTTGGAGTTTCGTTACTCGTGTTTGTTTTCCTTTTCTTCGATGTGTGAGAATGAATGGTTTCGGGTTTGTAGCCGCTTTGTTTGTTTGTAGAGGTTGAAGGAATGAAAATTTTTGTGAGTTGATTTAACTATTTTACTAAATCAATATGTTTTAAAAAAAAATAGTGAGTTGATTCTAACTATATCTGCAAAACTAACTACATCGTGTGTTTTAGTATACAAAGATCACATATAACTGTTTTTGTTTGTGTGTGAGAGAGGGTGAAGTAGAGAGAACGAATTAATTAAGAGAAATGGAAAATTGAACTCAAGAGTCATAACTATTATTTTTTAGGGCATATTAGGAATTTAATTAAATTGCTCTGGCAGCAACAATTGTTGCTCTGGCAATATCACTAGCCAAAAAAAACGTTTTAAGTGTAAGATATTTATGCTTTATGTGAAATCATGTTTGTTAAGTGAGATAAGTTGTATAAGAATGAGTTAATATGTCGAATCAATATAGAGTTTATGTACATTTTTTTTTAAAGATAAGAAAATTGTTGTTTGTTTGGCTTTTGGGAGAGTAGTTTGAGAAAATTAAAAGATGATAAATTTATTTCAAAAAGTGTTTCAGAAAGAGGAAAGGTAAAAAGTTTAATTATTATTGATATTTAGAAATGGGTTTTTCATTTAATCTTTTTTTTTTATTCCAATAATGGACAATATACAAGACGATCTGAAGGAAATTCAAGATACTCTAAAGGAAATGAATGATGGGAAAGAAAAGGAGAATGATGAGTATGAGGGCCTTCGGTTGTCTCCTTTTCAATCCAATTATTCATTTTTACCTTAACTATTTAGTGATAATGTCAAATCAAATTATAATTTAGTCTAATCAACAAACAATT
Source organism: Penstemon newberryi var. newberryi (assembly GCA_030819805.1). Taxonomy (NCBI): domain Eukaryota; kingdom Viridiplantae; phylum Streptophyta; class Magnoliopsida; order Lamiales; family Plantaginaceae; genus Penstemon; species Penstemon newberryi. Next base: position 32,660,560 of record JAUALY010000003.1, on the reverse strand, counting down.
AATAGACATAACAAAATAACAACTAAGGGATAATTTATTCCAAAATTACACATTACTACATAATATACAAAAATAAAGAAATTTTTATAAGTACTTCAACATTAAATAAAATCCTGAAAACCATCTTCATCATCATCATCTTCATTCCCATCCTTATCCGCATCCTCATCCTCATCATCACCATCACCATCACCATCAACATCAACATCATCTTCATCCCCTTCATCAACATCATCATCATCATCATCATCATCCTCATCCACATCATCCTCATCTACATCATCCTCATCTTTATTTTGTTGCCCTCTTCTTTAACAACATCGTCCCTCACTATGTAAAGATAATTGTGAAATGTGCCCATCCACGAAGTGAAGTAACACATTGACCAATTCTTCCACAAGAACATTTTTTGGCTTCTTTCTCATCCTCGGTAAAAGGTTCTTCTTCATTTTTCCTCTTCTTATCAAGTTCTTCAGCCCATTATTTCATATTGTCTCCATACTCCTCCCTGAAATATGTACGATTACTCATTCATTTTTTAGGATCATAATACATCAATATGAAATACTAGACTTGAACTGATAAAAAAAAAACATACAACAGTAAACTTGACCAAAAAAATACCAATAACCATCGTCTTTAATATCTCGTGCTTATTGGCTTCATTCTTCCTCTCAATTTCAACTTGTACTTCTGCATCATAATCATAGTGTGAAAAATGTCTTCAAAGGAAGAAGAAGAAGAAGAATCCGAAGACGTGAGTGAAAGAGAGAAAGAGGGAAATAGTGAAGAAATGAAAGAGGGAAGATAGTATTAATGTTTGTTAAGATAATTATATATTGGAGGATTTAAAGTGCTCATAATTAATTATATCAATTTAAATGCTAATCTCAACTACTTAGAGCAGTTGACGTGTGCATCGGACACATTAAGTGGTACCTCTCCTAACAGGGATTTGAACCTGGATTTTCGCTACTTTGTAGTTAATAGTTTCTTCCACTGGACCAATCATTTGTTGTTGTCAGGACAATATATGCAGTAAACTCAATAACTATATTTGACTTGCATTTAAACACCAAAAATTCTCATCATGCAATTCAAAGAATCACTTAACATGATTTATTTATCAATGCACAAATCTATAACTCTCAAAGAGAAACATAAAAGATAGTATCATGGATGCCGTATAAACCAGAGGTACAAAATTCATCAGTATTTTTGGATGATAGTGTCCATGTATTGAAATGAAATCAAAACTATTGTATTAAAGTAATATTAAAGTGTAGAACATAACACACAAAGAGTTGAGGAAAAAGCTAACCAGTAAGTGATATTTGGCAAACAAATCATGTCCGAAAGAGGCAACCGTAGCTCATTCGGTTGTCTCGTTTCCAATTCAATTTTTTATTTTTACCTTAACTGTTTAGTGATAATGTCAAATCAAATTGTAATTTCGTCTAATCAACAAACAATTAATAGACATAACAAAATGACAACTAAGGGATAATTTCATTCCAAAATAACACATTACTTTATAAAATACAAAAATAAAGAAATTTTTACTAGTACTTTAATATTAATTAAAATTCTAAAACCTATCTTCATTCTGATCCTTATCCTCATCCTCATCCTCATCATCACCATCATCATCAACATCATCTTCATCCCCTACATCATCATCATCATCATCATCATCCTCATCCACATCATCCTCATCTTTATTTTTTTGCCATCTTCGTTAACAACATCGTCCCTCACTATATAAGAATAATTGTGAAATGTGTCCATCCACGAATTGAAGTTAAGCATTGACCAATTCTTCCACAAGAACAATTTTTGGCTTCTTTCTCATCTTCTATAAAAGGTTCTTCTTCCTTTTTCCATTTTTTATCAAGTTCTTCAGCCCATGATTTCATATTGTCTCCATACTCTTCCCTGAAATAAGTACAATTACTCATTCATTTTTTAGGATCATAATACATCAATATGAATTACTAGACTTGAACTGACAAAAAAAAAAACAAAAAACAGTAGACCTGACCCAAAAAAAAACAAACAATAACCATCGTCTTTAATATCTCGTGCTTATTGGCTTCGTTCTTCTTCTCAATTTCAGCTTGTACTTTTGCTTCAAAATCATAGGTTGAAACAATGTCTTCAAACGAAGTAGAAAAATCCAAAGACATGAGTGAAATAGAGAAAGAGGAAAATAGTGAAGAAATAAAAGAGGGAAGATAATATTAATGTTTGTCAAGATAATTATATATGGGAGGAAGTGCTCATAACTAATTATATCAATTTAAATGCTAATCTCAACTACTTAGATCAGTTGTCGTGATATATATATATATATTGTTTCCTAAGGGTTTAATCCATTTCGAGACGAGTCGGACACATTAAGTGGGAACCTCTCCCAATAGGAATTCGAAACTGAGTTCCCTACTTTGTAGTGACTAGTTCCTTCTCTAGACCAATCACTTGTTGGTGTAAGGACAATTTATGCAGTAAACTCAATAACCATATTTGACTTGTATTTAATCACCAAAAATTCTCATCATGCACTTCAAAGAATCACTTAACATGATTTATTTCTCAATGCACAAATCCATAACTATCCAAGAGAAATATAAAAGATGATGTCATGATGCCCTATACACCAAAGATGAAAAATTCATTAGTATATTTGGCTGATAGTGTCCATGTATTGAAATGAAATCCAAATTATTGTTTTAAAGTAATAATCAAGTGTAGAACATAACACACAAAGATTTGAGGAAAAAGATGAGCTAGTAAGTGATATATGGCAAACAAATCATGTCCAAAAGAGGCAACCGTAACTCCTTCAGTTGACTCTTATTCGATTCAATTTTTCATTTTTACCTTAACTGTTTAGTGATAATGTCAAATCAAATTGTAATTTAGTATAATCAACAAACAATTAATAGACATAACAAAATAAAAACTAAGGGATAATTTTATTCCAAAATTACACATTACTACATATAATACAAAAATAAATAATTTTTTACTAGTACTTTAACATTAATTAAAATCCTGAAAACCATCTTCATCATCATGATCTTCATCCCATCCTCATCATCACCATAATCATCAACATTATATTCATCCCCTACATCATCATCATCATCATCATCATCATCATCCTCATCCACGCCATCCTCATCTTTATTTATTTTGCCCTCTTCTTTAACAACATTGTCCCTCACTATGTAAGGATAATTGTGAAATGTGTCCATCCACGTATTGAAGTAACGCATTGACCAATTCTTCCACAAAAACATTTTTTGGCTTCTTTCTCATCTTCTGTAAAAGATTTTTCTTCCTTTTTCCTCTTTTTATCAAGTTCTTCAGCCCATGATTTCATATTGTCTCCATACTCCTCCCTGAAATAAGTACGATTACTCATTCATTTTTTACGATCATGAGCTAAAATACATCAATATGAAATACTAGACTTGAACTGACAAAAAAAACAAAAAACAGTAGACTTTACAAAAAAAAAAAATAATCAATAGCCATCGTCTTTAAACTCAATTATGAAATTGTCCCACGTTCGAGGAGTATCTTATTGCTTTCAATGTTGTTCCACCACTCTCCAGCAATGCCTTGCAGAATCTTCTAATCGGAATGTAGCGAGGTTGATCTGTTGCGTATCAGTGTAGTTCAATACACAAAAGATGTTCTCTATTTCAGAAAGCCATAGTTCAACTTTTCGGTCATCAGGCTACCCTACGAACTTTGGAGGTTGGAATCGAAGAAACCTTTTCAAGAGTTTGATCGGTAGTCGGCAAGTTGATGGAGTTGTAGGCATGTGCTTGCTGTTGACAAAATTCCATGTATTGTTGAATAAATGTCAACATTGGCGGAAGTTCTAAGCCCCCGTCCCTCGGAAATGTTGGTTGTCCATTAATGGGTTCAATAGTGACTGAATCCTGCCCATGATTAGAAACATCTTCGCCTTGAGTTGGTACTTCGTGTGTTTGAGCATTTGGTGGAAATGTAGTTTGTGGATCCTCGGGTACCGAGGTTGTTTGTCCTGGGATTTCCATTCTACTAGACATACATAAGTAGGATGTAACTTTAATAACTGTTATTTCTTCACAACATGCATTTTATAATATGATAACAATTTAATATGAAATGTAATGCATGACAATTACTACTAATATATATGCATCCATATAATAGCTAAATTAGTTTATTTACATGTCAAAAGGTGTGTTATTTTTGCTAACCTGTATCATACACAAAATGGGATCAACCGAATGCATAGTCAAACTAGAATTATCTTATAAGTCAATACTATTGATCTATATACGTGACCTACCGAGTATCTACCCATATCGAGAGTCACATGTCGGGTTAGATACCAAAAGGCATATGTACAACATCAAAATAGTTTGTCACTAGTTTAGGTGTTATAGGATGATTTAGATGCATAAAAACAACAAGGAAAAACAATGATTTCAATTTTAGAACATGAATTTCAAAACAGCCCCAAAACAGTCCGACGAGTGAAACTCACTCGTCGGTACTGTTCCAAAAATGTGCTGGTAGTGACCCAACGCGCCGGAGGTGTTTGACACCTCTCATACCTCTAAACTCTAGATCGAGCCATCTTTTCAATGGTGCAAACTTTTCTCAAAAAGACCTAGCCGATTTCAAGTTATAGCTAAATTTCAAATATCAAGCAAAAACAGGGAAAAAATGAATATTTACCTTGATATTTCAATCTCTAACTATTGGAATTAGGAAGATCTTGAACTTATTCACTCCTCATTGAATTAGATGATACTAGTAAACGGGAAAGAATGAAATTTCATAAATTTAGCTAGGATTATGAAGTTTTTAAATGTGAATTTAGATATAAAATGGAAAAGGTTAACACACAAGAACTCTTTAATGGTTTAAACTTTCTACACTTCTTATATGAAAGGCTATGGTAAAATGTTGTAATGAAGTGATATTATTGCTGAATATTTGAACTATTCTGGGTTGCTTGAGTAGGGTTGGTGGATTTTAACATGAAAAGTGATGTGCCAAGTATACCTATACGTATGTTATAAGATTATTTTGAAAATTGAGTTATAAACTGAAATCTTTTGCATCTTCTTGCTGTTTTTATGCCTCTTAATCATTTTATGATATCTTGGTAATCTTATAAAGTAGTAAGAGAAGCTAATCAAATAATTAAGGATAGAAGATGATATAAAAAAGGCGATGTACTTATAACATGTAACTTGGTTAAATTTTTTTTTTGTCTTCTTGTATTGGTTGTGCTTAGTGATCTGCTCATTTTCGTACTTTGATATTAAAATTTGGATCTATACTTAGTTATGCGTTCTTGAAGCATTGATAAATTAATAAGAAAAAGTAATTGTTGATTAAAGAAAAAACAAATGGGTTGTAACTCATTTATGTTTAGAATGACTTCTGTTAATTATGTTTAGAATGACTTTTGTTAATGACTTAAGGGTGTTAATATTCATTGAAGTTGTAGTCTCACAAAAACATTCCCTGCCTTTCATTCAATAACGCTATTTATGTTTAATTAGGTAGCTTTGTGAATGACTATGTTGTTTTACTTAACAAAGTATGTACGAATTGCCAGTAGACAATAAGGTATGGATTTGGTGGTACTTAACCATTCTCACTTTATAGAGTAGACAATCTACTACTTCTTTTACAATGATTTATGATTTTTGCATAAAGATCTTAAAATGATTACTTGACAAGTTCTATTGATAAAATCTTTTACATATGATTAAGATTAATTACTATAAGTAATGTTATTAATTTATAAAGTAAGCTCAAGATAAAACCAGTGATACTTTGTCGCTAAGAAATAAAACCACATGATCCTAATAGACTAATTCCTTCATTTACTGGAAACCAAAATGTCCTAAAATGTTGCACTGATGAACTTATAATGACATTATTAAAAAAATTACAAAATTTAGCATTATGAAAAAGTAAGTTAAATATATGACTTCTCAAAACTATCAACTTAAACGGTAAAATACAACTTAGGGGGTACTTAATCGAACTAATAAGATCCTCCTTGACATTGATCCTTTCCATTTTGCTACACTTAGGTTTCGAGGAATCTATTGATACCGAGGATCAAGCTTAGACAACCACTCTTCGACATAAGATGAGGTTTTTCTTGTTCTTCCTTAATCTATTCGGCACTTGCCCTGAGAAAATTCTTCGTTTCTTAATTCTCGATCTTTTGGAAATATTTCATCTCATTTCATCTATTGCTTTGTTATAAGCTATTCATTTTTGTAACCTATCGATCTATTTACATTATTCTCAGTTTAATAGCTTCGATTCTTATATCTTTATGGTAGTTAACTTTAATATGTTTCTTGATCATTCAATAGTCTTGCATTCTTTATTTACTGTTTCTACTCCATCTGGTAAGTGGTATTATTATGAACAACGGACAACGCCTGGCTCCAAATTTACTTAAACTTTTTATACCCTTGGGGACGCTATTGGGAAGTTGGGCACTGGGACTAATAGAGGTGACTGTTGGGCGGCATCGAGTTGTCGGTGTATGGTCTATTTGTTAAGTACCCACCGTGATTAAATTGTTGAGTATAGTTTGAGGTAATTGTGCTCTCTACTGGGTCGACATGTACCCGGGCATGTCATTCCATTTTTGCGAGGTCGCTCCTCGTAGGGAGGTATAAGGATGTTAATTTCAGGCGTTGGGTTGAATGTATTACTTTACCACAATCTGTTTCAAAATGATTGTTTGAATTCCCGTTTATTTTAATTTTATTGCTTTGTTATTTCCATTTATCTAATGTCTTTCGCAGGACTATTACATTCCAATTCTTATTTTCTTCATAGATAATAATCTTACTTTTGGTCATATTACCTATATCTTCAATCCGTTGGTATAAATCCTCACTAAGTCAAATAAGACTTGCGCCGTTTTTTTGTTTAATTTCTAAGATTAGCAGCATGAATTCGAGATGGAAACACGTTGACATGGGAGTGACATATTATATTAAATATCGTATTTATCTACTTTATCGAATAATTAAGAGATGAAATTCCGTTGTAAGGGAATGTAAAATTTCATATATCTATGGGCCGGGTAGCTTCTTCCTAAAGACCTTAAAATTTCAATATTTCCGTTGCGACGATTGGTTATAATATATTTTTTCTCTATTGTTCTGCTAGTTCGACGCACGGCTAGTTCAAATAGTTAATCATCATTTTATTCCGAGCTAGAAGACCTAGTCGGGGCGTCACAATTTCTCAATGCACAAATCCATAACTATGCAAGAGAAACATAAAAGATGATGTTATGGATGCCCTATAAAACAGAGGTACAAAATTCATTAGTATTTTTGGTTGATAGTCTCCATGTATTGAAATGAAATCCAAACTATTATATTAAAGTAATATTCAAGTGTAGAACATAACACACAAAGAGTTGAAGAAAAAGTTGAGCCAGTAAGTGATATTGGCAAACAAATAATGTCCGAAAGAGGCAACCGTAACTCCTTCGGTTGTCTCATTTTCAATCCAATTTTTCAATTTTACCTTAACTGTTTAGTGATAATGTCAAATCAAATTGTAATTTAGACTAATCAACAAACAATTAACAGACATAACAAAATGACAACTAAGGGATAATTTCATTCCAAAATTACACATTACTACATAAAATACATAATAAAGAAATTTGTACTAGTACTTTAACATTCATTAAAATCCTAAAAATCATCTTCATTATCATCAGCTTCATTCTCACCCTCATCCTCATCATCATTAACATCATCTTCACCCCCTACGTCATCATCATCATCATCCTCATCCTCATCCACATCCTCATCCACACTATCCTCTTCTTTAACAACACCGTCCCTCACTATGTAAGGATAATTGTGAAATGTGCCCATCCATGAAGTGAAGTAACGCATTGACCAATTCTTCCACATAAACATTTTTTGGCTTCTTTCTCATCCTCTGTAAAAGGTTCTTCTTCCTTTTTCCTCTTCTTATCAAGTTCTTCGGCCCATGATTTCATATTGTTTCCATACTCCTCCATAAAATAAATACGATTACTCATTAATTTTTTAGGATCATAAGCTAAAATACATCAATTTGAAATACTAGACTTGAACTGACAAAAAAAACAAAAAACAGTAGACTTGACAAAAAAAAAAAATACTAATAACCAATCGTCTTTAATATCTCGTGCTTATTGGCTTCGTTCTTCCTCTCAATTTTAGCTTGTACTTCTGCTTCAGAATCATAGTCTGAAACAATGTCTTCAAAGGAAGAAGAATAATCCAAAGACATGAGTGAAAGAGGGAAATAATGAATAAATGAAAAAGTGAAGATAGTATTAATGTTTGTCAAGATAATTATATATGGGAGGATTTAAAGTGGTCATAATTTATTATATCAATTTAAATGATAATCTCAACTACTTAGAGCAGTTGCCGTGATATATATAAATGTGAAATGAGTTGACCTCTACCTATTAAGAAGAGCGATCACTAGTGAAGACAACCATCATAACACAAATAAAAAAATAAAGATAAAATTGACATATCAATTCAAGTATTAAAATAAAATTGTATTTGTACTTATTTTACTACAAAGACTTTTGAGTACTACAAACTGGACTCTGAATGATGATCATATGATCTCCTATGAAAGACACCAAGCAAAAAAACGTCTCTCTAGTTGTCACAAAAAAAAAAATGAAAACCAAAAAAATGGGTGGTAATTTATCAGAATAGTAAAAGTAAATATTAAAAGGAAAAAATGTACAAATATAATTAAAATATTTAAGAAAGCAAAACGTTACAATTTCTATATGATCATCTGATTATACGTAACTAAACGAGAAGACAATTAAAAACATACAGTACTTCTGTCAAGTGGGAATTCAATCATATGCCTAGAAATACAGACAACATTGGGGGTTTTTCTCATTCTTGGTCTGATTTTGATTCATTTTAATGTGATTCGAATTGTTGTTGACCAAAATAAAACTAAAAATCCAAAGCAGGAAAAGTTTTTCATTGTCTCTCTAAAAACCCTAAATCATTTCTCTCCCAAAACTAAAATCTTTCACACACATTTCGCTCAAATCAAAGAGGAAAAGGAAGAAGAACAACATAAAAAGGTTAGCATTTGCAATTTCACAATATTTTTGAGTGATTTGGTATACAAAATGAAGTAGAAAAATCTGCTGAAAAATTCGCGATCTCTTGGCGTTTGGCGTTTGGGAATGTCAAATGCCAAACGCCATGCATATCTTCATGGCGTTTGGTATTGTCAAACGCCAAACGCCATAAAGATATTCATGGCGTTTGGAATGACAAACGTCAAAAGCCATATGTTGAATTTCAAACGTCATTTTTTATTTAGATAATTTGTGTGTTAATTTTAGTTGTTTACTTGTAGAACTGAAAAAATTATATTTTATCTTCGGTATGGCGGTTAATTTAAGAGAACAGGCTGAAAATAGGAATATGTTGTTGATAAAAAAATTGTGAAAACAATATTGGTGGATAGAACAATTTTGTTTGGGGAACTACTTGACAGAATATGCGAAACGTTGGATTTTGATCGGTATACAAATAATGTTGAGATATATCGTAATGCGGTAAGGGAGCCGACTATGAAATAGTGCCCATATAAAATGAATCACATTGGGAGGTAACGAAGTACTACGTCCGGGATCATACTAAATTTAATTTGTACGTGACTTGGACTTTGAGGTAAGAAGAGAGTCCGAGAAAACTTATAAACTGGGCTAAAGGAAGAAAAAATTATGACCGAGCTAGTCTTAGACATAGACATAACCTTGATGGATGCGAGATAGGAGGACCAAATGCACGTAATGATGTTGATGATGCAAATGAGGAGATCATTGCCTTCAGTCCAACGTTACCTACAGTTGAGGAAGATGAACCTAGCCGTCGCACTTCTGAACTTAGCAATTGGACTCCGGAATACACCAACAAGAAAGGTGATGATGTAGGTGTTGACTACTACTACTTTAACAATGAAGGTGGTGATGTAGGTGTTGGCCACCGTAACTTTGACAATGAATGAGGTTATGGTGGTGCTGATGTAGGTGCTGATGTAGATAGTAGTGTAGGTGTTGATGTAGGTGGTTATGGTCAACATCCAAATTTTACCGAGCCACCTAGTGTTTATGGTCAAGCGCCAGATTTTTATGAACCACCTAGCCATGGAGTCTTTGACGACGTTAATGATGTCAATTATGCACCTAGTTATTTCTCTAGTGATGTTTGAAGAATTTGTTCGGGATCAAATATCGTTTCTTGAGAAATAATTGGCCGCTTCGGACATGCCTTCAATGACCTACAACATCCAAAACTGCACATATTCAAAACATATCCAGAATTTAGGAAAAAATAACTAAAGAGAAATATTTTCAAATCAAGAATAGAGTTTACGAAAATACCAATATAATAAAGGGGAATCAGCTCGCATTCCATCTACGATGTCCTCGACCTTCATCTCATAGTCGGATCAAATATGTTCCATAAGTTCTTCTAAAGTAAATCTTCAAATTATATTGCCCCAATGATACATCTCGCATATGTCGAGGTTATCACATACATGCAATATAAGACAAATTTATAGATAATTAGTTCTAAAACTTGAAGAAATAACAAAACTAAAATTAAATTAAAGCTTACTTACATTGAAAATATAGTTTTCAACAACTTTAGTTGGGCGTGCAAGTACCAAAGCCGATGATAACACCCAAACGAAGAACAACTTCAAGATATCCTCATCATGTTCATTCAACATCAACATATTGACAATTTTGGATTGAAGATGGAAGATGTGCAACAGTCACCCTCGTATCCCCCCATGCACCAAACAATATATCTTTCAAGGTTGCCCCTTCCAAAACATGTTGGTTATCCATCTCATCCACTGAGCAAAATCGCAACCCCGACACGAGGCTTAACTCCTCTGCATGAAACCTGACTGACTTTCCGTTTACCAAAAATCAGTATTCATATCTAATCAGTTGTCTTTTCCGTTTTCATATCCGGAGCATCAAGTTGTGCAAGGTAGAGGTCTTAAATTTGCCCTTACCAGTGAGGCGCAAAAAACTCCCAATTTGGGGGTAATTATACAACATCTTGATATGATGTTGTTTTAACAACATTTGGATTTCAACAAGTTCACTCTATGTCGTCCGTACCCTTCCTTCTGTGACCACTTTCTCATAGTGAAACGGAGGTAATTGTGGCAAAGCAGACGTGGATAAATAATTATATCCCTACAAAACAAACAACAATACAAACATCTCAAAAATACATAAAAGAACTCTTTTTTTCTCAAACGGATTTTTTTTTTCATTTCTGACGCAGAAAAATGGCATTTGGGATTCCAAACGCCATGCGCTTTGGCTTTTGGGTTTTCAAATGCCAGAACTCATGGCGTTTGGAATCCCAAACGCCATGAGTCGTCGTGCAAGCTTCATGGCGTTTGGCAACCCGAAAAGCCAAACGCCAAAAACGTGTAAAAATGCAGAAATCAGATCGGAGATGAGGAGCGGCGAAACTTACACCAAATGGCCATTCTCCTTCGTTCTTCCTCTCCCCATCATCTCTGATTGCATGTGCCATCCCTAATTTGTGAAATTCATGGGAAAATTTGGAATTGAGAAGTTGAGATAGTTTGTAATTTTGAGAATTGTGTTTAAGTTTTTTTTGTTTTGGTTAATTATTAGGGTTAGGGGGATTCTTGTTATGGGTTAAAGTATAGGAGGGTCTTTTGCAATTAATTATCACTTTATTTACCTTTTTTTATTTAAACAAAAAAGATAAAAAAAAATAAAAGCCAATGGCCTTTTTCTAATTTCTTTTTTTGGCAATGGCCTTTGGCCGAATTACCCCGTTATAATTGATCAAGAAACGGGTAAATCATTAAAAATATAAAACAGATAAAAATCGAATTAAACTAGTGAACATAATAATTGAAAATTAACAAGGTAAGAAAAATAATTTGAGATATATAAAATTGGTTAAACAGGTAAAAACAAGTGAAATCAATATAATGAAAAAAGTTCAACTAATAAAAACAAAGTCAAGCAGTTAGAAAAATGGTTCAAATTGAAAAAAACTACAGAAATAAATGAAAATACCCTTGATGAAGTTAATAAGTTGAATATCAGTCATTAATATGTAATATTTTATGACATAATAAAGTTAATTTTACTATGATTTATAACAAAATACTCATGAAATTAACTAGACACAACTTTTCTAGTAGTAATAAAAACTACACATCAACTTCTATTAGCCCAATATTTACTTATGTTACATAAGTTTTAACATAGTCATGATTTTGTGAACCATTATTGCGAAGACATTACATAAATAACCACTGACATATTTTCTATCATTTTCAGAATTAGAAATCATGAGAATTTAATTTTTTTTATAAAGATTGAAATGCAATCTTTACAAAAATAAAATAGTTATAGATTTTTTTAATGAATAATAAGGTTTATTCTTTTAATTGGCATTACAATTTCATATATATATATTTCTTTTGTTGGGGGTGGGGGTGGGGGGGGGGGGGGGGGAGGGGGAGAGAATTTCATATACTACTATTGTAATTTCTGTAAAATCAACTATTTACGAGGGAAACAGAGTAGGGCGATTAAAGCAGTTAAAACCATAAAATGCCAACTAATACCAAACTTAGAACAAGTCCAAAACATCTTTTACTTCACCTTCTGAGTCAATCTATAAATTTTAAATAAGACGAAAAAGATTCGGCAATGTCAATCTATCTAGCATTTATCATGTTAGGATTAAAATAGATTTTATTTTGGTTTTTGTCAAATTGATGAAATTATGTCTGTGTGTGTGATGTATGCAACTTTGGCCCCATTTTGATGTTATTTATAGATTTTGGGGCAAAGGGTCCAACTGGACGTTTGAATCTATAGACAAAAGCACCATTTTTTCTGTCTATGGCTGTGATTTGAATGAGTAGTGAACAGTGCTCTTTTGAGTAATGCTCTTAAATAATTTAATTAAAAAATAAGAAAAAGAATGTAATAGTTTAGGCATTTCCGAACATATTTGATATTAAAACCAAAAAATTGCATCTTTCAACTTATGAGATGGTTCTCTTTCCAGAGCTCAATTGAAAAAAGAAACTCCATTTATTTTAGAATAAATCCCAAATTGATTTCTCTCATTATTCATCTTCTCCACCATTTACACACTAAAACGTGTTTATATACACACAAAACCCCTTCCTTATTTTGTCAATAACTTCCTCATTTCTTAACCAAATCGCGCGAATAAGTAGTCCAAATTCATCTCCTCGACGACAGCTTTCCATTGGTACCATTATTCATTGGAAATTATGGCCGGAAAAGTGAAGACGGCGGCGGCAAGTGGCGGCTTCAAAGTGGGTCTTTTTGGATGGAGGTTTTTCGACCACATTTTTAATGATTAGGCTCCAAAATGGTGTTCTCGATTTGAGTTTGTTTAGGTAATAATACTTGAGCCTAAAGATTATTGATTTTATTTACATTGTAGGTAATTTATTTACTTTAGGATTAAGTTTAACACGAGTTTGGGTTCGTATTATGTTATACATGTATCTCGATTAGCTCGATAAGTTATTGGGATGGTGAAGTGATTAAAATGGAAATTTAAATTGGTAAAGGCTTGATAATGAATTTTAACGGACTTAATCAGTTAAATATCAAATTGTTAGAAATGCCGTTCTCATTTTTTGTAGATATTTGATATATGTGTTATTGAGTATCTTGCGCTTGGACGGAATCGAGTTGGGATTCTTTCGTATACTTTTGGGTTGAGTAGAAGGGCTTCGTTTAGGAATTTAGATTTTTGACGCATTTTGTTTTGAGATTCTAATCGAAGTGAATTATCAATTATGTGACAGATGAAGGCGACAAACAACCATCTCTTTAATCCGTATGAGTTGAGAGCCGTATCTTGTTTGTGATAATGTGTTTAATTATTGTAAGAGCATGTTGCGATGTGTATACTTAAATGTTATAGTTAAATGTTTGGAGTTATGCGTTTGTGATGTTCACTGTAATTGATCTCACTTGATAGGAGGAAATGTTAATATTACTCATATAATATGATTTATATTTGTTTTGCCCTGATGAATTTGATTAAGTGCATGAACGGAGTCTGTTACACTTCATTACGTATGAACATGCTACTTGGATTTCAAGTTTGGAGACAACAATTGCTAAGGACCAAGGTGAGAGCTTCTATCCTATATGCTATGTAAACGGTGCATGTAAAACACACAAGTTTTAGGATTATTTAATGTTTTTTAATTAGACTATTATCTAATTTTGTATTCTACTATGTTTTAAATTAAATTAAAGAGTTTTTTTTATGCTATATTGTGTATAACAATTACTTCTTATGTCAATAGGGGCTTAGAAGTAATTTAGAAAAAAGATTTACGTACCTTTTAAAATGATGGGGTCTATTTGCAATTTATTTTGGACCTAAGTGCGCAAAATTTTATATTTATGGGGCAAAAATGCACTTTCCCAAAGCTTTAGGGGCAAAGTAAAAATTTACCCCAATCTTTTTAAATTCTGCAGCAATGTAATAATTACCCCTTCCTTGAAACTCTAAGAGCTGCCATATTTCCTCATGGGTGAAGGAAACTTCACCATACAAGAAATCCAAACATTGGTGGAAGAAAGTAATGATAATATTTCTCTTCCCTATGTTGTATGTATAGATGTATATGCATCTGATTTTAGGATTATATATATATATATATATATATATATATATATATATATTTATACACCCACTCATTAATATTCACTCCTCTTTACTTTACTACATAAAAACACTTAAAAGAGATTAGTGAAAAAGAAAGAGAGAACATAATTATAATGAGAGAATTGAGTGAATCTTGAAGAAGAAGGAGGAGCCACCACCGTTGAGCCGCCGCCGTCGCCGCCGCTGCAGCCACACCTTCGCCGGAGATAGAGGATAGAGAGTGAAGAAAGAAAAAGCACTCATCCTTTTCGATTTTGGGTAAAAACCCTCTTAACCACCTCTTTTACTTAGATTTTTGGAGCAATTTTTAAAACCTTATTTGAAGTTTTGAATCCAATGAAATATTTTAAAACTTTAGTCGAATGTATTATGTTCAAAATTTTCAGATTTCTATAAGTTAAAAGATTTGAGAATTTTGAGGTGTTCTTGTTTAAATTTATATGTAGAAGTTTGAGTGAGAAAGAAATTACTTTTATAGAATATTTTTAGGGCTAATTAAAAGTTAAGAGTGTCATTATGAAAGCATGTTAATACCTATGTGTTTGGGTTTTCAGATTTTTTTTTTATATCCATAAGATTTTTCATGCAAGATTTCGATTTTATAAAATATTTGGATATTAAAAGTTTGAAATTTACGATGTTTTGGTGTCAAAAACTTGATCTATTTTGTTTGGGGGGTATTTGTGCAAATCTGTAAAGTAGGAGGTTAATAATGAACTTTTTCGGTGTGGTGGCCGGAGCCGCCCCATCACCGGCGAGCTGGGTAGGCGAGCCACCAAGCCGCTACTGGTGCAGCATCGACATGCTGCACACAGCAGCAGCAAGTCTGTTGCATTTGCAACAGACCCCTGTTTGTGGGCTGGCCTTTTGGGCCAGTCCACAAACACAAAAAAAAAAATATAATATTACTTTAGGCTGGTAGACTTAAAAAAATATATATACACATGTATATATTATGAAAATATATAATAAATTCCAAAAAATGAATCTGAAAATTTTAAAAGTAGTTTTAATATTATTTTAATGTATAATAATTATAATTATAACAATGAATAGAAGATTGACCTAATTAAAACTTTATGAAATAAAAGATAAGGGAAGAAATGAATAAATATATTTATATATATAAATATAATATAAAATAAAGAATTGTAAACTTGAAAATAAATTTAATTAATTACTTCTGAAAATAAATAATATTGAAAATAAAATAATAAATTATTTTCTGAAAAAATGTATATTCTTTAGTCGCTAATTAAATGCTTGTATTATGGCTGGATTCTAAGTTGTTACATACATATGTACAAGAACCGATGACGCTTTACTTTTTGTTCAAGAAACCTAAGCAACACAGGTGAGTGTTGTGTATTACTTATGTGTATGTCTGAATGTTCTAGTAGGTTGAAATTTCATGAATTGATGGATCGAAGTAAAATCATAGATTAATCGAATATCCTTTTCGAATTGAGCTCTTTTTGCACATTGCATCTTTTGACCATAATTTTCGAAACTGTGATTAAGACCCCAACCCAAAGCGCACATTAAAGCAAATTGGCTATTATGGTTAGACATCATTTACGTCTTCAAATTCCTTCGTTTTCACCTTCAAAAGTGCGTTTTTAGTAATTTTATGCCATTTTTGGTAATATTTACATAGTTGATTAGGAGGTCGATTTGAATGCGATTTAGGCCAAATTTGGGCCGAGCATCTTATTTTATTTGGTACTTTAAACTGGTTTAGTTTTCGATTTTTTGCTATTTTTGGCATATTTTTACTATTTTGTCATTTTGGCTCTTTAGTCCGGCTTGTGGACTATTTTTGAATCAGTTGATTATTTTGATTTAATAAAATTAGCGATTTTCTCGCCTGGCGTTTCGTTTCTTGCAATCTTCACCTGATAAATTCCTTATTGTGCAACAAATTAATTATTAATATGTTCCGGCAGCAATATGTAAATATAATTATCTTATGACTTAATGAAATCAAGACACTAGGTTTTTTATTTTTTCTCTTTCTTATGGATTAGGGCTGCTCGTCTCATTGAGATAGGATCAAAATTCATTTGTATCTAATTCTACCCATTATCAACCCAAAACCAGTCCAGATGCATTTTCACAAACATAATATTTAAACATATCAACCCAAGGTGGCTGAGCCAAGTGGTAGTGGCTTGCGACTCCCAGATGTGAGACTCAAGTTTGAATCCTACTAAAGACACCACACTGTGGAGGACCTATACATATGTAGGTATTGATTGACACATACCACATATTATCCCTAAAAATCCGAGCATCTGTAACTAATTAATTCAAGTTATATCTCAGATTTTTAAAACCCACAAAACTAAACATACAAACTCATTCGACAACATATTCAAAGGTTTTGCTCGCTCAAACCTATTTTACGAAATCAAATTAGTTAGAACCAGACCAACACCGATCAGTATAGAGCCTAACTTTGGGAAGGTGGAAAAGCCACCACCATAAGAAGGGGTAAGGGTAAGATTGCCACATATAGCAAATTGGTTACGCTTACACCCCTTCCATGTTTCATTTACATCATTTTTTTCACATTGTACTTCTTTCTTCTTTTTGGGTAAAGTGGTTAGTGTGTACACTAAGAATTCTTGAAAGTATATTAAACATAGTAAGCCTCCACCAAATGCCATTACAAATCAAACTTCTCATATGTTTCATTTTCAATTTTAAATCCCAAATTTATACATTTTTCTTTCTGTTTTTCTCTCTAAAATTGTAAGAAAGTTATGCAAGCACGCATTAGTTATAGTGGAAAAGTATAGTGCAGTCTAGTTTGATAAAATATAATTCATCACAATAAATATATACATATATATATATATATATATATATATATATATATATATATATATATATATATATATATATATATTGTTTGTGATTCGGTACTCAATTTTAAATTTTCCTTGACCGATGTCAGAACCAACATTTTACACATTATGAATCACATTCTCTCGTGGACCGTTGAAGTGAAACTTGAAAAATTTCAATGATTTCCCACAAAACTATAGTAAAATTATACTCAATTAAGTCTTTACTTAAACGTCGCTTATTTCAAAGTTACCGCACTTCAATTTAAAAGAAAATAATTAAAATCCTTATAATTTCACTAATCAAATACTTATATCAATTAACAAAATAAATTTGTTAACAAATAGTAAACCCCACCGTCATAATTAATATTCCTAGATATAGTAATACATCTTCACCCTTTCCAATTTCCATTCCAAATTTTCATAATATGTGCCTTTATTATTACACCCCAAAAATAGTGATTGTAATAAACATTGAATTGTGAACATACATTCATATATAGTAAGCTCAACCAAAAGGCATTTACCATTACCAAATTTGGTTCATTTAAAACCCAATTTCCTTCATATTTTTCCATCTATATATAGGAAAAACGCATTTGTTATATTTATACACTTCCAATCCTATATATTTGAAATATTACACTAGAAATGCATCACAAAAACATATAGCAAGAATTATTTATTAATTAGGTGAGAAAAAATGGGGAGGGGTAAAATAGAGATAAAAAAGATTGAAGATGTGAATAGTCGACAAGTGACATTCTCGAAACGACGTAACGGATTGATGAAGAAAGCTAAAGAGTTGTCTGTTTTGTGTGATTCTCAAATTGCTGTTGTAATATTCTCCAGCACCGGAAAATTGTATGAATTTGCCAGTTCCCGGTATGTTCACATTAACTAGATCTTCATCTAACAATTCTCATATAAAATCGGATTTTATTATTTATTTGGAATTTAAATCATATTAAAGTTGTAATTTATAGAAGATTAAATTTGGAATCTAGAGTTTGGTTTATACTAGTAACATGACTACTTAATATTTTTTTTTTTATTTTATAATTTAATTATTAATATATATTTGCTTTTCTATTTAATTCATTTGATTACAAACTGTTAGATCTAGTGGATCAAAAAAAAAAAAAAAAAAAAAATTAGCTATGTGCTGGACAGGAGTTACTGGGCCTGAGCTCTTTCAAAGCCCACACTTCAATTGTTTCTTTTTTTTTTTTTTTGAGAAACACAGTTCAATTTCAAACAATTATTACTATCTACTAAAAGTTCTCTTTATTTATTTGAGGCCCTTAATATTACTAAAGTATTATTCTATCACTTTTTTGTTTTACTAAAGTAATAGTAATACCTTAAATCTTGTATATCCAATAATTATATTTACATGTAAATAATGCAAAAAAGACAAAAAAAAACACTAATTAATATTTTTAGAAATGCAGTTTGATGTGGGAGTTGTATGCCGAAAAATTGTTGATATGTGTTATTAATTCATAATTGTTATCTAATTTATCGTATTATAATATTATATTAAGTTACATAAATAGAAATACAGTTTTCGTACATGGGTTTGCTCGTCCAAACCAAATTTGAGTTATATATATTTTGAAATTTTTTCAATGGGTTAGGAGAAAACAACACTAATAATAGCAAATTAGTAATTAAGAAATATTAAGATCCTTTCTCGTGTACTTATATATTTATTTGGTTTTTCCAGCATGGAGCAAATTCTAGCAAGGTACAACGAGAATGATGGAGGCCCAGAAAATGCAATTATAGATAATGTGACCAATAAGGTAAAAATTGACACTAAATTAGTTTATAAAATGCATTAAAAAAAAAAATAATTACAATGTGTAGTTTCCGGAATAGACTGGATTAAAGTGCTAAACCTGCAAAAGTAACTAGTCCATTCCAAATTGATTTATGGGCATGGCCCATGGATTTGCATAATGTGTTGTACTTGAACATGTTTTTTCTTCATTAACATTCCATTGAGCAAACCTAGCTAGTGCCCAAAAAAAATGTGATGTTCGGTTTCGTAAATAAATCACTAATTTTACTTATTTAAGTTTGTTAGATGTTTGGTTCCTACAATAATATTTAAATTAGTGATCGAGATAAATAGTGTCGTGTGATGAAAATCATTATTCAAGCCAGATAATAAATGGATCGCGAGTCAATCGCCTTCGACAATAACATTGCTCCAACAATTTTGTAGACCGAATGGAAAGTATTGGCAATCCTTCTACCTATTCAAGCCACCTCGGGCCTATTTTTCAAGATATTTTTCGATTATCTAATAATTTTCAATCTTTTAAGTGTTTTCATACATTTAGAGAGAATAACTATGTGGTTCATGCGTTAGATAAGATAGCTTTTAGTATTATTCTATGATGCACGGATACTTCAAAAAATTATAAAATGCCGAGTCGGATACTTCTCGGATACGATACTTCTCGGATACTCGTGGGATACGTATTCGATACTCCACGTGGCATGTCAGTAAATATATTAAAAAGAAAAATTGGACACTCGTATCGGATACTTATTTAGACGTATCCAACACATTTCATATTCTGAATTTTGCTAAAGTCACCACAATTGGTAAGAACAATGTAAGACGTCAAACCACTCTTTGTATTATATATAACTGCAATACAAGATAAAATGTCCGGAACGGAACATGTTTTATATAGCATAATAAAACAATGAACATGATGTACAATTAATAGTATTAAATTACTAAACATATGCAATTTAGTACTTATGAAACTTCACTTGATCTATTTCAATATGTATTAATATATAAATATATTAATTTTACTTATTTTAATATGCATAAATATATAAATATATATCTTTTAGATTCGTATCCATGTCGTATCGTATCCAATAAATTTTTAAAAATTCGTGTCGCCGTATCCGTATCATGTCGTATTCGTATCGCCGTATCCGTATCCGTGCAACATAGGTATTATTCCCCCAATACTAATCTTCCAGAATACATTGTCGACTTTGTTCTTGATAATTTGGCTTATTAATGAAAAAGGACCGAGAGAGACCTAATTCTGACTATGATTGAGCAATACATTTACCTTCTTGTCCTTCTACTTCTATGACCAACATTTGAGTTTTTGAATAAGAAAAGTAGGAGTATTTTGAAAATTCCAATGATTTTTATTTTAATAGAAATTGCACACGCCAAAAATGATAATATAACCAGTCATATTTTCTCTTATTTAGAAAAATAAAACTGAAGCGGTTGAAATAAAGTATTTATGCTTGTCTGTTATTAATATATTTAACATGATATTTCCATTTTCTTTAATAATTTCTTAAGCAAGAGTCAACGGTTGAGGTAAAAGCCCTCAAGGATGAACTTGAAAAACTTCAGTTAATGCATCGGTACGTCTAACTTTTCTCATTTTATTTTGGATGATAATGATTAAAATTTAGAACATGTAGAAATCATTTATGTATAAGTAATTATTTAATATACAATTAGTACACTGATCAATTGAATTTATTTTGTTTAATTATAATTTGGTGGGTTTTAACTTTTAAAGCCGTATGACGGGAAAGGAGCTGGAAGGCTTGACTTATAATGAGTTGCATAATTTAGAGCAACAAATTAATGAAGGAATACTATCTGTTAAGGACAGAAAGGTAAAATTAATGAGTGTAGATGTGTGCGTGTCTTCATTTACATTTTATGTGAAATGTACAAAAAGTAAATTTATTTTTCTTTATAACTCTGATTCTCCATTAAAGGTTTCATTTCGACATCCTTGAATTAATTATTTTAATTATTATTAATTGCAGGAGAAAATACTTTTGGGGGAGTTAGAGATATCGAAATTACAGGTAAAATTTTACGAGATTATAATTATTATATTCATCTTAGCGAAAAACCTTATGTATTATTTTTGTTAAGAAAAATTTCTTGTGCTATTTTCTTATTAGAAAAAATCCCTCTCCCATGTCAGATTATATATTTTGTAGGACAAATAACAATTATACTCCACAAAAAAATGCGAAACATCCATATTAACGTTAAAAATCAATAAAATCACCTGTTAATTTTGAAAATTGACAATAAGCCCAATGTTCAGTTAAAAAGTTGACAAATAACCTCCCTATTGACTTATGAAAAAAAAAGAACTCAAAGGGAATTTTTCTAATAAAAATAACACGAGGGGGGGTGTTCGTTAGTTAGACAAAGCACAAGGGTTATTTTTACAATTTGACTCATGTATATTGAGTTGATTATTTATTAACTTCAACTACTTTGTACATAGAAAAAGAAGGCTGGGCAACAAAATGAAGCACTACGTGAAAAGGTAATTTAAAAAATGATCAAAAGCATCACTAAAGTAGAAATTGAATTATATTATTTTGATAAATAATGATTGTCATATTGGCTAATCATGGTCATATCGCAAATTGTCAATTTAATGAGTGTATTTATAGTTTAGTTTTTTTTTCTTTTTTTTAAAAAAATAAAATAAATTAAATAAAAAGTGCAGATTGAAGAACTTCGCCATCATGTAAAAACGAGTCCTGAAAAAAATCTTCTTACAAGCAAAGATTCGTGCACTAGCTCAAGTCCCGTCCACAAATGCAGATCAACTTATAAGGAAGCAACCTCTGATATTTCTTTACGCTTAGGGTAAGTTAAGAGCCAATTTATGTTTAATTTATAAACTAAATTGCATTTTTAGTACTATATTACTCCCTCCACCTTTTATTTTTGCTCATGTTTCCTTTTTGGGATGTCCCAAAACAACACTATTTTTCCTAAATATGAAATTATTTTTCTTAAAAGTACCCTTTGACATAAATTAATGATTTGACACAACTAATTCTGTACCACTACTTTTGGGGGCATAAATGTAAAAATGTCTAAAAAATTTACTTTTTCAACTATTACATGTTTCTCCATGCCAAAACTCAGGGGAGCAAAATAAAAGGGACGGAAGAAGTAGTGTATTAACACTTTTTGTTCCGCATTTACAAAATTGTATTTTTGGTATTTTCCATAATGTCATACCCTTTTGGTCTCATCGGGGTTTTCATTATTGAATCAAAAGTGCAAATTAACAAAGACTATTTTTAACGATGCCAACCTTGCAAAATGCTTTGAAAAATGGGACAAAAAGTGCAATTATGGTGTAAAGTACAGAATAATACGTTTTAAAATTTGGGACAAAAAGTGCAATTATTTATAAAGCACGAGACTAAAATTGCAAATTTGCCTATACTTAATTAAGGCGCAGTAGGATATTTTAATTATGAATAGAATTTATCATGCTATACTTTTGCTTAATTTCAATTATAGTCCTTCTAAATTATCCAAATTAATTATGTTGAATCTTGCAGATTATCACCATCGGTTGATCTTTGTTGCAAGCGTAAAGTCCTGAAGATAGAAACAACCAATGTCATATGACTAATATTAATTTATGGTTTCTTTCTTAAATATGATGACCTCAGTTAATTCCAATAAGCAAAGACTTTTGTACTTATTGTTCTTATATATCTTGTTTTTGAGGTGATCATTAACATAAATTTGGATGCTTAATTATAAAAGAATTATTAGAATTTAATTGACATCCTCAAAAAGAGTTAATGGCAATTTACCCCTATGTGATGTTCATAATGTTCAATTTACCTCTCTGTGATTCGAAAAAGAACACTTTACACCCTGTAATTTTATAAAAGTTTCACATTGCCTTCTTGACATTTTTATATGTTTATCTCCATGTGTTATGATACTGTGGCAGTTTATCACATGCATTATGATAAATGTGGCAATTTACCCCATGTGTTATGATAAATGGGACAATCTACCCCCTATGTTACAAAACACTTTGTATGCCTACTCTCAATTTCGGGGGGTAAATTGCTTCTTTAAATTTTTCACATGGGGTTACAATTGCTCTTTTTCAAATTATAAAGGTAAACTGAACATTATGAATATCATGGGGGTAAATTGTCATTAACCCTCCTAAAAAATGAAAGAACTTTTGTTTCTCTATTCTTAATCTCATGATCAATGTGACCAAATGGTTAATTTTGTGATGACATTTGATCAATATCACCAGGAGTCAGTGGCGCAGCCAGAATTTTTTTTTACTGGGGTCATTACAAAACTAATAAACAAAATACTGTCAGAAAAA
This sequence comes from Penstemon newberryi var. newberryi, assembly GCA_030819805.1. Lineage (NCBI taxonomy): Eukaryota > Viridiplantae > Streptophyta > Magnoliopsida > Lamiales > Plantaginaceae > Penstemon > Penstemon newberryi. The sequence continues at coordinate 32,636,662 of JAUALY010000003.1, read as the reverse complement.
ATTTCAAGTACGACTATGAATTTGAGTAAGACTAATTCAAACTCAAAAGTATTTGGTATTTGCATCATTAGAAACATTATCAAATATTTAGTCATTCATTACTCATCCGATTCATCAACGATTCTAAGTAATCACTATGTATCAATTTAAAAGTAAATATGAAAAGAGATACATAATATTTCTTTTTGTTTCTACAAAAATTTCAAACAAAATTACTGCTTACTTTCAATTTCAATAACTTCTCATCCAACTACGTACAAGATAACATCCATTTTAGGAATAAAAATGGTATGATAAGTACAATATATCAAATTTACGTAACAAAGACTTCAATGAGTCATTTCCTATTTTCTACGTTAATATTGATTTGTCCAGTTTAGCCTGATTTATAGTCATGACAATTCTTAATTTTTTTTTTGGAATATTATTAAAATAAGATTAAACTCCATATTATAAAATGAGTTTATTTATATTTCATCTCACTAAATTATAATGGACCCTTTTGTATGTAATTTTTCATTATTTTTAATGGGGTCCATTTATTGTAAAAGGATCGCAGTCGACGTCAAAATGGGTAGGCCACCAATGTGATTTATTGTAGCCAAGAAAACTATATACTCGATATTTTTGGAACCGGCCCAAATTAAATTAGATTAAAGAATTGATTAAGAACCACAATTATTTTTGGGGGCTTTAAATTAAGGACCCAAATTATATACCCCTTCCGTCCCATTATTTTACTCCATTAGCTATAATATTCGGTCAAATTTTTCAATTTTTTAAATGACTTATCATTCTAAATTATTCACATTTGTGGTGTATTATCATGCTCATCATTCCTATGCCCCTTTAATTAGATTGGGGGTATTCTTGCTCTTCTTAATGGCTTAAAATAATCTCGATTTACTTTAATATTAAAATAAATTTGACTAACAATCATAATTGAGTCATGAGAAAAGGCTAAAGATAATTGTGATTCAACTTGTTACTTCTCAAGTGATTTCATCAAGAGGGGTGTTTTAATTTTTGTCTTTTCTTCTGGTTTAAGATTTTACTTTATAGGACTGATTAAATTAATGTTTAATTGTTTTAATATCCAACGGAATGCTATTTTACTATGTCAGTAGTAATAAGGAAAGTTTTGATCCACAAACATTTTTCAAAATCACATGATACAGTATTGAGCATATGTTGTACATGGATACTTCTCGGGCACGAGTCTAATGATGGTTAACAAAGTTTCTAAAAAAATTAAATAGACTGTCCTATAAATTAACAAATATAAGCGTAAGACTGTTGAGTTATTGTTTTTTTTTGGTAAGATTGAGTTATTGTTTATTTCTTCATATAACTCTCAACGTACCACTAGCTACATTTATTTGACATCACTAACTATCAACCAATGTTTTAAAAACCGGACCGGACATCGAATTGGTAGCCGTACTGGTTACTGGTTAGATCGTTCTAATCGTTTTAACCACAGGTTCAACCGGTGTGACGTCATTACAAAATAATAATTTAATTTAAGTTTTAATGTATGTAATCAACTATTTAAAAAAAAAATCTTATTCATTTTTTCAAGTTTATTTCCATAAACTAAATGTTATCTCATGACCAATTATTTTTCCTACAAATCTTGAGTTGAGAATGAATGATAGCAACAAAATTACAATAATTCAAATTATAATAAGCACCATATCAAAACAATAATTTTTTTGCTAATCACCTATGGAAAAGAGCAAATATTTATGAATTTTGTCACCGGATTATATAAACAAAAATGGAAAATATTTGAAGTTGGGGGAAAAAATGACTTTTATAATGAAATTGATACTCGAATATATTTCTATAACTTATTATACAAAAGATTTTTTTGTTTCTTGTTGATTTTGTTTGATTCAAGTGAAAAATAGTAGAAGAGATGTGAGAGTATTTTTTAAGTTTAAAGGTCGCGGAAGAGAAGTAAAAATCCGTTGCATAAATTTTTTCTTTTTATTAGTGGACCAGTAGTTCAATCGATTCACTGGTTCATTGGTTTTAGCGGTTTTTGATCGATTTTTTCCGGTCCGAACTGGTCAGGAACAAAGCTGATTTTGAAGGGTTAACGGGAACGAATTGACAGCCGAATACCGGTTAAACCGGTCGAACAGGCCGGTCCGTTCCGGTCCTTAAAACACTGCTATCAACTACTACTTTTAAAGGCATACATATAAAAATATCTTAAAGTTTCACATTTCTAACTTTTACCTAAATCTCCGTGTTAAAAGTGAAACAATAAAAAAAATGGATGGAGGAAGTATTTGAATCAAATAAATGAATTTATTTAAGAAATATATTCAACAGTTAGGATATTATATAAGTTGATAGATAAAGAATAGTGCAAACATATTTACCATGAAAAAGGAAGAGAATTGATTTGTTTTCTCTTGCTTAAGAGCAATGTATGTTTTTAGAAATATATATTACTTCCTCCGTCCCATTTTTTTTTTAGCCCTTGTTACGATTAACCAGTCAACTTGACTAAATTTACAAAATTATAATAAATCGTTTAGTTAATATATTTCACTAATAAGTTGATAATATCATATGGCACCATATATATTAATATTTAAACGGATTAATACACCACAAATATGAATAATTTAGTATTATAGGTCACTTAAAAGATTGAAAAGTTTGACCGGGCCGAGTACTGTAGCTAATGGAGTAAAAATAATGAGATGGAGGGAGTATTATCTTACTTGATTAGTTGTTTTTATTCATATCAACCAATATTAAGGTTATGAATATATTATAAGACACATTTTAACAAAATAGTCACCTACTTCAAATCCTGACTCGGCCCCTGAGGCCATCTCCAATGGTAGGGTCATGGGCAGGGTTCCGGAGCCCTGGGGCTACCCCTGCCCCTTCCACTCACCCCAGTCCTGCCTGGTCGTCTCCAATGGCAGGGCTCCGAGCCCCAATTAGTTCCAATTTGATTTATTCCCCACTCTCATCATTATAATAAAAATTTTAATTTTAATAATAATAGAAATAATAATAATAATAATAACTATAATAATAATAATATAATAAGTATATTTAAATATTAAAATTAAATAAAGTTGATAATAATGAAATAAAAATTAAATAGAGTTGATAATAGTATTAATTTAAGTTGTTTGTCTAAGTGTTTAATTATATTTTCAACTAATTCGATATTTTTAATTGATTTTTAAAAAAATATATAGCCACCAATATTCTAATTAAATGATTTAATTTTAATTAAAATAAAAGAAATTAAAATAAAATGTTTAAAAGAAATTATTGATTTTAAATATTAATTACAATTCTAAATAATTATAAGTAAATATTTAAATTACAATTATAATTAATTCAAAATATAATTACAATTCTAACTAATTTATGAACTTAAATATTTTAATTACAATTCTAATTAATTGTTAATGATTTAGTTTAAAAGAAATTCTAATTTCCATTTTTTTAAAAATAATTCTTTAATTGTCAATGTTTAATTTTACTAAATAATTGATTAATTGGTAGAATAAATAAAAAAAAAAGAACCAATCAGGTTGCGCCACCTAACATAAAGAGGGGGCGCGTTGTCACGCCCCAACACTTTACCCAACCAAGGTGGTCGAGCAGGCAAGGCTTATGGCCGAGACAAGGGCTCAAAGGGACATCACGGGATAGCGGGGCAGGTAGGCGGCCTAATTGGACGTGCAGTACATGACCCTGGGCATGGCCCAGGCAAGAAAGGAAGCCAACCAGGTCGCGGGACAAAATTTGGCCAAGGAGCAGCCCACACTATGGCTTAGGGGCGTCCCAGCCAAGTGCCAAGGGCTAACAAGGCAAAAGATAAACCAAACAAGGCAGCTGAGGTTTCCGGAGAATTTCGGAAGGTTCCGTACGAGTCCGGGGCATTCTAGAGCATCCGGCAAAAGTCTACACAAGTAAATAACATGGCAAAATACTCTAGAGACTTGTGGAAGACTTTGAAATATTGTAAAAACATGTAGATATAACTTAGATTGTAGTAGGAACTCCATAGTATATTCTAGTAGCCTAGAACATCCTAGAGGACTAATGTGGGTTTCCGGAGAATTCCGGAAGGTTCCGTACGAGTCCGGGGCATTCTAGAGCATCCGGCAAAGGTCTACACAAGTAAATAACATGGCAAAATACTCTAGAGACTTGTGGAAGACTTTGAAATATTGTAGAAACAAGTAGATATAACGTAGATTGTGTAGTAGGAACTCCATAGTACATTCTAGTAGCCTAGAACATCCTAGAGGACTAATGCGCACCCTTAGATCAAAGTATTCTTAGCCATCCTTTGTAGGTAGGAATAGTATAAATAGGACATGGCATTTCATTTGTGAATCAACTCCAAGAATTGTAATCTCCTAAGTTGTAAGCATCTCACTAGTAAAGTAAAGAATACTTTTATATCACACTTGTCTTTCCACTTTTAACTTTACTTAGGATTTATTTTTTGATGTAGTATACTGGAACGAATAACTAAACTCCCCTTGTGACTTGTGAGGCATTCAATGATATTGTAGCTATTTGATGAGTATTGAAACGAATATTACTGATTTTTGATAATATGAAACAAATCAATGCAAGAGATACATTTACAGAAATACTTACTTAGTACTAAGCTTACCATACCTATAAAGTTGCTGAAATTTGAACCAGCTAAACAAAAGGTTCAAGAAATTGGAAACGCCAACATTGGCTTCATAACTTCAACTGTTATATGGGTTTATGAGAAGATTAGCAACAATAAGAGAGAAGAGAAAAAAGGGGAAAGATAAAAAGTTTGATTAATTTTTTTTAATTGATATCTAGAAATGGACTTTTCATTTAATCCTTTTTTTTTTAATTCCAAAAGAATGGACTCTATACAAGAAGATGTGAAGGAAATTAAAGATACTCCGAAGGAAATGAAGGATGGGAAAGAAGAGAAGAATGATGAAATGAAGGATGGGAAAGAAACAGAGAAGAAGGATGGGAAAGAAACAGAGAAGAAGGATGTTGCTGCTTCAGGGGACTAAGGCTGATGTGGAGGATGATGGAGCTAAGGTGGAGGCTGAAGAAAATTATGCTCCAGAACCATATGAGTACCCATTCTAGTTCTATAGAAGTTTAATAGAGGTTTAACACTAATTATGCACTCTTATTTTATAAGTACACATTCTAGTTCTAAAGAAGTTTAGTGGAGGTTTAACACTAATTATGCACTCTTATTTTACTACTAATTATGAAATACATGGTAGATTATTTTAATCCATATGATTTACAAGTTGGTGTATGTTTGATCTTAATTTACTATCCCAAATATAACTCCTACTTGATAAGATGACAGTTAAAAATATTAGGAGTACATCACCAGCAATAATCATCAAACTATTAAACTGAGTTATGTTCAGAAGATGAAACAAATATCTAAAGTACTCAATTTGCCCACATTCTGAAAGCAGCCACATTTAACACACTTCATAAAAGATACATCGATATCGAGCCTTAATCAAGGTCAGAAAAACTAGTTGAATGTCACAGTGTAATCCCTTGACCAAATTCTTCAATAGTCTTGGTGGCAAGCGTAAAAATATCAACAAATGCGCTATATGATGCACGAAGAAATCTTGCTTCCACTGCCTCAAAATCCCTGTATACAATTAAGTAGATCAAACGGTAAACTTTGATTCAAACTTCTCAACGGAGAATGTATGCAAAGGACTTTTATCGTCTCGGACTTTGAGTTTATAGATCTCTGTATAAAGGGTCGGATTCAGAACCAATCAGTCCAAATCCGGATCCACACCCATTTATTTTAGTCGGATCTGGATAATCTCTAACCATATCCAAATCCAATGTATAGTAGGACTTTGAGAAAGATTAGATCCTTCTTAAAGCCACATAATTATTCAACTTAGCTAATGAGTTCAAATTTGTTTCAATATCCACCGAGCAACAACATTGAAAGAACAATCTCCAAAACATTTAACCATTTACTTCAAAAGTATTTTTCCCATGAAAGATTGTTGTTTAAGTGCGAGAAATGAAAGAAGGGAAACTCTCCTATTAGTTTCATCTTGTCCGACCTTTTCTAAGGTCGCACCCCACAGCTGCCATGTGTCCAAAAAATAACCGGCAACCTATTAATGAACTTGGGAATTTTTTTTATAATTTACCGAATCACCCTTTATGTTTCTATTAATTTACTTCTGCTTCATCAACTCCATCTCCGTCGGCTTCCATGTGGATTTGCAGTAAAGTTGTTCATTATTCTTCCAAAAGCCAGCTAAAAAATCTTTTTTCTCCCCTTCTTTTTTATTAGGATTTTTTTTAGGTCGTGATTGTTAATTTCCATTAAAATTGTGGTCCTTTGTTGTTGTTGCCGAGTTTTTTGTTCAGATTTATGAGAAAATCCTTGGAAAATCCGAACCTTTACCCCTGTCTCCTCCCCCCAACCCATCACCAAATCCCCCGCACCAGGCCATCCCGCCGGTCCAAGAGAAACATTTTTTGTTCGATTGAATTCGGATCCACTTGAATTTCTTCAGTATAATTTTTTGATTCGCTGTTATGTGGAGAGGGGAGAGAAGATTTAGGTTTGGTGATTAGTGGTGGTGGTGCTGGAGGGTGAGGAAACTGGTGGCAGTGAAGGTGGTTGTAGTGGAAGAGTTTTGGTGAAGAAGATGGTCAATTTTTATTTTATTTTTTTTTGGGAAAAATTACTTTTTTTAAAATTTAATTATATAAATTTAACTCATTTTTATAAAATAGGGAATGATAATTAAAACTTAATGATGTGCAATATTTGTAGAAAAATGCTTAAATTATATGCATTTTTTTAATTTAAACATATTTAATTTAATTTTATATTTATAATACAAAAAATATTATTTTTGAACCTCTCCCAACATGTACTCGAACATGGGTTCTCTACTTATAATATCCTTTAAATGGCTTAGCCTTAAATACATTAGTTCATTAAAAAAATGACGATAATTATTTGTCATTTGTTATTTTTTTTTTTTTGAGCTCTTGTTATTTATTTTAATGGTATAATTATTTACTAGTTAGGTTTTTATGTTTTAAATTTTTATTTTTGGTAAATTAATAATTTAATTTGAACACAATTATATGTTATACTTGAGTACATTTTTTGAGTTAAAATTATTAATACTGGACTATGTGTCATAATGATTGGTTGTAAGATAATAAATCTTAAATTTTATTGGATAAACTGTTAAATAATTAATTTATTTCTATTTTACGGTATTGTATGGTCTTTTGCGGTATCCAAATTTCAAGACCTATACCATACCAAAAAATTCGGTACGGTTTTCATATGTACCAAAACCTAAGATTTTGAAAAAATAAACCTAAACTTCGGTACGATGCGGTACGGTTTGGTTCGGTACGGTACGGTACGGTCTCGAAAACCATGTGCACCCCTAGGTTTAGTCCAAGTAGGAATAAAACCTTTAACAAAAGAACGATTAAATATGTCTATCCTTGCAGTACTTAGAGATGTCAAATTTACTAATTTTGAAGATTCCCTCTTAAGTACTGTCGAATCCAGCTTATGTACATGCCCATTCTCTTTTGATTGTTATCCTAACCTCACAATTTCTTTAAGCAATAGAAATATCTAAAAATCCTTAGTATTAAAAATTAAAACACATAATTATAATTAACTTTTTAAGTGAAAAATTCAAAGTTAACGACTTTATAATAATTAAACAATTTATATAAACTTAACGATTATATTAAAATTATAAGTGGTATTAAAATTTAATTGAACATAATTATAAAATAGTAGTATATATTTATTGATGCTAATTATGTGATTTTTTCCCAATCTACACAAAATAACCGGTTCACAATGACCGATTGTGCAGGTCACAACCAAATTTTTTTTGTGGCTCATATTAATTCCGCTAAAAACATGTGGACAAAAAGCCACTACCTTTCAAAAGGTGGAACTGAAGGGAGACAATCCCTACATTCTTGGCATTCACGTGGTTGGATGGAGAGTTCTCCAAAAAGAATTGAGGACTATTTGGAAGAGTTTTGGTTCGATTTGTGGGTCTCGTGAAACTGAGTCAGAACTACTCCTAATGGAGTTCGGTTAAACCCATGAAACTCAGCTCAAACTTATTCACAAACCCATAAATAAACTCTTGAAATTCTATAAAACTTTGATTTGACACCTATTACTTACTTTTTTCCTAAACTATATTTAAAAAACATTGAATTTTTTATTGCATAGACTCCCTTGTACTTTTAAAAACTCAGCATGAAACTCCCAGTTAGTAAAATATAGGTTATTTTGGATCGTCGTATTTCCAGAAATCATTTGTAAAATACTTTATGTTGGTCCCAACAACTTCCGTGAAATATTTTTAGATTAGTTTCTTGAAACAAGCCGTTCTGAAACGACCTATTTTGAATATGTTTGGGGTTTCTTGCTGAGTTTTCAAAAGTACAAGGGGATATTGTGCAGAAAAAATTTCACAGAGCTGTTTTGTTCATGTTTTTGTATAACACAATGGAATATCTTGTCTTTTTCCCATTGATTTAACATCTACCACCTAATTTTTCCTCTCAAATCCTAGCATTCAAACCCAGTCTTAATAGTGTTTCAACTTTTTCAAAATCTCAAAATTCAGTATCCAAACTCAATTTAAATGAGATTTCAATGTTTCACCGCAACCATCCAAACTATTTTTTAAAATCAAATTTCGCGAAATCGATCCAAAAACTTCCAAATAGAGTCTTCATGGCCTCGGGATTTGATAGAAATAAAATGAAATGTAGTATGTTCTCTCGTTTGTTTACTTTTAATTTTTAAACTATCATTTATTTCGCCAATTGCAATTGCTACAGCATCAGCTGAGACGTCATTTTCGGATACGGAAAATGCAACCAATTATTCAAATGGGTCATGATGGTTAAATCAAAAGCATCATGGAGAGAAAAGGAAATTTAATAAGCCCAATTCAAATCAAACGCAACTTGTGAGTTGAAGGTTGAGCGAGATGGTCTTGGACTTCAATTAAAAAAAAATGATAAATGTGGTTGGGCCTGGACTTGTAGTTTATAGAGTGCATAAGTCGCACTCGACTCGACCAATAATAGTTTTACACATTATATTTTATATTTATAATATCTGTATAAAATATTAGATATTAGTTGGTATTTTTATTGTTACAGTTCAGAGATTTAATTATAATGTATATACATCTTGTATATAGACTTTGTAACATCTTTGTAACTTACTTGGGTCTTTCTAAAATGATATTTCATGGGGCTAGGGTCCATATAAGATATCCCATCTCAACCATTAAAAAAAGCCAATACAAAATCTGAATCGTAATTTTCTTTGAAAATGTCCAATGATGACATGGCATCGAACATTTTAAAAAATCAGATATTTGTTAAATTACAAAAATAACCCTTTATTAAACATGTCTAAAAAAGTGAATGAATCTTTCTCTCTCTAATTTTTTTTCTTCTCTCTAACTTACATCTCCAACCACCATTCTCCCCTCAACGTCAGGCAATAGCAGCCTCCTCCATAGCGGCCTCCTCTAAATCCCACCCTTCTTTTCTCATCAAATCAATGGTATGACTTAAACAAATCACTCAACAAAGCTTCAAAAATCATAATTGTCAACAATACCTGCACTCCAAAACTCTTTTCCCCATCTTTTCAACCCCAATTTTCGTTCCAAATTGAAATTACAAATCCTAATAAATACGAAACGAGATTTCCCCTCCGAGTTAATTAAAATAACATAGTATAACTGAAAGATCGATAATGAGGAAACATTAAGATTCGAACTTTTGACCTGCAGGCAACGAGGATTATCTTTTGTCAATGTACCCGGTTTGCTTCAATTTTATATTTTGGAAGGAAAAAGGAGGATTGTTTTTCAAATTCTTAACAATTTGTTCTTCACCAAAGTTGCGAAAAGCTATTGTTGTATAGAAACTCAGAAAGTACAATAAATTATCATTAGAATTTACAATAAAATAACTAGAATACAATATATTAGATTAATATTTTTGAGGTTGCCGGAATGCAACAAAGAGAGGAAGAGAAGAACTAATATGTAGAGAACAGCCGGCGATGCCTGGTGGGGTGGGGCCGTCGGTGGGGGGATAAGGTGGTTTAATGGTGAATATGATTAATTTGGAATGTTTGCATAATTAATAAAGAATAATGTATACAAGATAGCATAGGGTATATTTGTCTTTACAATAATAGATGATTTAAAAATAAAATAAAATATGACACGTGGTGCTAGAAGAAGGGGTATCTCACGTGCTCTCCATCCCACGAAATCTCATTTTAGATAACCCCTACTTTGTGCCAGTTGCAGAGTAATTATTTATTAATTGATACGCTTAATTAGTACTCCAAACCATCTATATATTAAAGTATTTTAATACTACTTCCAAGTATATATATGTAAAATAATTATTTCAAACCATTCATTTTGTAGGTTTATATATGAACTTCAGCAAGATCTTTAATTACTCTCTCTATATGTTATCAAAGAAAAAAAAAATTACTCTCTCTATTCTTGCTTCTTTTTCCCTTTTTTTATTTTTTGGTACAGTATAATTTCTTGCTTATATTTGTGAGTTAATAAATGCTACCAAACTTGTGTACGCAGAGAAGGTCAACACTATAGTCACATTTCAGAATTAATTATCTGATATTTTACCTTACTTCTAGGTTATTGTGATGAAATACTTAATGTAAACAAAAGAAAATTAATTATTTATCGACACATAAAATTAAAATAACTTTTGATTGCTTGATATCCTTAAATAATACTTATTTTTTTATTTGTCATATGTAGGGGCGTAAACGAGTCAAGTAGTGTCGAATGACATACTATTCAAGCTTGGTTTGATCAATTTCGAATTGTACTTCAAATTTATTCGAGTTGGTTTGATTGTTAAATGGACCAAGCTCAAACAAGCTTTTATTGAATGAACCCAATTTGAGCATCGAGTAACTTGATATTTTTATTTGTATATTTTTTCTTTATCAATTTTAATTAGCTTATCGAGTCTAGCTCGAGTCGAGACAAAAAAGTTGTGAAACGTAAAATGATGTTCGAGTTTATTTAATTTATATGATGAATCGAACTCGGATAAACTTTTATTGTATGATCTTGAATCAAGTATCGAGTTATTTAATTTTCCATCATGTATATGTTCAATACGAGGGTTACACTAAAATATAGTATTTCATACACTAGTCTTTATCATGAACTCGCTTCTCCCAAAGTATTTTGAAAGGAAATGAAGGCTATTGCATTCATGTATGTCAAATTAACCAAAGAAGAGATGGATGTCTTTGACTTAGACAAATCATAGATAAGAACTATATATTAATTACAAGGTTTAGCTTTACATTAGAAAGTATTTAATTTTGCATTATAATTGTTATTTACGAGATTATAACAAGAAGATTAAATTATTATTTCCTTCAAAATTAGTATGATCAACTACTACGTACTCTTCAAAATATAAATACAAACACTAACTAATTAACTTATTTTAGATCAACGGGTTATTGATTTAATGAAAAAGACCAGTCCCCACAAAGTGACGAACTCAAGCTTTAATTCCAGTTGAAAGAGGTTCTCATACAATATGTCTAACGCATCTCGAAAGACGTTAAATCACGTTTAAGACATGAATACCCTTGAAAAATAAAAAATAATTAACTATTTTAGTTTTTATCTAAAACTCTCTATCAAATAAAAAAAAAAGATAAAAATACAAATTTTAAAAAAAATGTAGAATATCATACCTAGTATAGATTATTGTTGTTAATTGTAGTAGATACTTGCAAAACCTCCAAAAGTTGAAGCCACGTGATTAGGTGTTGGATTATAACCATTGACCACTATACGGCAATGACTTGGAATTTAGATAAGTACGTATTATCATCGAGTCATCAACACTTGATTTTCATTAATTTCTAGTTGTTACATTGATGGAATTAAATGGAAGAAAATTTAGTAATAATTAATTAAGATTAAATTGTCCATGATTTGTGAAATAGACAAAACGAATTGGTGTGGCTCTGGTTTGCTCCGCCCACAATTACCAAATGTTCGGGCTCCAAATGATTTGCTCTTGTACAAAATAGAAGTCTCTCCACGTCAGAAGTAATTTCGGCAAAGCCCCTCTAATATTAAATAAGGTAATTGTATTTTTGCACTTGAAAGTAAGAAAAAGAGAATATTTTGAAATATTTGGAATGTGTGTAGTAGTGTACACTTGAATGTAAAACATAACTTATATAGAGGTATTGTTGCGGTTTCGGCCCTCTTATTATACGTCACATGTCAGGGTGCACCTAGATTGCTAGCTATAGTAAGATTGATTTTGGTACACTGACAGATATTAGAATTCATCACATTGATTGGGTTAAGTCTAGCTTAAGAGGTGAGGATGTGGACTTAACTATGATTTTCTAGTAATTCATAATCAAAACAATATGAGTCAGACTTGAATTTTCCTTTACAAGTGTCCATATCGATTCGACATAGATTGAAATCACTAATATGTTTCCCTTCAAGAACCAATTGTTCTTTAGTGGATCTTTATGGGAATATAGAAGAAGATGAAGTGGAGTTTGGTTTGAAATGAAAGTGATTGTTGATTTTGAAAAGAACACTTATATATTGTAATTTGTCTATTTAGTACGGAGGGAAAAACACTTTTGATACCAAACTTTAGTCAAAAAAATACATTTGGTACCGAGCTTTTTGATATCATACCATAATTAACACAATCTTGACACATTTAGTTTTGCCATCAATTTTCGGACGAAATTCAGCACGTGTCGCTCATGTGCCCTTTAAATTGACAATGGGAGGAAAAACATGCATGGGTTTTAAAGACCCACAATTGACGGCACGTGCTGAATTCCGTCCGAAAATTGACAAAGTTTGGTATCAAAAGTGTTTTTCCCTCATTTAGTATGATTCAGATTGTAAAATAAAAAGAATATGTTGTATTTGAAACTAACCCATTTTATGATATTTGACCTTGTTTCATACATGCACATAAAAAATAAAATAAATAATTATGCCCCCGAGTGGCAACTGGCGGGTCGGGTCAGGTCATTAATGGGTCTGTGGTAATGGGTTGTGAATGGGTCGGGTCATAAGCGGGTCGGGTCTTTGTCGGGTCGGGTCGGCCCTCTAGTCATCATCTTCTTCTTTTTTTTTTTCTTACAAAAAAAATCCACAAAAAATGGTTATAACATGGGTTGAAAAATAGGAGTAATTGATGCCGAGATTTGAAAGAATAAAGTTAACATGCAAATTAGGAGACATTAATTACATGATTTGAAAATATAATTTTTGTTATTCTCTTATATCTAAGAAATATAAGGGAATAGAAATATAAGAAATATAAGAAACCCTTTTAAGAGTAGATACTAATATTTTATTATTCAAAAGTGGCCATAAAATTGGTATAGAAAAGACGAATGATTTTAAGGTATTTTAATAAGTTAATTTTTTTCTCTCCAAAATAATGGGTTAGTAATTACAAAATAAGAAAAGTTGGTTCTAGGCCTTCAATTTTATGATAGCAAACAAGACATGATATGATTTTCTTTTTGGAATTAAAGATGGTAGCCAACTTGCTTTTAAATTGGGCACATTAGTTAATTTTCTTTTGTTTTTATAAGACCCATTAACTGACCCACTAGGAGACCCATTAAAGACCCATTAATTATAAAGCTGACCCAAGACCAACCTAACCCAACAAACATAAAAATTAAAGGGTTGGGCCTGGACGGGCCTGGACGGTTCACGAGCCGGCTCACCCAAATTATTAATCAAGAATAGAATGATAAAAATAATTAATTAATTAATTGATACTCTGTGAATGAAGCTTAAGTTTTGGTATTCATTTTAACTAAAATGTGGACACTTTGTTGTGTAATTTTTTTTATTTGGTGAATAGTGTCCATTACAAAGCAAACCTAAATTATAAAAACATTACAACTATTTTTATACAAAAAGAAGTCAAACTTTAGATTATATAATATATATACATCTATTTATACAAATATTAACAAATATTAGAAGTTGAAGGGGGTTCATGCACCCCGTCAACAACACGTCACTCCCACTGTTTTCAAATATAATACCAAATTGGCATGCATATGAAAATGACCTCTTGATATGTACATAATCAAATTGCAAAAATATACCTTTTTCTTTTTTCTTTGTATAGGAATTATATCTTCTGATTCTTCCTCTCGGCAACGATAAAACACGGAAAAAAAATATTAATAACTAGAAATACCTAAGTTTATACAGACAGAGATGTGCGAGAATATACCCGTTATCATCTTTGTTGTGATGGAGAAATTTATGATAATTCATATAAACCAATTTTGAAGATCTTCTTGGATAACAAATTGTCTTTTTCCTTGGCTTTTCTTTAGCATGATTCTAAGTAAAACACTTGTGTACACAGAAACTATTGATAATTCCAATAAACTATATACCAAAAATTTCATTTTCAATCAATTATAAAAAGATATTCAAAGACAAAAAAAATCTTCCCTGAATTTTATACAATTAAGATGGGATCCTTTACATAATGTATTGAAGAAATTGCATTTTTAGTCTTACACTTTACAGAAAATGCGCTTTTAGTCTCAATTTTTGAAAGAGTTTGTGCTTTTGGTCTCATCACCTCACTTTCATCTATTTGGGACCAGAAGTGCATAATTAAGAAAGTCCTATGAGATCAAAAGTGTATAAGAAAGACTATTCTTTGGAACTAAAAGTGCAAGGTTCGATTCTGTCATAAGAATAAAATTGCAATTTCTCTATGATACATTCATAGTTACATGTTGCACCTAAGCCTTGATAAACTCAAATCTACTTTTGTATCTAACTTTTAGTGTAGTACTCCTAGCTCATACATTTTACATTTAAAAGTGGAATATATGATTTTTTGCCCTACTATAGTTGAAAATTTCCACATACATCTAATTACCTAAGATCTCAATTCCATGAAGTACCTTTTCAAGTTAATTACATAACTCATTCTCAAATTCTAAGAGATCAAACTATTCTATCTAATCATTGAAAATAAAACAATCTTCATATAATTGCACATTTAACATAAATTTAAAACTCATAACAATTTTCAAAACAAACATTTTCATCTAGTAATATGAGCAATAAATGAATCCATTTCTTTCTTAGTATCTCCACCATCAACCACAGACTCCCTCACAATCTCCCCCAACTCCTTTGCTCTTTCCCTAATCTCATCTCCTTCTTCAGATCCCATCAATCTTCTTACAACCTTTTCCACTGTAATAGAATCTATAACTTCATCTCTACGCGCCCAGTCCTTAACTTCGACACCAATTCTTAGTAGTTTCGTAACCAAGAACGCGTTCCCCGGTTGGTCAGAATGCATAGGCCAAGCTCCTATTGGCACTCCCATACTTATACTCTCCATACAAGAATTCCATCCACAATGACTTATGAAACCGCCAGTCGAACCATGTCCTAAAATCTCCAACTGTGGTGCCCAATCTCTTACAATGATCCCTCTTTCCTTGACCCTTTCTTCATACCCTTCCGGTAGTGGAGCTTTACGGATTTCCCCTTCGAAAACATCTCCTTTATCCGCATCTCTCAATACCCAAATGAACTTATGTTCACTTTTCTCTAATCCAATTGCAATTTCATTGATTTGTTCATCTGATAATGAAGATGTAGTTCCAAAAGAAACGAACAAAACAGAATTTGGTTCTTGTTTGTCTAGCCATAACAAGCATTTGTTTTGATTGTTTTCTTGATTTTTAGTACCAAGTAATGAAATTGGGTTAAATGGACCTATAGCAAATAGTTTATCGGTACCGGTGGCTTTTGCTTCTGCAAGCAAGTCAAGATATGTACCTTCAATCAATCTCGATGTATTGTAAATATCCCCCGTATTAGATTTTGGCACATCGTGTAGTACTTTTACTAGCTCTTCAAACTCTATCGGGAAACAATCCTCTAAGGGAACGTTTTCGAGATGACATGCCTTAATTGGTAGAAGTGGCTTTCCTACTGCTTCCCAATAAAACGAGTATAAAGTGAACGCGGATATACTATGAAAACATAAGGACTCTGCATTTGGTATAGAACTTATGTCTTGGACTACATAAGCCATCATGGAGTCGTAAATGATTACTATCCTTTGAGTTGTTTTCGAAAGATTTTGGACTAGTTTGTAGACGGGGTCACGGAGATTTGTTGATGCGTGTAGAGATGGAATTATTTGTGAAGAGAATTTGATTGGGGAGTTGGGATTTGGAGGAGGGTTGTTGAATGGAGGAGTTGGGAATTCGTGGAAGTTTATGTTGGTTTTCGATAGAGGGTCCCAACCGTGGACACGAGTCTTCGCCTGGCGGGTGTGCGTGGTGGTGCCGACGAAGTGGATTGGGATGTCGTAGGCGGAGACGAGGCGGGAGAGGTGGAGGAGTTGGTTGAGATGGCCTTGTGCTGGTAGTGGTACCATGACTACAGCCACAGATGTTATAGGTTGATTTGCCATTGGGAATTAAGGTTTGGTTAGCTCTCAATCTTTGATTTATTTTTTTACCTATATATAATATTAGGATTAATATTTTATTAATGTAAAGTGACGATAATTCTTATAAAATTTTTGCCATTGGAAAGGATTGTTTAGCTCTAAATCTTTGATTAATTCTTATAAATTATTTGAATTAATGTACTTGTTCAACTCCACTTGAATATGATAATAATGTAATGAAGGATAGACTTTATAATACTAACAAATAATATTGCTTAGAATTGGCCAATTTGTCAGAACAAAATTCAAGCAGCCAATCAGCTTAAAAAATTGGACCATTGCAATGTTAAAATAACGTTTGGCGCCAGCCAGTAAGATTAGATTACTAAACAAAAATTAATTTTCTGACAACCCCACGCACGCTCCAATGACCCCGAGTTAAACATGTGGTTAATAAACGAATATTAATTAAATTTTTGGAGTGAAAATTAAGTTACTTGACCCCGGGTTCTAGTCACAAGACTGACCATTTTCCATATTAAAAGCCATTTACAAGACTGGCTATTTTTTTAATTATTATTATTATATTAGGTTCAATATCTTAATCTTCAATGCTAACGATTTTCGAATTTAGGAATCTGAATTTTGAAAAAATATGTGATCATCTCGAACTAAAGTAAACCGTGGATTTGAATCTTCGTGACGATACTTTGAACATCGTTTATAATGCTTCGATCTTGATTCATTTTAGGAGCGGTAGTTGGGTTTGGATTGTCAATGGACTCATAGGAGATAGAAACCCTTTGTCCTTAGCAAAAGGCACAATTAATACCCGTTATGGCTGAGCTTGGCATTTACTAATTATAGCTAATAGAAAAATCGACCACAAAAGATAGACAATGGAGAATATATAATTGTGTCCTACGCCAGTTAAATGCACAATCTTCAACCACGATGTGAAACATTAACCCAATAACTTAAATTTAGCAATATTTCGGGGAAAATGCAAGATACTCCCCTGTATTATACTAAATCTGTAAGAAATTACCCTGTGAAATTTTTATTGTGCCAAACTTTCTTGTGTTTTTTACAACCCTGTAAAAAAACTCAATTTGTAAAAAATAGGTCGTTTTGGATCGACATATTTCAAGAAATAATTTAAAAAATATATCACGTGAAGTTGTAGGGACCAACTTGAAGTATTTTAACAATGGTTTATTGAAATATTTCGATCCAAAACGACCTATTTTATATAAATTGGGTGTTTTTTGCAGGGTTTTTGAAAACACAAAGAAGTTTGGCGCAGTAAAAATTTCACAGGATAGTTTCTTGTAGGTTTAACATAACACAGGGGAGTATTTTGCATTTACCCCCAATATTTCTTTTAATATTGTCCCAAAATTGTAATTAGAAATCTTTTCATTTATCTGCAACAGAACTAATCGTAGAAATTAATCCTAGAGAAAGTGTTTATTTCAGAAGTTTCAATAAAATTTAAATTATTTTTATGTTCTATCAAATTTTTCGTTTTACTATCTAATATCTATTTTGATATCTTGCTGTGTTTATAATTTTGAGTTTAATTACACTAAAATATGTTCTATCAGAACATAAAGGTATTGGTCGAATTTAATTTTAGTGTTATTTTAAAGTAAATAGGAGTACTAAATTAATATATGTATTGAATAAAAAAATCATTTAAATGTGGAATTTATAATTTTAAAAGCTTGAATCCAAACCTTTTTCGATTGTTCATAATATTTTTTTGTTTTGGACCTTCTTTTGGTGGGTTTCTTTTGTGAAAATACAAAGATGAGAGAGATGTACAAAATTTGAGTAATTATTCATATTTAAAAAGTATCTTTCTTACTAACATGTAATTTGTCTAGTGGAAGGGACTAGTACCCCCAAAGTGACAATCAAGTTCGAATCTCTATTGACATCTCTATTGACAGAGATTCACATATAATAAGCTAGACGCTGTCCGAAATGGATTAAACCATTGGGGAAAAAAATCCATTCCTAATATAATAATATTGTTTGTTTGTTCGTACAATTCAAATTCCAAAATAAAAAGAATATATATGTTGGAGTTTTGTATTGAAGTAAACTTTGTGACACTTGACTAATTTCTATAAGTTGTGTTTCCCATTATCTAATATAAAAATAAAATTACACATAATATTTTACTGTATTAAATACCTAACATCACATTTCAGTGCACCCCCCTAGGTTGATTTAACAAGTAAAAGTTGTTAACATTTACTATATAGTAAAATTACACATAATATTTTACTATATACTAGTATTTATTAAAAAACAAGTAAAAGTTGACTGCAACCGCCCCTCAATTGCCTTGGTCATTTTTTTTTTAACAAAAGAACCTTTTTGTTTCAATGCACCATTGCATCATTGATGACACAATTCTAGGCGCATGCACGTGACGAAAATGACAACATAATTTAGTACCATAATTTCATTGGAATTTCCAATAATATGTGCATTGAGATCTTTATTATATGCATTGAGATTCGGAATTTGATAATTTACAATATTAATTTTAGAATTTCTTTAATTAAAGTCCCGTCCCATCTTATTGTTATTGTCACTTTTACTTAAATAATAAAAAAATCTTGTCAAATTTGATTTGAATAAAATCATCCAACATTTATCTTTTCTTAAAAGAGGGAAAAATATTTTTGATATCAAACTTTAGTCCAAAAAGCACATTTGGTATCAAACTTTTTCAAAAAACACATTTCATATCATGATTCACATAATCTTGACACATTTAGTTTTGCAGTCAATTTTCAGACGAAATTCAGTATGTGTCGTTCATGTGTGGGTCTTTAAAACCCATGCATGTTCTCCATCCCATTGTCAATTTAACGGACACATGAGCGGCACGTACTGAATTTCGTCCAGAAATTGATGGCAAAACTTAATGTGTCAAGATTGTGTGAATTATGGTATGAAATGTATTTTTTGAAAAAGTTTGGTACCAAATGTATTTTTTAGACTAAAGTTTGTTATCAAAAGTGTTTTTCCCTCTTTCTTAAAATAATAAGTGTATTACATATGTCATCTAAATATTCCAGAATGAACCAAATTTTATTTGGACAATAAACTTTGTCTCGAAAAAGGTTAATAAGAAAAAAGATTGGAACCTCAAAGACAAAGAAGATTGATCCGTTTCTTCTTTTCTTAAAATATCAATTAATTTAGATTTGGAATCCTTAGAAAAAGAAAAAAGGGTTTATTATTAAAATATATTGAATGTGACCATGACCAAATCTATTTGAAATTTCCTTTGTAGTTGTATTTAAATAGCAAGACATGGAAGACGTCCTCAACAAATCAAACTTGTCCAATGGCTTCAAAATCAAAAGCCCACACGGATATGGTCTAATTT
The DNA here is from genome assembly GCA_030819805.1 of Penstemon newberryi var. newberryi. Taxonomy (NCBI): domain Eukaryota; kingdom Viridiplantae; phylum Streptophyta; class Magnoliopsida; order Lamiales; family Plantaginaceae; genus Penstemon; species Penstemon newberryi. The sequence continues at coordinate 32,616,636 of JAUALY010000003.1, read as the reverse complement.
GCCAAGACGAATTTAAAATTATATATTGACTTCCCAAAAAATCTTATAAATCATGTTATTTTAAGATTATTTTTTCGGCCATCTCAATATCAAGTGTAATGGTGTTTTGTCTCTAATACTCAGGAACGTATTCAGGATGATAGAATCGGGGGTCGAGTTTAACCATCCATCGCTAAAATTAATTGACAATAGTTAATATAATTAATTTGCATAAGAGAATAAATTATCAACGAGAACTCTATTGAATTCAGAATGTTAAAGTAATTGAAAAAACTATGATAATTGTATATGATGCTCTTCATGTTATAAAAATTCTTAGCATTTTTATTCTAAAAAAAATGTTAATAATTAAACAATTCGCAAGATAGTAATCTTTTATCTCGTGTCTAAGCATGTTTATCACCAACTTTATTGTTGGTAACATAAATAACTAATATCGAGCGAATAAAACACTCTATTAAAAGTTACATCATAGACTTTCTTGTACTCTTCAATGGTAAACTTAGCACAAAAACTATTGATAGTCATGTCTTCTAAATTAAGTCGAAACAGATGTTTTCATTCATTTAAGTAGGTGTAATTGACAATTTACATGAAAATATACTTGTCTTTTTATTAGATTTGTATCGAGCCCATGAGTATATGCGGAGTATAAGAAAAAAATACTTCTAATATTTTGAATTAGATAAGTGATTGAATAATGTAAATAATAATACTAATTTCTCAAAAAAAAAAAAAAAAACTATTTTTTTTCTAAAATTCTTGTGGGGCCCAGGCTCCCCCAAAACATGGCTGCATCCGTCCCTGCTGATACTCATGCAATTGTTGAGGAGGTGGGTAATTAACCTCAAAAGATTTATGGATGATGATCTAAAGGTTGGCCAGGTTCAAATCTGTACGTGTTATTAAAAAAATAAAATAAAAAAGAATGAGATCAATCTGAGATGAATTTAAAGAATTGAATTAAAAATACAATTTTATAAAGCATTAGACCAAAAATATTGAACGCCCAATTATATGGAACTAAAATTGCAATTCTACTAGTAACTTAAAATTAGTAGAATACAAATTTTAATCCATTTTTGAGACGCGTCGACCATCCGGGCATATTATTTCAATCACCTGGGAGAGACAACGCACGAGGTCAGCTTTGTTTTTCTTTCCTTTTAGCTTTACAGTTCGTCCTTTAATAATATTTTTCATTAATTTGTTTAATAACATATAATTAAATTAATTTGTTGTTGTACCAATTAAATAACTACATCCTCGTCTTGACTGGCTCCTTTATTTAGTAACGATCGTTAGATAATCTAACGATGATGACCAAGTAGTGCCTTAAAATAATTATTGTTTCATTTGGCATTTACATGGATGAAAATTTTGATAATTTTTTTTGTTATTGTTGATTAATGATAATCTAAAGAAAGAGTAAAATAATTAGTTGCAAAGTTAAAGATCAGCCAGTAATATAATATCATGATATTGATTGAACTTGAGTTTGCAAATTATAATATTTTACCAAAAATAATATAATATCATGATATTTCTACTTACATGTTCTTAAGTACTCTTAAATCTTTTGAGATTATAAGTCTACTTTTGTCACAAGTGTAGTTGATCTTTGTTTTATCTTTTACCCAAACTACCTCAGTTTGTGTTGTAAAATGCACTCAATATTGTTGTGTGTTTGGTTTCAAGGAAATTTACAAAAATCACGCGTTTAATTACTTGACACGTGTGCATTGGAAACAAATTCATATTATTTGTCTTTAATAACACGCAACGTCATTGCATATATGAAAAAGCTACGAATTTTGATAATTTGCCACGTGCGGGAAACAAATTCGTATTGTTTGTCTCTAACAAGTGACATGGCATATCCGAAAACGCTTCAAATTTTGACAATTTCTTGTGTGGAAATTTTAAGGGCTTGTTTGTGTTGGGCTAGAAGAAGGCAACAAAAAGTGTAGCTAATACGGGTTGATTGTGTACTGACTACTGCATGGTATATAATACATTAATACTAGCTACTTGAATTCGAATAGTTCGAAGAACGATATGCGTAACTAGCTTTCAGACGAATGCAATGTCCTAAAGATAATATTTTACGGTTTTTACGATATTCAATTAGTCTTTCAAGATACAAGAGTTTATTGGTCGATTTGTACACGATAAACCAAAGCAAACAAGAAAAATTTGACAATCCGATTTGATCTATATAAGGAGCTCACACTATTTGGGTTCTTTAGTTGTATGCAAACCATTTGAAGCTACTCACTTTGAACACTCCATAGGGTTAACCAAATAACCAAAACCCCTTTGGGTATCAAAAAAATACAAGAACACCCCTCAATTTAAAATCACCTACAAACCCCCAACGGCTTTAACTCCTACCAGCAATTAATGGGCATATTTATGATATTTAGGATATACAGGGTTTGAAATATAAGTAGTAATAAATATTTCCTGAATGTCCATTGTAAATTATTAATTGCCAGATTATGTATTAATTTATAACCTCAATATGTGTATTGTTTGCAAAAGAATTTTCATACTTAAATATATTGGATTTTCTTCTTTATTTATGAAATATCTCAAGTTGAGTATAGCTTATCATTTTATGTGGAGTGTTATAGTTTGTAAACATTTAAAATATGATTCTTCTTGATATTTTAAGTGAATCATATATTATAAGTACATGAAAAAATAAATTCAAAATTTCTTTACTTTTACATTATAAAAAATTGGGTAAACACCACTAGTGGTCATTCTTATCATTATTTTTTTACAGAGTGGTCCTTTTTGTGTTTTTTTCCCACGTTAGTCCTCACTATGAATTATTTATTTCACTTTGGTCATTTTCAGGTGGTCCAAGATAAACTAAAGTGTCAAAAACAGTTTTATGAAGGACTAAATTGATAAATAAATAATTTTATGAGGGACTAAAATGTAATACTATAAATAAAAGACCCATTTTAAATGATCAAAGGGAAACAAATAATTTATAGTAAGGGACTAACATGGGAAAAAAACACAAGAGGGACTACTCTGTAAAAAGTTAATGATAAGGAGGTCCATTAGACATTAGTAGTGTTTACCCTAAAAAATTTGATGAACTAATATAGTTGGGTCTGTCTAAATTGAGATTTTGAGGGATGTGAAGCACACGAGAAAAAATGTTTCAAATGATCAACACTGATAGTTTTAATTGTCAATTCGTATAAAATTTTGATTAATTGAAAGTTCAGATAGTATTATGATACAAAAGATATTAAAATTAGGGTAAATTACGAATACTCCCCTCAGGTAAGGTCTAATTACAAAAATCCCCCTCACGTATTGGGTATTACAAAAATTCCCCTCAGGTTTGTCACATTCTTACAATTAACCCCTTGTCCCTAAAATGTTCCAATTTTGCCCTTGGAAGTTATTTGTAATGTTTATAATATGTTATAAATTTTAAATAATGGGTGTTAAATGTTTTATCTTGTAAATATAAAAATAATAATCATATATTTACCATCAAAATAATTGATATAATTTATAATTTCGCATAAATTTCAATAAATATTTCAATTTATAATACAATATAAACTTTAATAAATTAAAATATCTTATTTATAATACAATATAATTTATTAAATTTACTAATTTAAAAAATAAATTCATTTAACTAATGTGTAAACAATTCATATTTATAAAATATATTATTAAAATTCTATTTAATTTAATATTTTAAAATTTAAATTGCTAATAAATATATAAATACCTTTTCTTTTGCAATATTTATTAAAACTTATGGACAATTATAAATTTTATCAATTATTCTGGTAGTAAATATATAATTATCTCTTTTCTAATTAATAAGATATAATAATTAGATCCCAAGTTTTAATATTTATAAGACATTACAAACAATACAAATAACATCCAAGGGCAAAATTGGAATATTTTATGGGCAAGGGGTTAATTGTAAGAAGGTGAAAACCTGATGGGGATTTTTGTAATATCCAATACGTGAGGGTGATTTTTGTAATTAGAGCTTACCTGAGGGGGGTATTCGTAATTTACCCTTAAAATTATTTGACTTGTATTAAAAATTTAGAACAAATCGAGATTCCCAAAATAGAAAATTCTAATCATAAAATGAAAGAAGGGTTGTGTGCGTACGAGAAAGAAGACGATGGGAATAATTAAGAGATTTTTTTTGGAGGGAATCGTAATTTTCATATCAAATTTTTGCTTATTTTATATATTTAATATCAAACCTTTTAAAAAGACATATTTTATATCAAAATTGAACAAACTTGTTCAAATTTCATTCGACCATTAATTTTTGGATAAAAAAGGTCACGTGTCATGCACATGTCCGTTAAGTCACCATTTTTATCTTTTCAGGGGTATTTGCAATTGAGAAAACAAATACCTAAAAATTGGGAGGGGTAATTGTAATTCCCCAATCCCTCTCTTCACCTCCGGCACCACAACCCCCGCCCAACCCTCCATTGGGCTTGTTGAGCTTTAAAGTTGAAGACCATCTTTCTATCTAAAAGCTCATTGTCATGGTCAGTAAATCAAGTAATAAAAACAATTTTCGGGGGCATGGATTCATACCAATTGTGCAAGTACCAATCACAAATTCCAGAAATAATTTATTTTTCACCAAAGACCAAGAACATAATATTTGTGTTGTACTAATAATTAAGCTGTTCACAAATTAAAACATAGAAATGAGAAGCTAAACAATCCGGAAAAGAAAAAGATCAAAGCCAACATGTTATATCAAACACAGAGATTTTGCATCCAAATCGATAATAATTAATACTCCATTATTTACATAACAAAGATCTTAAAAAAACATCATACACAATTTAGAAATTTAGAACAATTACCAGATGAATAATAAATCAAGAGAGGCAACAAATATAAATAAACTAATTAAAGAGAAACAAACCCGGATCCAATTCGGTGTAGCTAATACTGGTAAGGGTTGAACTGAATTAAATTGGGAAGCGAGATATAAATTGAAAAGACAGATTACGAGTTTGTGCGTGAATCTAATGTATATAGATAGGGAATCTAGCTGAATTAAAAATTGAAATCTTTTGATGTTAAGAACATTAGATTTCACGCACAAACCTGAAATATGGCTCTTCTGTTTTTAGTTTGGAAGAACTGAAATATATCCCCCATTGCATTAAAGATCTGTTTTCAGGTAGGGAAGGGTTGGGCGGTGGTTGTGGTGGCGGAGGTGAAGAGAGAGAAATTGGGGCGGCAATAATTGCAATTATTCCTTCCCAATTTTTAGTTTTTTTTTTTTTTTTTGATAACCAGGTGTCCAAGCTTACACCAGACTAATTCTGGACCCTCAGAACCCTTGCCCTAGAACCCTGAAGGATGTAAATCGCGGGATGTGCCTCCACCAAGCCTCGGGATCCCACCATACTGCTGTACACTATGCGCACAAAGGGGTCTTGACCACAAAATGACCCTTAGACGACAGATTCATGATAATGCTTCCATCCAAGTTCCAAATGGGAATGGTGACTTAACGAACATGTGCTTGGCACGTGAAATTTTCCATCAAAAAACTAACGACCGAATGAAATGTGCAAAAAAAATTGTCCAATTTTGGTATTAAATGTATTTTTTTGAAAGGTTTGGTATGAAAAGTATAAAGTGGGCAAACATTTAATATAAAAAGTGCAATTCCCTCGATCTTTTTATTTTTTTAAGGAAAGAGATCCAAAATTAATTAGAGATTAGAGAGAATTTTTTAAACATATTAATTAAACGGTCAGTATGTAGTTTAAATAAGTTTATTTTTTCTAAATGTCTGATGTCACGTCATCATTGGACATTTTAACCAAAAATTGTGGATCAGATTTGTTATTGACTTTTTTTAGTGGTTGAGATGGGGTATCTTATATATACTTATGTTTCATAAAATTTTATTTTAGAAAGACATAATATAGTTACCTAAAGTTCAAACTAAAGTTTTTTTTTTTTTTTAATTCAAATATTCACGATCAAGAAATATTGAAATGTGACTTTTGAATAATCCTTGAAAAGAGAAGTAAGGGTGAAATGCTAACATGTCTCTATTATTAAATTGACCCGAACACACATTGGAAACTTCTAGTGACAAAGTCACTGAATGGGTAGATCGCCAATAGTAACAAGCATCTTGGACTTGATAGCAATAGCAACAGGCATCTTGAAATTGTAGAAATTGTAAAGAATAAAAAAGATGAGGAAGATGTATCGCGGTTTTCAAAATAAAATTGAGGGGTTGCTATCATGGTTTTAGATACCTAACCTAAATGAGGTTTTAGTAATTTGACCAAACCTTCAGACTGTATTGTAATTTTAGACATTTCTCTATAAGACATTTCTTATAGAGGGAACAAATAACGACCACTTTAGTTTTCTAATATGAACTAATTAGTGGTTAGTTAGAGGGGGTGTTATGTTGTTGTAATTTACAAAAAGCATTATTAATCCTTTACTTTGGGAAGGACGCGGAAATGAGACTTTTGTAATTCCGGTAAATAATTTACACCATGTATGTTTTAAGTTGTAATTTTAGTACTGTTATCCGCAATTTTAATCATATGTTCGTCGGAATTAAAATTAGTGTCTATAAATTTGAGTGAATAGCAAATTAACTCACTATGTTCTTCTAAATAGACAGTTTACCTCCCTGTGATAAATAAAAGAGCAAAATACCTCCCAGTGTTTTTAAAAAAGAAGCACACTATCTCCCTCTTGATTTTTACATTTTTCAAGAGGGTAAAATGTCCATTATGCAATAACACAAGGAGTTAAAGCGCTCATTTACGCATATCACAGAAAGATAAATTGCCTATTCATGCATATCACGGGGGGTAAAGTGAGACGAATACGTTGTCAAGTGTAAGGTTAAATTAGTCATTTTTTACATGAAAATAAAGTCTTAGTCGCATTATAGAGTGTGTGCAACACCTCTACTAGCGAAGGGGTAAATTGCTCATTAGTTCATATCACAAGGAGGTAAATTGCCTATTATTTCATTTCATAAGGAGATAAATTGCCTATTTTCATATCATATGGAGGTAAATTGCCTATTAGACATATCACGGTGAATTAACTTGCCAAAAACCCCTATAATTTTTTACATAAGCAAACAAATTGAGGTTGCCATAATAATTAAAATGTAGGGAAATAAATGAAGGAATAAGGTGTTAATTTTTCTCCAATTTAAGTTAATTTGACAAGGTGGGGCGGTGGATTAACAACCAAAAGGACAAAACTCCCTAATTTATTTGTTTGCTTAGCAATTTAAGGGCTAGTTCAAAGAGGACTAAAATTACGACAGCTTAAAAGATGAAGGATATAAATTACTTGCCGGAACTGCACAAAAGTAAGAGATCATATTAACATGCAATGCTTTCTTTCCTTATATTATACTTCATATATACAGGTATGCCAACTCTCATTACCTCAAAGTATATGGTCTAAAATGTGAGTCTAGAAGAAAAAAATTCTCATTGCGACAGCCTTTACGTCATGTGCTGCCAAACAATGGTTACTTTGGACCAAAAAAAGAAAAAAATATCAACCAAGAAGACAATTTTAATAGAAACCAAGAGAAGATAGAATGAAATTCTGCTGCACTCTCTTGGATTATATACCTTGTTTTGTTTCTCATTGGCTGTTAGTGTTAGCTCTCCCACTGAATCACAATTCTTGATGGATCATCTCTGCCTCACATTACATTACATTACATTATCATCACACCTATAGTAACAAAGAAAAAAAAATTTACAAGGCAAATACAAGAGTTTCGAAAATACAACTTATTTCTGTTTCAACAACGAAAAAGTTTCGATGTTTTTGACGGAAAAGATAGGAAATTTTGGTCCATGGTTTTAGTCAATAAAAGTGAACTCTTCCTATGAAAATTATTAACTACTTATGCACCACGAAAAGTAACCCCTTTTAGAGTATTCCCCAAGTTTCTTTCTCTATTTAAGATCATGGGGGCATAAGCTACTACTCATGTAACTTCATTCAATGGGGAGCTTAACAAATCACCAAAATCAACATGATAATAAAAGAACAGAACAACCTCATGTTGCCGTTATCATGGTTCCGTTTCCAGCTCAGGGACACCTCAATCAATTGATGCAACTCTCCTGCCTAATATCCTCATACGGGATTCCCGTTTACTACGTTGGCTCTGCCATCCACAATCGCCAAGCCAAAGTCCGTGTCAATGGCTTAAGCCCTCATGACGTGGCCAAAATCCATTTTCACGATCTCCCTACTCCATCATTCGCCTCTCCACCTCCGAACCCCAACTCATCCAATAAATTCCCTGCACAGCTTCAACCAGCCTGGGATGCCACAATGGGCCTACGCCAACCGGTTGCTACTTACTTACGAGACATGTCCTCCAAAACCAATAGGGTTGTCGTCATTCACGACCTTATGATGGCAGTGGTGGTTCAAGATGTTGCTTCAATTCCTAATGCAGAATCTTATGTATTCAACTGTATCTCCGCATTTTGTCAATTCTCTTTCAATTGGGAGAACAAGGGCATACCTTTCCCAATAGAACTTCCAGAAGAGATGCCCTCTATCGAAGGATGTATTTCAGATGAGGTACAAAGTTTGTTAGCTTTACAAGTGGAGCCACTGATTCATAGAGCTGGAGATATCCACAACACCTGCAGATTGATAGAAGCCCCTTATTTGGATTTATTAGCTAGAGAGGATGAAATTGGTAATAGGAAGAGTTGGGCTATAGGACCAATACTTCCTACTAAATTATCTTTGGCTAACAAATCCAATGATGGCAAACTCAAATGTTTAGAGTGGCTCGATAAACAAGAGGCGAAGTCCGTTATTTACGTTTCGTTTGGGACAACAACTTCTCTGTCCGATGAACAAATAGAAGAGCTAGCACTGGGGTTAGAACAGAGCAAGCAGAGGTTCTTATGGGTATTGAGGGATGCCGATAAAGGGAATGTCTTCGATGGAGAAGTGAGAAAAGGTAAACTACCTAAAGGTTTCGAAGAGAGGGTGAAAGGAGTGGGAACAGTAGTGAGAGATTGGGCACCGCAGCCAGAAATTTTGGCTCATCCATCAACTGGAGGATTCATGAGCCATTGTGGATGGAATTCGTGCATAGAAAGCATTACAATGGGGGTGCCTATAGCAGCTTGGCCTATGCATTCAGACCAACCAATAAATATGATGCTCGTAACAGATATATTGAAGATAGGTCTTGTTGTGAGGGAATGGACACAAAGGGAAGAATTAGTGAAAGCATCAACTATTGAGAATGTTGTGAGAAGATTAATGGCATCGGAAGAAGGGAACGAGATAAGAAAGAGGGCCGAGGAGTTAGGTGCTACCATTCGACAGGCAACTGAGGAAGGTGGTGTGTCTCGTGTCGAGTTCGATTCGTTCATTGCCCATATCACCAGAGACAGTGATCTATTGGCAAGAACAAGTAGTCTGAGTAGTTCTTCTCAGACATCTGTTGTTTAAAGTAGTACGCTTGTTTCTCTAGCAGTTAGTTTATGGAAACTGAAATTCTTGCTTTTCTAGGCTTAAGATTTCATCATAATGCTATGTATGACAAATTATAGACGAACAAAATAATTCTGAGATCCTTGTGGGGAACTTTTGGACTAAAATGAGGCAATCAAACTGAATTCTTTCCGTAGCGAACACCAATCTACGAGAATTTCGAAGCTAAAGTTTATAAATTATAGATAAAAATCAGAGATAAAGGCACAATATTAGGAAGCTACAAGTGTTTGCATTAGATTATGGTTTCACAGTTTCTTACCTGTGCTATGCTGCTCATATTAGGAAGGCACAATATTTGCTACAATAAAGTTTTTTATGTTAGAATTATTATTCTTGGCAGTCTAATAATGTGGACTTACATGTTGATTAATTGTATATGATAGGCTATTTCATTTATGTGCCTAATTAATTGTGATCTAATAATAATGATAATTATGTGGCACTTAAGAAATATTAGTTAATTAAGTATGGACTCTTTATATGTGTAGAGACCTAATTGGACTGTAACTGTTCTTGATGGGCTGACAGTTAGAGTCCTACTAGAGTTAGGGTTAATACTCTCCTATATATAGGGTTATGGTCCCTAAGCCAATTCATACTTTTACTTTCATCTTCCCCATCTAGAGAAAGCATAAGGCAATAGTGAATAAGGCTTAGAAGACCACAACCCCCAGAATCCATCTTTGTGATTCTTCCCTACTCTATCAATGGATTCAGGTACGCGTCTCTTTAACATAAACGTATCTTGCTCAATCATCTGCGAATAGGTCCTGAGATATGTATGATTCTATGGTTTACGTATTTCATGTTTTCATAACATATCTGTCAAATTCTATCAAGTGGTATCAGAGCCACCTTTCGTTAGAGGATTAGAGTCCAGATTCGTTTATATGTTTTTTATGAGATTAGGTCTTCTAAGTATATGACTATTCAAGATCTAGATTCAGTTTTTTTATTCATGCATAAACTTTCGTGTATATATGCTTTGAATAAAAATTGTAAGCATGATTTTTGTTTATGTTGAATTCATAGCATCATTATGTGTTTAGGCTTTTGAAAAAAAAATTGATTTAAATTTGGGTTGCAAAATTCGGGAATCATGTCTATTTATTGATTTAGGTTTCTGTCTCTGTACATGAATGATTTGAATCATATTGTTTATTTCCTCTTGGCCGCACACTTTTTTGATTCAGCGAAGGATATAATTATTTTTTTTTTCCCTTTAATTAGTGATACAAATGATTGGTTATAATGTCTACTATCTGCCATTGATATATATAAATAATGAATGACAGTACAGTACGACATGAGTGTTTGTTGAATTATTTTCCTTCTCTTAAGCAAGAGATGATTTTTTTTTTTGGGTCTGTATATTTGTGCTCACACATTAAAGTTAGAACTAGTGGTGTGAATTGTATGGCCCGATCAAATCAACTTGTGTGGATTTTAATTTTTGTCTGTTGAGAATTACTTGTCTAATTCAAAACCTAAAGTACATTAAAGTTTAAGATAGTTTTTTTTTTTCACGTTTGGGATTGTTTATGATCAAAGAATTATGGTATTATAAAATAAATAAATACATTGTCGTGATCATTACCCATATTTTGTTAATTGGGTGCTAACAATCCCTATTTTGGGGATGCTGCGTGTTCTCTAATTCCGGGGGTGGGGCATTTAGTAATTAAAAAAAAATAAAAAAAATAAAAATGTCTTTTTTGGCAATACTTGATATGTCCATTATTTATAATTGATACGATTGAATCGACATGTTGCCAAAGTAACCTCTGTTGGGTAAAATTGATCAATTTTAAATAAGGGGACATAGTTATCCATGTGAAACAATCGGCCCAAAGGAAGGTTGTTTTGACCGAATAATGTTTGGCTTTTACCCCTGAGGTATGCTAATTAATCGAAAATATTTCGATCGAACCAACACGTTGCCAAAGTAACCTCTGTTGGGTAAGATTGAATAATTTTAATTAATTTAGCATAGTTGTCCATGTGAAACAATCGGCCCAAAGGAAGGTTGTTTTGACAGGACAATGTGTAGTCTTGAATATGTGTTACATTCGGATTATCATGCTTTTGTTGTGTCGGCCCAAAGGAAGGCACACCATTATGCCGATACTAGTATCAATATTTAAGTCTATGTTAAAAGAGTACCACTTACGGATTATTATTTTTGTCCAATGACTAAATAATAACGACGTGCTAGGTATCTTAAGATGGGCCCAACAACTTGTGTATGTGTTAATATATTTGCTTTAATTCATACATTTTTTTTATTAAAATAATCAATTTAAGCTGTGTTTCATTGTTTGTCATTTAGTGTCTTCAATGTCTTCTGAAATAACTCCCAACAACATCCCTGTGCTTAATAACACAAATTTTGATAAATGGAAAGAGCACATCATGATAGTGCTCAGTTGCATGGACAAAGACCATGCATTAAGAATCGAACGCCCTGCCGATCTGACACCTGAAAGCACTGATGCTGAAAGGGTGGCTCATGAAAAGTGGGAGCGATCGAACCGCATGAGTCTGATGATGATGCAAAACTCCATTCCGGAAACCATAAGGCGTGATATATCTGAGGATAAGGATGCAATAAAGTTTCTGACGCAATTAACGGACCGATTCACTTTTAGTGAAAGGGTTGAAACGAGCACTATTCTGAAACAGCTCGTTTCCATGCGTTATAAGGGCGAAGGAAATATTGAGGAATATATTATGGTTATGTCCAAACTTGTATCAAGACTAAGGACCCTTAAGCTGAATTTGTCTGATGACATATTTGTGCACCTGGTCTTGATCTCGCTTCCTGCACGTTTTGGTCCCTTCACTACCTCTTTCTATGCCCAGAGAGAGAAATGGACATTTAGTGAGCTTATAGCTCAATGCAAGAAGACGAGAGACTGAAACAAGAAAAGACTGACAATATTCATTTGGCATTCATATCTAATGGTAAAAACGCCACCATAAAACGAAAGAGGGATAAAGGTAATGAAACTGCAACTTCTCCTGGAACTTCGCGGCCTAAAAGACAAAAAGGACAGGATTCGGCTATTACCTGTCACTTTTGCAAAAGGGCTGGCCACTTAAAGAAATCATGCCCAGGATACGCCGCTTGGCGTGTAAAGAAAGGATTGCCTCCATTACCGAGCGCCAAATGATGATGAAAGATACATCTATGTAGGCAACGGGAACAAGGCTGCTATGGAAGTTATAGGTGTCGTTAGGATTTATTAAGTTCTACTTTATTTTTTTTTTTTTTTTGAATTTATAGGAAACCTTTATTGTACCGTCTTTTCGACGGAATTTGATTCATGTTTCATTTTTGAACAAATTTGGTTATTCTTGTTCATTTGAAATTGAATTATTTACTGTTTCTTTAAATTCAAACATTATTGCACTAAAACTTTAATAGATAAATTATATTAATTAGACACCTTAACAAACTTAGGTGCTAAAAGAAAATTAACTAATGAGAATTCATTATTATTGTGGCACAAACGATTATGACACATTTCTCAATAGAGAATTCGGGGGCTTGTGCATGATGGAATTCTCAATCCTCTTGACTTAACGGATCTTAAAATTCGTATATAGAATGCGTTAACAAACGAAATAAGGGTGCATATAGAAGTAGTGAACCTTCAAGAGTTGATACATACCTACATTTGTGGTCCGTTCTCTAAGGCTTCTTTGAATGGACATTCGTATTTTATCAGCTCTATGGATGATTACTCTCGATATGGTCACCTTTACTTAATCCATGAGAAGTCTCCATAATTGGTGTGAATGACATGGCCTTTTGCCAATGACATAATGACATGGTGAGAAGTATGATTAATCACTCTTCTCTGCCAGATTCACTTTGGGACAAGACTCTTAAGACTGCAGTTTTCATACTTAATTGTGTACCAAGCAAAGTAGTAGCTAAAACTTCATACGAGATGTGGACATATAAGAGGCCTAGTATTAGGCAATTGCATGTCTCGAGTTGTCCAAATGAGGCTAGGTTTTATAGGCTTAACAAAAGAAAATTGGACTATAAGTTTATTGACTGCTCAAATAGATCCTTCTTCGAAATAGGAGACGCCAAAATTATTGAGCATGCTTACTATAGTGGGAGCATTAAACGATGTAGTGTTTGAGGGGGAGAGTGTGTAAATATTCTCGCAAAAGTTACAGTTGACAATGATAAGGTAACCATTCCTATCAAAGTTCAACCTGTAAATCAAGATTCGTATCAAACACTATCATTCCTCCACTCACTCCCACTACTCTAGTTTAGCAACCTCAACCTAAGGAGCCGATAAGGAGATCCACAAGAAAAATGAGGCAATACTGGGAATTTATGTTGTCTATTTTCTTAACATAAATTTGACTTGAGGATGGAAAATGATCCAACTTGGTCGAATCGTTTAGGATCGTCATGGCATTAGTAGCTCATTATGATTTAGAGCTACAATAAATGGACGTTAAAACAATTGAATAAACGATATGTAAACTTAAGAAGTCCATTTATGGCTTAAAGTAGGCGTCCCACTAATGATAGTGTTTTATATTCGATTTTTGTTAATATTAATACCAACCAAGCTAATTTCTATAACCACAATCAGCAATATCAATAATTGCTAATGAATATAGAAGAATCTCAAGTAAGGATTATGTAGGCTTTAAGTCGAGCACATTCTGTGCAAGTAAATTACAATACTACGCAACATTTTAACACTCTACACCAATAAAATCTACTAAACTGTCTTGCAAAATGCGTACACACTAATGTCAAATGCACTTCAATACAGCAGCTTTGGATTAAACTTACCCTTTTTTTTATTTTTTATTTTACTGTTTCTTCATTATTTAATATCTAGTAAATCAACAACCCACAAAGCTTAAATAAGAAAATCCATTATTTTAGGAGCTTAAAATTTGACGTAGAAAACATCAAAGAATATGTTTACCTTGTTTTAAAATTCCAACTTCAAATTGGCTGCTGCATTCTTTGTTTTCTTCTCGACGGTATGTTTTCTTATGGACTCAATCCATTCTTATCAAGTCAAAATAACCAAACGTGGCAATATTAAGTTAAGAATATATATAATTTGAAATACAAGGATCAAATATAACTTTAGGTCGAAACAATCCATTAAATATTCGAATTCAATATTACATAGAAAAGAAATCGGAAAAATTGCAAATTTGATATAATACAATAAAGTAAAACTTTATAATATTGATATTATTAGACATAAATGTATATTTAGTACCACAATTAAATTATTAGTTGCAATGCTCATACCACCATCGAATAATTGGACCTAAATTGTTATCTTATCTCTTTGAGTGAAAATCATCACGTGATAGTGCGATGTACGTGGCCAAGGGTGGACGCAGTAAGGAACTAGGGAGGTCTATAAACCTCCTCAATTTTTTTTTTTGTATAGATAGTAGTGGGTATTTTTTTTTTAAAAGCCCAATAAATTGGCCCAATTCGAAATTCCCAACCCAAATAAAATTTTAGTCCAATTAATAACACAACCTACTCTAATAATACATCACTCTACCCAACTCTTAAGCCCAAATTAAAAAAAAACCCAATTATTCTCTACTCCCAACATCTCCAAACCCAACAACCATTTCAATGAAGTAAACACGGAGTTGATTCTTTGTATTGCATGCTTAAACCCATCCAATCGCTTTGAGTCTTTTGACAAAGAAAAACTTGTCCGTCTTGCCGAACTTTATCCAAATGACTTCTCTTTTCTTGAGCTCTCGGCCCTTCCCAATCAACTTGAAAATTATATTAGGGATGTTCGATCAAGTGATGATATTTCTAACTTTAAAGGGGTTGGTGATCTTATTAAGAAGATGGTTGCAACTAAAAGGCATGTCGCATTCTTGATGGTTTACAAACTTGTGACATTGGCTCTTATTCTATCCGTTGCAACTGCATCAGTGGAGAGAACTTTTTCGGTTATGAAGATAGTAAAGAATTGACTTTGTAACCGAATGGGCGATCAATGACTAAATGATAGTTTAGTTGTTTTTATAGAGAGAGACATATTTCGCAGTATTTCAAACGATGCTCAAAAGATGAAAAATCGTCGTGGTCAATTATTAAAGTGAATATGTAGATATTTTGGATTCTTTTGGGACTATATCGGGGAATCATATGTTATTAGAGTATCTCTTGGGGTTTATTTTTGTCAAACTCCACCTCCCCGTTTTTTTATTGCTTCATATATTTTTTCGTGAATAATATAAGCTTTACGTTCAACTGTTTGATTGGATTTTGTTTGATCAGTCCCTGTACGTGGCAAATTCCGTCCATTTTTCATCCAATTATTTGACGGTGGTATAACATTACAATCAAACTTTAAATTGTGATACTAAATTTACATTTACATATACAATAATACTAAGATTGTAAAGTACCTACTATATGATATCTAATATACAATTACCCCAAAAACATCTATACATATGTACTTAATTATTTCTCATAAATAATATTATCAATAATTTAACAAGACGAGTTAATACTTCATTCATAATCTTATTTTCATGCATTGATATCATATTCAATTATTTTTCAACTTGATATGTTCTATATGAACTAATTAAATAGTTAAATGTGTTGCAAACTAATTCTACAAAATCTCAAATAACCCCTTATAATTCAAACAATATAGGAGTACTATTTAAGATTTGAAAAATGACGCGAAATTAGGCCAGCCTTACTATGGGTCTGTTTGTTTGGTGTTTGGGAAAGCAGTTTGGGAGAGTACCAAATAATCCCGACTCCTCAATAATAATTTTAATAAAATATTATTTTATTAGAAACAAATAAATATTTTATATTTATATTTAATTATAAAAATTAAAATGTTAGTAAATATGTATATCTTTGAAAAAATTGTAATGTCAAAAAAGTAAATGTTCCAACAAATAAGTTCTCTAACTATTTTTACATCACACCAATAAAACTTGAGTTGATATACTTGTAATTTTTTTTTTTCTAAAACATTATTAGCTATTATAAATTTTTATAAACATGTGCAAGGCTTGTAGAAAAAAATTTAAATTTAGAAAAGTTTATCTTTTTAAGTTAAACATATTCAATTTATTTGATTTTTTATACATATAAAATTCAAAATTTATTTTTATTATTTTTAATGTTCTTATATTTTGCTTGATAGAAAATATAATGATATTTCAATGAATTTCAAATTAATTTTTTAAAGGTACAATTCAAATTTAACGACTATATTTGGTAAGATAGCCAAATAGTGGAACTAAATAGCCAAATGGTCAACCATCTCTTCAAATTTGTTTTTTCACTTTTATAATTTGAAATTTTTTTATTAAAAACCTACAGTATTAACATATTGATTAAATATTAAATTAATGAAAAATGGTATAAATATATTTATTAAAATTAAAAATTATTTATTCTAATTATGAATTCATTGAAGAGCTTAGAACAAACAGTTGAGTACGGAAAAAATGAGTAGTCTGGATCAGAGGAATCAGACAACTAAGTATTCCATCAGCAGAGCCAAATAGATGAGTATGGAACAGATGAGTAGTCCGATCAGCGGAGTCAGACAACTAAGTATTCCATCAGCTGAGCCACATAGCTGAGTATTATACTACCAAGTTCGTTGATCAGCCAAGTGACTCCAACAACTGAGTCATTTGTGACAACAGACGGCAAAACCTCAGACAATAGAGTGCATTTAATGCAAATTTAGCAACTATATTCAAATTTAACGGCTATATTTAGTAAGATGGGAAATTCTTATCCAGACCGGGTTTGGCCGAACCCAAAGTAACTACATGGCAAGTGTAATACACTTGCTTTGTGATTGGATGTAACTCTCAGGAGAGTGACCAATCACAAAGCAAATGCAATACACTTGCTTGGTGGTTGGATGGGTTTGGCCAAGCCAGGCTTGGATAAGAATTTTCCTCAGTAAGATAGCCAAATGATGGAACTAAATAGCCAAATGGTCAATTATCTCTTCATATTTGTTTTTTCACTTTTATAACTTGAAAAAAAAAACTTATTCTCGAATTTTATTAAAATAAAAATAAAATTTTAAATGATCGATTATATACAAGTATTTTAATGGAAAATGGTATCAAATATACTTATTAAAAATATAAAATTATTATTATAGGTATTGGTACAAAAATTAGTCCAAACGAAGAACTGGCACTTATAGTATTATTAATTCCTCCGTAATCGTTAATTAGTAAAATTTGTTGATTTTGGTCAAAAATTAATCCAAACAGATTACCGACACTTATAGTATGATTTAACCCCTCCTTAAATCATTAATTGGTGAAATTTGTTGATTTTGTTCTTAAATTACTCCAAGTGGAAATCCTACACTTATAGCATTATTAACCCCTCCATAAATCGTTTATTAGTGAAATTTGTTGATTTTGACTAATAATTACTCCAAACGGAGAATCTACACTTATAGTATTATCAACCCCTCCGAAAACCGTTAATTAGTGAAATTTGTTGATTTTGCTAAAAAATTACTCCAAACGGAGTACCTACACTTATAGTTTCATTAACCCCTCTGTAAATCGTTAGTTAGTGAAATTTGTTATTTTTGGTCAATTATTACTCCAAATGGTGAACCTACACTTAAGTATCATTAACTCCCTTATAAATCATTAATTAGTGAAGTTTGTTGATTTTGGTCAAAAATTAATCCAAACGGATAACATACACTTATAGTATCATTAATCATTTTGTAAATCGTTAATTAGTTAAATTTGTTGATTTTGATAAAAAAAAATTTACTCCAAACGGGGAACCTACACTTATAGTATCATTAACCCCTCCGTAAATTGTTAATTAGTGAAATTTATTTATTTTGGTCAAAAATTATTTCAAACCGAGAACCTACACTTATAGTATCATGAACCTCTATGTATATCGTTATTTAGTGAAATTTATTGATTTTGGTCAATTATTACTCCAAACGGAGAACCTACACTTATAGTATCATTAACCCCTCCATAAATCGTTAATTAGTTAAATTTGTTGATTTTGATTTATAATTACTCCAAACGGAGAACCTACACTTATAATATTATTAACCCCTCCGTAAATCGTTAATTAGTGAAATTTATTTTTTTGGGTAAAATATTACCCCAAACGGAGTACCTACACTTAGAGTATCATTAACCCCTCCGTAAATCATTAATTAGTGAAATTTGTTGATCTTGGTCAATTATCACTCCAAACGGAGAACCTACACTTATAATATCATTAACCCCTCTGTAAATCATTAATTAGTGAAATTTGTTGATTTTGGTAAAAAATTACTCCAAACGGATAACATACACTTATAGTATCATTAACCATTCCGTAAATTGTTAATTAGTGAAATTTGTTGATTTTGGTAAAAAATTACTCCAAACGGAAAACCTACACTTATAGTATCATTAACCCCTCCGTAAATCGTTAATTAGTAAAATTTGTTGATTTTGGTCAAAAATTACTCCAAATGAAGAACCTACACTTATCATTAATGCCTCTGTATATCGTTAGTTAGTGAAATTTGTTGGTTTTGGTAAAAATTATGCCAAACAGAGAACCTACACTGATAGTATCATTAACCCCTCCGTAATTAGTGAAATTTGTTAGTTTTTGAAAAGAAATTACTTCAAACGGAGAAGCTACACTTATAGTATCATTAAGCCCTCCGCAAATCGTTAATTAGTGAAATTTGTTGATTTTGGTCAATCATTCGACTCAAATTTAATTGGTAAGATGTAATTATATTAAAATTTGTTGGAACGTTTTTCTTATTTACATTATTCACAAATTTATATTAACATAAAATTTTATGAATATATCTAATTTTGTTTTACATATCTATTACAATTTACTTAATTAAAATTATAAATTATATAAAATTCTATTTATTTTAATTGAAGCGAACTTGATTATTGTTACATATTTGACTATTATAATATTTTTTGCAAGTATCTTTTGTAAAACTTTATAATAGCCAATAGTATTTTATAAAAAATATTGTAAATATGTCAACCCAAGTTTTATTGGTGTGATGTAAAAAATAATTAAAGAACTTATTTGTTGGAACATTTTTTTTTTTGAAAATTATTCATTAATTTACAATATAACAATTTTCAAATTATACATATTTATTAACATTTCAATTTTTATAATTAAATATAAATATAAAAATATTTATTTTGTTTTTAATAAAATAAAATTTTAATTAAAAAAAAAACCCCTTTACCCACCCACCCACCACCCCGCCGCCGTTATCCTTCCCCCTATCCAAGCCGTCGGAACGACCGATCCTAGGCCGGCAACGGCCAAGGATCACCAGATCCAGGCCGTTGTAGGCCTCTAATATATATGTAGTTCTAGGTCGGCGACGGCCTGGAAACTTCTCTCTAGGTCATCACCGGCCTGGATCCGGCGATCCTAGACCGTCACGACGGCCTAGGAAGGTGGTGGGAGGCAGGGTTGGGGTTTGGTGGGGTGGGGGTAATGGGGGGAGGGGGGTTAGGGTTTCGTTTGTGTGTTTTTTTTTTTTTTTTTAATGTACGAGTATTTTGGGTATATCAGATTTTAGTAGGGCATGTACATTGGGACAATGACACAATTTCATTATAATGGTACATGACACTCTCAATGAAAGTGTCATTATAGATAATCCAATCCAAGGTTCCTATGCCATGCGCAAATATAATTCGGTGGGGATAGTACTCCACTTTCACACCAGTCGCGCAGTCAATGTTCAGGGTTCACCTCAACCACAAAATCTTGAGGTACCATATAGAAATATTTTACTTGTGAAATTAATTATTGCTTGTTATTTATTTACAAATTACTTCAATATTAATGGACTCATGAAATGATTTTGGACTAAGTGGTAAATTTTCCTCTATTATTTGCTTTTGATTCCATTTCATTTAAGTTTGTACTAAACAAGCCTCTCATGTATATGCATTCCAACATTCAACAATTTAAGAATTTATATTTAATAAATTAATATCGATGAAGAAATGCAGAATTATTTTCAAGATCCACTTTGCCTTCCACCAAAAAGGGGTTTGACATGCATACCAGGTTTTGCTAGGAATGATATAGTTAGAATTCACCACATCATTCATTGTGGTAAATCAACTTTCTAAAATTAATGATATAATAAATTTATAATCAGAAGGTCTAGACAATTATCGTAAATCTGATCTAAGCAAGTTTTTTCCCACAAAAACTTACCACCTTAACACCTTTTATATTGAATGAGATATATATAATATGTGTATGGTGGATTGGCGGTCCTTGAAATGTCAAAGATAATCCATCACATTGTTCTTTATTAAGCCCATGATCACAAAGATAAAACGATTTACTATTTTTGTGTTCTTTTATTCTTTCACTATAAATACGAAGAGAATATCCAAAATTTGTCTTTAAGGTCAAAATTATGAACTTAGGAACACCTTTTCTACTTAATTTGTCAAAGGTGAATATTTTCATGATTTTCCACAAAAGTACAATAAGATTATTCGTCAGCCAAGTACTTACTTAAACACCGTTAATTTTTTTCAAAGTTACCGCACTTTGATTTGAAAGAAAATTTTACTCTAATAAAAAACATCCTCATAATTTCACTAATCAAATACTTATATCAATTAAGAAAATAAATCTGTTAACAAATAGTAAAGCCCACCGTCATAAGGTAACTTGTTTTTACCACTTGAGGTAATATTCCTATATATAGTAATAAATATTCTCCCTTTCCAATTTCCATTCCAAATTTTCATAATATGTGCCTTCATTATTACACCCCCAAAATAGTGAATTGTAACACACATTGAATTGTGACAATACATTAACTCATAGATAGTAAGCTCAACCAAAAGGCATTTGCCATTACCAAATTTGGTTCTTTTCAAACCCAATTTCCTTCATATTTTTCAATATATAGGTACATGTGAATTACACTAGTAAGATTTATTAATTAGTTGAGCAAAATGGGGAGGGGTAAGAGATAAAAAAGATTGAAAATGTGAATAGCCGACAGGTGACGTTCTCGAAATGACGTAACGGATTGATGAATGTGATGCTCAAATTGTGTGATGTTCAAAGAGGTCATGGGTTCAACTTCTACAAACGTGGGTATTTTATGTAGTTTAATACTAGCATTTGTAATTAATTTATTTTGATATCAGTGGAATAAATTCAATTCGATATAATGTTTGATGTAACGATATATTCACCATCTAAAAAAACAAAAAAAAAAAAAAAACAATAGATTATTTTGAATCAATAATTGTATCCAAGAACAATTCTCATATAAAATCGGATTTTAGGATTTATTTGGAATTTATACCATATTAAAGTTGAAATTTATGTAAGATTAAATTTGGAAATTAGAGTTTGGTATATACTAGTAACATGACTAATACTTAATATTTGCTTCTTTTTATGATAATTTAATATTTGCTTTTCTTTTTAATTCCTTTGGTTACAAACTGTGCTGGACAGGAGTTATTGGGCCTGGGCTCTTTCACAGCCCACAGTTAATTTCTTTTGTTTTTGTTTTTTTGTAAGAAACATAGTTCAAATTTCAAACATATATTACTAGTTTATTATCTACTCAAAGTTATCTTTATTTATTTGTGGCCCTTAATATTAGTAAAGTATTAATCTATCACTTTTTTGTTTTACTAAAGTAATAGTAATACCTTAAATTTTGTATATCCAATAATTATATTTACATGTAAATTAATGCTAAAAAGACAAAAAAACACTGATATTTTTAGAAATGCAGTTTGATGTGGGAGTTGTATGCCGAAAAATTGTTGATATGTGTGTTAATTCATATTTGCTATCTAGTTTATCGTATTATAGTATTATATTAAGTTACGTAAATAAAAATACAGTTTTCGTACTAGGGTTTGCTCGTCCGAACCAAATTTGAATTTATATATTTATTTGGTTTTTTCCAGCATGGAGAGCAAATTCTAGCAAGGTACAACGAGAATGATGGAAGTCCAGAAAATGCAGTTATAGATAATGTGACCAATAAGGTCAAAATTAACACTTAATTAGTTTATAAAATGCATAAAAGAAAAAAAAATCATTACAAATTTTACAATGTGGAGTTTCCGAAATGGACTGGATTAAAGTGCTAAACCTGCAAAAGTAACTAGTCCATTCCAAATTAATTCATGGGATGGACTTGTATAATGTTGTTGTTATTGTTATGTATAATTATTGGACCGCGGGAGACCTAATTCTGAATATGATTGAGCAACAACTTCTTGAATAAGAAAAGTCGGAGTATTTTGAAAATTCCAGTGTTTTTAATTTTAATTGAAATTGCACACGCCAAAAATGATAATATAACTTATCACCAAGTTTATTAGACTTACAACCACGCATATTTTCACTTATTTAGAAAACCAAACTTATCCTAGATAGAAAAATAAGTATATAAAATTGAAGGGGCGGAAATAAAGGCTATGTTTGGAAGGGTTTTGGCTCAGTTTTGTTGGTCTCAGGTTTCAAAAAAAATTGTTTGGGTGGTTTCGTTGAAACATTTGAAACCCCGTTTGATTCGATTTTGGATGTTGGGTTTTGTGGTTTTGAAAAAACTGAAACCTTCTTGGGTTGGATATGAATGTTGGGGGTTGGGTTAAAAAGTAAGTGGTAAGTGTCAAATTGATCTTTTTTTTTTTTGGGGGGGGGGATGTTTTGCAAAATATATAAGTACACAGATTGTTAGACACCAACAATTTGTACTTACAAAAAGAAGGTTGAACAACAAAATACATGAAGCACTACGTGAAAAGGTAATTTAAAAAATGATCAAAGCATCACTAAAGTAGAAATTGAATTATATTAAATCTATATTTCAAGGGTGGAAAGTGCAAAAAATCTTCGAAAATAACTATTCTATCCTTCCATCAATAAATGTTTTCATCAAAACACACACTAGGGTGCAAAGTGTCAAATAACTTGTATTTTTAGGATGCAGGGTGTCAAAACTTTTAAGTCAGGGCAGGTGCAAAGTGCCAAAAAACCACGGAACCACAACCCATATTTTCAAACTCAACTCTATTTACATACTAGTTCTTTTTAAAAAAATTCTCAAAATCGTTGGTTTCAATTTGTAAGAAAATCGTACCTAACTTTATAGTATGGTGCAAAACAAGGGAATTCCACACAAAAAATAAAAATAACACATGGGGTTATGTGTAGGTTTCCCAAAACACATGTGGATATAATATTTTTCCCCCAAAATAAAGAAGATTTTTTTATTTTATTTCAAAATCCTTGCAATGGACAGTTTGTTTGAAGCAACTTGGCTTTGGATAGAGAAACAACTTGTTCTAATATCAACTTTTTGGCTATATATAATTTGGTTTTGTTTTGTGCCGATTCACAGTGTATAGTATAGAAGGTCAGTCTCCAATAATAGTTCTATTCTTGCTGTACAAAATGTAAGATGTCATTTTGTATAGTTTTCATTTTTGTGTTTAATGACATAGTGATTCATTAACAGTAAAACCCTTTGAAGAATTTTGTATAGTTTGATCATCAGCATTTTTTATCTCACACTTTACAAAGATAAACTTTTGATCTCAATTTTTTAGAATATTTAGCACTTTTGGTCCTGCCACTTCATTTTGCACTTTTTATCCTATTTTCTATAGAATAGTGACTAAAGACATATTTGGCCATAGAATTGTGTTTGTTTTGTTATTTTGTTCCAAATTGGCTGGAAACAGGGTCATAAGATCAAAATTGCAAAACAATGTAAAAAGATTGGAATTGCAATGTGAGTCCAATTTTGAGGGACTAAGAATACAGTTTAACCCTCTAATAATATATATTTTCATTTAATTCTTATTTTTTTGCATCAAATTAGAAAGGATAATAATTGCTTTTTTATAGTCCCATAACTCGTAACTCTTTTAGTCCCACATTTTATAAATTTTACTGTTGGTTCCAACTTTTAAAATGCTTTGTACTTTTGGTTCCATATTAAAACTTATTTTTGGTGCCTATTCTTTTAGAAAACTATGTGCTTTGTTTCGTATAATAGTTTAGGATTAGCATTTGTAGTCTAACTCTCTCATTTCAACAGTTTTGGCAAGTGAATGAAAACGTGATAATGAACTCAAAACTGCAAAATAATTTAATTTTCTTTTTTGAAAAATTGAATTATGAGGGAAAAACACTTTGATACAAAACTTTACTCCAGAAAACACATTTGGTACCATGCTTTTCAGAAAAACAGATTTCATACCACAATTTACACACTCTCGACACATTTAGTGTCGCCATCAAATTTTGGATGGAATTTTAACGCGTGATTCCCACGCGCCGTTAAGTTAAAAAATGCTAGAAAATGAGCACGGGTCTTGCACGTGCTAATTAGGGCAGGGGGTGAAATGCAATTTGGGCAGAACATTTCAACGTTCATTTTCAATCCATTTCATAAGCCCTAAAACACCCGTCTCAGTTAAAAAAATTCTCTCAAAACAGATAAAAATTTAAATTTCATTGCTCACATTCTCACAATGACTGATAAAGAAGGCGATTGGCAAGTTGAATCTAGCATGGGTTTGCTACGGAAGATGGAGCACGATTACATGCCAACCCCAAAATATAAGTGTAAGTTTTTTACTCGAAAATGAAAACTGAAAGAATATCTCCACTTTTCTGGAATTTTTGGGGTGTGGGTTAGGATTTTTGTTTATTATAGTGGTCCAAAATCTGTGGGACAACAATTGCATTCAAGATTTCTTATATTCAAGTGGTCCCGTTCTGTTGGGTAAATGTTGGGCAAATGTGTATATTTAACAATATTGGGCACAAACCTGGGTAGATTAATTCCATTTCCAAGCATTTGGCTGAATATTTAAATTAAATTCCTTTCTTTATCTGCTTTTGTGCCCTTGAGAATCATTTGTGTACTTTTTTGTCTTGTTCTTAATTGTTTCTATTGTTTGGCTTAATAAATTACTTAGAAATCTTATTTTTGTATTGCAGACAAAACCCTGCGTACTTTGAAGATTTATTATGGTGGGTCTTTATGACATTATCCTAACACTGGGTATGAGGGGGGTAGTTTCAATTGTGTTGATTATTTTGACTATAGACAAATATCTCTCAAAAACTTAGATTACCTCTGTGGTGAGATTGGCATTTATGGGATAAAGAATTATTATAGGATTGATGGGTTTGGAAAGTTCAGAATTTGTGAACATGAAACTGAGTTTGTTACATTGGTTGATAGATTAGGACCAATGGTTAAAATTTATGTAAGCCAACCATAAAGACATCTAAGTTTGAGTCAAAGGGTTGTAAAGAAAGGCTGTGTAGAGGAGAAAGAAGAAAGAATAGTTGAGTTGCAAAATGGGGAAAATCAAGTTGAATTTGAAAACCAAGTGGCAAGATGAGTTGCAAAACAGGGAAGAAGGAAGTCCAATGCAAGTTGAGGTTCAAGTTGAAGATGAGTTGCAAAATGGGGAAAAAGATAGTCCAGTGCAAGTTGATGTTCAAGTTCAAAATGAGTTGCAAAAGGGGGATAAAGACAGTTTAGTGCAAGTTGAAAACCAAGTGCAAGAGGAATTTCAAATCCCAGTGCAAGTTGAAAACCATGTACAAGAGGAGCTTGAAATCCCAGTGCAATTTCAAAACCAAGTGCAAGAGGAGCTTGAAATCCCAGTGCAAGTTCAGAACCAAGTGCAAGAGGAGTTTGAAATCCCAGTGCAATATGATCATGAAATCCCAGAGCCAGAGAGTGAGCAAGCACAACAAGATGAAGATCCTAAAGAGCAAGAACAACAAGATCAAGAACAACAAGACGACTCAGGTGAAGAGTTGATGGTTGCTTGGGTTATTCCAGAAAATGGCAAATCAGTAAACAAGGGAAAATCAAAGCAATGTGTAAGTGATAGTGAATATGAGCAAGCTGAGAGTGACAGTTCTGAAGATGGTGATACCACTTTCCAGAACAATGTAAACAATGGTGAAACTGAAGATGAGGAAGAATTTGAAAAGGGGGAAGAAGAAGGCATTCTGTCTAGTGATGATGAAATGAAATGGAGGCCCTTGTCTGATGAAGAAGATGAAGTATACCCTGAATTTGATCCTGAAACAATATTCAATCCAACATTTGAGTTGAAACAGTTGTTTAGTACTAGGAAACAATTCAGGGATGCAATCCATTCACATGCAATTATGACCATGAGGAATTTGAAAATCACTACAAATGATAAAAGAAGGATTTATGCAAAGTGTAGGTGTAAATGGCATGCATTGAGGGTGAAGGATGAGTCAACTTACCAAGTCAGAGAATATGTAGACAACCATGATTGTGGGATTGATGCTCATTGCAGAAATGTGAAGTCAAGATGGTTGGCCAAAAAGTATGAGGAGTTGTTTAGGATTGATCCAAACAGAGATGTCAATGGTTTTAGGGTTGAATCAATAAAAGAGATAAAATGCCATGTTTCTAGGTCTCAGGCTTGCAGAGCCAAAAGAAAAGCAGTGCAAGCAATTCAAGGGAACCCTGATGATCAATTTGGTCAGTTGTGGGATTATGCAAATGAATTGAGGGACAAAAACCCAGGGTCAACTGTTATTTTAAAATAGTCAGAAGCTTGTGATAGTGAAGGGAGAAAAAAATTTGATAGATTTTATGTGGGCTTTAAAGCATTAATGCAAGGTTTCAATGCAGGTTGTAGGCCAATTATAGGTGTGGATGGAGCACATTTGAGGGGACCATTTGAAGGAGTATTTTTAACAGCTGTTGCATTTGACCCAAACAACCAATTGTACCCATTAGCTTATGCTCTTGTTCAAACTGAGTCAACAAATACATGGGAGTGGTTTTTGCAGCTGCTTAAAGATGATCTGATGATAGAGAGAGATGATTGTTACACCTTCATTTCTGACAAGCAGAAAGGTCTACTAAGTGCCTTTAAGATAGTGTTTCTAGGTTCAGACAATAGGTTATGTGTTAGACATTTGATAGGAAATATGAAACAAGATGGCTTTAAGGGAAAAGAGTTTGAAGATGCAGTATGGGCTGCAAGAGCTACAACAGTTCCTGAATTTGAGATCAAGTTCAAAGAATTATTATTGCTTGATGAGGGTTTACCTGCATGGTTTGAGGAGAGGCCTCCTGCCCATTGGTCTAGGGCTTTTATGGATCCATTTCCTAAATGTGATGCCTTGCTCAATAATGTGTGTAAATCATTTAATTCATGCATTTTAGATGCAAGAGGGATTCCTATTTTAACATTATTGGAATGGGTTAGACAGTACATAATGGGTAGGATGAGTAAGAACAGAGTTGTTGCAAGAAAAATATGGGGAACTTTTAAAGTTGGGCCTAAAATTAGATAAATATTGAGAAAAGGATGATACAAGCAGCATCATGCATTGCCATAAAATCAGATGATTGGCACTTTGAGATTCATACTGAAAGTGGCCAACATTACATTATTGATTTGCATAACCACACTTGCACATGTAGGAGGTGGGATGTTTCTGGTATTCCTTGCAAGCACGGCATGAGTGCTATCACTTACATGGTCAAAGATCCAATGGATTTTGTAGACAAAGCCTACAATGTTGAGACATATTTGAAAGTGTATGATCACAAATTGATGCCAATTAATGGACCTGTGTTGTGGGCTAAGAGCAACCGCATTCCTCCACTTCCCCCTACATTTTTGAAAAAGAGGGGAAGGCCAGCAAAATCAAGAAGGAAATGCCCATATGAAAAAGATAAGAAGGCAGCAAAACAGAGGAAAGATCAGAAAAAAATGAGAAGACAAAAGTTCAGAATTTCATGTAAGTTGTGTGGCATTAAATGGCACAACAAGAAGACATGCAAAAAGAGAAATGCATAAGGAGGATCTCAAATGCCAGAAGCTCCACCAACTGAAAATCAAGAAAAAGGACAAGTGTTGCATGAAGTTCCTGTTCAATTGCAAGAGATACCAGTACAAGCTGTAAGTGCCAGTGCCTTATTTATTTTTTTAAGATTTTTTTACTTATATGTTACTAACATATTTTCATTGAATGTTAAAGGCAAGAAAGAGGAAAAGAACAGATGATGAGGCAGGAAATAATGTTGTGACAAGCCAAACCAGTTAGAAGGATTCCCATGCTGATACAAGTGCAAATCAAAGTACACCAAGTCAGGTATCCAAGATATTTTTGCTATGATATTTTCAATGATTTAAGTATAGTTTGTGTTTTTTATCAAATTTTTTAGAGATACTTTTGTTTGTTCATTATTTGTGATTTTTATCCATTTTTTCAGGCTAAAGGTAAAGACAAGGCTGTTTTAATGCCCGATCAACAATGCAACCTGGTGCTAATGTAGCTGTTGCAGGACCTCAATTTATGCCAGCTCAAGGAATGCATCCTACTTCAGCATTTAGGCCACCTCAAGGAATGCAGTTTGTTCCAAATGTAAGATGTTTCACCACGTTTTATGCTTAATAGTTATTATATTAAGTAGTCTAACATATCCTCATATTTCAGGTTACACCTATGCTACATAGAGCAAATATAAGAGACCATGATCCAACAAATTATCAACCGCAGCCAAGCCAAGCTGCAAGTTCAGGGTCACTGCCTTTTCCAGTCATTGTGAAGGATGGGAGGAAGTTTGTTACATTGTCCAACCTACTGTTGCATGCACAAGCTCTAACAAACCTAAGAAATCTAAGAATGAGGATTCAAGTACTCAGAAGTAGATTTAGAAGACAATTAGAAGTTATGTTTTGTAATGATGTATTTAGATTGATCTATGAACTCTATTTGAAATTGATCTCATTTATTTTGTCTTGAATTGTACGTTTTTATGAAGTTTGGGTGATGAACTCTATTGGATGTTTTGTGAATCACAGTGTTGGATTGTAATGAAATCCCTTGAATTGGAATGGTGTTGTCATGTTAAATCTAGTTTTGTGTTTGTGATGTTTTGGGTGATGAACTCATATGGATGTTTGGGTGTTTTGTTGTAATGAAATATCTTGAATTGGAATGGTGTTATGTTGACGAGTTGGGGGGATGAACTCATATTGATGTTTGGGTGTTTTGTGATGAACACATTTTACTGAAAAATTTAACAGAAAAACAGAGCCCAAATGCCTATTAAAACAATGCAAAACTGCAGTAAAAATGGCCCTAAGACAGTACAAAAATGCAGAAGAAAATGGCCCTAAAACAGTGCAAAAATGCAGCAAAAAATGACCCTAAGACAGTGCAAAATTTCAGCAATAAACATCTAAAAAATTCTCCCTAAGACTGCAAAAATGCAACATAAAACAGAGCAGAATAGCCCTTCAAACACATCAAATCCATCCGCCAAGCATTGCAAATATAAACTTACTAATCATTGCAAATTTTACTTCAAACAATGCAAAAAAAATACCATAAAACATTAACTTAGAACTTGGAACATTACAATTAAAAACATTACAAAAGTACTAAATTACTTATAATATTACAAAATCACACTTAAATAAATTAGCCTCATTCTTCACAAACACTAACCCACCCTCCTTCATCAAGCATCCGAATCCTCAATCCCCTCTACAGAACGAACTTCCAAATTATCATCATCAACATAAGGCCAACTAGGCCACCATACAAGTTTATGTTTTTTTTTAGCTCAACAATTTCAATTTCCTTTTTCGAAATTTCTCCAGCATAAAGGGTGATTTCTTCATCCTTTTTGCCAATTTCTTCATCCTTTCTGCCAATTTTTTCATCCTTTTTGTTGATTTCAACTTCCAATTTGTTAATTTTGCGCAATAGACCAGGTATTATAGCCCTTGACCTTGCACACATGGGTTCATCTTCCCATTCAAAGAAACGGCATCCATCTTCCCTGCAGTACTTCACACAACCATAAAATCGTCTTCCTAGGTTATCATCAGACCAACTTGTCCTAAGCGGAGTGGGTAGGCCGCAAAAACACGTCAGTTCATTTGTGGGAGTATTGTATGAACGCCTGGAATTGGAGCTTGAAGACAACATTTGATTGATTATGGAGGTTCAAGGTATTATGTTTTTATTTCTTTCTTTATGTTGTCTTCTTGGAGAAGAGAGTGAGTAAGAAAGAAAATTAGTGGAGGGAGGGAAGGGTTGTATAAGAAGAAACAAAAATGGAGGGAACGACTTTAGTTGGCAGAAAAAAATAGAGGGAAAATTCTAGATTTTTGTTGCCCAAATTGCATTTCACCCCCTGCCCTAATTAGCACGTGCAAGACCCGTGCTCATTTTCCTGCATTTTTTAACTTAACGGCGCGTGGGAATCACGGGCTAAAATTCCATCCAAAATTTGACGGCGATACTAAATGTGTCGAGAGTATGTAAATTATGGTATGAAATCTATTTTTTTGAAAAGCATGGTACCAAATGTGTTTTCTGGAAGTTTGGTATCAAAAGTGTTTTTCCCTCATTGAATTATAGGACACAAACTTATGCTTTTGACTAGCGTCCACAAACTACTATTTCCATTTACTATAAATATATACCTTGCATTTTTAAAAGTCCATCTTCTAATTTTAACTACTGCAGGAATAATACAACTAGCCATAAGCCAATAAGGCTGAAAATCAAACAATAAATGGTAGACAAATAAATAAGAGTAAATGTCACTTTTCCACTTGTTTATGTGCCAACTTTTGCATATTCGTCCATCTTAAATTTTTCGTATCAGTTATGTCCCTCTTTTCAATGTAATGTAACATATTCATCCCTCTTGAATATTTCATAGTAGATGCGTCTCCCTAATCAATGTAGTATAACACATTTGTCCCTCTTAAATCCACAATACATCATAAAATGGACGAAAATTATGTATTTTGGTAACACATTTTATCTAAAATCGCTTAGTAATAGAACTTCCTTAAAAGTATATGTATAGCGCATGCTTTTTCCTTAAGCCTTCTCTCCTTTCTCAAAGGTCTTGCATTTCATTAATAGTGTTGTCTGTTGTACTTCAATTTTATAATAACGAATTGATTTATACTTGCTGGAAAATTAAGTGTCCTGATTTTGCAGACCAGTGAAAGTTAAGGGACGTAAAATGCTTGTTGGAAAATTAAGTGTCCTAATTATGCGGACTAGTGAAAATTAAAGGACGTAAATTGCTATTTTGCCCCAGACTCTTTGTCTAGTCACCAATTACTAAGAGGCACGGACTTTTGATCTGAGACTTGAATTTTTCTGGGTTTCTCTCTTGATAATTGGTTTACGAAACCCCATATGATCTGGCTTTGATTTAATTCGATTTCATAAATGACGAATTAAAATAAAACTAGGGAACAAGAAGGTAATAAACTGAAAAAATACATAGTGGGCTAATAAATTTTACAGGAGAATTAATGGATGAAACTTCAAGTATAAATCAATTCGTTATTGTGTGTCCATTAATTCATGGGACATGATATGACTTATTGTGACACCTACATTTATAAGCAATAGGACATGTCTCAGCCTCTTCAAGGGTAACTATCACTAATCTGCATGGGGTACAAGATCCACAGGCGTGAGTACAATCCGTTAGTACATCAATGGCTTCCGATCGCCTTGTTGAAAATCTGCTAAAATATGTCAAGTTAACATTTAGAGTATATATACGATGTTGGTACAACTAACTATGATATATATTTATTACCGATTCAAAATGAAATGTTTTAGCTTCTAATATAAAAAAGGTATATTATTAATATTCAAACCTTTTGCTTAAATATCACAAATATCACTTCATGTTTGAAAGATCAATACAATAACTAGGGAGGATGATTTTTCTAAGACCTTTTTTATTAACTCGACTCAACAAGATAATAAAATATTCAATTTTATTTTAAACTCGACTCATGTTCAGCTCGAATAACTCAATTTATTTAAAATTATATCAAATTCATATGTTGATTAAAAAAATAAAAAAATAATTGAAAATGCATTATTCAACTCCAATCCTATGATCCTATATATAATAATAATAAATTTGTTCACTAAAGCGGAACAACAACATAATAGGCAAAATGTTACCAGTAACTAAGTAGGGGAAAGGGTTTAAATTTAAATCATTCCGGGTCCAATAATGTGCCAATTAATTGAGGTATATGACACTTGAAAAGCAGGTTTATTTCATTGCAACATAAATTATTTAATTTGTTATGTGAACTAGTATATATTAAATCCAATGTACTGAAATTTAACATGTCTAATATTTAATTTGAAAATGACACCATATTTTAGGGCAAATTTTAGATCAATACAACATAGAGAAAACTTAGGAAATTTGAAATCAACTTTTAACAAATGATTTGGGCTCAGTCCCTCCTAATGAACTCACTTGATCTTGACTCATTGCCCAAAAGTCATTCTTAATTCAATAATGACAATTTTAAAACTAATCATATTAATTTAGCCTATAATTTTTTAATAGATGATTTAACTAGCCATCAAACCCGGTCTGGCTCCAAACTGCATCTCGGACCTGACTCAAGTCACGTCTCTTTGGAGTTCGACCCACACCCTCAAATACTCCCAGGCCAAATACTCGTGTAGCGAAATGAGCTCCGAGTCATTGTCATCAAAGTAACTCACAGAGTCATGAAATGACTCAATCGAGTCGACTCGATAAATCTTTAACCAATCAGGCACGTTCACTGGTGTTGACATGGCCATGTGTCGGTCGAACTGGTACACGATTCTCGATGATGAGATTTTGCTTGAGTCATCGAAAGCTAATGACAAACCGCCAGCCTGGCGGTGGTTGTTGTCGGCGTGTCCTGTAGTTATTGAAGCTTCTGTTACCTTCAATGGAGACGCGGGGGTCCATCTCCATTTGTTGAGTGATCATCCGAGTCATCTACCATGGACCAAACTTCATATACTCGAAGCTTCGATGGCCCGTTTATATTTCCTTGACCCGAGTTGAAACCATAACTTCCCAAATGGCGTCCACTGTGACTGGTAGTGAATTTTCGACCTTTGGCCATAAATTGATGATAGCCAAAAAATATTTAATAGATTGAAAGAAAAAAAGATTGATTTAATTAATATCCAGCAGAAAATGGGAAAGAAAATAAATGCTTAAAATTGAGTGAATGTTCACGGACGCAAGCATAAGAATAATAATGGGGTATTAACACGGACCAGTGGTGGAGCCATGGGGTGCGGGTGCCACCACCAAGCTCCACTAATAACAATTACCCCAACACGATTTAGGCGCAGTTACTCTGCTGATATTTTAATTTGTAATAACAAATGGTACATTTGATGATCCAAAATCTCAATTAATTGGAAGATGTAGGCCCAATAGAAAAATGTATATTTTTTTATTACGAGCATTCTACAAAACTGTACGCACCTATATAGAATCAATAAATATATATCATGTTTTGAATAATTTAACAAGGCAACATTGTAGTTGGACAATCGAAAAAATATTCAAACATGTTAGTTTTCCAATTAACACTGAATTAATTTTATTTAGATGTTACAAAGTTCCCCAATTCGTAATGATTCTTTTTACATTTAATTTTCTTAACAAAGTTCCTAAAAAAATTAAATAGACTGTCCTATAAATTAAATAGACTGTCCTATAAATAGACTGACATGGACTCAACTTCGAAGGTTGTGATAGTATATATATAGTTATTTGATTGCTTATTAGCGTGGGTTGGTGTCTCCACCAGAATTTCATTTGAATTTGAGTTTCATTATGTCTGAATTTATTTGATGTTACAACAAGAACAAGGCAACTATGTTTCATTTCAAGCACGTTAATAAATACTAAATAAATAAGTTATTTAATATTCGCCTCACTATAGTTATACATATCATATATCCTTGTGCATTATTTTTCAATTGATACTCTTTTAAACTCAAGTAAATAATTTGAAAAGTGAAAAATATAGGTAAACGTATTAAGACACTCCAGCTCGAGTAATGTTCGACTTGATTAAAGCTATTTCAAGCTCGTTGAGAAATATTGTTTTTTAGTCTTATTTGAGATCTTTATGCTTGATTTGTTTACTTTGTCCTTGATGTGTAAAGTTTAAGTTTGATTTGTAAGATTTTTGGAATTTTAAGCAACGGTTATAGTATATGAGAAAATTAACTTTTTATTAAAAATATGTGGAGTTGTTCTTAGCTATGCTCTTGTTATTTGGAAGCCTATTATGTTAATTGTGAAGCTTCATGACAAGGTTAAAGTGTACGGGTTATTTGAATTGAGCTCTATACTTTAGTGTTTTTTGTTAGTATCATTTTTTCATATTTGATGTCTTTTGGGCATTGATATTTTCATCATGTGGAGTATTATTATAAATACATCTTCATTTGTCTTCCATTATTATATAGAATAAAATGGCTATTTGTTAGTTTAGGAGTTAATACTTTGATCTTTATTTTTATCTTACAGAATACGAAAATGAACCGTTGATAGAAGTTACTACTTGTAATTATAATTCATCAATTTTTATACCGATGTTGCATTCTCCTTTACATGTACTTACGGTCACGTGAACAAAGAATTAGAAATGAACGTATTAGGTCAAATAGGAGAAGAGTCCGTTATAGTATAATAGATAGGACGTCTAACACTATCGAGAATCTAGAAAGTTTAATAGGAAGTGATGACGTTGATTGTTGCAAGAATTTACATATGGATAGGGCCACATTATTTAAACTGTATGCGTTGCTCAAAGCTAGGGGTGGATTATGTCCAACCAAGTATGTTAGTGTACAAAAACAATTAGCCATGTTCTTAGCTTTGTTGGCCCATCACAAGAAGAATAGAATAGTTGGCCACGACTATAAAAGATCTAGTGAAACCGTAAGAAAATGCTTCAATAGCGTCTTGAGGACAGTATTACGACTTCATCCTCTCCTCGTAACCTGATCCAGTTGGGCCAGATTGTGATATATACACTTGAAAATGTTTTTAGGTACGCTTATGATGTAAACAATTAATTTATAGTCTTGTATTACCTCTTCTCTTCTTTGGGTAAGTGTTCATAATTCTATTTTTTATGTATAGGTTTGTGTTGGTGTATTGGATGGGACTTACATAAAGGTGAATACATTGGCGGTTGATAGACCACGGAATAGATGTCGCAAAGGTGAGATAGCTACAATTGCACTAGCATGTTGCACTAAGGATATATTATTTACCTATGTATTGACTGGATGGAAAGGATCTGCCGTTGATGATTGAATATTGCGAGATGCTATCACTAGGCCTTATGGGTTAAAAGTGGCCAAATGTTTATTGTTTTAATTATTTTAATAGATAAATTCAATATTTACAATTAGTACACAAGATTTCATTGACATTATTCTCAATTGATGTTGTAGGCACATATTACATGGCCGATAATGGATATACAAACGGAGAAGGTTTTCTCACACCATACCGAGGTCTTCGATACCGTCATAAAGAATGGGGACAAGGTCAACAAACTTCCCAAGACTACCGCGAGTAGTTTAACATGCGTCATTCGCGTGCTAGGAATGTCATAGAGCGTACATTTGGAAACATTAAAACTTGTTGTGTAGTTTTGCGAAGTCCCTCCTTTTACCCTCTCAAGATCCAAAATCATATTATCCTTGCTTCTTGTCTTATCAACAATTTTATTAGGAGTGAGATGACATTTGATTCTATTGAATTGGAGGATCTATATCAAAGTGATGATGAGGATGATAATGTTGATACCAATGCATATGTGGAATCGGTAGAGCCTTCTAAGGCTTGATCAAGATTCCGCGACCGTTTGGCAAGGGATATCTACCGACAATGGAGACTTGCCCGCCGTTGAGTTTGTTTGACGTCGAATTATGTCATGTTTTTTATAATTATGTGTACTATATGAGTGGATATTGATTATCTTTTTTTATGTTGTTAATTGGAATGTTTTTTTTATTTATATTTGTCGAATGGGATTGTACCAAAGCATGGTTCGACTAATGTTGTGTTGAATGTGATATTAATTTGAACACGTTGCAATCAATTGAGAATTATTTTATTTGTTGCTATGTGATATTATTCGAATTACAATTTGTTTTGGGCCTTGAAATTGTTTACTTGGAAAAAGTATATTAATGTGTTGCATTAAGTATGTTTTTTAATAGGAAACATAGAAGGTCCAACTCAATCACGTAGGACTTGGTCACGTCGTGAAGAAGATGCTTTGATACTTTCATTAAGGGAACTAGTTACTAATGGTTGGAGGGCGAACAATTCTTTCAAGCCCGGTTATGTTTGCGCTTTGGAGAAGTTGTTGGTTGTGAGGTGCCTGGGTAGTGATCTGAATCAACGCAATATCAAAACAAAGCTAACTGTATGGAAAAAAACGGTATGCCATTCTTATTGGGATACTAGGAACTAGTGGGATTGGATGGGATGATGAGGCAAAAAAAAATTCTAGTTGATGGTGACGATGTGTGGGATAACTATGTGAGGGTAATATGTTTTTTTAATTTTCGATTGTTCTAATTATTCCAAAAGTATTCTTTACTAAGTGATTTGAAGCTTTACTTATTTAGTAATGTTTGTAGGCCCATCCCGAAGCCGCTCGTTTTAAGGGGGAAACTTGGCCGTTCTATGAAGATTGGGTTGAAATATTTGGGAAAGATCGTGCCACCGAAGAAGGGGCAACAAGTTTTGTAGATGCGGTGGTTGAAGAGGTCACAGATGATGATCGTTACACTACACCACAAAACAAGGGAAAGAAAACAGTGTTTGAAACAATATATGAAGACATGCCCGATTTTGTGAATTTAGCCACGGACGGTGATGAAGATCCATGTATAACAACTGTTGATAGATTGAATGTTCCCTAGGTCCAAAGTCAAAGAGCTTGGTTGGGCGGAAGAGAAAAGGTGGAGAATACTCCCGAGATGATAACATCTACTTGGACCGGTTTGTAAATAGCGCGGAGTATACGTTTAGCACTTTGCTTACCAAATTTGACAAAGAGGGAAATTCTTCAATTCCACCTACTCCATCGTCTCCCCAACCATCTACATTAGCTAAACAAGAGCATGAGAATGTTGTCAAATTTAATATTGAGCCGGCATATACCCCTTTTTTGTGATAACCAAGATTAGATCATATCCATACTACACAGAGAATTGTTCCTATCTATGCCGGAGAATGACCAAGCCAATTTCCTCCAGTCGATAATAGGGGGGAAAGTGCAGTGAGATATCCCATATAATCTTTTAACTCATATGATGAATCACTTGCTAATTTTGTTTAAAGGAGCAAAAAACTTTTCTTTGTTGTACCTTTGAAAGTGATTTATACTTTGGTTTTAACTAACTAATTTGGTGCCTATCTTTTGCATATTTGGTCCAATGATTGGATTTTAGTTTAGGTTGTATGTAATGTTTGGGCAATTGAACAATTGATGTGTACAGGATTATGAATTGTGATTAATGGCTAAAATATATGATTTTTGGACATAAATTGCATTATTATATAACATATTGTACTTAGGATCCAGTGATGCATATTCCAGGAGCAATTTGGTCATCAATCTTTTATGGGTTGTCCATTCATCATGTGGACTATTTTTTAGTCATGGGCCAAAAAATAAACCAAATAGCTGATTAGAAAGAGGACTCCAATCCGGAATTGCTAAATAGTCAACCTGGACATGATTAATTGCCCAATCTAGTGCAATTCGGTCCGGGAAACCAAACAGGCCCATACTTAGTACTAAATCTACTATACCTGTAAAGCTGCTGAAATTTTAAAAGAAAATTATTACAATCTATAGGACACACTGCAGCGGGCTTTAAAAAATAATCAAATTAATTACTTCCTAACCACGTAGTAAAGATCACAATTATACAACAACAACATTTCTTTCATTTCTCACACTTAAACAACAATCTTTCATTACATCTTCCTAAAAAAACCATGGCTGGAAAAACACTAAAATTTGCATTTGAAAGAGCTAAAAAAAAGGTTCAAGAAATTGGAAACACCAACATTGGCTTCATAACTTCAACTGTTAAATGGGTTAATGAGAAGATTTGCAATAATAAGAGAGAAGAGAAAAAAGGGGAAAGGTAAAAAGTTTAATTAAATTTTTTTAATTGATATCTTGAAATGGGCTTTTCATTTAATCCATTTTTTTTTTAATTCCAAAATAATGGATACTATACAAGAAGATGTGAAGGAAATTAAAGATACTCCGAAGGAAATGAAGGATGGGAAAGAAACAGAGAAGAAGGTGGAGGCTCAAGAAGATTATACTCCAGAACCATATGAGTACCCATTCTATTTCTATAGAAGTTTAATAGAGATTTAACACTAATTATGCACTCTATTTTATAAGTACCCATTCTAGTTCTAAAGAAGTTTAATAGAGGTTTAACACTAAGATTATCAATGGTGCTTTAAGAAAAATAAAGAAAAAAATTAGATGAAAATGAAATAAAATAGAAACCAGAAAATCGAAGGAAACAAAAGACATAAAGAAATTGAAGCATAATATTGTTTGGTGAATGGATGAATTCTTAATTAATAAAGTTTTTTTTTTTTTGATAAATTAACAAAGAAACAATTTATTTGTTATAAAAGGGGTGGGGTAAGTATTACAAGTTATACTTTAGGGGGATAATTGATACAACCCCATACTTTAAGGGGGTAAACTGTATTTCATCCAAAAAGACGAACACGAAATAAGTAAGTTGAGGATGAAATGAATAAGGAAATATATCAATACATAAGTTTATCAGTTTACGTTAATTAAGTTTCCAAATAAAAGACAAGAAAATATCATA
Organism: Penstemon newberryi var. newberryi; assembly: GCA_030819805.1. Classification (NCBI taxonomy): domain Eukaryota; kingdom Viridiplantae; phylum Streptophyta; class Magnoliopsida; order Lamiales; family Plantaginaceae; genus Penstemon; species Penstemon newberryi. The sequence continues at coordinate 32,577,182 of JAUALY010000003.1, read as the reverse complement.
TCTCTAGACCAATATAGAAAAAGGTTTAAATTACATAAAAAGATTAAAAAAACATATATATCTTACAACTAGACCAAGATAAAGAAAACATATATATCCGAAGCCGCTCGTTCTAAGGGGGAAACTTTGCCGTTCTAAGAAGATTGGGTTGAAATATTTGGGAAATATCGTGCCACCGAAGAAGGGGCAACAAGTTTTGTAGATGCGGTTGTTGAAGAGGTCACGGATGATGATCATTACACTACACCACAAAACAAGGGAAAGAAAACGGCGTTTGAAACAATATATGAAGACATACCCGATTTTGTGAATTTAGCCACGGACGGTGATGAAGATCCATGTATAACACCGGTTGATAGATTGAATGTTCCTGGGTCCAAAGTCAAAGAGCTTGGTTGGGCGGAAGAGGAAAAATGGAGAATCCTCCCGAGATGATAACATCTACTTGGACCGGTTTGTAATTAGCGCGGAGTCTACGTTAAGCACTTTGCTTACCAAATTTGACAAAGAGGGAAATTCTTCAATTCCACAAACTCCATCGCCTCCCTAACCATCTACATTGGCTAAACAAGTGTATAAGAATGTTGTCAAATTTAACAATGAGCCGGCATATACCCTTTTTTTTGTGATAACCAAGATCGGATCATATCCATACTACACAGAGACTTGTTCCTATCTGTGCCGGAGAATGACCAAGCCAATTTCCTCCAGTCGATAATAGGGGGAAAGTTGCAGTGAGATATCCCATATAATCTTTGAACTCACATGATGAATCACTTGCTAATTTTGTTTAAAGGAGCAAAAAACTTTTCTTTGATGTACCTTTAAGTGATTTATACTTTGGTTTTAACTAACTAATTTGGTGCCTATCTTTTGCATATTTGGTCCAGTGATTGGGTTTTAGTTTAGGCGGTATGTAGTGTTTGGGCAATTGAACAATTGATGTGTATGGGATTATGAATTGTGATTAATGGCTAAAATATATGATTTTTGGACGTAAATTGCATTATTATATAACATATTGTACTTAAGGTCCAGTGATGCATATTCCAGGAGCAATTTGGTCATCAATCGTTTATGGGCTGTCCATTCATCATGTGGACTACGTTTTAGTCATAGGCCAAAAAATAAATCAAACAGCTGATTAGAAAGAGGAGTCTAATACGGAATTGATAAATGGTCAATCTGGACAGGATTAATTGCCCAATCTAGTGCAATTCGGTCCTTAGTACTAAATCTACTATACCTGTAAAGTTGCTGAAATTCTAAAAGAAAATTATTACAATCTATAGGACACATGCAGCAGGCTTTAAAAAATAATCAAATTAATTACTTCCTAACCACGTAGTAAAGATCACACTTATACAACAACATTTCTTTCATTTCTCACACTTAAACAACAATCTTTCATTACATCTTCCTAAAAGAACCATGGCTGGAAAAAACACTAAAATTTGCATTTGAACGAGCGAAACAAAAGGTTCAAGAAATTGGAAACACCAACATTGGCTTTATAACTTCAACTGTTATATGGGTTAATGAGAAGATTAGCAACAATAAGAGAGAAGAGAAAAAAGTGGAAAGGTAAAAAAATTTAATTAAATTTTTTTAATTGATATCTTGAAATGGACTTTTGATTTATTCAATTTTTTTTAATTCCAAAAGAATGGATACTATACAAGAAGATGTGAAGGAAATTAAAAATAATCCGAAGGAAATGAAGGATGGGAAAGAAATAGAGAAGAAGGTGGAGGCTCAAGAAGATTATGCTCCAGAACCATATGAGTACCCATTCTAGTTCTATAAAAGTTTAATAGAGGTTTAACACTAATTATGCACTCTTATTTTATAAGTACCCATTCTAGTTCTAAAGAAGTTTAATAGAGGTTTAACACTAAGATTATCAATAGTGCTTTAAGAAAAATAAAGAAAAAATTAGATGAAAATGAAATAAAATAGAGACTAGAAAATCGAAGGAAACAAAAGACAAAGAAATTGAAGCATAATATTGTTTGGTGAATAGTTGAATTCTTAATTAATAAAGTTTTTTTTTTTTTTTTTTGATAAATTATTAAAGAAACAATTTATTTGTTATAAAAGGGGTGGGGTAAGTGTTACAAGTTATACTTTAGGGGGATAATTGATACAATCCCCATACTTTAAGGGGGTAAACTGTATTTCACCCAAAAAAACGAACACGAAATAACTAAGTTGAGGATGAAATGAATAAGGAAATATATCAATACATAGGTTTATCGGTTTATGTTAATTAAGTTTCCAAATAAAAGACAAGAAAATATCATATCTCTAGACTAATATAGAAAAAGGTTTAAATTACCAATAAAAGATAATACCATAAAAAGATTAAGAAAACATATATATCGTACAACTAGACCAAGATAAAGAAAATTGGTTGAGTCATCATTACAATTAGGGGTGTAATTGAGCCGAGTAGTATCGAACGACACACTGTTCAAGCTTGATTTGAATTTTATCGAGCCGAACTCAAACGAACTTTTACCGAACGAGCCAAGTATCGAGTAGCTAAAATCCGAAAGTTAAAAAAATCCAGGACAAGTAAAACGAAGAGCTTAGACCAATCGTTAACCTACAAAGTGCCACGTACACTGTTCACCTACAAAGGGCTTTCCCCGAATATTTTTTCCTGATTAATCCATCCCATCACTACACCACCACAGGTACATGTATGGTATTTTATTCCTGATTGAACTTCACATTTAGTTGAGTTTGAGTAAATTGCTAGTATCAGTCTTGCTTGTGATCGAGTTTCCTTCAAATTCTTGGGTTATACGCGAGTTTGAATCGTATTAAAACTCATTTATTTTATTGAAATAATTTATAATTCGATTAATTTGTACATTTTGTCTAAATTATTAGGCAAATTTAAAATATCTAAATTAAAATTAATTATGTTAAAGATTTAATTTAAAATATAAATTTATTAAATCATACACAAAATTTATAAATCAATTTTTCCATTTTAAGTTTAATTTAAATAAAAGATTCCATTTTTTATATGAATTTAAAATCTTTTATAAGAAAAAAAATGCTTGTTTGAGTTAAAATTATTTATAAAAAAAAAATTAAATATAAGAAGGTTTATCATTGAGGTTTTATTAAGGTTTTCTTTTAAATAATTTAAAAATAATAAAATTAACTAAAATTTTACACAATTTAATTTGGTCTGATTATTTTAAGAATAAGAATAACTAGATAAAGACTATTTTTAATTGTTACTACATTTTACAAATAAAAGATTTACACATATGGTGATACAAAAATAAAACATAAACAATGAAAAAAACAAAAAAAGGTTGAACAAACAGGTGGCGCCAAGTGGTGCCACCTGCTTGGCTGCACGCGTGCAGCAAGTGAGAACTGGGAAGGGAAAGAAAGGATAATCTTTTGCCCTTTCTTTCCCTTTAGCAGAATTATAGCTTTACACAAATATACTTCATAATGTTTTCTTAAAGTTATTAAATTTAACACATATCTTTCACCTTCTCTCCTTTTATTGAAGTGATAATTAATGAGAGAATTGCACTTTCCATACCAAACTTTTGGTAAATTTATACATTCCATATCATACCTTTCAAAAGATACAATTGATACCAAAAGTGACCAACATTTTTCACATTTAGTTTGGCTGTTAATTTTTGGACGAAAAATGTCACGTGCGTGGCACATGTCCGTTAAGTCAAAAAATGGGGGGAAATGTAATTATCTAAAAATTAGGCAGGTGTATTTGCAATTATCACTGCCTTCTTACTCTTGTACGACTGCCAACTTCCGGTGGCTGTAGTCAAAATTGGTTGAGGGTTTTTGCTCGAGCTCCACCGTCAGCGACCACTACAATTAACTGTGTCATTTTGAAAGGTATGATATGACATGTATAATGGTACAAAAAGTTTGATATGAAAAGTGCAATTCCCTTGATAATTAATTATACATGCATATCAGCTTGTGCTTTGTAGTTATTATCTTATTGTAACCAACTTGATATTGTTGTGATGACGAATACATAATACTAGTCATTCTTCAATGTAATGTAATTATGATTAAATGAAGACAAAACCAATCATTTTAAGGTTTTTTGTAACTACAACTACATATTGCTAAATTCATCTTCCTTATTATAAGACATACCGACATGCAGTATATCTGGTAGATAATATTAAATGGAATTATAAGTCTAAAGTCATAAGTATCATCCATCTAAAATCAAATATATAACTAATAAACAAATAATTATATCTAAAATACTACTTAATTAATTAATGAGTTTGCAGTCCAGTGACAAAGCTAGCTAAGATCTCAAGATTAAGAGGTCTTGTGTTCAATTATCATTATAGTGGGTATTTTCAAGTTAATTGCTAATATTTATAGTTAATTTATCCTTGTAATTTAATTTCCGTCTATAAAAAAAGATCACGATGAGTGGGTGTGTACTAGAATTTATATTCAAGAAACATTATGTTTAATTTATTTTCCCCATACTATACAATAAAGTGTAAATTGCAACCCCCACGTACCGGGCCATACACATAAGAACCAAAATGAACAACACTTCATATATTTTTCTTCAATTCACCATAAGTTTATGGTGATACTAATTGATTTTAGATGCATCATAATCTGAATGGGACATGCATATGGCTATGTATATATGTATGATCAACATCCTTGAATAATACTATATTTTTACATCCATTCGTCCACGTTTTCGTTATATAATTAACCCATATATAAGCATCAACAATGGAAATGTAGTTGCATGTGTTATCACTTTTTCTTTTTCGTTTTTTTGGAACATGGGAGAGTGATCATCAACTCATAAATCAAATCGTAATAATTTTTTATAATTGCGTTCTTTTGTCACCACATACTAATGCAAGGATTTGATTTAAGTAGTGATACGTCCAATTATTAACTCAAAACACCATCGGAACAAGAAAATTAATACTAATAATAGATTGCTATTCACAAACAGCAAGGAGCAAGGATAGCATTAGAGAGAATTGCATTTTTGGTACAAAGCTATAGGTCAATTCCCACTTTTGGTACATAGTTTTATGTGTCCAACACATTTGGTATAGAGCTTTAACAAATTGTGACACATTTGGTACAACCGTTAAAAATTGCCGTTAAGGGGTGACGTGGTAGTTAAGTCTAATTGCAAAGTTGATGCCATTACTTATGTTGACTGATAATTTTACCCCATAATATTTCAGGTTACCAAAAAAGCCCCACATCTTCAAATTTAGTGACGATTTTAGTCCACATTGTTGCCAAATTTCAAAATTGACTCGAATAAGACCACGTGCGGACCGGCTCAAGATCCTCTATACCACTTTTAGTGTACCATACTTGTGTACCACTAATAAATAATTGCCACATGTACATGTAACAATTATTATAATTGTTACATGTACATGTGGCAATTACTTATTAGTGATACACAAGTATGGTACACTAAAAGTGGTATAGAGGATCCTCACCGGTGCGGACCAATTTGAAAATTTTACTTATTTTATTTAAATAACTAATTTGATTTATAAATAATATTACTATATTAAATAATAATTTAACATAAATATCACCAAAATTAAGAAAACATATTCTTTTTAAATATAAGATTTATAATAAATAATAAATAATTTTAATTTTAAAAAAAATTCCCAACCCCACCCACCCAACCCAACCCAACCCACCACCCCTCTCCTCCCCTCCCCCCTACCCCAATTCCCAGGCCGGCGGGATCTTGTACTGCTATCCTATTTCTTTTATATGTGCAGTAATTTGGTTTTATTATTTTGTTAATTTGGATGTACAGTTCGTCCCAATTTGAGAGATTACTCCAGAGAAGGAGATGGGGATCGTGGGTCATGCCAGGTTATGTTCTGGTTGAGTGACGATGCATGTGCGGGAGGTATGCGGTGGTGGAGCATGGCGGTGGTGAGGTGGAGATGATTATGTGAGGGATCAATTAAAATGTCCAAATATTGAAATTTGGAGTTTTTTCTCTTTCGATTTCTGCATTTTTTTGTAGTCTTGTTTTGTCTTGGTATTTAGTGTTATGGCCTTTTTTGTTGATTTTTTGTTTTGTTTTGTGCAGGCTCGGTTGATACTTCTTTTGAAGTGACAAGGTAAAAGCTAATAATGGAACTTTAAAGGTAAGGATTTCCTTTAAACATTTCTTGGATCGTTTATTTGGTACAGGCTTGGATATTTTATTTGCTATAAACAACTATCTGCAATTTGATTCATTGTGTCTCATGGTCTGAAATCTGATTATTATTTGAGGATTGATTGATTTATGCTTTATAAATGATCAGATTGACATAGGATAATTTCGTAAATGGAGAGAGGATTTCCTTTTATGTATGAGATTATAATGGTTTGTTTCATGTGTATATGTATCTTGGCATCTATCAACAATTTGGTTCGCAATTGCGACTTACTTTGCATTATCGGTGTCACCTCAACAATCAATGCAAGCTGCTATTTTGATAACCATTTTTCTTAAAAAATGTTTTATATTTTACCATTTCCGAACAAAGTATTCGTACAAATATACATCTTTTATTTTTATATTTCACAGTATCTTTTTAGAATTACAATTTTGTTGTCTTCTTTTGATGGTTTACTTATATGAGTGAAAATTTAATTGTGCAAACTGGAAATCATAATTTTTTCCAGTGGAGGTCTTTTATGGATATTTCTTGAGTGGACTATAGGTCCTATGATCTCCTCTGCCTGCATATTTTGCTACTTCGGGGCTCTTACGAATTTAAACTTCGTCCTGAGAATAGATAGAAAGGGATTTTCATTTTCCTTCCTATTTACAATGGAATAGTTGTCGGGGTACTTTGACTCTTCATTATGTATTAGGTGCTCTCTTTTCATCTACAAGATTCAGAAAATAAACATTGTCATTGTTATACTTCTATTGCCTAATCTCTAGAATTTAATTTTCAGGTCATACCAGTTTCCATGGGAGTCTAGAGTTGGACCTTTTGTTATTGCTATAATGATGGCCACTCTGATTGGAGTTCTGTTATCTTTGGTAAGTCGCTGAATTGCTTCAGTTGACAAAAAATGCAATTTTAATCCCACCTCATTCAGCACTTTTGGACCAACACTTTACAAAAATTGCATTTTTGGTCCCAAATTTATGGAATTTAATGCACTCTTTCTCGTACTGCCTCATTTCCATTCAATTTTTACAATTATGATCCATGTGATAGTTCTCAATTTTACAATTTAGGTCACCCAGCATGTTTTATTTCAAAATTGGATGAAAGAGGCGGTATGACCATAGGAACAAAATATTTTTAAATTTTGCAACAAGAAGTGCAATTTTGGTGGTCCATTCTTTTTGGATTAAAAGTGCAATTCCAAATCAATATGAAATTATGTCGACCTTGTTGAGTATTCTCAGAAAAGATTATTCTGATGTCATTTCTCATGTGTATTTTATGATATTTGAAATTTCAGATGTATTCGATTTTTAGGAGAAACGTTACCACTACTTTGGGTCATTCTCTCCGCGTTTTTCATATTTTTTTTACTTTTCTTCATACCATACTCACGCTTTATACCTTGGAAGTCCGATTTTGTTATAGGTATGTAAATGCTAATGTTGGAAGAAATTCACCGATCTGTTTGACTATTTCCCTCTCACAGCTCTGGTTAGTAAAACATATTCTTATAATTGTTCTTGAGCAGTTTCTTTACCACAATTGTGTTATAAAAGTTCTTTTATGGAAACCCGAATCTGTTGGTTTTTCTTGGTCACTGAGGCAATGTTTGCCAACCAATCGGAATCTTTCTCTAATGAGACCCACATATTTGAAGTTAGACGTTCAGTAGTTTGCTCTGTGAACTCAAGTTGAAATAACATAACTTAGTATTTTCCCATCCCCAGCATGAAATTTTATGTACTGCCTTTTAAGTTAACTTCCTTTAATAGTTGTGTTAGCAGGCAAAAGATAAAAAATTTTAAGTTTGGTTGCTTTTATTTGCATTTTATCTTTCCTTATCTATTTATTTAATGTTGTAATCTAATCTTAGTATTTTTTTTATTATGTTGCATGCGCATAGGGGTTTCCTGACTGAGGTAAGGGCTCTTCAGTTATACTTTTATATATGGTATTTCTTCTTTAGTTCTCTTAGTTACAAATTACTTCTTTAGGTGATTTTTTGCAAACAATATTATGAAGGTATTTAAGCATTAATAGCTTTTAATCTGTTCTGATGATTTTATTTACTTTCTCATTGTATTTTTATCTTGTGTTTTGATCATTTTATTTTTCTTTGGTTGTCTATATATTGTAGTCTGATTATTCTAGTTATTTGATAATTTTTTTGTATTTCGGTTGTCTAACCTGCAGCTTCGCCTTTCACTGGTACATTTTTGCGGGTTAAGTAATTATATGTACAGTCGATGTTAAAAAAGCCAAAAAAGAGACATTATGACCTCCTAATATCCAAGTAAGTTCCTCCTATAATTTGAAAAATTCATGCAATCGAATTGGTGTTGGAGGTTCTTTGCTTTGTGATGATAAGTACCTTCAAACTCTCAACAATTTCCTTGTCTGCTATGTTACATGAGCTTTATAAAACAGGAATAGATTTTATAAGATAGTTCACATGTGCCCTCTCAGCTTATATTTGTCTATCAAGTCAAATTTTTTTTTTTTGGCATATTCTATCTCCTCCCAGGCCTCCTCATAAAAAAAATAATATATATATATATATATATATACACTAACAATGCCTTTTTTAGAATGATAATTTTGTGAAAACCTTTAGGTAGCTTAATATATTCCTGACTTTTATAATAATAGTTTTCATCCATCAAATTGCAATAATTCAAGCCCAAACATTAACCTTACGACATGATGTTGGTATGGACTTTGTGAAGTGCCTTTTGTCATTCTTGAGCCAAAAGGTATTGTGTTTGAGAATTATGTGTTTGATTGTTTTGAATTACAGCAGTTAATTTCTTAATGTACAATTCATCAAACTTGGTTTTTGTATTGTTTTAATGGCCAATAAATGCCTATTGAGTTCTTAATGTAAATTAGAATTAAGCCTGGCTCTATTGTTCAATTGATATCAGTTCTACATTTAGATTTGCATAGTACTTCAGTTTTTCTATTTGTGTTGGTTACCTTTCATAGTGTTGTTCAGTTAATGTAGATTTAACTCGTTTATATCTTGGAATTTCAGGTTCATTTAAATAAAAGATGAGTTCATTTGATTTTCCAAAACAGGGCGATACAATATGGTAGAAGACTTCTTGAGTAATGGAGAGCTCGGCACTACACAAAATGTTGACAAAAAGCTTGGCTCAGAAAGTTTTCGTTTGTTCAAGGTCAGCATGTATTATTATTTTTTATGAGGAATGTCCATTTTTTGTTGTATTTTTATTTTTACTTTTAGGTATACTTTTTATTCTTGCTCCTTTATCACACTATTTTGTTTGTCCGTGTTTTTTTTCCTAATGAGTTTGAAAATTTGAGTTTATATATTTGAAATTAGGAGATTTTTTTTTTCGGTCGGGAGTGGATACAATCTATAAGACATTTGCAGTGTGGGTAACTGCTTTAATCCCATAAGTATTGTTCTTGACCAACTTTATATGTTACTTCATTTTTACAGTCGTCAATGATCTCCATGCTCTCATTAGTTCAACTGCTCCGGGAACTCCACTTATTTTGGATTTATTGGGAATGGTTTTGACTTTTGTTTTCCTTTTCTTCTTTTTACCAATTCATTGGTTGGCATCTTACCCTTGTAGCTAACAACTGATGCAGTCCAAAACTGTGTTCCTCTCCACTTTCTTCTTTCCGCATCAAATTGTGTGGTTGGGTACAACGGACATATATAAGGTTTGAGATATCTTTTTTGGGTTTGATTTGATTTGTTGGAACAAGAATTGATATTTTTAATAAACCCGTACTTAACTATAAAATAAGCATTTCTATATATGAAGAGCATATTTTAGTTATCAAAGAAGAAGTAATTAACATACCTAGGAGGTGTAGAAATAGAGAGCATATTTTAGTTATCATGGATGACGTGATTAACATACCTAGGAGGTGTAGAAAAAAATAAATTGAAGAAAATGCTGCCACAGAAGCACTTGACCAAGTTTTTAGAGAAGCTCTTTCTAGAGCTGGCAAGAATCAATCAAAGAAAAAGTGAGCAAAATTATCAGAGTTAGAAGTTTATGGTGTCAATCGTCCTTCAAAGCAGGATCTGATATTTTATTTCAATGAGGTAATATGTGTGTCCCTGTTATTTCTTCAACATTAATTTTTTTTATTAACTTTGATAATTTTGCTCACTTATAGGATTTCGTAGAAGTACTTGAACCTGCTGAGATGATTTCATCGGAGGTAAGCGGTTAGTTTAAATACCTTAACACTTTTATTTGCAATATTTGTTTCATACTTCGATTTTTTCTTTTTTGGTTTCCTTCAAATGTTTTGCTTTAATTCATCTAATTTTAATTTTGCTTTTTATGTTATATGATAGCGTTTCCACCATTGATGTATGGTTTGAGTACTTTAGGTGGTGTTATTTATAGTATATCATTTCTATTTTATATGGTGGCCTTATTCACTTTATTTTCATTATAGGTGAAAGTACTTCTCTGGTAATCAATGACCAAAATAAGGTGAAATTAATGAATTTACATAAAATCCCGATGGATACAATCATCGGTGTACTGGCCATACAAAAACTCAAAAAAACGTCATGTTTGTTCTTCTAGAAGAGATGAAAGACGAAATACATGCATTTCTGAACATATTGGGCATATATTAGCATATATGCCCAATATGTAAGAATAAACTTGTCTAAACTTGTCTACATTTGTGTAATTATTTAGTATGTAAGAATAAACTATGATCACACTTATCTTTATGGAATTTTCGATTTTCACAATTTACAACATGAATATATTTCTACTACGAAATCATAAAAGCGACAAAGACATAAACAGAAACACATAAACAATGGGCACCAAACACCGCTCAAGGCGCGGCGTTGCCCACCTAGCATATATATATATGGTAATAATGGTTGATGTGTTCAAAATATTAGTTTAGCTAGGAAACATGATGGAAACTTGGAAAATTCTTGCATAGACCTGGTTTATGAACTTTTAATAGACCTTGTGATTGTAAATGCACCACATAATACATTGTGAGAGCATGACATCATCAAAATATATGATGTGGTGCATTTACAATCACAAGGTCTACCACTAAGCTTATAGATAAGTCAGAGACTGAGACAATTTGCCCGAGCCCAGTCCAAATCAAAGCCGAGTCAGGTCGGGCGGGCGGCGACGGCGCGCGTGTGGTTTACCCATATGACCTTCTTTGTAAACACTTATACCAAATATTACACTTAAGTTTATATTACTAGTACACACTTTTTTATAATACCAATGTGGGACAAGTGAAGAATTTCCAACTCTTCATTTCCCTCACAAGGCTTTTATAACTTTGCAATTGTCAGTTAATCTTGAAACAATGTGGGACAAACACCCACACCATATCTCTTTGAACTTTGTCTTTTCCACTATGTACACTCAAATTTATCTACGGATTTTAACCAAGAAATTCGGCACTCATCCAACATAAATTACAACACCAATTTATACTGTTAACTACTCAAGAGTTCGATCGAGCTTTTTAACTTCTTCATAAATTTTCTTAAGAAATTAGAAACTTATTTAAAATGAATAATATTGAAAATCAAAATTATGCATATAGTTTATTCGTAATCATTAATTAATTCTGTTTACCCAAAATGATACTTTTTTTTTTTTGGTGAATTTTACCCAAATTGATACTGGTTAGTGCAAATATTAGTATTTGTTTCTTGGTGTTTCTTCGTAATGTACAAATATATCTAAAAATAAGTTTAGTTGTACATTTTTATAGTGAAACTGAAGCATACCAACAAGATGGTAATATTTTCTAATAAAATTTAAAAGTAATATATTTCATCATATATCATATAATTTCGGCAAAGAGTTAAATTTGTTAATTAATGTATAATGGGAAATTTAATTTAACTGTTAACACAGTGTTGTACGTATATCACGTCATTTTCAGCGAGGACAATAATTCATTTTTTTGTTTGGCTGATTTTGGGTTATTACTTCTACATTTGACAAACTTGGAGTATTTGTAGGACCTGAATGAAATTACACAACACTGAATGAATTGAAATTACTTCTTTTTTCCTAATAACTTCAATTCATGTCTAAGAGTACTGGACATTCTGGGTGGTACTTGTATATTTACAGCAGTTGTGTGGGTACATGTGGCGTCTGGAGCAGTCAGTGCTAGAGTGCTGCAGGTGCAGCTGCACCCTTACTTGATGAATGGCCAAGGAAAATTAATTAACAATAATAATAGTTTTTATGATACTTCAAAGTATGGAATTTTGCAGTTGGGCAATGGTTTGGGCGTTTGGCAACAACTCCTCAGATGGGGTAACAATTACATTATCTTTTTCATTTCTTTGTTCTTTCGTTATAATTAGAAAAGTGCACGTACGTTATAAGTGTCTAGTTAATTTCATGAGTAAATTTAATAAAATATAGTAAATTAACTTTATCATGTCACAAAATAGCACAAATTAATAACTAATATTCAATTTAATTATTATTAAAATTATAATTTCGTAAAAAATGATGACTTAAAATTATTGTAATTAAATATAATTTGATGATTGATTTGTTCATAATCTTGTAATAATTTTTTTTTCTAGAATAAGATCATAACAAAATTATTTAATTCATTCCATTATAGTATTTCTCATTTAAAAAATATAGTACTATTTTAATAGCACTATTTATTTGTTTTAATTTCAAATAATACCATATCATTTGACATGTATTTGTTTACATATCTAAGCCGCTTAATCCCTTTTTCCACAGGTTTAACCCGTTCTTTTACCGATATCATTTATTTTGCATCGATTTAAAATATTTTTTCACCGGTTTACCCGTTGTTTTATCAGTTTAACCTACTTTCATTATTTTTCCATTTTTCGTCAATTTCTTATATTTAACGGTTTTCTTATTTTTATTCTATTTATATATATTGAAGTGTTCATATTGGTGTAGACTTCTTTTTCCTATTCTATTTTTTTCTTCTTTTTTATAATTATCTTTTAAATAGGGGTATATTAGTCTTCACAAAAAATTCAAGAAATTCTGCCTGATGAACCCGTACTTTTATATATAAAAATATAGAGTATTTCACTTGATAGTATTTTCTGTGTGTGTTGTTTTCTCGACATAGTAGTTCTGAGAGTTGGGTTGAAGAATAATTTAATTTTGATATTTTTGATTAGAAATAAAAATGGATTTTGATATAATTGGAAATGGGTGGATTTATTATGCCCCAACACATATTTAAGCCTTTGTAATTGGGGAAATTGAAATGCTTTTCCTTTTTTAGGGGAAAATGCACGATACTATCATGTGTAATGCGAAATCTGCACCAAACTATCCTGTGAATTTTTTTTTGCACCAAACTTCATTGTACTTTCAAAAATCCTGCATAAAACACCCAATATCTGTTAGTTACTAACACCGTTAAATTTTAATTGAATTTCCTAAATTACCCCTAAGTATATTTAAAAGTACATTAGGAGTTTGCCAAAGGGGATCGAATTCGGTCGATTGACGGAATTAGAATTTGGCAAGATCATAACAGAACAAGAATTCATGTTAGATGGACTGCAACACTCTCTTAAAAAATTGACATTGATTGGGTCGGACTCTCCTCTGCCGTATCAAATTCAGCATCTCACTTGTTTTAAACGATTGGAGTTGGAAAGTTTCGGAATTGAAGCTTTGCCTGAATGGTTGGGGAACCTATCTTCTCTACAAGAATTAAGCCTTTATAGATGTGGAAACTTAAAGCATTCTCCCTCTAAACAAGTCATGCTAGATCTCACTAAATTACAAATTCAAATGTGTCCTTTGTTAAGTGAGAGGTGCAGTTCACAATTAACAGATTCTGAGTGGCCCAAGATATCTCACATCCCAAAATTCTATACCCATCCTTAGTTCAGTTTCATCTGCATGTGTAAGTATCATTTTTAGTTGATTCATTTGCAGTGTATGTCTTAATGGTCCTCATAATTTTCCTTTTCTTAATGCACATGTGTGTTTCTAATTTTGCTAACTCAAAGCATAGGGGGTATTTTTGCATTTCACTCTTTAGTTTATTGCTATGTAGTTGTTAACACTAAAGCCTGGATAATGTTGCAGGGTCAAATAATTCATGATTCTAAAGCTTTTCCATCAGGAATTAAATCACTAGCTGATTATGTGCACTCAAAGGGACTGAAACTCGGAGTCTACTCCGATGCAGGGTAGTACATTCTTTTAATATATTTAACATCGATTTATTGCAATTAAACATAGATTAGTAGTACTTTGTTCATACTAAGTACTCATTAATTCATAGCTTGAACTATATCACAGGATTTTGACTTGTCAATTCCGACCGGGTTCACTTCAACATGAATACGATGATGCAGCTCTCTTTGCATCCTGGGTTAGTTCATCTTTCATACTCCATAATTTTGGACTTGAGTTAATTACCGTGCTTATAAGTCCATTAATTTTTTTATTTTGTCAAGGGTATCGATTACTTGAAGTATGACAACTGTTTCAATCTTGGAATTGAACCAGAGAAAAGGTTTGGATTTTTTTTTTTAATTTCATATATTTACGTCTATAATTAAGCTAGTTTGATTTTGGACACTCGTTTTTCAAGTATCCCCCAATGCGCGATGCCCTTAATGCATCTGGACGTACAATATTCTATTCACTTTGTGAATGGTAATTTTCTCCAACTTGAAACTACTTTTCCCCATTTTTAAAGTCGTTTGCACTTGCAAGCTAACGATGCACTTTGGCTATGATGTTACAAAATTCACTAGGGGTGTTAGTGACCAAGCCTTGTGGGCAGGAACCATTGGAAATAGTTGGAGGACTACAAATGACATTAAAGATACATGGGAATGGTGATTTTTGACCTTTTACTATTATTAGAATTTGATGCATCCGATGAAGAGGAAACAAGAACCACAAATGAATTATGCTCTTGTTTTGTTTGTGCTAAAATATTACCTACCAAATTTATGTATATTAATATTAGGAAACGATGATTAATGTCTTAATGATATCTCCTTTTGGTTTAGCATGACCACAATTGCTGATATAAATGACAAGTGGGCAGCCTACGCTGGGCCTGGTGGATGGAATGGTATTCATTTTGTTTTTTTGTAAAAAATATTTAAAATTCGCTGAAGTAATTTTGTCGTTCTAAAGTTTTAAGTGCAAATGTAACTCTCAACTTAGGTTCTTCCTCTAACATATTCTTTTTAATGTCTTTTGACACTTGTATTGTAGATCCCGATATGTTAGAAGTAGGAAATGGGGGCATGACTTACCAAGAGTACAGAGCACATTTCAGTATTTGGGCTTTAATGAAGGTATTCTTTTGTTGAATTATATGAGTATGGCAATGAATTTCCTTTTGACATTTCAAAAACTTTGGGCCTAGTATTGTTTGAGTACAACTACTCTTAAAATTTATGAGATACTTAATTCTCATTGGCGTGTTGTACCATGTAATTTGTTATGTTTTCACTTAATTTGGGACATTTTGTTGTTAGAAATAATCATGTAATGAGACGATCATGTGGCCATCAGATTGATAGAGTATTGAATTTTGTTTATTTATTTACGTGTCATTTTTCTGAATTCGCAGGCTCCGCTTTTGATTGGTTTTGATGTAAGAAATATGACATCAGAAACATTTGAAATTATCAGCAACGAGGAGGTTATATCCATTAACCAAGGTAAAATATTTGTTTTAATTACTGCTCTATCACATTCCTCTATCCATTTGATTCTTTTTTAGAACCTTTTGATGCCATTGTTGTTTTCACGAGTAAAGTTCTAATAAAATTTCAAACTTGTTGCAGATTCACTTGGGGTTCAAGGAAGGAAAGTTGATTCGTATGGGCCAGAGGGCTGCTATCAGGTAATAAAACTCTATACGTACTTTTGAATGAAAAATAACAAAAAGAGTTATTTTTTATGGACTTCTTACTTAAGTTTAATAGTAAATTGGATTGTTTATATATTGGCTTTCAGGTTTGGGCGGGCCCTCTACCGGGGGATCGTGTGGTTGTTGCTTTATGGAATCGGTGTTCAAAGCCTACAAGTGTTAAGGCCAAATGGAGTGGAATTGGTCTGGTCTTGAGTTGTCTACCAGTGTCTCTGTTAGAGACTTGTGGAAGGTATATGTCCAGCTTCTCTATGTTATCACATAGCTAAAGCACGCATAGTTTGAATCAAGCTCGACTGCATATTTAGACATCATTCGTTTAAATTTTTCCAGTCATAGATGAGATCGAATTATCTAACTTTAATTTTGGAGTTAAATGAAACGATATCCCCAGTGATAAGCAAAAAAAGCCCACTATTATTTTTTAATTAGCAAAAAACTCTGTTTGGAATTCCTTCATAAATCAATTAGGAGGTTATTGCCAACTTTATAGGTAAACCGGGGGTTTATGGTCAATTTTCACAGTTAACATATCCATTGTTAATTTTTTAGGTGAATTGTGATGTTTTTGCATTTTTTGATTGGGGGTATAATCATCATTTTTCCTGCCAAATATGTACTCGGGGGCTTTTGGTAATAAAGAAATTAAATAGCATAGGGTGTTTTGTGTTAATAAAAATAACACATGGAATTTTTTTGCTAATTAAACAAAGCATAGGGCGTATTTTTACATTTCACTCTATTTTTCTTAAAACAGATTGAGTTATTTTCACAATAAGCTTTTTTATAAATTGATTACGACTTTCATTGTATTTTTTGTTTTTTCCCACTACTGCAGCACGAAGTTGTTTCATTGAAATCCATGACCTCATTCAGTGCTCAAGTTGAAGCTCATGCCTGCGAAATGTACATTTTTGCCCCTGTTATAGAAGGTCGCTCTGTAAGTTAATTGAACGAGCTTTATATCATTGTACGACCTTTTTATTCAGTCGATATACATTTCTGAGTTCGTGAAATATTGAAGTAGACATAATTTTCATATGGATTATTCATTGTTGAATTATAATTGTTTATGTTTGTTCTCTCAACTTTTTGTGGGAGTTTAGCATAGATGTAATGTTGTGATATTAATGAAAAATTATGGGTAAAGTTGAGTGGGACAATATTGTTGAGACTTGATTTGATTAATAGAATTTTAGATTGTGTTTAAGTTTTGTTCGATTGATAAATCATCCAATCTTGAATAAGATTTGATTGAGTCAAACATCACTCTAGTTGAAATAGTTTTATATATCAAGATATATAATATATGGTTGTTGATATAGAATGAGCAAATACATATTTCAAGAGCAATATTCGACAAATTTCCTATTATTCCCCTCTCAAAGTACAGTGACTTGAAATAATTTATCAAATAATTGCAGCACCATGGACCCACCCTACTATTCACATTCACATTCTTGATTCATTTTTCACCGACTTTATTTATTTTTCATCGGTTTCACTTGCTTTTCATTGATGTTGTTGTTTCACCGGTTTCATCATTTTTTTACGATTTTGACCCAAATTTAAATCGATTTCACATGTGTTTATTGATTTCAGGGGCACTTTTTTATCGGTTTCACCCTAATTTTCACCAATTTCGTCAGTGTTCACTAATTTCACCCGAATTTTCATCGATTTCACATATTTTCAATGATTTCATTTTTTTTTTATCGATTTCACTCTTTTTCACCAATTCACCCTTTTTTTACCAAAAGAATTTCATGAAAATTCGAGGTTATGCATGTCTTGATATTATTGAATATTCTTTATATTTTTTCTATTCTAGCCAAAGTAAAATTATGTAATTAGCTAAGTCATAAGTATTTTTTTTTCTATCATAGTAAGATGCGATTCAATTTTAACTTTTTTTTTTGTAGCATCAAGATATTTAAGAGAATTTATTTTAAATTTTTATATTTAGAGAGTTTATGACTTATGTTGTACTAAAATTTTAAATTAATATTTTCTTGCTTAAATAAATATTGATGCTATAATATAATAATTTGTATCTATTATTTAGGGGCTATTTAAAATTATATAGTATTTTTATGGTTCGTTTTTATCTATTATAAGAGAAGATTAAAATAACAAAAATAGATGTAAAAGAGAATTTATAAATTTTAGAGTTTATGTAGAAGATAAATATAGTAAGACTTTATGTTTAATATACCTCTTCAATTACTTTTATATATTTACCATTGAATTAAATAACAATTCAAATAAGGATATTTTAGTCTGCACAAAAAAAATTAAGAAATATTCATGCTTTTATAAGAGTAGAGATAATATATGGTTGTTGATATAGCAAGAGCAAAATACATATTTCAAGAGCAATGTTCGACAATTTTCCTATTCTGCCTCTCTCATATTCGACCCACCCTACTATTCGCTTTCACATTCCTGATTGCTCACCCGATAATTGATCTCCTCCAATAGTTATTAGCGCGGTGGTCCAAAATTATAGTTTTCTCCGTCCTTTTTTATACTTCTTTTTCAGGGAACTTAAAACAATTGCTTTGGGAGCCACTAATGGAAGCTCTAGTTCGAGAACCCACTATAACTGGAGCTAGATTTGGTCTATTAAAACGCCTCCACAGGTTAAACTATTCACGTGGTCCTGTTGTAGGAATATTCTTCCGTTTCGTGCATATCTTAAATATCGGAAAATCTCATCGATCGGAAGATATGTGTCCTCGCTGCTTTGGCTTGATAGAAACATCCCTTCACTGCCTACTTTATTGTCACTATGCTAGGCAATGTTGGGCCCTCACCGGGTTGAGTGTTTCACATCATTGAAGTGATTCTATTGAGATTATTGATTGGTTTGCTTCACTCAGCTAAAAAACACATTGTTGTGACCTCGAATTCGCATTGACATAGGCGTTGTGAATATGGTATGGCCGGAATAAACATATTTGGGAAAATGAAGACATTGCTCCTATTGAACTTGTTTTTGCAGCCGAAACTTCTACATCGGTTATAAGGACTCATGTAATTTTTCAAACTTGATTTCCATGCGAAATAATTTAGTTTGGATAATGGTAACTTTGAAATCAATTTTATTGCTCGGAACCATACTGGAGATGATCTTAATTGTGGTGTTAAGAAATTTGAATACTATAGCGAACCCGAATCAACAAAAGTTGTGGCAGCAATCCGGGGCTTGAAATTCGGTATTCACAAAGTTGAAGAAATATTATCCTTGAAGGAGATTGCAAATCTTTTATTAAAAATTAAATGATATGGAAGATATATAATTACAAGTTTGAACTTTGAACCAACAGAACAGTCAACCATAGTGATTGACAAAACTAAGGGAATGTTTGGAATAATTTTCGCTGGTTTTCCTCCAAAGAATTGGGTTAGTGAAACCTGCCAAAAGCGACTTTGAATCAATGTTTTCATAATCGGACCGGCAATCGAACCAGTAACTCAACTGGTTATCGGTTTGACCGGTTCGACCGGTTCAACCACTGATTGAACCGGTGATGACGTCATAAGTATTATTTATTTTCTAAAATTCTTTCATTACATGTTATTTATAATACATACCAGAAGAAAAAATACTGTGATATATCATATAATATTTATATATGATCCAAATTAAACAGACACTCATGGACACACACAAAAGATTGTAAATAAAAAAGATATGAATACTAGACTTTTTAAATAAAAAAGATTTGAATACTAGACTTTTGATCTCCCAATACATTGCACAAAAAAAAGTTACATTGAGAAAAGAAAAAGAATTCAATAGACTTTTGATCTCCTTAATTATTTTCTTAAAAGACTAAAACCCACTTCCCCATTTATTTAATGTCTTCCTTCACTCAATTCCCATTATCTTAGCCGCCCCTTTAGAAGCAACCAAACTTCCAATTCTTCCTTATTTTATAGCATTTTCATTTTCAATTTTTGCTCCAATTACGTACATATACCAAAAAATTTCCTCTTTTCCTGGAATTCAAGAATCAAAATACACACACCTTCACAAAGAGATAAACTTATTAACATACTATAGAATTCTTTGTTGTTGGGTGAAGTTTGAAGTATCAACATTCTCAAATTAGCAGGAAGATTGACTAGAAAAAGAAGGATTTTGAAGGAGATTGAAATAAAAGAAGAAAAAAAAATTGAAGAGAAAAGTACGATTTTTTTACCTTTAGCTGCCACCTAAGCTTTCTCCTCAATTTTCAGCGTGCAGAATTTGGGTTATAAAACCCTAACTCTTTTTTTTTTTTTTTTTAAATAGAGAAAGTTGGGAACCGCGGATCAGACCGGGTCACCGGTTCGCCGATTTTGACTAGTTCTGAGCGGTTCGTACTGGTTCTGAAAGCATCCGGTTTTAGTGGGTAGTCCGGACCGAAGAGGGCACCGGTTCACTGTCGAACCGATCCGACCGTCCGGTCCGGTCTGATTTTAATAACATTGCTTTGAATCACATTTGGCCCAACAAATTGCCGACACATTTTCAGAAGACACTTTCTGTCACAAGCTACTTTACCATTACACAATACTTTATTATATATAACTTTATTTATGGAGCTAAAACACTCCCTATGTTTTGTCTTACTTTAAAAAATTTCTCTGTGTTATTTTAACTCTAAAAAAATTTCATATGATTTCAATTGAGTGTCAAATACACCCTCAGAAAAGAGAGTGTGATTCAAACGCCAAAATTGCAAGTATTTGTTCACATTTTGCTTTTGATATGACAATTTTATCCCGAAATACAAAAACACCCACTATGCTTTGTCTAACTCCAAAAAAATCCCCCCAATGTCATTTTAAATAAAAATTTCCCTGTGTTTGGTTTTAAATACGACACTCGGTCAAAGTAGTATATACTTAGATTTTCAAAAAGAATAAATAAATTTAAAAAAACAAATACATAGGGGTAATCTTGTCATTCCGCCCAAAGACAAAAATAAAATTCTACTTGGGTTGAGTGTGGTAATTAAAATAAAATACAAGGTTTTTTTGGGATTAAAATAACACAGATTTTATTGAAAGTTAGACAAAGCATAGGGAATGTTTTTGTCTTTAGCTCTTTATTTATGCATCGGATGTCTATTTAGTAGTGTATTATATATCTAAATAGATTATAAAAAGAAAATGTATATATATCTAAAGCTTTACAATATCCTACATGTGTATATAGAGTCCATCCAAAAATAAAATAAAATAAATACATGTGTATATAGAGTAACATATGTAGAAAAAAGGAGAATCACGTTACGTAATTTATGTTTATTATATCTAATTATTTTTCCAACAAAATTAGTATTATTATTATCCTAATACAAAAATTAATATTATAATTACAACAAAATTATTAAAATCATCATCTCAATCCTTACATAATATAATATTTTATCTCTAACTCCAAAAAGTTATGAAAAATTTACAAAATTGGTCCCGTAACTATTGCTCGCTGGCAAAAAGATCTTGTAAATTTTTGAGCTGGCAAAAAAGTCCTATTTCGGCCCGAATTGCCAACGTGTATGCCAATTCATCTGCCCTTTGCTGACGTGGAAAATTAATCCCCTTGCAGATGTGGAAAAATTGCAAAATTGGTCCCACAACTATTGCTTGCTGGCAAAAGAGTCCTTGAACTTTTCGAATTAGCAAAAAAGTCTTGGAACTATATATTTTGCCAGTTAAGTCATGTAACTAAAATTACATGCAATTAAGTTCTAACATTATCTTCATCTTCATCTCAAGATTAAGTTTCAATGTAATTTTGAGATTACATGTAACTACTTTGGAGAAAATTATTGAGCTTAATTGCAATTCATTTGTCATTGTTATTTGATAATTTGAGATTTTTTTTTTGTTTTATTTCCTGAGAAAGTAAAATAAAATATTTTGTTTTTGAAATTTGATTTTTGTCCTGTATGTGCCTTGTTGCAATTTTGGGCAATATGGTATGATAAGTTGCCTCATAGGAATTCATTTTATTAGTCTAGTTTTCTAGTTTTTCAATGTTATGTTGGTAAATTTTGGTGCTATTTGAATACCTTCTAATATTACCGTGAGTCTAAATTAATTCTAAGATAGTGTTCGTCATGTCTGGGTTAATTTTGCGTGTGAAATGGGTGCGTGATTTGGCGGACACAGTGGAAAAAACCACAATTTCGACCAAAATAGGATTAAATTGCAAAATTAACTTAGTTACATGACTTAATTGCCAAAATATATTAGTTACAAGACTATTTTGCCAGTCCGAAAAGTTACAGGACTTTTTTGCTAGCAAACAAAAGTCACGAGACCAATTTTGCAATTTTTATGACCGTCAGCAAGGGGGTTAATTTTCCAAGTCAGCAAGGGGCAGGTGAGTTGACGGATACATTGGCAATTCAAGCCGATGTAGGACTATATTGCTAAAATGTATTAGTTACAAGACTTTTTTGCTAGCCTAAAAAGTTACTGGACTTTTTTGCCAGCAATCAATAGTTACGGGACCAATTTGCAATTTTTCAAAAAGTTATTGATTTGACTTTATCATAAACTTTTCTCCCTCAAATCCCAACATCAAAATCAATTCAACTCATATGGGCCTGTTTGTTTGGCGTTTCCTAGATTTTTTTCGTGTTTGGGAAATGCCAAACAAACATGTTTTCTACTTTCAGAAATAAATTTTTCATCCATTAATTTTCTCAATCTACTCTCTTAAAAGCCAAACAAACAACAATTTTCTTATCTTTAAACAAAACTTATACAAACTCTACTTTGATTTGACATAAAGTAACCTTTCTCTTACACAATTTATCTCACATAACAAACATGATTTAACATAAAGTCTTACACATCTTACACTTACAACCCAACTCTTCCAAAAAAACCTATACCTACTTTATTTCTCAAACCACTCTCTCAAAACCCAAACAAACAACCTTACGCAAATCGAGATTATTTCACAAACCTCCACTACTCTCTCAAACTACTTTCCCAAACGCCAAACAAACAGGCCCATATATCTTAAATTTTTTAAATCCCACTACATATTATTTAATCATATCAATATTCCAACCAAAATCAATCCAAGTCTAGCTTCAAATGTTTCGTCAAAACATCCTAATCAATTTTAAAACAACGAAACATAGTCAAACAGAGTCAAAACCGATCCATACCCGCGTTAACAATCTCATTGTTGTTTTTTCAAGCTAAAAAGTGAAAATCAAATGGTCTAAAACTGTGAAAATTTATCAAGTTAGTTGAGAAATAATTTGATTTCTAGTTCGAATAATTTGATACTTTTAAATATGCTACAAAAATGCGCGTACTTTGTACATATCTGGTCAATTTTATGTGTATTTTTTCTCAAGTACAGTAAAATTAATTTCAGTATGTTACAAAAAAGCACAAATTAATTATTGATTTTTTATTTAATTTATTATAAATTTACACAAAATTATTAATGAGTGATTTGAACATATGAACATGATTAGTAAACTATAAATAAAAATCTAGTCCATATTAATTTTTCCATAGACCAAGAGTAATATTTCAAGCATATATAAACAAGGAATGCAACATATATTCAGTTCTACTTTGGTCATGCATGCACGGTATGTTTCAATTAAGTCAAATATTTATTGAACTCGGGCATCGTAAATATTTTGATTTTTACATATATTATTACAAAATTTGATGACAAAAATGCAAAGTTATCTTGCTAGGTTTGATTCATTAAACTGTCGAACGAGTACTAGCAATTTCCCTCTATTAACAATTTTGGTGACTGAATTTGATTTGAGCTAAAGTTACATGTCTTGTGACAGAAATTAGTAGAAAATTAAGTTGTATATCCTCTATCTCTAAATTTTTACTACTATTTCTTTTTTGGGATGTTCCAAAATAAAACTCATTTTCTATAAATGAAATTATTTTTCTTAACAATACTCTCTCACATAAAGTAGTAATTTGATACCACTAACTCTCAACAACTATTCGTAAGGATATATGAGTAAAAATATCCAAAAATTTCATTTTTTAAAATTTTATCTAAAACTTCGTGTAAAAAACTGAAAGGAAAAAAGAAAGTATGGGTGCGTGTGGATGGGTTTTGGCCCGGTCTCGCGGGTTTCGCGAGACATTGCCAAAACCCTTTCAAATGAGTTTTCACCAAACCCATAAAACCATAAAAAAAACCTATTCAGAAACTCACACTCAAACTCTTCAAACCTATAAAACATTGATTTGATACCTACCACCTACTTTTTTCCCCTAAATCTCACTAAAAAAGACATGGGTGATTTACATTCAGATCCCCTTAGGTTTGGGCATATTACAAGAAACCCACGTTGTTTCAAAAATTACAGGGACACCCCTCAGGTTTGGGCATATTAAAAGAAACCCCTTACGGCGATAAAAACAGACGGAATTTGATGACGTCAGCAATAAAAATTTGATTTTTCAAATTTACCCCAGGCTAAATATACCCATAGGGGGTGTTTTTGTAATAATATTATACCACAGGGGGTGTCTATGTAATAATATTATACCACAGGGTGTGTATTTGAAATATTACAATAACTTCAGGGAGTTACTTGTAGCCAACTGTCATATTTTAAAAAATGACCGTTGGATGTTATTGTTGGCCACATATTTTTGTTATAAATAGCAGTTCAAATTTTTCTTTTTTTTTTTTTTTTTTTGCATTTCATTCCACAAATTTGATAATGTCATCATAAAATTCAAGAGGTAGTGTAAGATGCTTAAAGTATCGATAATCAAAATATTCATGTGTAGGGTGTGTAAAGAATGCATCCATAATGGTTGCAGATGCACGTCGACATTTAAAGTTGTATTATCCCTACACGTGAACATTTTGATTTATAGTCAAAATATATGGCCAACCGTAACATCCATTGGTCATTTTTTAAAATATGACCATTGGCTATAAGTACCCCCATGAAATTTATAGTAAAAATATATGGCCAACATTAGCATCCATTGGTCATTTTTTAAAATATGATTGTTGGCTATAAGTAACTTCCTAAAGTTATTGTAATCTTTCAAATACACCCCCTGTGGTATAATATTATTACATAGACACCCCTTGTGGTATAATATTATTACATAGACACCCCCTGTGGGTATATTTAGCCAGGGGTAAATTTCGAAAAAAAAATTTTGTTGACGTCATCAAATTCCGTCTGTTTTTAACGTCGTAAGGGGTTTCTTGTAATATGCCCAAACATGAGGAAGTCTGAGTGTAAATCACCCAAAAGACATTGATTTGACACCTACAACCTACTTATTCCCCTAAACCCCAACATCCAAACCCAATCCAAGTGGGGTTTCAACTTATTCAAACCATAAAACCCAATAGCCAAAATCGATCCAAATGAGGTCTCAATGGTTTCATCGAAACCACCCAAACCATTTTTTTTAAACCAAGACCCGCGAAATCAAGTCAAAACCCATCCAAATAGACCCTATGGTAGTCTATCGTACAAATGTGTAAAGATTAGACCTTTTTTTCTCCGAATGAGTCTAAAGACTAGTCCTACTCACTTAATCTCCCTAATATCTAACAAGTCGATTTACAAACAAAACTTATTGGTTCGGTGGTAAGGTGTTTCTTTAAGGTGGAAGGGGACTCAGGTTCAATCCCTTTGACGGTCACACAAGTCATGGTATTTGTTATTTTTGTTTTCATAGTAATTCAGATTTCTTTGGACATATATATTCATAATTGACATATATTAACATTTATTTTTGGAATTCAATTTAATTCATTCTTATTTTGTCATGAAAATTCAAATTTCTTTTGGACATCATGTACTCGTATTCATAGAAATCAACTTTTTTTTGGACATATATAGTCATATCTTTCATAGAAACTCAAATTCTTCTAGAATTTTTTTAGTAGATATTGAATTTTCTTTTGGATGTTATGTCAAATGCATAAATCAAGTGGGCTGGTAGGGTTCAAGAAGATATTTTTTGAGTTTAAGCAAATCTGTCACCATTCATTTGATGAATATTGACAAATTTGAAATTATTAATTATGAACATATATTTGTTATATGATAATGAATATGATATGCATTATGCATATATACTAGTATACTAGTATAAACCTCATGTTAGACACATTTTTAAGATAATGTTTTACAATTAAATACTCATCGTACGTTTTGGTTAATTATGTATTTTATAATGATAAATATATATTATGGATCATTTCAAAAACACTTGAAACATTCAACTTTGGTATTTTTAGTTTTTGTCATTTTATCAAAACTGCAAAAAAAATATCGAGTTTGCTATCAAAAAAACTTTGCCCCCCAACAAAAGCCGTCGAGGTCCGGCCCTGATGTTGGTCATATAGAACACCAGCACAGAAAAAGGGCTGACTCCGCTAAAGGAACAATAGAACAATCGGGTAATATTGCTGATTTATCAATAAGAGAAAAAATTAGATTATTGCTGGTGTCATAGTGGGAGCATGTTCTTTCAATAATATTCGACAATGACCACTACCTACTACATAATTAATTAACTAGAAAAGTGCACGTACGTTGTATGTATCTAGTTTTAATTTCATGGGTATTTTTTCGTAAATTAGAGTAATTAGTTTCTTCTTTTTTATACCATAAAATATCAAATATATATATATATATATATATATATATATATATATATATATATATATATATATATATATATATATATATATATATATATATATTCAAATTAGTTTTTATGAAATTTATTTTTATTAATTATTATTGTTTTACTAAAAAAAATGATGGCTTTAAATAGTTGTAATAAAATATAAAATAATGACTGATATAGTGAGGACATCTTATAAAATTTGTTCTATGATAGTAGTTTTCATGTTAAGTTTATCCGTTATTCACTGTTTCTTCACAAATTTCACTCGAATGTTTATCGATTTCACGAGTATTTTTTCTTACTGATTTCACCAGTTTTTTCATCAACTTCACCAGTGTTCACCAATTTCACCCGAAGTTTCATAGATTCATATGTTTCCACTATTTAACTTTTTTTGCATGTTAATATATATATATTTGGCGATTTTTCTGCTTTTTTTAAATCGGTTATAACCTTTTTCATTGTTTTTCCATTTTTCTTCGATTTTTTTTTTCCAATTTAAACCATTTTCCCACCGATTTAACCTTATTTTTGTCGGTTAAATTTTAACCCGTTTTCACTGATTTCACATGTTATTCATCTGATTTTTTAATTTAGTAAACATGTTTTCACTGATTTTATCCGTTTTTCGTTTTTTATTTCATCCGTTTCTTTACAAATTTCACCCAATTTTTTATCGATTCATATGTTCTTACTATTTTTTTTTTACCGATTTACCCATTTTTTTATTGGTTATAACCTTTTTCATTGTTTTCCATTTTTTGTCGATTTCTTTTGTTTTTTCTTGCTTAAACCATTTTTCTACCGATTTCACCTCATTTTTGTCAGTTAAGTTTAACTGATTTCACCCGTTTTAATCATTTTAACCCGTTTTCACCTATTTCACATTTTTTTCTTCTGATTTTACATGTTATTCACTTGAATATTTCATTGATTAAATATATATTTTTACCGACTCTACGCTTTTCTGTCCAATTTTACTCTTTTTTCACCGTCTTTACACCTTTTTATTGGATTTCATCTGTTTAATCATTTTTTTTACAAATTCCACTCGAATTAATTTTCATCGATTTCACATGTTTTCACAAACTTTATATTTTTTAACCGATTTTACCCGTTTTCATCCATTTTTCACCAATTTCACCCGATTTTTTTATCGATTTCAAGTGTATTTACGATTTCACATACACTTTTATTACCTATTTCACCCATTTTTTAAACCAAATTCACCGGTGTTCACCATTTTACATGTATATTTTAGGAACTATTTAAAATAACAGCGTTTTTTTCTTATGTTTTTTTTTTAATTTTATGTTTTATATGAGAAGAAAATTAAAATTATAAAATTTAATGTAAAAGATAAATTCTAAATTTTAGGAAATTATGTAGGAGATACATATATTAAGATTTCATGTCTAATTGTACATTTACTATAATTAATATAAAAAGATTTTATGTCTAATTATTCTTCTTCAACTATTTTTACATATTACCATTGAATTAAATATCACTTTACAACTCAAATAAGGGTATATTAGTCTTCACAAAAAAAAAAACTTAAATTATTCACACTTTTATAATAAGTATAGATTAAATTAAGGAATTAAAAATGACAATAATTTGAATTAGTCAGTCAAACTCAATCATTGCTCGATCTAAACATCCAAACACACACAATACATTATAGAATATAGATGTGTAAAGATTAGTCCTACTCAGTACTCATTAGAATATTGCTGGTGGCATTGTGGGTTTCAATAATCTAGACAATGACCACTACCTAAATTAATTAAATTAAAGAATTAAATATGATAATAATTTGAATTAGTCAGTCAAACTCAATCAGTGAGAACAAATTGCTTGATTTAAACACACAGACACACACAATACATTATCAACTTCTCCCTTACTAAACACACACTGTCTTTAATTCTGTGTCTTTTTTACCAAAAAAGAAAAAAGAAAAAAATGGCAGAAATTGTGATTGATGCCACAGTGCAATTTGCGGTGGAGAAGCTAATTGAAACTGCTACTCAAGAGTGGAGGCTTGTATCTGGTTTCAAAAGTGAACTCAATAACCTGAAAGAATCATTGGGCATGATTAAAGCTTTTTTACAAGATGCGGCAAGACGGCAAGTGGAAGAAGAAACAATTAGGGTGTGGCTAAAGAACCTTGAAGATGTTGCTTATGAAGCAGGAAACTTGTTTGATGAGCTTGAGTATGAAAAGATTCGCCGAAAGGTAGAGATCAATAATCAAATGAAGCGAAAGGTATGCTTCTACTTTTCCTTCTCTAATCCTTTAGCATTTCGTTGGAAAATGGCTCATAAAATCAATGAGGTGAATGACAAGTTGAAAAAAATTGAGGAGAAGGCAAATAACTACGGCCTCGCTAGCGTAATTAATGCAAGTTCTGCTTCTGTTTTGCCTTTGGTTGAACAAACCGACTCCATAAGTCACGATCCATTTTTTGTTGGTAGAGAAAGTGATAAGTCAAAAATAATAGACATGCTTATGACTCCGAGCAATGAAGTCATTTCAGTCATTCCTATTGTTGGTATGGGTGGACTGGGAAAGACCACTTTGGCTCGAAAAATCTTTAACGACCAGCAAATTATAGATTATTTTGATAAAAAGATTTGGGTTTGTGTCTCGGAAAATTTTGACTCCACTAAGATTTTTGGATCTATCCTAGAATCTTTAGGGGGAGATCATCGGGGAGAGAGTAGACAAGCAATTTTAAAGGCGCTTAAAGAAATACTCAAGGATAAAAAATATTTACTGGTTCTTGATGATTTGTGGAATGATGATAGAGATCGTTGGGATTCTTTTCAAAATTCTCTTATTGGAGTCAACTCTAATACAGGAAACTTTATTCTTGTGACTACTCGAAATAAAGTTGTGGCATCGATTGTGAGTCGGCCATGCATGCATTTTGAATTGGATAATTTGTCAGATGATTATTGTTGGTCCATAATAGAAAGTAAAGCTTTCTCTGGAGGAGAAGTGCCTGAAGAATTGGAAATCATTGGAAAGAAAATTGCTCAGAGATGTCGAGGTCATCCATTAGCTGCAAACGTGGTTGGACGCACTTTACAAGGCAAGGGAATAGATGATTAGATTTCGATATTGGAGGGTGCGTTTTCAGATTCCAATGAGATTTCAGATTCCAATGAGAAAGAAAGTAGCGTGATGCGAGTATTGAAGGTAAGCTTCAATCGTTTGCCATCTTTGTTACTTCAAAAATGTTTTGCATATTGTTCCATTTTCCCCAAGGATGAACAAATCAATACAAAGCTATTGATCCAACTATGGATGGCAGAAGGGTTTCTTAGAGACAATGAAAACGATATGGAAAGCCGAGGCAACAAAGTTTGTGAAACTTTATTGCAACACTCGTTCTTTCAAGAGGCAGTAAAAGACAAGATTGGAAATATCAAGTATTGTAAGATGCACGATCTAGTTCATGATCTAGCATGTTTGGTTTCAAATACGAAAAGTTTGAAAGTTGGAAATCGTATTGAACATAAAAGTTCTCAATGTAGATATTTGGTGATGGATTCACTTGGTGAAGAGGCATACAATGTTATTCAAGATGAAGCAATTTATTTGCGGACACTATTTTTGAAAGGCAATGTGCTAGACCTAATGTTCCAAAATTTCCAAGGCTTGCATATTCTAGTTTTAGAAGGAACAAATGTAAAATATTTGAATACTTCAATTGGCAAGCTCATACATCTGAGACTTCTTGATGTGTCCTATACCTGTATCAAAGCTTTACCATTATCTGTTTGTAAGCTATTCCATTTGCAGACTTTAAGGGCAAATAATTGTTGGGATCTACATGCATTTCCGGACAAACTCCAACAATTAATTAATCTGAGACATTTACATGCAGAGGAAATTGGGATACAAAGAATGCCATTAAATATTGGAAAGCTAACTTCTCTTCGAACATTAGAATTCTTTAATGTGAGGGTTAAGAAGGGCCGAAGAATAGAAGAATTGGGAGGTTTAAAATATTTAATGGGAAAACTCAGAATATGCAATCTTGATCTAGTGAAGGATAGAGAAGAAGCTAGAAGAGCAAGCTTGATTAAAAAGCCAAATCTAAAAAGGTTAGAGCTTATATGGAGTGATGATTCAAGTGATGGAGACAACAATCATGAGCAAGTCTTGGACGGTCTTCAACCTCATCAAAACATAAAATCCTTAAACATAGAAAACTTTATTGGCGATCTCTTTCCTTCATGGACAATGAAGATGAGTGTTAATTGTGATCAGGTAAGACTCGACAATTTGACCAAGATTATATTGATGAACTGTAAGAGATGCAGAGAAATCCCAACACTCGGTACCTTACCACTACTTGAGATCCTACATTTGGAGGGAATGCGAAGCTTACGATCGATAGAAGCTTCATTCTATCATAATATTCCTCCAGATGGTAGCAGTAGCAGCAACCAAAGATCATTTTTTCCAGCACTTAAATCACTGAGGCTGATATCCATGCTTTCTCTGGTAGGGTGGGCTGGACCAGATGAGATGCATGCAATTGTTTTCCCTGTCCTTGAATATTTGCAAGTTACAAATTGCCCTTTACTTTTGGCAAGCCATGATTTTCCATCTCTAAAAAATGTGGAAATCATGTCCAGTGGTTCACCAGTAGTAAGTGGGGAATTAGCTTCTCTTGAAAGATTTTCAGGATGTGATATTAGAAATCTCGATCATTTTTCAATTCCACACAGTAAAAGCCTCACATATCTGAAAATACAAATATGTGCTGGACTGATCTCCTTGAAATTTCCACACAGTAAATGCCTCGAGACATTATTTATAGAGAGTTGTGAAAGCCTTAGTTCAATTTCATTTCCACACAGTAAATGCCTGGAGACATTAGTTATATGTGAATGTGAAAGCCTTAGTTCAATTTCATTTCCAAACGGCCTCACTTCTCTTAAGAGTATGAAGATTGGTTCGTGCAATAGTCTTACCAGCTTGCCATGTGAAATGTTAGATAATTGTATATCACTCGAGACATTAACTGTGTCACATTGTAGAGAATTGTCCCCCTTTTCAGTAGAAAGAATGGTGTGTCTCTCCTCCTTGACAATTATTAGATGTCCCAACTTGAACGTTTTGCCAAGGGGGTTGGAATTCGGTCGATTGACGGAATTATTTTTTGGCCCCATTACAGAAGAAGAATTCATGTTAGATGGACTGCAACATCAGCTCTACTCTCTTCAAGAATTGTCATTGATTGTGTCGGACTCTCCTCTGCCGTATCAAATTCAGCATTTCACTTCTCTTAAAGAATTGCAGTTGCATTATTTCGGAATTGAAGCTTTGCCTGAATGGTTGGGGAACTTATCTTCTCTACAAAGATTATACCTCTTTAACTGTGAAAACTTAAAGTATTTTCCCTCTAAAGAAGTCATGCTACGCCTCACTAAATTAAGAGTTTTAGGAATTTACTGGTGTCCTTTGTTAAGTGAGAGGTGCAATCCAGAATTAACAGATTCTGAGTGGCCTAAGATATCTCACATCCCAGAAATCCACTACAACATACGAAAAATCCAGAATTAGATATTTGGTCATGTCCAAACTTAAAGCATTTTCCCTCTAAGCAGCTACACCTCACTAAATTACAAACTTTAAAAATTTACTGGTGTCCTTTGTCACGTGAGAGGTGCAATCCAGAATTAACAGATTTTGAGTGGCCCAACATCTCTCACATCCCAGAACTCTACGTAGATGGGTTTCAGATTCATCGGTAGGTTATTTTTTTAAGTATTATTATCCTTTCCATTTTTAGTTGATTCATTTTCAGTCTGTGTCTTAAATTAATGGTCCTCGTAATTAATTTCCCTTTTTCCTTTTCTTAATGCAGGGCGGCAGGCAACTTCATGCTTGTTCTAAACTGTAAGTAACTCATGCTTTCAGTATTATAATTTTTCTTTATAAATGTATTATTCTATTACCGAGTTGAATTAGCTATATCAACAAACATTAAATTCTCAAGACAAAATTCCTCTTTCTCTATATATATCAAATTGTAGTAATTTTGGAAAATATATTTTTAGTTTAGTGGTATCGATCGAAACCGCCATAACTTTCTTTTTTATATAATGTATTGGTAACCTGCAAGAACCTAGTTCATTATGCATGTGTAGGGTAAGTATCATCATTTTCATCCAATTTATTTTCGTTTTGATCTGAATAATCTTCATAAATTTCCTTCTTTTTTTTCCATCATCTATGCAGGTCAATTGTTCGTCATGTGAGTGTGAGCTGCTATCTGGAGTCATATTTCTGGTCAGTTCCAGTATTCATTCTTTTTATTCAGTCAATATCCATTTCCGAGTTTGTGAAATATTCAAGTAGATAGATAAAGAAAAACAAAAAAAAACGAGAAAAAAAAGGAGAAGATTTTTCATATGGATTCAATGTAAAAAAAAAAAAGGAAGAAAAAGGAGAAGATTTTTCTTGTGGATTCAATGTTGAATTGTGTTGTTTATGATTCCTCTCGCAACATTTTATGGGAGTTTAGCAGAGAAGTAAATGTTGTAATGTTTGTGATTTATATAAGTTGAAGTGTGTATTATTGAAATTCATGGGTAAAGTCGAGTCGGACAATGTTGAGATTTTAATTGGACTATTTTATTGAACTAGAAAAGTGCATGTACATTGTACGTGTCTAATTTTAATTTTGTGGGTATTTTTCGTATGTTGGAGTAAAATTAGCTTATTTTATGTTTAATATTCAATTTATTTTTATCAATTATTATTGTTTTACAAAAAAAAAAAATTCATGGCTTTAGATAGTTGTAATAAAATATAAAATGAAGACCGATTTAGTCATGACATCATATGAAATTTGTTCTAAAATAAGATCATAAGAACATTATTTAATTTAATCCATAATAGTAGTTTTCATGTTAAATTTATCCGTTATTCACTGATGACACATGTTTCATCAGTTTTTTCACAAATTTCACCCGAATTTTCATCTATTTCACGAGTATTTTTTCTTACTGGTTTCACCAGTTTTTTAACCAACTTCACCAGTGTTCACCAATTTCACCAGAAGCTTCATTGATTCATATGTTTTCATTTTTTAATTTTTTTTACCAGTTTATATATTTATTTTAGCTATTTTCCGCTTTTTTATCGGTTATAAACTTTTTCATTGTTTTTCCATTTTTCGTCAATTTTTTTTATAATTTAAACAATTTTTCCACCAATTTTACCTTGTTATTTGTCGGTTAAAGTTTAACCCATTTTCACATATTTCACTAATTTCACATGTTATTCACTTAAAATTTTCATTGATTAAACATGTTTTCACCGACTTTGAGCTTTTTTTTCACCTTACTGATTTTAACCTTTTTTCACTGATTTTATCCGTTTTCATCCGTTTCTTTACAAATTTCACCCAAATTTTCATCGATTCATATGTTCTCACTGTTTAATTTTTTTTACCGGATTATAATTTTTTAGCATTTTATCCCTTTTTTTCTATAGATTATAACATTTTCATTGTTTTCCCGTTTGGTTGATTTCTTTTGTTTTCTTTTCGGTTTAAACCATTTTTCTACCTATTTTACCTCATTTTTGTCTGTTAAACATTTTTTATTTTTAACTGATTTGACTCGTTTTTACCTATTTTACATGTTTTTTTACTGCACATGTTATTCACCTAAAGTTTTCATTGATTAAATATGTTTTTATTGACTTTACGTTTTTTTTTACCGATTTTATCTTTTTTTCACCGACTTTACCCGTTTTTACAGGATTTCACAGGTTTCACCATTTTTCTTACAAATTCCACTCGAATTAATTTTCATTGATTTCACATATTTTCACCAACTTTACCTTTTTTAACCGGTTTTACCCGTTTTCATCCATTTTTCACAAATTTCACCCAAATTATCGATTTCAAATGTATTTACGATGTCACATGAACATTTGTTTACCGGTTTCACCCGTTTTTTAATCAACTTCACCAGTGTTTACCAATTCAGCCGGACATTCATTAAATTCCCGAAAATTTATACTTACTATGTCCTTTTTTGTTTGCTCCTATTTCATTTTTGAAATGTCCCAAAACAACACTCCATTTTCAAATATGATTTTTTTTCTCAAAAGTATCATTTCACATAAAACATTGATTTGACACCACTAATTCTCTACCACTACTTTTGAGGGCATAAAAGTAAAATTGCATAAAGATTTCACATTTTTAACTTTTTACCTAATACTCCGTATCAAAACTCAAAGTAGGAAATAAAGCTGCTCAAGAATCTGACTCGATCGAATATTCTTCTTTCTCTAGCTGGCTTAACTTCTTTGGGAGATTTTCTTAAGAAATTAGAAATTTATTTAATATGAATGTTGAAAATCAAATTATGCATATAATTTATTCTTAATCATAAGTTAATTCTGTTTACCCAAAATGATACTGGTTAGTGCAAATATTATTAGTATTTGCTTTTGGTTCTTGTTCATAATGTCAAATCAATATAAATTGTACACTTTTGTAGTGAAGCATACCAACGAAATGGTAAAAGTATTTTCTAAAAGAATTTAGAAGTAATATTTCATGATATATCATCTAATTTAGGCAAAGAGTTAAACTAATTAAACTATGGAGAGAATTGCATTTTTGATACAGAGTTATAGGTCAATTCCCACTTTTGGTACATAGTTTTATGTGTCCAACACATTTGGTATAGAGCTTTAACAAATTGTGACACATTTGGTACAACCGTTAAAATTGCCGTTAAGGGGTGATGTGGCTATTAAGTCTAATTGCAAAGTTGATGCCATTACTTATGTTGACTGATAATTTTACCCCATAACATTTCAGGTTACCAAAAAAGCCCCACATCTCCAAATTTAGTGACGATTTAAGTCCACATTGTTGCCAAATTTCAAAATTGACTCGAATAAGACCACGTGCAAACCAATTTGAAAATTTTACTTATTTTATTTAAATAACTAATTTAATTTATAAACAATATTAATAAATTAAATAATACTTTAACATAAATATACCAAAATTAAGAAAACATATTCTTTTTAAATATAAAATTTATATATTAGCATTAATCTATTTAATATTTATTAAAATAATAAATTATATAATTAAAAACTATTTAATATTTATTAAAATAATAAACAATAAAATTAAAAAAAAATTCCCCACCCCACCCAACCCACCCAACCCAACACCTCCCCACCCCTCCCCCCCTACCCCGATTCTCAGGCCGCCGGCGGCCTGGGTTCTCCGATCCTAGACCACTGCGGCCTGGGAATTGGGGTAGGGGGGAGGGGAGGGGAGGGGTGGTGGGTGGGGGTTGGGAATTTTTTTTAAAATTATAATTATTTATTATTTATTATTTATTATTTTAATAAATATTAAATAGTTTTTAATTATATAATTTATTATTAACTTTCAGTCAATAATACTAATAATAGATTGCTATTCACAAACAACAAGATAGCATTATCCACATACTAATTTGCCGAACTAACAAAACGTCAAAGTCAACAAAAAATTTCAGTACCTTGCATTGCATGCATCAAAATATCAAACTCTCGCAAAAATTGAAACAGAGAAATAGAAAAGCAAATGTAGAATCGCGCGCGAATCTTCTTACGGTTAGGCTCGTTGATGAGTTTCTTCGTATGGCTAAATAGGTGGTAAATAAGCTTGTACCGAATTTTTTAACCTCATGAGAGCATGTTTTATGCTTAATCACATGCAATATAGAAAATTTATTTGAATGCATATGATGTTCTCAATAAAGTTTATGTGCTCTTAAGAGATTTCCAGAAAATGTGTAGATCCTAGGTGAAATACTTTTAACCATTAACTTTTTGAATTTAAATTTAAACATAAAATTTAAGATATTCTTGAATTTTAATAACAATTAAAGAGTTGAGTTTCTTTATTATTTAATTCAGTCATATTATTTTAATATCAAATATATTCAAATGTTATATTTTATAGTAATAAGTATTTATGAATATATATAGTATATATTCATTTGTCATAACAATGATCAAACTTAGGGCCAATTTATATTAAGGGCAAACTTGACATTTCATAATTATATAAGGTAAAAAATTTGCACAAATCAACTGAAAAATGAAAGTCGTAGGAAAGATACGGGAGCCAAATCCATTTTTAAGTGGGGTACAAAATATAGTTTTGCACAGTCGGGTACAAAAATATATATAAATGAGTATAATACTTACCAAAGAATCATTAATGTGGTCTTTTAATAGTTTGATGAAATCAACAGAGTTTGAATTTTTTGATGTTGATAAATCTGTTTCGTTCATAATCTTTTGTGTCATGGATTATTGCATATAATATACTTGGTCCGTCCCCATTTATTGGCTGCAGATCCTCTATACCACTTATATGTACCACACTTGTGTACCACCAATATAAAATTGCCACATGTCCATATTAATTGTAGAGTTAACTCACATTAAACTTAACTTTAGTTAGTAATTAAAAATATATATTATATATATATAATTTATAATATAATATATCCCACTTTCTCATTACTCTTCATCTTCTTCAGTCCATATTGTTGTCTTCTACAATTAAAAAAACCTTCAGTTTTGCAAAAAATAAACTAGACTAACCGATTAAAAAAAATCAATTGAAAACTCTCATCCACACGTTTTTTTTTTTCTACCCTCCAGTTATCGGTAAAATCTTTGAGTAACATATATTTTACATACTTTAGTTAATTGAGATTTAAAACTTTAGTTGTAAAAGTCTAAATCCAATTGCATGCCATTTAGAGACCAATATCAAATTGCAATTTGCAATTGAACTCTATTACAAGCAGCACTTATTAATTTTTCTGTTGCCACATATATTTGGAATTTGTGAATGGAGCTCTTCATTATTTCTATTTTATCGTGAAGTAGAAATTTTTGTTTTCTGGAATTCAATTTGAAGAAGATGAATTTCTCTAAAACTAAAAAGTAAATGAAGAAGATGAAGAGTCGTGAAATGGATGAATTAGAAATTATAATTCTTTTTTTTTTTTTAATTACTAACTAAAGTTAAGTTTAATGTGAGTTAACTCTACAATTAATATGGACATGTGGCAATTTTATATTGGTGGTACACAAGAGTGGTACATATAAGTGGTATAGAGGATCTGCAGCCCCATTTATTTTGCTCTATTTGCTACAATACCTGATCAAACTTTTCAATCTTTTAGTGTCTTATCATGTTAAATTATTCACATTTTTTGCGTATTAGATCTTTTAAATATTAATATATATAGAGTCATATAATATTATTAACTTATTGGTGAAATATATTGATTAAATTATTTATTATAATTTTTATAAATTTAGTCAAGTTAACTGGTCAACTGCACCAAGAGAACAAAATAAATGGGACGGAGGAAGTAATATATAAAGTATAGTTTTATACATATAGCAATTTAATGAGGTATGACCGAACGATTGCGTATTCAAGGCTTTCTCTTCGATGCAATTGTGGGCCCAAATCTATTGTGTATGCTTTACGTGATTGCGAGGTTGCAAAAAGAATTTGGGAATTTGCTATTGCTCCGACTCAATATTTGGAATTCTGTCAAATATGTCCCTCGACTTGGATTAAGGAAAACATCAAGAGAGCAAAGTTTACAAACATTATATTGCCGAAGGTACCTTGGAGCATTATGTTTGTCGCTTTACTTGATGCATTTAGAAGTCAAGGAATAAATAAGTGTTTCAGAATATTAGTGACAAACATGCATGGTGGCTGGATCACCGGTTTTACTAGATGCCTTGGGGATGTTTCAATTACGGCTGCAGAACTTTTAGCGGCTAGAGAAGGATTGATGTGAATACCGTAATCGATCGGGAAGACACATACAATACCCAATCGAACAAGCTAGTAGGAATAGATTCCTTTAAAGTGAGAAAAGGTTGGTGTGAATACCATAATGAAGCCTTACCAACCTATTTCGAAGTTGGAGGTTCCACATTTCTCTTAAGATTTCATCTGGTAAGTTGTAACACTGAAGGTATTCTCTCCTGTAAATCAATACTTCTCCAATCTCATAATCACAGCTATTCAAATTGATGCACAATGTTTGAGTCCATGTTGTCTGGTTCTTGACATCAGATATTTTCCAGAGTATTAAGGTTCGTGAGAAAAACACTGTTAAACACATGAAGTAGAGGTCTCCCTTGAGTTCCATCGGTGTCATATAAGCAATTAGGCCCAAATAATCCATCTGCAACTTTGAAGTCGAAATAACTTGTGTCTCCGTGTCAAAGGAGAGGATATAGCGCTTGGAATCATCATCATGCTCCACCCAATAAAATGTCCCACGAACAAATGTGCCCCATATCTTGTAATCAATATAGACATTGACCGTCGACTCAACTGATCTCCAATTAGTTGCAGCAATATCGTAATTCATCAGTTCATCATCTATGGATACAGTGAGGATCTCAAAACCCAATTTTAACATTCGTTGGATTATTGGTCTTGGTTCATGTGTGTCAAAAATGTTCACGATAACATATTCATCCCTCGATGGAACATAACCGAAACCACAGGCATAAGAATAATGAGTACTATCAGGCAAGCGGATGAGTCGCCGAGTGGTGGGATTGCACAAGAAGAATTTTTTATTATCTTCGGTGAAACATACCAATTTAGATTGGGATGGAATGGGTATCATCTCTAGATATGATGAATTAATAGGAAGACTCCATTGTTGGACTAAATCTCCATCGTCGAGATTCAATGTGGTTAGTACATATTTAGAACAGTCACAACCTATAACTCGACGTGTACAACTAGTGTGCAAAACTAACATTGATGGGGGATTCTTGTTTGTTAAATTTTTACGGTGTAATTTCTTGAATGAATTAAGAAAGATTAGAGATTTCCAATACCTCGAAACGCACGTGTACCTTAAGAGACTCTTTACCGGCAATCTTGATAATATCTCCCTCAATATTTCATCAGGGAAGAATCCAATTCCTCCATGCCAAATTTTGAGATTCATTGATGTTTGATTCTCTAGTTGCATCTCCGATTTCTCCATCCTAATTAGAATATTAATTTGTTAATTGTGTGTCGTGTGTTATATTTATGTGTAGGGTTGGGTTGTTCAGGGGAGCTTGTTTTGGGCTGGCTGATTGAAATCGGACCGGACCGGCTTATTTGGATATATGGTTAAATTACCAAAAATCAATATAATAAAGATTCCTTGTAATTATAAAAAAAAAAAAAAAAAAAAAAAAGCCCTTTAAATGACTATTCAGAAACTTCACGTATTTAAAAAGAAAAAATTAAAGAGAGAGGAAGGGGAGCTTTTGATATTAGTACAAACTTTTTGTTAATTTTAGTTTTTCACCTTATCTAAATAAAGTACGTGAAGAATTAATGAAGAAACTGAATTTTAAAATGAGATGTTAATATTTCTTTCACATGTGGGATTATTATTGTAGCCACAGAAATTGAGTACTGAAACTTACTATTAGACAACAATAATTTATTTGCAAAAATTAAATTTAATGACAACGATCATTGAATTTGATGATTTTATGATATTTGAATAAACGTTAATTTGAAAACGCTGTCACTTAATCTCAAATCAAAGTATCATGTGGAATTGAATCTTTTAACGAATAATTTGAACTCCGTCTTGAATGCTTCAATCTTGATGGACTTTAATTTTTCTTAAAGCACAATTGATTGTCTAACGTTGATTTAGTGCTTTTTTTTTATATTTTCAGATTTTTTGTTTTGTTTTTGGATTATTATGACGGAGTCTTTATGTGTGATACATAGAGTTTGCTTGTCACTCATTGATAATCTTGTTATAATTGCAAAAGATTGAATTTTTCTTGCTAACCAAGAACTTGATGCTTTGTTTTCTTATTGGTTTAAATCAAATTAGTAGTACTAGTATTTTTAAGCAAAAGATGGGTTAAGTTCAAATTGTTGGCACGTGCTCGGCCTTCTAATACTTACTTTGCTAGCTCGAAGGAGAGACTAAATGCTTGTGACCAGTCCATAACATATAGTCTTTGCTCTTTTGCGGCAAAGGTGAGTGCTGCAAGCTTATGAAACTCGAACATTCTTATAATTTCACTAATCAAATACTTATATTAAATAAGGGTGCGTTCGGTTTGCAGAATAAACCAAGATTCAAAAATTAATTATGCCTATATCACATGTTTGGTTTGACTGATTATTTTTCGGGTCGGCCCGAAAAAGTGGTCACCTCCCCTTATTTTGAAAAGTTACTCCCTTATTTGGTTAGATAACAATTGCACCACTCCCCCTGAGACCCAACAATTTACTCAAGATTGAATTGCAATTGACTATTTATGGGTCGTTTGGTAGGACCTAATAGGGGGTATTAAGCCATATTATATGTGTTAATATGGGCTAATACAACGTTTGGTGGCATTGCTTAAATACCGGGTCAAATGGATTAAATTCTTACGACCCGGTACCATACATGGATGGATTAGTTAATCCGGGTGAATATGGATTCGGTGAAAGTCATTTATAACCTCAAATTTACATATTACCTATTTTAACATATCATTAAATATCATAAATTCTTCTCAAATCTCTAATCTAATCCGGCTGTGACCTAATCCACCTTCATTCCAATATTCCTAGATATAGTAATACATCTTCAACCTTTCCAATTTCCATTCCAAATTTTCATAATATGTGCCTTCATTATTACACCCCCCAAAATAGTGAATTGTAATAAACATTGAGTTGTGAAAATAAATTCATATATAGTAAGCTCAACCAAAAGGCATTTGCCATTACCAAATTTGGTTCATTTCAAACCCAATTTATTCCTTCATATTTTTCCATCTATATATGTAGGACAAACGCATTTGTTATAACTTATATTTATACCCCTCCAATCCTATATATTTGAATTACACTAGCAATGCATCACAAAAACATATAGCAAGATTTATTTATTAATTAGGTGAGAAAAAATGGGGAGGGGTAAAATAGAGATAAAGAAGATTGAAAGTGTGAATAGTCGACAAGTGACATTCTCGAAACGACGTAACGGATTGATGAAGAAAGCTAAAGAGTTGTCTGTTTTGTGTGATTCTCAAATTGCTGTTGTAATATTCTCCAGCACCGGAAAATTGTATGAATTTGCCAGTTCCCGGTATGTTCACATTAACTCTTCATCTAACAATTCTCATATAAAATCGGATTTTATAATTTATTTGGAATTTATATAATATTAAAGTTGTAATTTATATAAGATTAAATTTGGAATTTAGAGTTTGGTTTATACTAGTAACATAACTACTTAATATTTTTATATTTATTTTATTTTATTTTATAATTTAATTATTAATATTTTCTTTCCTTTTTAAATCATAAATCATAATTCATTTGATTACAAACTGTTAGAATCTTTAGGATTAATTTTAAGCTATGTGCTGGACAGGAGTTACTGGGCCTGAGCTCTTTCACAGCCCACACTTCAATTTTTATTTTTATTTTTTGAGAAACACAGTTCAAATTTCAAACATATGTTATTACTATCTACTCAAAGTTGTCTTTATTTATTTGACGCCCTTATAATATTACTAAAGCATTATTCTATCACTTTTTTGTGTTACTAAAGTAATAGAAATACCTTAAATCTTGTATATCCAATCATTATATTTACATGTAAATTAATGCAAAAAAGACAAAAAAAACACTAATATTTTTAGAAATGCAGTTTGATGCGGGAGTTGTATGCCGAAAAATTGTTGATGTGCTAAATGTTAATTAATATTTGTTATCTAATTTATCGTATTACAGTATAATATTAAGTTACGTAAATAGAAATACGTGTTTTCGTAATTGGGTTTGCTCGTCCGAACCAAATTTTAGCTATATATATTTTGAAATTTTTTAAATGGGTTAGGAGAAAACAACACTAATAATAGTAAATTAGTAACTAAGAAATATTAAGATCCTTTCTCGTGTAATTATATATTTATTTGGTTTTTCCAGCATGGAGCAAATTCTAGAAAGGTACAACGAGAATGATGGAAGTCCAGAAAATGCAGTTATAGATAATGTGACCAATAAGGTAAAAATTGACACTAAATTAGTTAACAAAATGCATTACAGAAACAAAAATCATTACAATGTGTATTTTCCGAAATAGGCTGGATTAAAGTGATAAATCTGCAAAAGTAACTAGTCCATTCCAAATTGATTTATGGGCATGGCCCATGGATTTACATAATGTTTTTTATTCATTAACATTCCATTGAGCACCGAAAAAAAAATTTGAGGTTTGGTTTCGTAAATAAATCACTAATATTACTTATTTAAGTTTATTAGATGTTTGGTTCCTACAATAATATTTTAATTAGTGATCGAGATAAATAGTGTCGTGTGATAAAAATCATTATTCAAGCCAGGTAATAAATGAACCGCGAGTTACAATCACCCTCGGCAATAACATTGCTCAAACAATTTCGTAGACCGAATGAAAAGTATTGGCAATCCTTCTACCTATTCATGCTACCTTGGGCCTATTTTTCAAGATATTTCTCGATTATCTAGTAATTTTCATTCTTTTAAGTGTTATAATACATTTAGAGAGAATAACTATGTAGCTCATGCGTTAGCTAAGATAGCTTTTAGTATTATCCCCCAAAACTGATCTTCCAGAATTTATTGTCTTGTTCTTGATGATTTAGCTTACTAATGAAATCTCCCTGATGGGTTTTCTCAAAAAAGAAAAAAATTTATAAAATGACCGCGTGAGACCTAATTCTGAATATGATTGAGCAATACATTTACCCTCTTATCCTTCTATGACCAATATTTGAGTTTTTGAATAAGAAAAGTAGGAGTATTTCGAAAATTCCAATTTTTTTTTATTTTAATAGAAATTGCACACGCCAAAAATGATAATATAACCAATCATAATATTTCTTATTTAGAAAAATAAAACTGAAGGGGTTGAAATAAAATATATGTGCTTGTATGTTATTAATATATTTAACATGATATTTACATTTTCTTTCATAATTTCTTAAGCAAGAGTCAACGGTTGAGGTAAAAGCCCTTCAGGATGAACTTGAAAAATTCAGTTAATGCACCGGTACATCTAACTTTTCTCATTTTATTTTGGATGATAATGATTAAAATTTAGAACATGTAGAAATCATTTATGTGTAAGTAATTATTTAATATACAATTAGTACACTGATCAATTGAATTTATT
This sequence comes from Penstemon newberryi var. newberryi, assembly GCA_030819805.1. Taxonomy (NCBI): domain Eukaryota; kingdom Viridiplantae; phylum Streptophyta; class Magnoliopsida; order Lamiales; family Plantaginaceae; genus Penstemon; species Penstemon newberryi. The sequence continues at coordinate 32,533,069 of JAUALY010000003.1, read as the reverse complement.
TTGTTTAATTATAATTTGTTGGGTTTTAACTTTTAAAGCCGTATGACGGGAAAGGAGCTGGAAGGCTTGACTTATAATGAGTTGCACAATTTAGAGCAACAAATTAATGAAGGAATACTATCTGTTAAGGACAGAAAGGTAAAATTAATGAGTGTGGATAATGTGAGCGTGTCTTCATTTACATTTTATGTGAAATGTACAAAAAGTAAATTTATTTTTCTTTATAACTCTGATTCTCCATTAAAGGTTTTATATCGACATCCTTGAATTAATTATTTTGATTATTATAAACTGCAGGAGAAAATACTTTTGGGGGAGTTAGAGATATCGAAATTACAGGTAAAATTTTACGAGATTATAATTATTATATTCATCTTAGCGAAAAACCTTAGGATTTATTTTTGTTAGGAAAATTTTCTTGTGCCCTCTCTTATGTCAGATTATATATTTTGTAGGATAAATAACAATTATACTCCACAAAAAATATAAAAATACCCATATTAAAGTTAAAATCAATAAAATCACTTGTGAACTTTGAAAATTGACAATAACCCCCATTTTTAATTAAAATGTTGACAAATAACCTCCCTATTTACTTATAAAAAAAATTCAAAATAGGGTTATTTTCTAATAAAAAAGAACTCAAAGGGAATTTTTCTAATAAAAATAACATGGAGGAAACGGGGGCAGGGGGGTCGTTAGTTAGACAAAACACAAGGATTATTTTTACATTTGACTCATGTGTATTGAGTTGATTATTTATTAACTTCAACTACTTTGTACATAGGAAAAGAAGGCTGGGCAACAAAATGAAGCACTACGTGAAAAGGTAATTTAAAAAAGATCAAAAACATCACTAAAGTAGAAAAATATTCATGGTCATATGGAAAATTGTCAATTTAATGAGTGTATACATAGTTTTTTTTTTTTTTCCCTAAAAAAAGAAATATAAAAAGTGCAGATTGAAGAATTTCGCCATCATGTAAAACCGAGTCATGAAAAAAATCTTCTTACAAGCGAAGATTCATACACTAGCTCAAGTCCCGTACACAAATGCAGATCAACTTATAAGGAAGGAACCTCTGATATTTCTTTATGTGTGAATGAAATAAATAAGAGTAAGAGATGTGTCTATTCGGTCCGAAGAGGTATCCTTTGGACCGAAACATTGTGTCCCTTTTCAAGAGGCACTTTTGTGTCTATAAATATGAAACAAAATCTGGCCAATTCTGAATCAATTAAAAATAGTAACAAAAAGGAAAAACACTACTCTCTCTTTCTCTTACTTCCGTAAAAATTTAGTCCGAAATTTCTGTTTGTTCAAGTTCGCCGTGGGTTCATTATTTGTGCAAATAATGAACTACAGACTGTTGTATCTTGGGAGACTACCGGGAATCAAACTGTATGCACCGTGGCAGCCCCGAAAATATTGTCTTAAGGAAATTTGTTTCGACAAGTCTCAGTCTTATTTCCTAGTTATGTGTTGATTAAAGTGTTCTACGAAAAGGTAAGTATGATTTACCTGCTTTAATAATGCATGGTTTTATTTGTTAGAATATTATTTGCTATATTCTACGTTTTGTGAAATATAGAAGTGCACAGATTGTTAGACACCAACAATTTACGCTTAGGGTAAGTTGAGAGCCAATTTATGTTTAATTTTGTTTAATTTATAAACTAATTAAATTGCATTTTTAGTACTATTCCACCCTTTTATTTTTGCTCATGTTTCCTTTTTCGGATGTCCCAAAACAACACTATATTTCCTAAATATGAAATTATTTTTCTCAAAAATACCCTTTCACATAAATTTATGATTTGACACAACTAGTTCTCTACCACTATTTTTTGGGGCATAAATGTAAAGGTGTCTAAAAGTTTTATTTTTCAACTATTACATATTTCTCCATGCCAAAAACCAGGGGAGCAAAAGAAAATGGATAGAAGGAGTAGTATATTAATTCATTTTTTGTTCCGCATTTAAAAAATTGTATTTTTGGTATTTTCCATAATGTTATACCCTTTTGGTCTCATCGGCGTTTTCATTATTGGACCAAAAGTGCAAATTAACAAAGACTATTTTTAATGATACCAACCTTGCAAAATGCTTTTAAAAATGGAACAAAAAGTGCATTTATGTGTGTTAAGTACGGAATCAATAACACGTTTTTTTTTTTTTGAATTTGGGACAAAAAGTGCAATTTTTTATAAAGCACGAGACTAAAATTGCAAATTTGCCTATACTTAATTAAGGTGCAGTAGGATGTTTTAAATATGAATAGAACTTCTCATGCTATACTTTTGCTTAATTTCAATTATAGTCCTTCTAAATTATCAAAATTAATTATTTTGAAACTTACAGATTATCACCATCGGTTGATCTTTGTTGCAACGGTAAAGTCCTGAAGATAGAAACAACCAATGTCATATGACTAATATTTATGGTTTCTTTCTTAAATATGATGACCTCAGTTAATTCCAATAAGCAAAGACTTTGGTACTTATTGTTCTTAATTATATATGTTGTTTTTGAGGTGATCATTAACATAAATTTGGATGCTTAATTATAAAAGAATTATTAGAATTTAATTGACATCCTAAAAAAGAGTTAATGGCAATTTACTTCTATGTGATTGAAAAAGAGCAATTTACCCCCTGTAATTTTATAAATGTTTCACACTGTCTTCTTGATATTTTCATATGTGGCACTTTACCTCCATGTGTTATGATAATGTGGCAGGTTACTCCTTGTATTATGATAAATGTGGCAACCCATGTTACAAAGATGCATATTTCATAAATATGCAAAACTATACGATACAACCTTAAGAACAATGGAGCGGGGAGAATGAAATAAAACTTTTATTTCGAAACAGAGAAATCGAATTATATATATCTTCACTTTTAAGAAAAGTCTAAATTTACGATTCTTTTCCTAGATATACAACTAAACGAAAAAACCAAATCCCAAATTCCTAAATAAAATATAAAAATACATTTTTGTTATATCTAATTTACAGATAATCCCTTTATGTAATTTTTACTAACGAAAAGCTCATATATTAAAAAGTCAAATGCAATTGCCCTTCACATGCGAGGGTGAGGTACTGAGGTTCAAGCAAGGTAGTACAAGTGTTCATTGAATTTTCGCACAAAGCGACAATTATACTCTTTTTCTTTTGAAATCTCATTGTGCAATATTCTTGTTTACTTAAAAAATGTAGCAATAACCACCTTATGTAATTTAAATTTCAAAATTTGGCTTTAATCTCATGTTTACTTGAAATTGGCAATAAGATCCATGTTTATTAAAAAAAAAAACAGCGATACCCTTATTTATTTAAAAATTGACAATATGTACATTTAATTTTTTTCCATAACTCTCTTATTTACTTGAAAAACTGACAGTAACCCCCTAAAAATAGCAAAGCCCATTGTTATTTAGAAAATTTTCAATTCCCCATGTAACTCAAACAAATATAAACAATGCTATTGCAGTCAATTTTTCCTTAAGTTAACTTTTAATATTTACCTAGGCGAAGTGAGCTAATTACATCATAATGTATAGAGATTTTTTCTAATTAAAATAAAATAGAGGACTTTTGCCAATTAAAAATAAGTATTTTTGTCAGCTCTTAATTTAATTCTCAACGACATTATTTGACATTTTTCATATACATCTTCTCTCAAAATTTCAACATTCAAAATAAATGAAAATCACAATCCATATTTTCAAACTCAGCTTCATTTAACTATTATTTTACATTAAAGAATTATAACTAGGATAAATCTGAGCCACGGTTTCAACTATTTCATTAAATTTTCACGTGAAGTTCAGAAATACCAAACGAAAATATTTTTCCCCGATCCCAAACCAAATCAAATCGGGTCAAACTACACCGGATTCCGGACGAGGCATGTTTTTTAGTGTTGATTAGCAGTCCATGTGGTAAGATTCGTAAATGGATCGTAGTCGACGTCAAAATGGGCAGGCCACCAATGGGATTTCCTGTAGCCAAGAAAACTATATACTCTATGTTTGGAACCGGCCCAAATTAAATTAGATTAAAGAACCATAATTCTTTTTGGGGGCTTTAAATTAAGGAACCAAATTATATACTCCATCCGTCTCATTATTTTTACTTCATTAGCTATAGTACTTGGTCAAATATTTTAATCTTTTAAATAATTTATCATGCTAAATTATTCACATTTGTGGTGTATTAAACATTTTAAATATTAATATATATTACTATGTCAGTAATAATGATAGTTATGATCCACAAACATTTTTCAAAATCACATGATATAGTATTGAGCATATGTTGTACATGGATACTTCTCGGGCACTAGTCTAGTGATGGTTAACAAAGTTTCTGAAAAAATTAAATAGACTGTCCTATAAATTAACAAATATAAGCGTAAGATTGTTGAGTTATTGTTTATTTCTTGATATAACTCCTCAACCACGAAGGATAAAAAAAATGGATGGAGGAAGTATTTGAATCAAATAAATGCATTTTTTAAGAAATAGATTCAGCAGTTAGGATATATAAGTTGATAGATAAAGAATAGTTCAAACATATTTACCATGAAAAGGAAGAGAATTGATTTGTTTTCTCCTGCTTTAGAGCAATGTATGTTTATTACTTCCTCCGTCCCATTTATTTTATCAATTGTTACAGTTCCAATCCAACCTAGTAGTAAGCGATCAGCCAAAAGCAACCAAAATATTCCTTGGTGAATCGGGAGTCAACTTGACTAAATTTACAAAAATTATAATAAATCGTTTAATTAATATATTTCCCTAATAAGTTGATAATATCATATGAAACCATATATATTAATATTTAAAATGATTAATACACCACAAATGTGAATAATTTAGTATGATAAGTCACTTAAAGACTGAAAAGTTTGACCGGACCGAGTATTGTAGCTAATGGAATAAAAATAATGGGATGGAGGGAGTATTATCTTACTTGATTATTTGGTTTTTATTCATATCAACCAATGTTAAGGTTATGAATATATTATAAGAGACATTTTAACAAAATAGTCACCTAATTCAAATCCTGACTCCGCCCATGAGGCCATCTCCAATGGTAGGGGCATGGGTAGGGTTCCGGAGCCCTGGGACTACCCCTGCCCCCTCCCCCGAGTCCTGCCTGATCGTCTCCAATGGCAGGGCTTCGAGCCCCAATTACTTCCAATTCATTTCTTCCACACTCTCATCATTATAATAATAATTTTAATTTTAATAATAATAGAAATAATAATAATAATAATAATAATAATAACTATAATAATAATATAATTAAATTAATAATAATATAATAATTATATTGAAGATATTAAATTAAAGAGAGTTGATAATAGTATTAATTTAAATTGTTTAATTATTTTTTCAACTAATTCGATATTTTTAATTGAATTTTTAAAAGATATATAGGCACCAATATTCTAATTAAATGATTTAATTTTAATTACAATAAAATAAATTAAAATAAAATGTTTAAAAGAAATTATTAATTTTAAATATTAATTACAATTCTAAATCATTCTAATTAAATATTTAAATTACAATTATAATTAATTCTAAATATAATTACAATTCTAACTAATTTATGAATTTAAATATCTTAATTACAATTCTAATTAATTATTAATGATTTAATTTAAAAGAAATTCTAATTTTAATATTTTTAAATAATTCTTTAATTGCCAATGTTTAATTTTACTGAATAATTGTTTAATTGTTAAAATAAATTAAAAAAAAATGAAGAACCAATCAGGTGGCGCAACCTGACATAAAGAGGGACGCGTTGTCAAGCCCCAACACTTTACCCAATAAGGTGGCCGAGCAGGCAAGGCTTATGGCCGAGACAAGGGCTCCAAGGGACATCACGAGATAGCAGGTCAGGCAGGCGGCCTAGCTGGACGTGCAGTACATGACCCTGGGCATGGCCCAGGCAAGACAGGAAGCCAACCAGGCCGCGGGACAACATTTGGCCAATGAGCAGCCCGCACTATAGCCCAGGGGCGTCCCAACCAAGTGTCCAGGGCTAGCAAGGCAAAAGATAAACCAAACAAGGCACTTGTGGTTTCCGGAGAATTCCGGAAGGTTCCGTACGAGTCCAGGGCATTCTAGAGCATCCGGCAAAGGTCTACACAAGTAAATAACATAACAAAATACTCTAAAGACTTGTGGAAGACTTTGAAATATTGTAGAAACATGTAGATATAACTTAGATTGTAGTTGGAACTCCATAGTATATTCTAGTAGCCTAGAACATCCTAGAGGACTAATGTGCATCCTTGGATCAAAGTAATCATAGCCATCCATTGTAGGTAGGAGTAGTATAAATAGGACTTGTCATTTTTTCATTTGTAAATCAACTCCAAGAATTGTAATCTCCTAAGTTGTAAGCATCTCACTAGTAAAGTAAAGAATACTTTTATATCACACTTGTCTTTCCACTTTCAACTTTAATTAGCAATCTTTCCTTAGGATTTTTTTTTTTTTTTTTTTTTGATAAAGTATACTGGAACGAATAACTGAACTCCCCTTGTGACTTCTGAGGCATTCAAAGATATTGTAGCTATTTGATAAGTATTGAAACAGATATTACTGATTTTTGATAATATGAAACAAATCAATGCAAGAGATACATTTACAGAAATACTTACTTAGTACTAAGTCTACTATACCTATAAATCTGCTGAAATTTTAAAGAAATGATTACAACCTATAACACTACAACAATCTTAAAAAAAAATTCCTATTAATTACTTCCTATCCACTCACAACAGATCACACTTATACACCATTTCTTTCATTTCATCTTCCGTAAAAAAAACATGGCTGGAAAAACTTCAACTGTTATATGGGTTTTTGATAAGATTAGAAACAATAAGAGATAAGAGAAAAAAGGGGAAAGATAAAAAGTTTGATTAAATTTTTTTAATTGATATCTAGAAATGGGCTTTTCATTTAATCTTTTTTTTTTAATTCCAAAAGAATGGACACTATACAAGAAGATGTGAATGAAATTAAAGATACTCCGAAGGAAATGAAGGATGGGAAAGAAACAGAGAAGAAGGTGGAGGCTGAAGAAGATTATGCTCCAGAACCATATGAGTACCCATTCTAGTTCTATAGAAGTTTAATAGAGGTTTAACACTAATTATGCACTCTTATTTTATAAGTACCCATTCTAATTCTAAAGAAGTTTAATAGAGGTTTAAGACTAAGATTATGAATAGTGCTTTAAGAAAAATAAAGAAAGAATTAGATGAAAATGAAATAAAATAGAGACCAGAAAATCGAAGGAAACAAAAGACATAAAAAAATTGAAGCATAATATTATTTGGTGAATAGATGAATTCTTAATTAATAAAGTTTTTTTTATATAAATTAATAAAGAAACAATTTATTTGTTATAAAAGGGGTGGGGGTAGTTGGGGAATAAAATGTTCAATACTAAAACAGAGGGGGGTAAGTTTTACAAGTTATACTTTAGGGGATAATTGACATTATTCTCAATTGATGTTGTAGGCACATATTACATGGTCGATAATGGATATACAAACGGAGAAGGTTTTCTAACACCATACCGAGGTCTTCGATGCCGTCATAAAGAATGGGGACAAGGTCAACAAATTTCCCAAGACTACCGCGAGTATTTTAACATGCGTCATTCGCATGCTAGGAATGTCATAGATAGTACATTTTGAAACATTAAAACTCGTTGGGCAGTTTTGCGAAGTCCCTCCTTTTACCCTCTCAAGATCCAAAATCATATTATCCTTGCTTGTTGTCTTATCAACAATTTTATTAGGAGTGAGATGACATTTGATCTTATTGAATTGGAGGATCTATATCAAAGTGATGATGAGGATGATAATGTTGATACCAACGCATATGTGGAATCGGTAGAGGCTTCTAATGCTTGGTCAAGATTCCGTGACCGTTTGGCAAGGGATATGTACCGACAATGGAGACTTGCCCGCCGTTGAAGTTGTTTGACGTCGAATTATGTTATGTTTTTTATGATTATGTGTACTTTATGAGTGGATATTGATTATCTTTTTTTATGTTGTTAATTGGAATGTTTTTTTATTTATATTTGTCGAATTGGATTGTACCAAAGCATGGTTCGACTAATGTTGTGTTGAATGTGATATTAATTTGAACATGTTGCAATCAATTGAGAATTATAATTTGTTTTGGGCTTTGAAATTGTTTACTTGGCAAAAGTATATTAATGTGTTGCATTACGTGTGTTTTTTAATAGGAAACATGGAAGTTCCAACTCAATCACGTAGGACTTGGTCACGTCTTGAAGAAGATGCTTTGATACTTTCATTAAGGGAACTAGTTACTAATGGTTGGAGGGCGGACAATTCTTTCAAGCCCTGTTATGTTGGCGCTTTGGAGAAATTGTTGGTCGTGAGGTGCTTGGGTAGTGATCTAAATCAACGCAATATAAACTCAAAGCTAACTGTATGGAAAAAAAAGCTATGCCATTGTTATCGGGATACTAGGAACTAGTGGGATTGGATGGGATGCAAAAAAAAATCTAGTTGATGGTGACGATGTGTGGGATAACTACGTGAGGGTAATATGTTTTTTTAATTTCCGATTGTTCTAACTATTCCAAAAGTATTCTTTATTAAGTGATTTGGAGCTTTACTTATTTATTAATGTTTGTAGGCCCATCCCGAAGCCGCTCGTTTTAAGAGGGAAACTTGGCCGTTCTATGAAGATTGGGTTGAAATATTTGGGAAAGATCGTGCCATCGAAGAAGGGGCAACAAGTTTTGTAGATGCAGTGGTTGAAGAGGTCACGGATGATGATCGTTACATTACACCACAAAACAAGGGAAAGAAAACGGCATTTGAAACAATATATGAAGACATGCTCGATTTTGTGAATTTAGCCACGGACGGTGATGAAGATCCATGTATAACACCGGTTGATAGATTGAATGTTCCCTGGGTCCAAAGTCAAAGAGCTTGGTTGGGCGGAAGAGGAAAAGTGGAGAATCCTCCCGAGACGATAACATCTACTTGGACCGGTTTGTAATTAACGTGGAGTCTACGTTTAGCACTTTGCTTACCAAATTTGACAAAGAGGGAAATTCTTCAATTCCACCTACTCCATCGCCTCCCCAACCATCTACATTGGCTAAACAAGTGTATGAGAATGTTGTCAAATTTAACATTGAGCTAGCAGATACCCCTTTTTTGTGATAACCAATATCGGATCAAATTCATACTACCCAAAGACTTGTTCCTATCTATGCCGGAGAATGACCAAGCCAATTTCCTCCAGTCGATAATAGGGGGAAAAGTGCAGTGAGATATCCCATATAATCTTTGAACTCACACGATGAATCACTTGCTAATTTTGTTTAAAGGAGCAAAAAACTTTTCTTTGATGTATCTTTAGAAGTGATTTATACTTTGGTTTTAACTAACTAATTTGGTGCCTATCTTTTGCATATTTGGTCCAGTGATTGGATTTTAGTTTAGGTTGTATGTAGTGTTTGGGCAATTGAACAATTGATGCGTATGGGATTATGAATTGTGATTAATGGCTAAAATATATGATTTTTGGACGTAAATTGCATTATTATATAATATATTGTACTTAGGGTCCAATGATGTATATTCCAGGAGCAATTTGGTCATCAATCGTTTATGGGTTGTCCATTCATCATGTGGACTATTTTTTAGTCATGGGCCAATAAATAAACCAAACAGCTAATTAGAAAGAGGAGTCAAATCCGGAATTGATAAATAGTCAACCTGGACAGGATTAATTGCCCAATCTAGTGCAATTCGGTCCGGGAAACCAAACAGGCCCTTACTTAGTACTAAACCTACTATACCTATAAAGCTGCTGAAAAAGAAAATTATTACAACCTATAGGACACACTACAACAGGCTTTTGAAAAAAAACAAATTAATTACTTCCTAACCATGTAGTAAAGATCACACTTATACAACAACATTTCTTTCATTTCTCACACCTAAACAACAATCTTTCATTACATCTACCTAAAAAAACCATGGCTAGAAAAACACTAAAATTTGCATTTGAACAAGCTAAACAAAAGGTTCAAGAAATTGAAAACACCAACTGGCTTCATAACTTCAACTGTTATTTGGGTTTATGAGAAGATTAGCAACAATAAGAGAGAAGAGAAAAAAGGGGAAAGGTAAAAAGTTTAATTAAATTTTTTTAATTGATATCTAAAAATGGGTTTTTCATTTAATCCTTTTTTTTAGGGAAAATTACATAGACACCCCCTGGCTATTACCCTAATTACAGAATTTTACCCTCCTGTTTTAAATATTACAAAGACACCCCCTTGACTTAACGGAATTTAGTCAACTTTAACGGAACACTTAAAATGTCCAAAATGACATTAGTTGTTTTTAATATTTACAAAAAAAATTCAAAAAAATAATTGTTTCCCACCACCTCCGATGGTTTCCCGGCCACCACCGCCGCACCTATCTCTCACGGCCACTACCTCTGATGGTTTCCCATCGGAATTGATCGGGGGGTCTTGTGCATATTTTCGCCGCGGACTCACTCGTATAAACAATTTCATTTTTGGCCTTGTAAATCGCTCAATTTTGGCCTCTAAAAATCACGATTTTGAAGCTGCCTACGTCTTTTTTCACTTTTCCGGCGACGTCGGACACGGTTTGAGATCTATTTTTTGGCTATAGACTCGTCTTCACGTCCTCTACAAATCCCAAGCATTAATTATCAGTTCCAAGTTTATCCCGTCACTCTATTTTCAGATCTACGAATTTTACGTTTTTTCAATTTTACGCCGCCGTCGGCGGTGGAGCTTGACCTACCGCCTCCCTTTTCAGCCGTAGACTCCCCTCGGTGTGGCGGTAATTTTGGTACCAACCTTGTCCAATTTGGTGCTGAATTGAAGATTCCCCATTTCCAAGCTCACGTCAATGGCGGATCTTTCCATCTTTGCAAAATCAGACCCTCTATGTCAATTCGCAAATTGACCCTTGTACTTTCCCACCTTTATAATATGTCCTTACCCAAAGTTGCCCTTTGATTTGGTCAAAATCCACAATTTACATGTCACATGGCCCGCACATGGGCGATTTCGGGCTAATTTTGAAATTGGGCCTCAATTTGGACCAAAATTGCCACTGAAGTTGAAGGTGTGGCACCAAATGTGCCAGTCCGAAAAGATATGTTATTAAAGTGAAAATATATTTACCAATTGTGTTATTGTAAATAAATTATTAAATTTTAAAAGGGTTTTTTTTTTGTAAGAAAATATATGTTATTAAATAATTGTGTTATTGTAAATAAATTTATTAAATTTTAATTTGGTTTGTTTGACTTTTTAATGAAAATAAACGTTATTAAAACGTTATTTACCGGATTGAGTTATTGTAAATAAATTTATTAAATTTTAATTTGGTTTGTTTGATTTTTGAATGAAAATAAATGTTATTAAAACTTTATTTACCGGATTGAGTTATTCTAAATAAATTTATTTAATTTTAAATTGGTTTATTTTATTTTTTAAGGAAAAATATGTTATTGAAATTTTATTTATCGAATTGTGCTATGTAAAGTTATTAAAGCTTTATTTATCGAATTGTGTTATTGTAAATAAATTTATTAAATTTTAAATTGGTTTGTTAAAATTTTAAAATTTAATAAATTTATTTACAATATTTATTACACGGTTACAAAGACACTCCCAGTAACATAAAATATATTATAAAAACACCCCTTGGGGGCAAAATTGGAAAAACATTAAATATTTTTTATGACATCATCATCTAACGTCAAAAATTGACGCCGTAAGGGGTCTCCTTGTAATATTGTTTTGGTCGAGGGGGTGTCTTTGTAATATTTCAAACAGTAATTTCTTGTAATTAGGCTTATAGTCAGGCGGTGTCTATGTAAATTTCCCTTTTTTTAATTCCAAAATAATGGACACTATACAAAAAGATGTGAAGGAAATTAAAGATATTCCGAAGGAAATGAAGGATGGGAAAGAAATAGAGAAGAAAGTGGAGGCTGAAGAAGATTATGCTCCAGAACTATATGAGTACCCATTCTAGTTCTATAGAAGTTTAATAGAGGTTTAACACTAATTATGCACTCTTATTTTATAGTACACATTCTAGTTCTAAAGAAGTTTAATAGAGGTTTAACACTAAGATTATCAATAGTGCTTTAAGAAAAATAAAGAAAAAATTAGATGAAAATGAAATAAATAGAGACCAGAAAATTGAAGGAAAAAAAAGACATAAAGAAATTGAAGCATAATATTGTTTGGTGAATGGATGAATTCTTAATTAATAAAGTTTTTTTTTTTTTTGATAAATTAATAAAGAAACAATTTATTTGTTATAAAAGGGGTGGGGGTAGTTATGGAATAAAATGTTCAATACTATAACAGAGGGGGTTAAGTGTTACAAGTTATACTTTAGGGGGATAATTGATACAACCCCCATACTTTAAGGGGGTAAACTGTATTTCATCCAAAAAAAATGAACACGAAATAACTAAGTTGAGGATGAAATGAATAAGGAATCATATCAATACATAAGTTTATCAGTTTATGTTAATTATGTTTCCAAATAAAAGACAAGAAAATATCATATCTCTAGACCAATATAGAAAAAGGTTTAACTTACCAGTAAAATATAATACCATAAAAAGATTAAAAAAACATATATATCGTACAACTAGACCAAGATAAAGAAAATTGGTTGAGTCATCATTACAATTAGGGGTGTAATTGAGCCGAGTAGTGTCGAACGACACACTGTTCAAGCTTAATTTGAATTTTATCGAGCCGAACTTAAACGAACTTTTACTGAACGAGCAGAGTATCGAGTAGTTAAAATCCGAAAGTTAAAAAAAAATCCAGGACAAGTAAAACGAAGGGCTTAGACCAATCGTTAACCTAAAAAGTGCCACGTACACTGTTCACCTTCAAAGGGCTTTCCCCGAATACTTTTTCCTGATCAATCCATCACATCACTACACCACCACAGGTACTTTATTCCTCAGAGAAAAGAAAGCTAATTTGAAATTCAGATTTTGTTGAGTTTGAGTAAATTGCTAGTATCAGTCTTGCTTGTGATCGAGTTTTCTTCAAATTCTTGAGTTATACTCGAGCTTGAATTGCATTAAAGTAAATAAATAATTTATAATTCGATTAATTTGTACATTTTGTCTAAATTATTAGACAAATTTAAAATATCTAAATTATAACTAATTATGTTAAAGATTTAATTTAAAATATAAATTTATTAAATCATACACAAAATTTATAAATCAATTTTTCCATTTTAAGTTTAATTTAAATAAAAGATTCCATTTTTTATATGAATTTAAAAATCTTTTATAAGAAAAAAAAATGATTGTTTGAGTTAAAATTATTTATAAAAAAATTAAATATAAGAAGGTTTATCATTGAGGTTTTATTAAGGTTTTCTTTTAAATAATTTAAAAATAATAAAATTAACTAAAATTTAAAACAGTTTAATTTGGCCTCATTATTTTAAGAATAAGAATAACTAGATAAAGACTATTTTTAATTGTTACTACATTTTACAAATAAAAGATTTACACATATGGTGATACAAAAATAAAACATAAACAATGAAAAAAACAAAAAAATGTGGAACAAACATGTGGCTCCAAATGGTGCCACCTGCTTGGCTGCACCAAGTGAGAACTGGGAAGGGAAAGGAAGGATAAGCTTTTGCCATTTCTTTCCCTTTAACAGAATTATAGCTTTACACAAATATACTTCATAATGTTTTCTTAAAGTTATTATATTTAACACATATCTTTCACCTTCTCTCGTTTTATTGAAGTGATAATTAATGAGAGAATTGTACTTTTCATGCCAAATTTTTGTTAAATTTATACATTCCATATCAAAAGGATACAATTGATACCAAAAGTGACCAACATTTTTTACATTTAGTTTGGCCGTTAATTTTTGGACGAAAAATGTCACGTGCGTGGCACATGTCCGTTAAATCAAAAAAATGGGGGGAAATGTAATTATCTATAAATTAGGCAGGTGTATTTGCAATTATCAATGCCTTCTTACTCTTGTTCGACTGCCAACTTCCGGTGGCTATAGTCAAAATTGGTTGAGAGTTTTTGCTCGAGCTCCACCGTCAGCGGCCACTGCAATTAACTGTGTCATTTTGAAAGGTATAATATGACATGTATAATGGTACAAAAAGTTTGATATGAAAAGTGCAATTCCCCTGATAATTAATTATACATGCATATCTGCTTGTGCTTTGTAGTTATTATCTTATTGTAACCAACTTGATATTGTTGTGATTGATATTGTTGTGATGACGAATACATAATACCAGTCATTCTTCGATGTAATGTAATTATGATTAACCAATCATTTTAAGGTTTTTTGTAACTACAACTACATATTGCTAAATTTATCTTCCTTATTATAAGACATACCGACATGCAGTATATCTGGTAGATAATATTAAATGGAATTATAAGTCTAAAGTCATAAGTATCATCCATCTAAAATCAAATATATAATTAATAAACAAATACTTATATCTAAAATAACTATTTAATTAATTAAATTATGGAATGTCCAAATTATGTACCATTTTTTTTAAATGTCACCTATAACCAATGATATGACACTACAACAAATATGACCTATAGTATCAATGGAAAATGTTATTAGTTATTTGAATTGTGGCATTTTTCAGTTTAATGGCATTTTTTAGAAGTGCCACGTGTAGCGATGTGGCTAAAGGTCATTGACATTTACAATTGTCACTATCATATCATTTAATGACATCTTAAAGTATTGTAGTATTTATATTAGATAACATTTACAGTTGCCAGAATAATTGTATAGTCTAACATGTCAAAATGCCACAAATTATGAATATAATAACATTTATAAATGTGAAAAATCACCATATATATGGCATGTTGAAGTGCCACAGGACATTTATGTTGTATCATTTTTAAATATCACAAGAATAAAAATTAGTAGCAATTTAAAATGTAGGAAACGAAGTATACGGCAACACTTTTTAATATCACAACTTTTGATAATAATTACTTTTTCAAATGCCACAAGTGTATAATTTTGTAACATTTTTATACGACAACAAAATTTTGTACAATAACATAAAAAGATGCCAGAAAAAATGCATTCAACATTTTATAATGCCACCTTGAATATATTAAATATTATATCAAAATTATTGTCGATAATTAAATCATATAACACATTTAACATTTTTCATTTATTATTTATAAATTATAAAGTAATTGGCTAAAATTAGTTTTCTGATTAAATATATATATGAAGTTGAAAATTCATAAACTAAATCAACATTAAATGCGAATTACATAAATTAAATAATAATATCATAAATAAAAATAACTCAATTCGATACAAAAGTTCGATAATATCATTATTCAAATGTAAGATTATTCATCTTTCTAAAAAAAAAGGACGTAAAATAATTAAAAATCTACTTCAAGCCTGGGAATACACTCCAAAAGCATGACACTTCGAAGGAACTCGAACATTTAAGAGCCGAAAACCTACATAATAAGACAATATTACAAAAATTAGCATATTTTGTTAAACTTATGTGATATTTATTTAGTTCAATTATTGAATTACTCACAATTAATTTAGACATTTGGAGTTTGTAGCTCTGTTGGAAGTGAAAAATCCATGTCTTGAGGAATCTGCAGCATAAGAAAATATTCAATAAAAATCAACACTATCAATTATTCGAAAAATCTACATTCAAATACTTAAAAAAATGTATTGTTATGTACCACAAATGCTTTCGGCCATGCGATATAAGTTCCAACAGCTTGTCCAATAGTCTTGTACTGTCCAAGTGACCTAACCAAACGTTCATTCGGCTTCACAGGAACTTGAACATAAATCTCCCAATAATTAGATCCCAACTCTTGTTCACCAACCTCATTAGATGGATCAGTACTATACAACAGTCCAATAGCAATTGTTTCTGTAGGCTTAATAATACTCTTCAGACACACAACAGAACCAATCTGAACTCATGTATAAAAACAAATACATTATTTAGAATAATACTCTATGAATACACTACAGAACCAATCTGAATTCATAAATTAAAATACATTACTTAGAAAAACATCACTACACTTGAATTATAAAAAAAATTGTGAGAATTAGGGGAATCCTTGTTACTTCTTTTCCAGTGAAGTTAACGTGATACTTACGGGTTAATGATTGAACTCTACAATATTTTTATTCCCAGTCTAGTTAATATTAACTATAAAAAGTTAATAGTAGTACTATAAAGAAGAATGTAACTTACCAATGGAATTTCACTGCCACCAGTTGAGGAAAAAGACCACTCGAGTCGATTCGCCACTTGCAAAATATGGCCTAAATCATCATGAGCCTATCACAAATTACAATAAAATTAGACAACTAAATACCAAAAATAGTGAAAGTGAACAACTAACAGTAAAAATCTGTAAACAAATTAAAAAACTAATAGAATGAACATAACCTTTGAGGTATCTTGAGTTGGATTTGGATGGATTTGCTCGCACAAATTTTTGGATTCAAGTTGATGGAGTTTAAAGTTTAAATCTTTGACTTGCTCTTGCAAAGTATTAATAATCATGTAATTATTTGTTGTGCGACTAGGCTTGTCACGATATATATGTGATGGACAAACTCCACAACCATATGTACGAACATGTCCATTTTTGTCGTTACCCATGACTTGAGCAAACGAGTCATTTAATATGAAATAGCTGAACGATAAAGCTAAGTTTTGTGTACTTCTTACATCCAGGATAGAGTTCCTTGTTGGCATCCCCAACGAAGTTGAAAAAATTTTCAGCTTCCGGATTTGGCTGGTCTTCTGAACCCGGAGAATTATTATTCTGACTATCATGGGAAGTTGGAATATTGAATGCCTCATGTAGTAAACTTTCCATGTCAATATCCATGGACGATATATTGTGATTGTTATCCTCATTTTCTGGAGTCAAAGAGGATTGTATTTCCCCGTGGAAGATCCATGTAGTATAATCTTCAAGAATACCAATTGCAATTAAATGATCATATACAACTTCTCGAGCGACTGGTAATCGAAGTTTACACTTTTTACAAGGGCAAAGAATCATTTCATCATAATTTTTATTTTGAAACGCAAAATCAAGAAACTTTTTTACTCCTTCATCATATACATCACTCAACCTGGATTGCTTCATCCAGCTTTTATCCATAACTTTGTTCTGGTTCGCTATGTATTAAAAAAAAAAAAAAGATTAGCAGCTATAAATCTAACAAGAAGAAGGGGCGGACATAAAGGCAAGATGATTTATTTTAATTAAAAACTTGATGACTATATTAAATGGACATTACATTCTCAACACCTGTTCTTCCTAGAGAAATGGGAAGTTAATATAAAGCTAACACATTATAATTTCAATGAAATAAAATGGTTGAGAAAAGAAACATTCATGGAGAAAACTGAAAATAGAGACTTTTCTAAAGAGCAAGAAATCAGTTTGAAGAGCATTCATATTACATTGCTAATTTAACGGTGTTAGTTACAGAAATAGAACCTTCTTCATCATTAACAAAAAGTAAGTATGCAGCCAACTCTAAAAACTGAAAAAATAAAATTTTCTTATGTTGAGCAAACACAACAATTTCAAAGGAGCAAAAATCTACTACTATTAGGCATTTTATCAAGCAAGTGGTGGGCATGAGATAAAATCAGAACTAACCCAATCTGAAGATTGGTGATAACCCAAAAAGATTCCCACACTCAAACTTTCAACAACTGAATTCGAAATGAAAGGAATTTTTCATTGAAATTCGTTAACAAAATTCAGAAAATTACAACACTTAACTCTATACAACACAAAAAGAAATAATGCAGTAAATAAAAAGAAAACCCAAGAAGAAGTAAAACATGAAAGAAACTCACATATTGCATCTGTGAAATCAAATTAGTTATTCAAGAAGCACCACCGTGGGTTCGCGAGTGTGTGTTGAGTGTGAGAGCCCTTTGTTTGTTGAACTTTAATTTAATAGTTGGTGTGTGTAGATTAGTTCTGTAGTTTTCCTTTTTGTTAGTTATTGAGATTACCTCCAATTTTCTTTTCTTTTTTAATGTCATAAAATCCCTGCTTTCTTTTTAAGGTCTTTAGTTTTTTAGTTTTCTTTTTTTAATTTCTCTTAGTCATGAGAGTTTCTCATTTAATGAGTCCAACAAAATTAAAATGTCACTGAAGTAAGCTTAAAGTGTTGATTTTCAAATATATTGTGGCATTGTATTTTGTGTTATTAAAATAAATATTCATGGCATTTAAAGGAATTAATATTCCCAAAATGATTAAATTAAAAAATGTCATTGTAGGTAAATACCATTTTTAGTGCTATTTACAAAAGTAATGCCACGGTAACAAGGTTTAACACTTTTATTTAATGGCATTTTATTCTCAAACAATGCCACAATATTTAAAATGTTAGCTTCAATGCCACTAATTTTATGTGGTTAGCTTAAAAGTTTCAACATTTTCTTACATATGCCACCGGATTGAATTTGTGCAACACATAGTGTTAAAATGCCACAAAGTAGATGTCATTAAAGGTCATATTTGTTGTAGTGTGAGTTATGACATTGTAGGGCCATGACAAACTAAAATAAGATAACATTTTAATTAAAATTGTATTATGTTAAGTGTTTTAATTTTTTATAACTCCTAATCTAACTATACTTATGATTTTTAATCTAACTATACTTCTTGAGTTCCTTTAACTTATTAAAATCACATAGAAATATTATAGTCAGTACAAAAAAGTTAAGAATATTTTCTTGAATATCAATAAAACAAAGTATATTCGTCCACATATGCCTAGCAAAACTCTTGCATGACACCGGATTGAAGATATATAAGCCTATTATGGAATTAGTTTGGTTGAGTTTCATCTCGATTTGATTTCAGAAAGTGGTTTCGGAGTTTTCAGAGAAACTTTGAACTTGATTTAGATTATGATTTTAATAGAATATTGAGATAGTGAAATACCTGAGAAAATATTAATGAGGAATATCTATAGATGGTGAATTTGTATCGGGTTGGTTGCGGGTCAATCTTGGGTACACGGATCCTTGGAGTGTTAGGTAATTACTTCATCGTTCTTGGGGTATTATGGTCTTTTCGGTCGAGGTGGCCTGTCATGTCGATTTATCTGTCATATTGGTCGGATGATGTTGATGTATATGATTTATGTTCAATCTGGTTCTTGTTACTATTGTAGTCTGTAGACAATTTTAACCAGTTGATGAATATGCAATGCCCCAAATGAGTAATAGCTTGTTTGGTTGTATGGAAAGTGAGGGAAAATTGTAGGAAAATGAAAAAGAAAGGAAAGGAAAAGAAAAGGAAAAGAAAGTCATTTTCCTTTACATGTTTGGTTGTCAGGAAAACTATTTTCTTGCAGATGTTTGGTTGTCAAGAAAGTTTAGAAAAAGAAGTAATATTTTTTATCTATATATATGATTAAAATTTTTAACTTTTTCTTTGGTTGGGATTTATGTAAAATTAGTTGATATTGTCTTTTGCAATTTGTACTTTTCTAGTTTCAAGATAAATATTACATTTTATTTGGGTTGTTTGCGTCTGAAATGGGTGTTTTTGCGATATTTTTTGGGGGTATAATTGCTATTATGACTTGAGAGAGTATTTTTTTGCTAATAATAAATAAGCACAAAGGGGATTTTGGTAAAAAAAAAATCATAAATAGGAGGTTTTGATAGTTAGACAAAGTACAAGGGTTGTTTTGCAATTTACTCTAAAATTTTCCCAAGATTTTTCCAGCATTTCCCCATCAAATTGGTGGGGAAATTTTTTCTTCACAAAATTTTCCTGCAGGAAAGTTGAAGGAAAATAGTAACTTCCTTTCCTGCTATCCAAACAACAAGTGAGAGAAAAAAAAACTGACTTTCCTTCACTTTCCCTCACTTTCCCGACAACCAAACAATACATAAATGTTTCGTAGTCAAAGTTGCTTACCCATATAGCTTGCTTAAGCCATAATGATTCATTTTCTTAGTCCAATATCGAAAGTTTTAAAGAATTGACAAATTTATTCATCTGGGTTTTTTTTTACAAAATGAAAATCTTAACACTTCATATGCAACTTAAAAATTACATTCTTGGCATTCACGTGGTTGGATGGAGAGTTCTCCAAAAAGAATTGAGGACTATTTGGAAGAGTTTTGGTTCGATTTCGTGGGTCTCGCGAAACTGAGTCAGAACTCCTCCTAATGGATCTTGGTTAAACCCATGAAACTCATCTCAAACTTATTCACAAACCCATAAATAAACTCTTGAAATTCTATAAAACTTTGATTTGACACTTATTACTTACTTTTCCCCTAAACTATATTTAAAAAACATTGAAATTTTTATTGCATAGACTCCCTTGTACATTTAAAAACTCAGCTTGAAACTCCCAGTTAGTAAAATATAGGTTATTTTGGATCGTCGTATTTCCAGAAATCATTTGTAAAATACTTTATATTGGTCCCAACAACTTCCGTGAAATATTTTTAGATTAGTTTCTTGAAACAAGCTGAAACGACCTATTTTGAATATGTTTGGGGTTTCTTGCTGAATTTTCAAAAGTACAAGGAAATATTATGCAGAAAAAATTTCACAGAGCAGTTTTGTTCACGTTTTGTATAAACACAATGGAACACAGGTGATTGGTCTAGTGGAAGGACTAATCACTACAAAGTATCGGACTCAGGTTCGAATCCCTGTTGGGAGAGGTACCCACTTAATGTGTCCAACCCGCCTCGAAAGGGATTAAACCCTTGGGAAACAAAAAAAAAATGGAATATCTTGTATTTTTCCTATTGATTTAACACTTACCACCTAATTTTTTCTCTTAAACCCAGTCTTAATAGGGTTTCAACTTTTTCAAAATCTCAAAATTCAGTATCCAAACTCAATTTAAATGAGGTTTCAATGTTTCACCGCAACATTGATTTAACACCTACCACCTAATTTTTTCTCTCAAACCCAGTCTTAATAAGGTTTCAACTTTTTCAAAATCTCAAAATTCAGTATCCAAACTCAATTTAAATGAGGTTTCAATGTTTCACCGTAACCATTCAAACTATTTTTTTTAAAATCAAATTTCGCGAAATCGAGCCAAAAACTTCCGAATAGAGTCTTCATGGCCTCGGGATTTGATAGAAATAAAATGAAATGTAGTAGGTTCTCTCGTTTGTTTACTTTTAATTTTTAAACTATCATTTATTTCGCCAATTGCAATTGCTACAGCATCAGCTGAGACGTCATTTTCGGATACGGAAAATGCAACCAATTATTCAAATGGGCCATGATGGTTAAATCAATGCATCACAAAGAGAAAAGGAAATTTAATAAGCCCAATTCAAATCAAACGCAACTTGTGAGTTGAAGGTTGAGTGAGGTGGTCTTGGACTTCAATTAAAAAAAATGATAAATGTGGTTGGGCCTGGACTTGTAGTTTATAGAGTGCATAAGTCGCACTCGACTCGACCAATAATAGTTTTACACATTATATTTTATATTTATAATATCTGTTTAAATTATTAAATATTAGTGGGTATTTTTATTTCTACAGTTCAGAGATTTAATTATAATGTATATACATCTTGTATATAACCTTTGTAACATCTTTGTAATATACTTTGATATAAATAATAGTTTTTCCCTCCACAAGAAAACCTTAATTTTGTCTACGTTAATATTTGTCTCTTATTTTCTTTATTTTTCATATTAATTGTTATGATATTGTTCATAATAAACTATTTACAACAATATCTTTATTTATTTGGATAGTCGATTTTAAAAGATAGAACAAAGAATAAAACATATTTTTCAGATTTTCTGGTTACTATTGAATGATTAGGGAATAGAAATGTAAAATCCCTTAATTGGCCTTGTGCACAAAAATTGCACACATCATAGTAAAACTTAATTAATTTGTAAACTCGAATATGTTTTTTTTTTTTTTGAGATGGAGAATACATTGTTACATCAAACACTATATCGAATCGAAACTATTAGAATGATATCAAAGTAAACTAATTACTAGTATTAAACTAGAGAAAGACTAGTATGAAACTACATAAACTCGAACATGTTATAAACATAATTATTTGAAGGAAAATTCTTGTCCAAGTCTGGCTTGGCCAAACCCATCCAACCACCAAGCAAGTGTATTACACTTGCTTTGTAGTTACTTTGGGTTCGACCAAACCCGATGTGGGTAAGAATTTCCCAATAATCAATTGACTTTGGACTGATAAAATAGGATCAAGATAATTTGATATAGTAAATTCAAATTTAAAACTTTTTATGTTATTATTGTCTGACATCTTGTGCTTATATTAAAGCATGAACGAGTTTAAGTTTAGACCAAATATATATCTTATATTAAGTTTAGTAAATCTAACAAGTACATTAGTGAGATCAATTAACAACTAATTAATTAATTAATGAATATAAGAACAATCAACCAGCTTACACGTGTTATTAGAGTAATGCAATACGTACTGACATTAGTTAAATTGTACAAAAAAATTAATCTCACTTAAATCATAACCAACTTGGGCACTTCTTATGCTATTTGTCTAATTCGACTAATTTATTAATTGATACATTACTTCATTAATTTACCACATACATTCACTGTGTCATATTTTATACCTTAAAATAATCATGATGGTCATAAATATGTCGTATATTGCAAAATATTATAAGTACATAACACCGGTACGTACTTTTTGATGACTCTAAGGGCCAACTTGTTTTTTTCAATTAAAAAAAAGAAAATTGTTTGAGTTATAATTACAGTTGTCCTACCAATTAGGTACCTTGATTAATTAAGAAGATGATCAATGTAATTTAGGATTTGCACGTGTTGATCTGATACAATGAAACAAATTAAGATTGCCATCTGCCATAGACACAAGTGTTAAAAAGTGTAAAATCAAACATGTAAACATATAGTATATTAATATCTAAAATGAGGAGTTCAAGACTTGCTTATGTTCTCAATATGGGACAAATCCCACACATATATTAAGAATCATAATTTTGAATATACTCCAACATATCATAATATTCATGTCTCAAATTATGATAGTTGTAACATTAAACTGGAGCTAATGCTAATTTACCCATAATTCAATTTATTTCCTATGATTTAAAGAAAAAAGAACAATTTACTCCTATGTAAAAAATTTAAAGGAGCAATTTACCTCCTTCAATCGAAGAGTCACGTAAGTCACTCGCTGGAATTAAGAGTGGGCGTGGAAAGTATTTTTGTAAAATTGGGGATAAAATTCCATATTTATCATATATATATAACATAGAGGATAAAGTGTCATATTTATCATAAAACACGGGGTAAAGTGTCAGATTTGTCATAAAACATGGGGTAAAGTGTCAGATTTGTCATAATACAGGGAGTAAAGTGCCACATATAAGAGGGGTAGTTTTGTCATTCGTTTATTTTTAAGTTAAAAAATATCAGAGAGACGGTGTGAAACTTTTAGTTCATAAGATTATAAGGAGGTAAACTTCTATTTTCTAAATCGCAGAGAGATAAACTGAACATTATGCATATCCGGGGGTAAACTGCTATTAACTCCATCAAAATTAGATAAATATTTTTTATTTTTTTTATTTTCTTAAATGGTAATCTTAAACATCACAAGCCTCCATAGCTTCCCTATATATATATATATATATGTCCACCCTCAAGCACCATTAGCAACCCTTCCATCCACCCCCCCACCCCCCCTCTTTCCAACTTGTCTTTCACAACAAAACAACACAAACATTGATTGAAGCATTGTTGTGTTTGTTGATAACACATATATATAATAAGTAAAAAATGTCCACTATGAGATCATCACAATATGAACAAATAGTTCTACCAAGAAGCAGCAGCTGCAAAAGCACAACCAACTACATAACAACAACATCAACTTACTACAATCTCAACCCCGAAACCCCCGACCTCGATTTCCACAGCCTTCCCCTTGTTGCCCGATCCTCCACCACCTCCGCCGCCGCCTTCCACCGTACCCGCATCACCGTCGCCGCCTTCATCCGCTCCCTCCTCTCGATCTTCACCTTTCATTTCCCAGCCTCTATCTTCACCATTCCCACTCATCTCTCCATCACCCCCTCCCTCGGCCGGAGAGTCACCGGAACGCTCTTCGGCAACCGCCACGGCCATGTCACTTTTGCCGTGCAGTACGACTCGAGATCCGTACCCGTTCTTATAATCGAATTCGCGGTATCCACATCCACCCTCGTTAAAGAAATGTCTTCCGGGCTCGTGAGGATCGCCCTCGAGTGCGAAAAGGTGATAGATTTATTTGTTTAGATAGTAACTTCTGCTCCATGAGCTAAAGTGCGGAGTCAAAATTTTCAATCAAGTTGTATTTATTACATGTATTGAGTTTTAAACTTTTTAAATAAAAATATATGTTGTATAGTATTATAAATTATTGTTACGATTAATTAGTTAGACTATTTATAATTAATTTTTTAAATTTAGTCAAGTGGACAAGACTTGTCGACTGTACCACACGATAAAGAATTATGGAAGGGAGGTAGTAAATATTTATATGTAATAGGTTTTTCCTATGAGTAATTAATTAGTTCTAGACATGTTTATTAAGTAGACTAATCTAATTTGAATTAATTAGTTAGTTCTAGTCATAGTTATCATTTGTATGATTAATGAATAATTAACCAAGCGTGACATTTACTTTATCTATTTAACAGAAAATACAGACGCCCCGTGGCGGTCGAGGGAGGTCGGCGATGAGACTATTTGGGGAACCGGCATGGACGATGTATTGCAACGGTAGGAAGTGTGGGTACGCGGTGTCTAGGTCGTGCAATGAGTCAGACTGGCACGTGCTCAGCACTGTCGAAAGAGTGTCTGTCGGGGCAGGGGTGATTCCGACTTTGGTGGACAACGATCAGAAGGGCGGCGTGTCGGAGGGAGAGTTGTTGTACATGAGGGCTCGATTCGAGCGCGTGGTGGGTAGCCGTGACTCGGAGGCGTTCTATATGTTGAATCCGGATGGCAATGGAGGGGCGGAGCTCAGTATTTTCTTGCTTAGAATTTGAACATTATCTTTACGTAGGAAAAAAATATTAAATTACTCTATGTTGCTTGATTTGGAATTTTGTACTAGTTAAATTAGAGATATCGTGGTCCATCTATGGTTTAATTGAAAATTTGGTTGTGTTTAGGGACCATTTAATTGATAAAATGATGTTTAGGGACCTTAGTTGTACTTTTATATTACTTCAATAAATTTTGTAGAAGTTAATTGCATGGTTTATATATATACAATTCTTACAATGTGGCGAGTAATTAATTAATTGTTTTTATATTTGTCGTATATATAAATCCCTAAATAATTAATTAGTTCTACGTTTAAGTTTAGGGGGTGGGGGGTGGGTGGAGGGAATCATATTATTTGTCTCCAAAATTGAAATGTAAGTTCATTAAGTACCGTCAGGTATAAAAAATAATCAACTTTACTATATAATATTTTGGTAAATACAATATTGAATAATATAATACAACTGATTTACAGGAAATGCTAAATACACAATAAAATATATGTTTACTTAGCTTGGTGAAGTTTTACGGTGTTATTGCAAAATATCAGTGAAATAATAGACAGTTTATTCTATCTTGTAGCAAATCAGAAATCGAATAGCTAGCTAGACTCAAATAATAATTAATTTATTGTTTGAATTAGATTTAATTTTATCACCAATTTGAAATTATAAAGCGGTCGTATGATATTTTTCATATATTATTCGTTCTCTAGCTTGTCGAATTATATTTAAACTTTATTGAACAATAAAATTAATAAATTCAATTAATTGAATGTCGAATAACCTTATTTGATATAGCTCTACACGTATATTTGCAAATTATCAGTTTAATATGATTGTATTAAATAATTATAAGACATAATACTTATAAAGACTTTTTGCTCATGTAAAGTACGTACAAGATCTATCATAATGACTCCTAAAGTTTTCATTTGTTACTTTGTGCCAGTTGCAGAGTAATTATTTATTAATTGATACGCTTAATTAGTACTCCAAATTAAACCATCCATATATTAAAGTATTTTAATACTAGTTCCAAGTATATATATATATATATATATATATATGTAAAATAAATATTTCAAACCATTCATTTTGTAGGTTTATATATGAACTTCGGCAAGATCTTTAATTACTCTCTCTATTAATTCCTGCTTTTTTTTTTGGGTACAGTATATATATATTCTTGCTTATATTTGTGAGTTAATAAATGCTACAAAAACTTGTGTACACAAAGGTAAACACTATAGTCACATTTCAGAATTAATTATCTGATATTTTACCTTACTTCTAGGTTACTGTGATGAAAGTACTTTATGTAAACATAAGAAAATAAATTATTTATCGACACATAAAATTATAATAACTTTTGATTGGTTGATATCCTGAAAATATAATTATTTTTTGTTTGTCATATGTAGGGGCGTAAACGAGTTAAGTAGTGTCGAATGACATACTATTCAAGCTTGGTTTGATTAATTTCGAATCGAACTTCAATTTATTTGAGTTTGGTTTGATTGTTAAATGAACCAAGCTCAAACGAGCTCTTATTGAATGAACTCAAGTTGAGTATCGAGTAACTTGATATTTTTATTTGTATATTTTTTCTTTATCAGTTTTTAGCTTATCGAGTCTAGCTCGAGTCGAGACACAAAAGTTATCAAACGTAAAATAATGTTCGAGTTTATTTAATTTATATGATGAATCGAACTCAGATAAACTTTTACTGTACGATCTTGACTCAAGTATCGAGTTATTTAATTTTCCATCATGTATATGTTCAATACGAGGGTTACACTAAAATATATTTCATACACTAGTCTTTATCATGAACTCGCTTCTCCCAAAGTATTTTGAAAGGAAATGAAGGCTATTGCATTCATGTATGTCAAATTAACCCAAGAAGAGATGGATGTCTTTGACGTAGACAAATCATAGATAAGATATTAAGTACAAGGATTAGCTTTACATTTGAAAGTATTTAATTTTTGCATTATAATTGTTATTTACGAGATTATAACAAGAAGATTTAATTATTATTTCCTTCAAAATTAGTTTGATCAACTATGTACTACGTACTCTTCAAAATAAATACAAACACTAACTAATTAACGTATTTTAGATCAACGGGCTATTGGTTTAATGAAAGAGATCAGTCCCCACAAAGTGACGAACTCAAGCTTTAATTCCAGTTGAGAGAGGTTTTCATACAATATGTCTGACGCATCTCGAAAGACGTTAAATCACGTTTAAGACCTGAATACTCTTGAAAAATATAAAATAATTAACTAATTTAGTTTTTATCTAAAACTCTCTATCAAATAAAAAAAAAAGATAAATACAAAAATGTAGAATATCATACGTAGTATAGATTATTGTTGTTAATTGTAGTAGATACTTGCAAAACATCCAAAAGTTGAAGCCACGTGATTAGGTGTTGGATTATAACCATTGACCACTATACGGCAATGACTTGGAATTTAGATAAGTACGTATTATCATCGAGTCATCAACACTTGAGTTTTAATTATTTTCTAGTTGTTACATTGATGGAATTAAATGGAAGGAAATATATATTTTAGTAATAATTAATTAAGGTTAATAAATTGTCCATGATTTGTGAAATAGACAAAACGAATTGGTGTGGCTCTGGTTTGCTCCGCCCACAATTACCATGTTCGGGCTCGAAACGATTTGCTCTTGTACAAAATAGAAGTCTCTTAATGGACCACGTCAGAAGTAATTTCGGCAAAGCCCCTCTAATATTAAATAAGGTAATTGTATTTTTGAACTTGAAAGTAAGAAAAAGAGAATATTTTGAAATATTTGGAATGTGTCTAGTAGTGTACACTTGAATGTAAAACATAACTTATTATAGAGGTGGTGTTGCGGTTTCGGCCCTCTTATTATACGTCACATGTCAGGGTGCACCTACATTGCTAGCTATAGTAAAATTGATTTTGGTACACTAACAGATATTAGAATTCACTGCATTAATTGGGTTAAGTCTAGCTTAAAATGTGAGAATGTGGACTTAATTAACTAAGATTTTTAATCCATGTGGAACATTAAGTCTCAATAACAGACAATGATTTTAATATTATTTCGATTGTGTCAGTTGGTAATGTTTGACATTACTATTGGTATGCTTAAGCAGCAAATTACCAACATTGTGTTCTCTTTTATCGCCTATTCAATGGAATTATGGTGGAGGTCGAAATTGCCTGTTATGAATATTTTGATAAATAAGAATATTAATAATTCAAGTGGTAGTTGTTTGCTCAAGTTCAAATTCTACTGGAGTCACCACATTGGGGAGGATATATACCCAATACGTTCTTCGATCCGAGCTGTGATCCACAGTTTAGTAAATAAAAAAAAAACGACGATTAATTGAACAATATGCAGGGATTATTCTGAAACACATGTTAAAAGATCACGTGTGGAGCATGTGAGACCGGAAACTTGTCGAAAAGGACTTCGGATGGACAATTTTTTTGTGTTAAGGGACGAAGAAAGCGTAAAAGGTTGATGTTATGGATGAAAGTGTAACAACGACCTGACAAAAGGGACATATTTATGTGATTTAGCCTAACTAGTATTGTATATATTTTTAATTTAAGAATAGACACTTTAGCCAGCACACACTAATCCATATTCTTACTTTATAAGAAAAATGATTTATATAATAGCCTCCTAGAATCATTCTTATAGTAATGAACAAACAAACGATTATTTGAATTGATAGAAGTAATTAAACAATAGGAATCATTGAAGTTAATTTGTGGAAATAAGTACTGCCTGATGCGCCAAGTCTTCGTCTTCTGACACGGACTTCCACGTGCTTAAAATATGTATATATAAATATCAACGTAACCGCAAAAATAGAGACAAGAAGGCGTCTCGACACTGTAAGTACGCAATCGACAAGTACATCGATTGACGACGTCCTTAGACCACATCACTACGCCACTGGATCGAGTCGGATAAACCATACCCATATCCGAACTCATACGTCTTGTCACTATCCGACCCGGTAGTTGGAATCCAAAACTATAAATACCCCTCTTTAATGAGAATAGGTACGCACAATCTTAACACGCGATATAAAACCATATCTCTATTCCTCGAGACTAACTTAATCATCGGAGGGTTATCACCGGGTCACCACCGGTACTAACCCAACGTAGTTATCTTTGATTTCAGGTTAAGATCCCAAAACTTAGAGGAAAGGCTTGATTGACATGTTGATCCTCATTTTGATGAGTCACGTTTAATCTTGACATCTGGACAATAAACAATTAATATAAAGAAAATACACACATCAATTGGCGCCGTCTGTGGGAACTTTAGCCACGAATCGAAGGAAGATGACTACTAGATCAAAGGCCGCACTCGCGCGTGATCGAGAGGATAACAGAGAGCAGAATGGCGAAGGGCAAGGGGATAATATCGCTCGAAGAAAAACCGATCCCATCTCCCATCGATGAGACGGGACCATCAAGGCCGGCAGCTCCAGCCGTCTTCCAACTCACTAGGGAAGACCTGAAAACCTTCTTGGACGAGGCCAGAAGAGAGTGGGCTGCCGAGATAGGGAAAGAGGGGCTACATATGCCTCGAGAACTCCTGCCAACGGCAGTGCCGGGATTAGGAGTAAGAAGAGATGCAAACGAGGCCATCAGTAGGGCTCGAGAAGGTTTCGAAAGACACGTTGAAAGGGACGACTTGGGGGAGGACTCAGGGAGAGAAGTCAATAAACTGGCTTCTGAGGTTAGATCACTCCACCAAAAACTGGATCGACACGAGAAGAAGAATGAAATACCAATTTCGAACTCTCGACTGAGGAAATCCCCTTTTTGTGATGAAATCTTCTTCGAGAGGCTACCATTGGATAAAAGGTTGCCAACCCAATTACCGAGATACTTTGGCACGGAAGATCCCGAAGAACATTTAGCCTCGTTCAACTTACAAATGCAGTTGCACGGAATCTCTGACAATGTCGCGGCGAAGGCTTTCTCCACGACACTTGCCGGTATGGCCCAATCCTGGTTCGGTAGATTGGAGGAGAAGTCGATTTTCGATTTCGATCAATTATGTGACAAGTTTATGAGCCAGTTCGGCAGTAAGAAAGCAGTGAGACCTCCGGCGAACCATTTGTACTCGATAATACATTCACCTGGGGAATCATTTAGAACCTTCATGGGAAGATTCAATAATGAATTATTGAAAGTCGAAATGCCGAGAGTGGACTTCCTAATAACAGTCCTCTTCCAAAGTACGTTGAATCGAGGCTTTGCCAGTGCAATCGTGAGAGAAAATCCTTCGACATACGAAAAACTGATGGAAATGGCCAACCAATACATGGTCGAGGAGGAGATGACCAAATTAAGGGGAACGTTTTTCGGCTTGAGCAAAGTGGAGGAAAGGGAACCTTTAATCGACAGGGCTACAGTCGACAGGTATGTCGAAAGGAGGAACAAAAGGGAATTTCACGAAGAAGAAAGAAATTTCGATCCAAAAAGGCAAAACAAGGGGAGATCGCCTCGGAGATTTAACGAGAACTTTACACCATTGAAGAGACCCGAACCGAGATCTTATTTGCAATACAAGACAAGAACCTCTTAAAACGACCTCCCCAGCAGAGGGAACCCCCAAACTCAAAAAGATATTGCAGATTTCATAGACAAAGAGGTCATGATACCGAAGACTGTTACCAATTAAAGGAAGAAATCGAGAGACTGATTACAGAAGGACATTTAACGGGATATGTTAAAATCGAAAAAGGTGGCCGAGCAGAGCCTAGGACAAGAGGTGATCGGTCTCCATCGAAATCCCCAGGAAGGAAGGATCCGCAAACAGGTAATCGAGATAACCAGCCAAGGAGAGCTCAGCCAGGAACAATCGTCAACATGATCTCAGGAGGACCTGCGGGGGGAGACAGCAAGAACTCTAGGAGACTAGTCTCTAGAGCTCTTGAGGAGAGGAGGAGAAGCAATCGAAAAGAAGTCTTCTCGATAAAATCTTCATCCCCAAATAAATTTATCGGGTTTGACGACTCAGACCTGCTTCAAGGCTATGTACCCTACGATGAAAGTGACATGCCCGACTGTCCAATGGTAATAACAGCCCAAATAGCCAGCGCAACGGTCAAACGGATACTGATTGATTCGGGTAGCTCAGCTAATATCCTTTTCCTGGATGCATTAACAAGAATGGACCTCGGACACACGCCACTTGAGCCCATAGCTACGCCCCTAGTCGGGTTTGGAGGAGCGCAAGTAGTACCCTTAGGAACTTTATCTCTGTCACTAATGCTTGGCGATGGGGATAATTCTAAAATCAGAATGATAAAGTTTCTAGTCCTCGATGCTCAGTGCGCCTATAATGTGATATTAGGTAGACCGGCCCTGAACAGCTTTCAAGCGATTATTTCAACGTATCATCAAAAGCTCAAATTCCCAACCTCCAAAGGAGTGGGCGAGGTACGGGGAAATCTGAAAGAAGCTTGGGATTGTTATACGGTGGCTCTCGACAAACGTGTAAGGGAAGTACAACTCCCTTTCTCGATGGACAAAAAACCCCATAAAGAGAACCAGTACCAACCAGTCACCCCGATCCTACTGGATTGTCTAATCAATGAAGATTCGACTAAGAAATCAAAGGAAAAACAGGAAGAGTTGAACGCTAGAAAGAGGAAGTTTGAAAGAATAGAACCTTCAGAAGGTCACAAAACTATTGAATTGATCCCTGGGGAGTCGTCAAAGACGACAAGAGTGGGAAACCAACTCTCTGAAGGGTTGGAGACCCAACTGATCGATTTCCTCAGACAGAATGTCAATGTTTTTGCATGGTCAACCACCGATTTGCAAGGAATCGACCCCAAAGTCATCGTACATAGGCTCAACATTGACCCAGCTGCAAGACCTGCGAGGCAGAAGAAAAGAAACTTTGGGCCTGAAAGGAACAGGATAATTAAGGAAGAAGTTAAAAAACTACTCGATGCCGATTACATAGCTGAAGTACAATTCATGGAGTGGCTCTGCAACGTAGTTCTGGTTTCCAAGGGTGAAGGAAAATGGAGAATGTGCAACGATTTCACGGACTTAAACAAGTTATGTCCCCGAGATCCCTACCCACTACCGAGAATCGATTCCCTAGTCGACTCGACGGCGGGATGTGCGATTCTTAGTATGATGGACGCCTTCCAAGGTTTTTATCAAATATTCATGGCCCTCGAAGACCAGGAGAAAACCGCGTTCATCACTGAATTTGGCGTCTACTTCTTCAAGGTGATGCCCTTTGGGCTAAGGAACGCAGGAGCTACTTATCAACGCTTGGTCAACAAGATGTTTGAAAAACTTCTTGGAAAATCCATGGAGGTCTATGTCGATGATATGCTGGTCAAAAGCCTTGACGAGAAGGATCACCTGGAACACATCAGACAAGCTTTCGACATCATGAGGAAATACGGAATGAAACTAAATCCAACGAAATGTACTTTCGGAGTCAGATCGGGAAAGTTCCTAGGGTACTTGGTAAACGAGAGGGGAATAGAAGCCAACCCAGAGAAGATCCAAGCAATTTTAGACCTCAGAGCTCCACGCAACTTGAACGAGGTACAGAAACTGGTCGGGAAAATTACAGCTCTAAATAGATTCATATCCCGATCCGCAGACAAAAGCCTCCCATTCTTCAAAATCATGAGAAATGCTAAAAAATTCGAGTGGTCGAAAGATTGTGACCAAGCCTTCGAACAACTCAAAACATACTTAATATCACCACCTCTCTTAGCCAAACCTCAAGAAGGCGAAAGTTTATACCTATACATAGCTGTTTCCGAACAAGCAATCAGCTCGGTCTTGGTCAGATTGGAGGCAAAGATTAGTCATCCAATATATTACGTAAGCAGGGTTCTGCAAGGACCAGAGAAAAACTACACCGAGATCGAGAAATTCGCTCTAGCCATCATAACGACGGCCAGAAAGCTACGTCCTTATTTTCAATCACACAAAATCGTTATCCTCACAAATCAACCACTGAGACAAACCCTTTCTAAACCAAACGCATCTGGAAGACTGATCAAATGGGCAGTCGAACTAGGTGAATACGACATCGACTATATGCCAAGAACTTCCATTAAGGCACAAGTCTTGGCCGATTTTGTACTGGAAAACACACAGCTAGAAGAAGAGAAAATAGAATTGTGGACGATGCACGTCGATGGATCTTCGACATCGACAGGAGGAGGCGCAGGAGTATTTTTCCGAGGACCAATGGAAGAGGAGTTGGAATTCGCTCTGAAATTAGACTTTCAAGTCTCAAATAATGAGGCGGAGTACGAGGCGCTGCTGGCAGGCCTTAAAATGGCTAAAGAAGCAGGAATACAAGATCTTATTGCATTTACAGACTCCCAGCTAGTGGAAAAACAATTCAAGGGATTGTTCGAGGCCAAAGAGGATTCCATGATCAAATATTTAAAACTTATCAAGGTTCAGGCATCCAAGTTTCGAAGCTTCCAACTGGAATATATAAGAAGAACCGAGAATACAAGAGCGGATGCATTGTCAAAATTCGGGAACCTGATCGAGGGAGTCACGACGAGAAAAATAACGCTCCTGGTCTCCACTAAACCGACCATCGTACGCAAATCGAAACTATGAGCATTGAAGTGCTGAATCTCGACGATACGGAGCCCAGCTGGAAAACCAGCTTGATTGAGTATTTGTCCAAAGGAACGTTGCCTGCCGACAACAATGACGCAAGAAGAATTAAGTATAGAGCACCTCGGTACGTTATTCTTAACGACGAATTATATCGTCGATCTGTGTCAGGAGTCCTGCTCAGATGCATTTCCGCGCCACAGACGATGACTGTACTTAAAGAAGTTCATGAAGGCTCCTGCGGAAGTCATTCCGGAGGAAGATCACTGGCAATTAGGATATCCGGACTGGGATACTATTGGCCAACTTTAACTAAAGACGCTAATGATTATGCAAAGTGTTGTGCTCGCTATCAATATCATGCAAACATGCCTCACCAACCAGTTCAAAAGATGGAGTCAATTTCGATTGCTTGGCCTTTTGATCAATGGGGCGTCGATTTGGTTGGGCCACTCCCAATAGCAAGAGGACAGAAGAAATTCCTCCTCGTGGCCGTTGAATATTTCAGCAAATGGATTGAAGTAGTACCCTTGCAGAAGATCACTCAAACACAGATCATCAATTTCTACTGGTCGATAATTTGCAGATTCGGTCTCCCGAGGATTATCATATCGGATAACGGAGGGCAATTCGTCGGCAAAAGAGTAACGGATTGGTGTGCGAAACATAGAATTACACAACGCTTCACCTCTGTCGGGTGTCCTCAAACCAACGGTCAGACCGAAGTCACTAATAGAGAAATCGTCCGACTCCTAAAAAAGAGACTGACAGAGGCCAGTGGAGCTTGGCTGGACGAGTTGCCTTGGGTAATTTGGGCAAATAGAACCAAGGAAAAAACAGCAACAGGAGAAACGCCTTTTAGTCTAGTATACGGCTCCGAAGCGGTTGCTCCGGCAGAACTCGAAATTCCCTCACCAAGAGTCGAGCTTTATGACGAAATGGAAAACACGGAGAAACGAAACTACGAACTCGACCAAACGGAAGCTAGACGTGAGAGGGCCTCGACGAGAATTCAAGCCTATAAAACTACGAAGGCCAAAGCATATGATAAGAACGTGAGGCTGAAGTTCTTTCAGGTAGGAGACTACGTACTTAAACGAGTCGACGTGTCGAAAAACAAAGGAAAACTGGACGCTAACTGGGAAGGACCTTTTAAAGTAACCGAGGTAGGAAAGAAGGGAGCATATCGGTTATCCACCATGGACGGAAAGCAAGTAGACCGAACCTGGAACGAGAGAAATCTTAGAAAGTTTTACGCCTGAAGATCTTGTTTTATTGTCGCACTTAAAGATCTCGTTTGGTTGGATATTTCAATTATCTTGTGAATATCTACCTATTTTGTATCTAATTTAGAAGGAAGCATTGACATTCAAGCATTCAAGCTATTAATAAGCTTAAGATTATTCAAATTCCTCGACAGCTGAAGAAGCATCGAGATGCGAGCTATTAATAAGCTTAAGATTATTCAAATTCCTCGACAGCTGAAGAAGCATCGAGATGCGAGCTATTAATAAGCTTAAGATTATTCAAATTCCTCGACAGCTGAAGAAGCATCGAGATGCAAGCTATTAATAAGCTTAAGAAAATGCAAATTCCTCGACAGCTGAAGAAGCATCGAGATGCAAGCTATTAATAAGCTTAAGAATATTCAAATTCCTCGACAGCCGAAAAGGCATCGAGATGCAAGCTATTAACAAGCTTAAGAAAATGCAAATTCCTCGACAGCTGAAGAAGCATCGAAATGCAAGCCATTGATAAGCTTAAGAAAATTCAAACTCTGCAAGAACTTCGGGATACAAGCTATTAATAAACTTCGAGATATATGCTGAAACGAGCACTAACATTTATTCGCGAAAATAGAAGCATAAAAATAAAGAGTAATTGCTGAAATATCTAAAAATTTTATTTCTCACAAGGAAATAATTCAGATACATCAAAATTATTACAAAATCATCGACATCCTATTACAATGCTGAGTCTATCTAGATCCTATTACGTTCTTGTTACCTCAACTATTGGAAACCATGGTGGTATTTTGACCTTGAAGATCTCGACATCAAGTTAATTAAGGCCTCTTTTTCAAGGTGTAATGTGAATACTTCGTTGTACACCTTGATCTTAGACGCCCCAAACCATGTCCTCGAGTCTTCATGTCTTCCAAGGCCAGGGGTTTTTAATGGCAGCAGCTTGCTTCTTGATAGTATCCATCATCTCTATCAGAGGGAACGATACGAGATGAGGATGACACAACGTGCATCGAGCTGGGGGAGTCGCGAGTCGAATGTTTGCGCTTTAGTTCCTCCGCCCTTTTCTCGGCTGCCGACAACTTGTATCTCCCTCCTGGCCTAGGGATTTCGGCGACAACTCGAAATTTCGACGTCCAGATGTATGGTGAATGGTTTCTGAACGAGGAAATCTCGAGACGCACCGACGTTGTCCCCTCCTCAATTACCGATCCCACCCAATCGAAAGGAGAGGACAACGCAACGGGGAAGCCCCTTTACCGATACCACCCAATCCAAGACAAACAAGCAGCTTTTCCTCCGTATACGGCGTCGAGATGATCGAGGAGGTGCGAAGATAAAAAGGGTACTCAATAATTTGATGAAAACATGGTAGGAAAGAAAGTATGTGGGGAAATCCATGGGAGGATACATGCTTGGATACTTGGATACTTTGGTACGAAAAAGTATGAGCACCCCTAACCTTATAAAGGCATGGACCATATGATCTGACGGTCCACCAAAAATCGCGTCCAACGGCTCAGATCAGATCCATTAAATGCGGTGACCATCCCAATACCTGAAAATTCACGCTGACCAAATCTGACGGTCTGAAAACAATGCAAGCAACGGCTCAGATGGAACCCTGAAAATAAGGCGACCGTTCCACTTCCCGATAGGTCCTGTCAATTAGACGACAGTACATCAAGAACATCTCAACGAAAACTAACTAATGCGTCAACCTGAAATGATCGACAAGTCTGCAATGATTAAACATGTTAAAGCTGGAATGAGAACACGACCTCATAGCAGAATTGATTATCACTAGCGCAAAGTCGACATAAAAGGAAAATTCGAACAAAAACGATGCACGTCGATCCGATGACAAATTTCCAATTTCTCCCATACCAAATTATACGTAGCAGAATTGTGATTAATCACAAATAAACCCAAGATCAACAATGTGAAGCGGCTAAACAAAGACATATTACGACAACTCTCCTTTGTGCAAAAGATAATCTTAAGACACCTATATATATAGGAAACTCGAAATTCAATCCGACGGTCCAGAAACAATAAACTACCTCGGGATCAACAACTCATTTAAATTTTGGAAATGACAGGGGAGGGACCCCCTTTATTTCTCATTAAAGCAAGAATTTAAATTAAGGTGTAAAACAAGACATCGATTAGATAGATTACGTCTTTTGCATACGAGTACGAGTCATGATATCCGATGGAACAATCGATTCATTACATAAAAAAGAAATTACAAGAGGTCGCCAGCCAGACGAGAATCGATTACAAAAGTTAAACCTATCTAAAACTGCAAAATAGTCAGACTAGGTCAGCAGGCCAAAATTCGAGACGTCAATTCTTAGAAGGACCAAACTGGCCTTCGTGCAAAAGTAGATCTATGTGAGAAGAGGACTTGGACTTATCTCCAACCTCCTGCTGGATCACAGCCGCCTCACGAACCTTCTCGGCCTGGAGATCGAGGAAAAATCCGAACTCATGATCCTCAGGTCTATCTGAGGGATTTTCCTCGTCGGTTGGTCCTTCCTTGATTGGCATACCCTTCTCATCCATATAGGGATTAAGCCGCGCAGCATCAAAAGTTTCATTAAGAAAACCAAAAGCTTCGCACTGTTTCCAGCCTTTCACAAACATACTATGGAGCTCACCCCCTGACTGGCGATCAACGAGCTCCTGAAAAACGATACTATTAAAAAACTCGAGGACAATCTCCTTCCTCTCGACAGGAGAAACGTCGCGACGAAGGGCCAACGCCTCTCGCTGGCCTCTCTCAAAACTTTCTGCAGCCTTCTGCTCAACTTGAGCGTCGAAATTCTCCTTCAGAAGTGCTAACTCGGCTTCGAGTGCAGCAATCCTCTCCTCTTTCTTCGACATCTCTGCCTCGAGCGAAGCGGCTCTCTGTTCATATTCGACGGACTTTTTGTGAACCTCCTTGAGCTCTTTCTCCTTTTCTTTTCCTAGGGCGCGGTACTTCTCGACCCGTTTACGGGATGACTCGACCCGATAACCGGCTTGGAACAGCACTTGGTTGAGCTGCGCACGAAAGATAAATTGGATTTAAACAACGATACCTTTATATATGATTAAGAAAGACTAAATGAACATACCCCAATCAGGCAGCCAGATCCCATCCTTATAAGCTCGCTCATATCCATCGGGCCCATGGCGGCCTGATCGAGTACAGATATGGTCGAACAAAATTTGTCCCACACGTCGGGACTACAGGGAGAACTTAACAAGGCAGGATTCAGCATGGAAGTGTTAGGGGCCTGTCCCCCAGTTCGTTGCTTCATCTTCTCGATAATCGACTCGAGAGATTCCTTCACCACAGTTTTGGCGCACCCAGGAGACACAGTATCCTCACCGGTTTTGAGCTTCTTTGGAGCTGGCTCCTCACTCTGCGAACCATCGATGTACTTTGCCTTTTTCCCCTTATCAAGAGGGTGAGATTTATCCTGATGCTTCGACACCAGGGGTGGGGGCTGAGTTGTCGATGTGGCAGGTCCCGTCGACTTCGGTATAGGAGCCTTCGTGGGCGCGTTAGGAGGGGGAGCGGGGGCGTTACCCAATTTAGCAGCCTTGGCCATGGATAATAGCGCTCGACTCATGGTCGCTTGTACGACGGATTCTGCACGCAACGAAATCAGTTAGCAAACGACAAGAGTATCCACATTTATAAAACTACCAAGTATAGTAACTACCTAGAGAAGGACTGTCGATAGATAAATGAGCTATCGACATCCCTCCCAAACTCAAGATCGGCTCCCGCAGAAGCAAGTTCGTGTCGTATGTCGATTCCGACAATTGCGATGGAAAGTCGGGTCCCCATGAAGGCTCGGGCACACCCTTTAGCAGAATGGGACCCGACCTCCATTCGCGTGTCGTCCTCCATACGTAATTCTCGGGGGCACGAATGAATACAAACTTGGTTTTCCAACCCTTCCCATGAGATGATTTTAAATCCCCAAGGAACCTAACATTGGGTTTCGATTTTATGAAATAAAAACCCTCATTCGACTTAGGGGACTCGCTCACTCTAAAGAGAGCACAAAAATTTGCAAAAGAGGCCGGTTGACCCAATGATTTCATGACGAGACAAAAACCTATGATATAACCTATGGCATTAGGAACTAACTGGGTCGGACATAGTCCGAGACCATTTACGATATCGATAAACTCATCAGCTAATGGGAAGCGAAGACCATTCTCCAAGGCATCAATATGAAAGGCCCTACATCCGAGTGGCGGATCGTTCATTCTATGGTCGGGTGTAGGAAGAAGGACGGACCATCCTGACGGAAATTGGTATTTAGCCAGAATGGACTCTGTCGATATACGCTGTCGACTGGCTATTATGGTACTAAAATGATCTATAGTACGGTGTGTGTCCTTCGCAGATTGCGATCGACCACCCTTAGACCTCGCGGCTACTACATCTATCAACTCGGAAGAGAGAGGGCTATGTAGTCGACCCTCGAACGGAATTTCAAAATGAGACATGATAGACTCAAACGACATACCCTCTCCCTCCCCAACCGACTCATCTCCGACAGATACAGATCGACTA
Source organism: Penstemon newberryi var. newberryi (assembly GCA_030819805.1). NCBI lineage: Eukaryota > Viridiplantae > Streptophyta > Magnoliopsida > Lamiales > Plantaginaceae > Penstemon > Penstemon newberryi. Next base: position 32,493,310 of record JAUALY010000003.1, on the reverse strand, counting down.
GCCATAGAATAAAGAGAGAAGAAATACCTAAATAGCTTCTCGACAGGAAACTTCGAAGAGAAAAACAACTTGATTACGACAACTCGCTTCTAGCTCCGACAACCTGGCGCCGACAAGTAAAATTCAAATTTGCTAAAGATGGAATGAACAGTACAAAGATATACGCCTATTTATAAGAAGTCCAATACAAAAAGTGCGCGAAACTACTTGGTCACGCCTTTCTTTTGAAACGCATTGAAACAGACGCACTCATTGGTTGGCAATTGGAACAATCGCGATGATTGGGGGGAAGGCCCATCCTCTTTTGTTCATACAAGAGGCCCAAAGAGCCCAATCCATCGAAACAGGAAATACGAGGAACATATATTCGCTAATAAGAACCATATTTTCATTAAGATTGTTAACAATAAAATTACAAAGGCCCTAACTAGTTACAAAGCCAACGGCCGTCTAATATCTATGGGTTCTCGGAAGGGGGCGGAGGTATCAAACTACCAAACTCATGGCTTCGCGCTGCTGCCTCCTCCTCATCCTCCCCCTCAAGGGTCTCGACCCTACATTCTTCATCCCAAAACGGGTTGATGGCAGTACGATCGAAATATGGGGTCAGAAAACCTTGGTGTGCGCACTGACTGATTGCTTTATCGAACATCTTCAAGAGCTCGACACCCATCTTCGCATCGGACAAATACTCGTACACGGGGGACTCGAGAAATTCCTTCGCGATGGCCAACCTCTGATCCGCAGAAACGATTTCTTCCTGACGGAACTCCCTGGCCCTTAGTCTATCGTTCTCAACCGATAAAAGGCTCAGTTGCTTAACGGCCGCGCTAAGCTCCTCCTCCTTGGCCCGAAGGGATTCTTCCGCTTCTCTCTTTTGTTCGATCAGCTGCTCGTCTTTCACGCGAAGGGCAGCCTTACTCGCCTCCTTCTGTTTATTAAATTCCACTTCCGCCAACTCAGCCCGATAATATCCGTGAAAGAGGAATTGAATCATCTGCATGGAAACATCTAGTATATTGGTATAAGCAGAATAAAGGAAATAAAAAAAAAAAAAAAAAGAGACTCAGAATCACGTACGCCGACACCAAGACGCCCAGCAGTATGCACATTCTCTTGAATCGACTTCTTTGATAAGTACGTCTGGTCGCTTTTAAAAATGCCATGTATAAATGCTGTAAACGCCGAATTAAAAGACTCAGAGTAGAGCACCGACGTATCGGGCCCTAAACCGCCAGGATGAGTCAATTCCGACGCCATCCAATCAGACAAACTCCAATCAAATAATGGCCGTTCCTCATCAGAAATCCTATCGCTAGCTTGATTTATAGGATCGGCAGCTTCCTCGATATTTTCATCCTCTTCAACTCGAGGTCTTTTCCCACGTCGACGCTCCTCGCGAGTTATGATCCGCCCAGATTCTACGGTCTGCCCGACATTATTAGTAGCTCTCGGTATCGCCGAGGGCCCCCTCGATGTAGAAGCACGACTCCAAAATGCTTCATTTTTCCGTCGCAAATCGTGATATTATTTACCCTTCGGCACGACCATGGCCCCACGAAGTACCTCCTCCATGCTCGGGTCTTCGGGGTCCCCAACGTTCCTACGCGACGACGTTAACCCACAAGCACGTAGCCGCGGTTCCTCGACAAGCTTCTGTACGTCAAGGTTGTAGCGTCGGAGATTCTCGACGAATCCCTCGTGCCAGGAAGGCCCCGGAACGTTCTTTGGGTTAATCGCGCCAACCCGCCATGGACAATTGACGTTCCATTTATAACCCTTCGGGGGAAATACGTAAATATATCTCGACTTCCACCCTTTGCCGTGGGAGCTTTTCGTCGAACACAGGAATCGATTGTTGTTTCCCCGAGACTTGACCTAATAGAATCCTTCATTCGACTTCGGGGACTCAGTAACCTTGAATAAGGCCCAGAAGTTACCAAACGAAGCAGCATGACCGAGTACTTTCATAACCACGCAGAAGGCGATAATAGTCGACATGCCATTAGGCAATATCTGAGTAGGCCGAACACCTAAAGCATTTATAATCCCCGCCACCTCCAGGGGAATAGGGAACCGAAATCCACCCTCTAAACTTGCCTCGTGGATCGCCATTCCAGACCCGGGAGGGTTATGCATCCTTTGGTTGGAACTTGGGGTGCATATCGTCCAGCCAGCCGGAATCGAAAACGCCTCGCTCATCTCGGCTAGAGTACGCCTGTAATCTCCAGCCACAAACTCATGATACATAGTCTCGGTAAAAAACCGCCGAGACCCACCGGTCCCTTCAGCATCATCGGACCCCTCTCGAGACTCCATAAAATCTAATACGTTTTGTACAGCGTTTCTATCGATATCTTCGATATCCCCCTCCGTACCGCTCGATGACATCTTTTCACGTAGTATAAACAAATTGGATGAATACTGTTCTGAATACGCGAAACCTTTTTACTGCAAAGTAATTCCGCATACAGTTGTGGGACCTATATATAGGACCACTAAATAACCGCACGGGCTATTTGCACATGGCCCCCTAAAGAATTGCGACGATTCGCATCCGGTACAATTTTTGAAATACTTCCTCAGAAACCGCGCGCCAAAACTTCATGACTTCGCGCCACCCTCGAACTCATGAACTTGGGGGACCACCATATACCTAATCTCAGTTTCTTGATATACTACGTTTGCCAATCTATAAAATTTTTCCTAAATAAAAACTTCATGACTTCGCGCCACACTTGAACTCATGAACTTGGGGGACTCTTGATGCGCCAAGTCTTCGTCTTCTGACACGGACTTCCACGTGCTTAAAATATGTATATATAAATATCAACGTAACCGCAAAAATAGAGACAAGAAGGCGTCTCGACACTGTAAGTACGCAATCGACAAGTACATCGATTGACGACGTCCTTAGACCACATCACTACGCCACTGGATCGAGTCGGATAAACCATACCCATATCCGAACTCATACGTCTTGTCACTATCCGACCCGGTAGTTGGAATCCAAAACTATAAATACCCCTCTTTAATGAGAATAGGTACGCACAATCTTAACACGCGATATAAAACCATATCTCTATTCCTCGAGACTAACTTAATCATCGGAGGGTTATCACCGGGTCACCACCGGTACTAACCCAACGTAGTTATATTTGATTTCAGGTTAAGATCCCAAAACTTAGAGGAAATGCTTGATTGACATGTTGATCCTCATTTTGATGAGTCACGTTTAATCTTGACATCTAGACAATAAACAATTAATATAAAGAAAATACACACATCACTGCCATGCAGTCGATGTTGTCTTATCTCAATTTAATTTCTCATGCATATATTATTTATATATTAAAATTATGGGTTGTACTCGATAGTTCCAATGAAATAATATCTCAGATAGGATTCATTTGCCAACCTCCTCGATCAGAAGATATTTTACAAAAATATCTGTACATCTGTTCAGATATTTTAAGATATTAACAAATCTCCTTCGGTTCGGACAAAGACAAGTATCTCTGTCTAACCACAGATATTAAACACCAATTAGAGATCTATAATTAACATTATGAGTATGACCAACTTATATAATAATCATTAGCCTGCAGCTGCAGCTTTTTTCTTCTTATGTGCAAATGAGATAATAGCTCGAATAATTCTTTTTATTTTTTAATTAATGGGCATCAAATAGAGTTGAAAACCAACTCAAACTATATTTTTTGGGTTGTTTAGGTTTTATTTAGTTTTTTGTTTTGAAAAATTAATTTGGGTGCTTTTATTGAAATTTTGAAATGCAATTTAGTTCGATTTGAATAAAATATTGGGATAATAAATAAAATATTAAACTAATAGTTAAATGTTCAATTTGAAGTATGATGAAGGCTATGTTATATCAATTATTTTGTGAAGGGGAAATGTATGTGATGTGTCAAATATTAATTTTATATGTTTGAAGAATTGAGATAGATTTGGATAATTGGTTAGGATAAAATTTGAGTAATTTTAATTTCTTAACTTCTTACACATTGGTTTTAGACCAGTCTCGACATGAACTATATTCGTAATGGTCTTTGAAGAGTTGTCAATGTATAAGAATTTTAGTTTGATGCATAAAATCATCCAATTAAGTTCAAATTCGTTATATAAGATTGATGCAAGAAAATTAGAGACAATTCTATTATTTATTAGTTTTTTTTTTAATAATTGACTCTTGAAGGAAAAAGAGTAACTCATAAACTCCTATTTAAACTAAATAATTAAAAATACGAAAACAAAATAACTAGAAGAAATAAACTTTATTAAAAAAAAAAGTAAAATAAAAATAACTGTAATATTCATTATTCTCTTTCCTTCAACAATCTTATTTCACAGTTACTTATTAGGGTTAGAGTCTTATGTAAAGAACTGTAATATTCATTATTATCGGACACTTGAATATTATGATTTTTTGAAAAGATGAGCTATATATGTTCTTTTTGCGGAGCTATGCACTATATGAGGTTCATATGTGTGCTTATTTCTTGTTTCTTGCAATTTATTTGATCAAAGTTGCCTATTCAGACATACTAATATTGAAAAGATTTATTGTTTAACAACTTTATTTTATATAGATAGATTCAATAAGTAAAAATAATATATATAAAAATATTAAACTATTTGAATTCGACTCAAATAAATTTCATTTGAGTTTGGTCCATTGAATGATCAAACAAAATTCAACATAACTCAAGTTTTGAATCGATGAGGCTTAGCCTAATGACAAAGTTGAGGCCACAAGATGTTAGAGACCTTGAATTCGAATAGCGTCATATGTGTGGTTTCTTTCTAGATTAATATTAGCTACTCTTGTTTGTTTGATATTCTTTTCACTTATAGTTAGTTGAATATTCATTTACTCTGCTAAAACATAAATCTTTTAATATAATGATTATTTACAGTTTAACAAAAAAAAATATAATTTATGTTCAATAAGAAAAACAATTTTGTTACGACTTATCTGAATACCAGCAAGATCAATTAAACATTAAGGCATTAAATAAACAAGACAAGTTTACATATGACCGTTGTAATGTAAACACTACGTTGACATGCTAAAATAGGATGGCCACAAGGAGTTCTGACATGGCCAATGAGGTCGTAGCCCGTTGGTATAAGGTTGAAGCCCCAAGAGTCCAAGACTAAAAAGTTATGGGTTCAACTTTTTTTAATGTGGATTTTCCTCTACTTTTTTTACAGTTATTTTCCCTTGTAATTTTGTTGTACTTTAATATATTTATGATTTGATGATATTTATGGTATTTGTACTCTTAAAAAAATAAGGAGATTTAGCATGAGATAAATCAAAAGTTATTACAAGATATTGTAAGCAAACACGGTAACACAAACTCCTATTTGAAGGCCAACATTATATGTCAATCAAATTACAAATATGAGATCTTCAAAATATTTAATAAACAAATAATTTATATTGTAAATTTGTGTAAAATATGACTTAGATTTTAATGAAAGTCTAATATTTAACAAAATTAACCAAGTCTTGAACTATATATATATATATATATATATATATATATATATATATATTCTCAAACCGTTTAAACCTTAACTATTTGAAACTTCTTCAATTCTTCACTTCTTCATTACACTTAATATTGAATATATGACACTAAATCAGTTGATATAAAAGTGTATAAATGCCTTTAGTTTTTGAAGAAAAAGTTTAGTAGTTAAACACCACTAATGGCTCTCCTTATTAATAACTTTCTACATAGTGGTTCCTTTTGTGTTTTTTTCTCACATTAGTCCTCATTATAAATTATTTGTCTCACTTTGGTCATTTACAAGGGGTCTTTTACTTATAGTGTTACATTTTTAGTCCCTCATAAAACTGTTTTGGCATTTTAGTTCACCTTAGACCACCTAAAAATGATCAAAGTGAAACAAATAATCATAGTGGGGAGTAACGTGGGAAAAAAAACACAAGAAGGACCACTATGTAAAAAATATGATAAGGAGGACCATTAGTGGTATTTACCCAAGTTTAGTTTTTGAAGAAAAAGTTCTAGTATCATAGGGTTTGTGACGTTTATTTAAATTGTCAAAAGAAAATTACCAATTTTATTTAAAAAAGTCTATGGTCAAAAGTAATTACTTGGTGGCCAGGTGGGTGACAATTCATAAGTCTTGATGCTTTGTGGAAGCACTAAATCTCACATGGGAAAACCTTCTTGCTCCAATTTTCGAGTAAGTAAAACAACAAAACAATCTTGGATCTATAAATCCTAGAAATATTTTAAGAATGCCAATGTTTAATTAATAAAAATTGTAGGATATTATATTTTAAAAGAGGATAAATTGTATGTTACATAATAGATCTGCGTATTGTTAACTAGTTTAGGTCATTAATTTAATTTATCGTCTGTCTATAGCCAAGAACAGCTTCATAGTATTTTGCTTTATTTGGACTATAAGCTATGGCGAGACGTGGCTTAATTTAGTTACATTCAATTATAAGTACGTTGAAATTTACCCCAAAAAAATAATAGTGTACGTAGATCTCATTGTCGAGTGCTACATTATCATTTAAATATTTTTCACCTAATACAATTGTACAAATATTGAGATGGTGATTTAGGAGGAAAAAGTTATACATTTTCCCTTTTTGGAATTTGAAAAAGAAAAGGAAATTGGGCCTAAAAGGAGCATATTTTATAGTTCAATATTTAAACTAAGCGATCTCATAGACGACGAAACTCAAGTTCGAATTTTACTAAAAATATCACATTGGAAAGAACTTATACTCAATGCACTCTTCGGTCCGAACTGTAAATACACAATTCAGTAGATTAAAAAAAATTAAACTAGGCCAAGTCCAAAACCAAGATGCAAATTAGATAAAAGGCCTATGGACCAGTATTGTTTATGGGTCAAACAAAAGAAGATTGTCTATTAGCCTATGCTTTGAATCCATAATTAATTTATCTCAAAAGCCCAATTGTCCTTTTCATGAATGCCAAGCCCAAATTAGTCATCATAGTTCAGGTTTATTAACCCTTTTAATTTTTATTCAAGCTTCTGGCACCTTTAACTTTTTCTTTTCTTTTCTTTTCTTCCAGTAGCTTGGGGTAATTAAATAATAAACACCAAAAAAACGATATGCAAACAAGAATTTAAATAAGGCCTTGTTTTACCTTTCCAAGATTTTTTACAAAAAAAAAAACGTTATACAAATTTTCAATATGTTTGTATTTATTTATTTAATAAAGAAATCAACATTTCAATCCCAGCACTTTATACATTTAACATTCAACAACTCATTTTCTCACTGCCAAAATATATAACTCTAAGGCCATTTTCAACCAAAGTCCTTGCCCAATTGTTCAATTGTCTTTTCGACCTACCTAAAAAACTCATCTTCAACCGAATGGCAATCAACATCCATTAATTCAATTTCACAATTTTCTCCACTCTCACTTTCCCCATTCTCCCACTCAAACTTATTTTAATAATAATAATAATAGTAATGATAATAATAATAATAATAATAATAATAAAATTAATAAAAATCATAATAAATTTTTTTAATAGTTACACAATCATGAAAATTAAGTATTTTGTGTTTTTTTATTTAAGTTGTATTGTGTATTTTTAAATTAAGTGTTTGTGTTCGACAAATCTCATTTATTTAGATTTGTATTTGTCTAATTATATATAAAATTGTTCAACAAATCTCATTTATTTAATTCATGAAATTTAAAAAAATAAAAAAATAGCACCCGAGCCACCCGCAGGTAGCAGGCGCGTTTGCCTGCCTGCCCCGAACCCTTGCCCGCCCTGCCCCCTTGCCCTCCGAATTGCCATGATTCATCTCCAACCTAACCGAGCCGAAAACCCCCCTCATGCCCGGTTACCGGCTCGGTTGGAGATGGCCTAAGAATAACCTGTAAATATAATTTAAGCTTTGTTGATAAAAATCATTTTTTTTTTGTTTTTTTTTTCTCTCTTTGTAGAATACACTCCCCAGCACTAAAAATAATCTCCAAAATTATAATCTAAATTATATTCCCCTACAACAAATTTTATATTTTTTTTTTTTTGTTTCCCAAGAGTTTAATCCATTTCGAGGGGCGTCCATATTATATAGGAATCTCTCCCAACTGGGATTTAAACTCGGGTTCGTTATTTTGGAATGATTAGTCCCTTCCACTAGACTAATCCATGGTTGGTACAAATTTTATATCTTTTGTAATATGTTTGACTATAATTGTGAAAATCATTTTGCCGGTATAAGTGGGTAACCGCAATTTACAATACAGAGGCTTATAATTAACTTTGTCCGCACGCGGGGATAATATTGTAAATCTTTACAATATGAGGGTTGAAAATCAAACAAAACTATTCGATACTTGGCTCGAGCTCGTTCGTCAAACAAATCAAACAAACTTGAACACAATTTCTCGTTTGATAACTTTTGAAGCTCAGCTTGAGCTCGACTCGATTAGTTTAAAACTGAAAAAACATATGTAAAATACCAAGCTACTCGATACTCGAGCTCGAGCTCGTTTGAGCTCGGTTCGTTAAGAAATCAAACATAAGTACATAACTCAAACTCAGAATTTCAAATTCGATAAAATTCAAACCAAACTTTGAACAATGTGTCGTTCGATACTACTCGGCTCGTTTACACCCATATATGCTAAATCACCATAAAATTCTATCTCACTTTCCTTATATTCTTATTTTTTTACCTTATCAATCTATTGTTTTGATATTTCTTTCGAATTGTAAGCCTTTTTGTACTAAATAAAAATTTATTTATATCTATAAAAATAGAACAAGTTCTTCCAAAAATAGAATTAAAAAAAAAAATAGAACAAATAGAAATAAACATTTTTTTTAAACTGGAATAAACATATTTTTACAGGAGTGATTTTTAAAATTGGCCTTTTGTAAAGTTTAATTTGCGAAAATGGCCTTTGAGGGGCTTTTTACTATAGAAGTGATATCTGCAATAGTTCCTTCTATGTCTTTATTTTTCATTTTAGTACCCTGAGTTTTGATATCAATGGTTTTCCAATTGCAGGCATAATTTTCTTATTTGTCTAATTGTACCCATAGAGGGTATTAAAAATTTCTCTGAATTCGTTAATTTTGAGTGTTATGAAGTATGATATGTCTTCACTATTTCTTCGTTTCGACTTTCTTTTCAGATGATCTATTTCTCGAGATAAGGTATCTAACATTCTGGACCTATTTTTTGACATAGGCATATATTTGCAGTATTGTCTAACAGCTTCTAATATTTCTAAATATAGGAAAGTATCTTGTTCAGTAGTATAAGTTTTATATCTACGTTTTTTCTTAGGTGATTCACTGTTTTCTCCTATTTCTAATATATTTTCTAATTGTTTACTAAAATCCTTAAGAGGACTAGTTATGTCGATATCGGAGAAATCGAAGTCTAAAAGACTTTGATAGTTTTCAGTGCAAACTAAGTTGCATATATTTAAATCGTCTGTATTTAAATCGTCACCGTGCTCTGATACCAGAGCCAACAGAGCGCTTTCTGGTGCGTTTTCTGGTGCGGAAGCACAGTCATTATTTGGACTAGTATAATTATATTTATATTCATCGGAGGATAATTCAAATCCTGTCATTTATGCAGCTCGTATTATTCTTAATTGGTTTCGTTTTTTGAGATAGTAATCTCGTGTATTTTCAAAGAATGTCTTTTCATACGTTCCATTTATAAGAGTTTCGCATAATTCTTTGTAAAAAATATACTGGGAGTCTATCCATTCGTGATATGAACTATTTTTATAAAGAAGTATTTTTCTAGGTGGCATTTATAGAATGATATCTATAATATAGAATGTAATAGTATTCTTTTCTTTCTTTAAAATCTTGTATATGAGGATAATCTTCTGAAAGTTTTTTATAAAATTTATAAGAAGATTCTATGTATGCATAAGTATTCCAATTCTTATAGTTTTTCTTGAACATATTGAGTTAAACTATTTATTTGTTTATTTAGAGTTTTTATGCCTTCTTCTGTTTCTTTAGAATCAATTTTTATTGGTATAAAAGTTGTTGGTCTTTCTATTCTCATGGATGTTCTTTGAGGTTCGATGGGTTGTTTTTTTAGGGACAAATTTAATTTGAGCAAAGTCTTTGAATAGAGAATCCATGTTAATTTTATCTTCAGTTTTATAGTCTATACTATGATGACTATTACTAATAGCGTATCCTACAGCATATGTCATAGAGAAAGGGTAATCTCCTTGTTCCATTAAATCTTTTCTAGAGAATTTATATAAAAGAGATATAGATTGGCTTAAGTTTTTGGTTACTAGGGGTATTCCGTATTGTATCAAAACATTAAACATAAGTTTTGTTGCCTTTAGATTTCCTTCAATTACTCCTAGGATTTTATCCTGAGTGTCTCTTATCCTATCGTCTATAACCCAGAATTTAACTGGTGATTCTATTCCTTCGGCAAAGGTTGATTTTATCAACACTTGTATAGTTGAAATATGTATGTATCCAAATTCACTTGGTGACTTATTAAGTGAACGTATTTTTTGAAGAATATGATTCTCATTTATTAATGGTAAGGAAAGTTTTCCTTGGGCTTCAGTTATTTCTATTGGGGTTTCCTGTATAAATTTTCCAAAATATATTAAATTTTTTCGTTGAAACATATTATGAAAGAATGAAGGTTTCCTAATACCTTGTCCATCATTTATATTTAACTCCTTTTGTCTTATTTTACTTATTGTTTTAGGACTTATAACTATATCTTGGGAAAAACTCCCATATGCTTCAGAAACTTCTTTTGATTCTAATTGTTCTATCTCGTTAGAGATGTTTTCAATATTTTTTATTTCTAAGGTGTTCATATTTGAGATCTAAGTTGAGATTCAGAAAGCTTTATTCGTGGTATTCTTCGAACTGTATTTTGAAAAGTAATATATATATGTTCTCGAGTAAGAACGAAGTTTTTTAAAGAATCTAGGAAATCCATTCCTAAAATTATCTCGTATGGGGATTCATTATCTATATAGATTCGTGTACAAAGAGTAAGATTATTTTCTAATGTTATTTCTATCTTTCCTGTTTTTTCTATAGTTATTTCTTTTCCATTATATTTTATGTATGTTTCAGCACTGGTTTTTCTTATATCTGTAGCTAGGTGTTCATGAACATGAGACCATGTTGCTCCTGTATCTATAAGAATGGGTATCAAGTTATTTTTCATTATTCCTAATAAATGATATTGAAGGGATTTAGTGTTGAAGGATGTGTTTGCTTGTATATTTTGATATTCATGCAAATCATTCATTGTAAACAGATATTTAAAAATGTTCAAGACGTATGATGATATATGAAAATGTATGAAAATATATAAGTATGTACCTGTCACAGAAGGTTACTCTGCAGAACTGGTTAAGTTCTAAGGTGGAGATGAAGTATGCTAACTCTCAATAGCACGATCGACATTCCGAAAGAGCAAAACTTTCATAAGAAAGATAAAGTTGAAAACTTATTTTATTCACTCTTATTTTAAACGATTACATATGATCTCTTTATATAGGTAGAGATCTTGATTACAAATGAAGGGAAAAACTATTACAATCTGCAAATGAAGGGAAATACTATTACAATTTTGAAAAGTGTCGGGTAAAGGAGTGGTTCTCTTTTTGCCGACGTTTCTTTGCAGGACCTACATCGTGCTTTCTTCTATTATTGGTGATGAGTTACCACTTTCTTCATCACTGGTTGCGTAGGCATCTTTGTATTCTTTTTCGTCACTACTGACGTCCTTTTTCTTGCAATATTTGCAAATATGGACCTCCAAGTTTTTCATTTCTTCATGGAGTATCTTCCTTGTTTTTTCTGCCAGAGTTGATAGGTGGAATTCATCAACTCTAAGTATCTTCTGATGGTGCTCATAAACATATTCCCAATGGGATTCTCGCAGTGTTTTCTGAGTCATCCCGTATATCAAATGATTTTTTCCTTTCATATTTATTCGAAAAGTCTTTGTTCTATACAGATCATGTATGAGATTGTGAATTTGTATAAGCTGCCAAGCGACTGCTTCTTCTTGTTGATTTGTATCAAGTTTTTCCACTGTTTCTATTGCTGGATATTCACCATTGCTAGTTACCAATTTAATTAACCCAAAACTCGGGGTAATTCCTTCTTCAAATGTTGGATATGTAAGATGGCATTTTACAACCACTTCTTTTTGCCCATTTTTCCCAACATTAATGAAATATTCTGAGATGCTTTTTCGAATGTTTCCTGGAAATTTCTGGAGCATTGCTGTATTTTGAAGGTACATTATATCCACTAAGCCATATACGAAAAACTGATATGCCAAGATTGGATCTATTCCATTAACAAGGACGGCTTTTGGTCCATATCTATTCACTGGGTAGAACCTTTTTTCTCTGTCCTTGGAAGGATCATATTCTTCTAATTTCCTTAGGAGCTCGTTGAACTTATCTTTCTTTAGGGTATTTTGCTCCTCATTTTCCTTATCTTTTTCTTCCTTTGTTGGGATATGATCAAGGGGATTTTTGAGTGAGGGTATCTTTCCAAGAACAACCTTGGATGTCATGGGTTTCTCTGTTTCCATAAGAGCTTGTTTATAATGACTAAGCTCATATTGTGCCAAGGCTGTTTTGGCTTCTTCAAGTGTTTTGAAAGATTGGTGTAGACTTCCTTTTGTGATAAATGGCGCAATCTTACTCCATTCATCATATATTCCTTTCATTGATCCATTGAACATGGTGTACCATTTCTTTTTGTCTGGGTGTTCAGCTTGTTTTTTGGCTTGTTCCATTTCGGGCAGTATTTTTGGCATGGGTGTTTGGTATTGAATTGGTTTATCATTTTTTGTAAGAGGTGGTGGTGATGGAAGATTTTTTGTGTTTGTGTTTGTGGTGTTTGTGGGTAATGGATCCACCATGTTTTGGCTGCTAAACTCTGATGGAAAGGGTATTTTTAGTGTAGTGCAAAGTGTTTGGAGACTAGATTCTAGTTCGTGTACCTTTCTAGCTGCTGTGGCTGCTGTTTCCGAAATGTATTTTTCTTTAGCTGCTGTGAAGTTTTGGATTTCCTTTCGAGCAAGTTGTTCTGTTTTCTTTTGCTCATTTTTGATGTCTTGTATCTGTTTACAGAAAATAGATATCATTGTTTCCATTCTCTTGTCAAGGTATCTGCAAGTACGTTGTCTTTTCCTGCGAGATGTACAATATGAAAATTGTATCGTGTTAGCTCCAATTGCCAACGTATCAGTCTTCCTTGATTTGAGCTATCTGCAATTTTTGTTTTACAGAAATATGTTAAATATTTAGAATCTGTGCGGACTTCGAATTCTCGTGGTAGCAATTCGATCTTCCATTTTTTCAAGGCATTGTATAATGCCAGTGTTTCTTTTTCATGAACTGTATAGTTCATCTGACATTGTGTAAAGGTGTCTGATACATATTTGCATAGGCGTATATATTTTTGTGCTTTTGTTGAAAGCGTATTTTTATGTCCATTGGACATATGTGGGAGAGTGTTGTACTCTATAGCCGGTATTGCTAGCATAACGGCGGCCCACGTGTCTTTGGATGCATCCGTTTCGAGAATAATAAAATCATTCTCTTGCGGATTGTATAGTTGGGGTAGGTTTTTACACCGTCCCTTAATGGTTTTTACCATTAATGTATCTGCTTCAGACCAAGTCTATTGAACTTTGGTAGAAAGTTTTTTCTGAAGCGTTTTTCTTTGTAAGGCAAGGTCTTTAAGATAGCCTTGATCGGAAATATAGTTTAGGCATCCTAAAATCTTTGTATTTGTTTTCGATCTTCTAATTGATCTGGAAAAGAGTTTAATTTTTCTAAAACATTTGGTTGAATAATCATGTTTCCTTCTGAATCAAAAGTATTTCCAAGAAAATCAATTTTATTTTTACAAAGCTGAGCTTTTCTTTTTGAAAGGACTAAACCCTTTTCTTTGCATCTTATTAAGACAATTTTTAGTTTTTTCAAATGATCTTCTCTATCTTGATTACTAAAGATGATAATATCATCGATGTAAGCAAGACATATATTTTCTAAACCTTCAAGGTTTTTATCCATGAATCTTTGATAGATTCCTGGTGCTTGTTTAAGGCCAAAAGGCAAAACATTCCATTGAAAATGTTTTTGAGGTGGACATGTAAAAGCAGTTAATGGTTTGGTATTCTCATGTAACCTAATCTGCCAATAGCCAGATTTAGCATCTAGAGTACTAAACCATTTTTGTCCTTTTAATTTTGTTTTTATGAAGTCAATTCTTGGGAGCTTATAGGCATCACCAATAGTTGCTTCATTCATTTTCTTGTAATTTATGACCATTCTTCTCTGGCCACGTTTAATTTCATTGTGATTTTCAACGTAAAAAGCAGGTGCTGCATGTGGTGAATGACTTTCAGAAATAATTCCTTTTTCCAGAAGTTTTGAACATTCTTCTTTAAATTCGTTTATATCCCTTTGAGAATAAGGAATATTATTTTTCACATTTACTTCTTGCGAAGGATCCTTTAGTTTTATTTCTACTAACATGGTGTTAGTATTTTTAAAATCTAAGGGATTTTCGCTGGAAGTAGATTCAAGTATTTCATCAATTTCTTTATCCAAATTGGATGTGTAAAGAGTAATCTGATAGACTAGGTTTGAAATTTTTTCTATCAGTTTTTTGGTTTCTATTGGAATAGAAATTTGTTGTTTTCTTTGTTTATACTTACTTCGAAAAGGTACAGTAAGTGATATGGTGGAAATATTTTGTATAAATGATGCGTGTAGCTTTAGGAAATTATTGCCTAAAATAAAAGGTAAACCTGTTTTGTGTTTATAAATGGTTGGGACTGTAAAAGCAAAGTTCTGTATAAAAATAGTTTGCATTTTCACTACTTCCCAAATGTAGTAATGAGATGCATTGGCAATCATAACTCGTATGGGCGTTTTTAATCGTTCCCATTTGAAACAGTTTAACTTTGGCGAAGCAAGGCAGAGACTTGCTCCAGTATCAATTAAAGCATATATATAAGTATCATTGATACGTATTTTTATGAAGGTAGAATTCTGACTAGGCATCACTATTAGGATATTCTATCTCCTCGTCTTCATCAGTCTCTGATATTAATTCATACCAATCTGTATCTGATTCATAATCAGAATCTTCTATTGGTTCTAATTCTTGTGTATAGGCAAACTGTAAAAGTCTAACCTGATGTTCTTTCTTATTTTGTTTCTTTGGGCACTCATTAGCATAGTGACCTTCTTCTTTACATAACCAACATGTACATTTCTTTTTTCCTTCAGGGCAGTATTTATTCCTTTTATTATTCTCCTTTTTATAGAATGGTTTCTTCCTAAAAAACCTGTGTCTATTTTTCCTAAAGTAAGGTTTATTTCCTTTTATCCAATGTCTATTTCGTTTTTTCCATATTTTCTTGTTATGCTTTTTCCTATATTCCTTTCTACAACCATATTGCTGAGGTAGGTAGTCTTCTGTACAACAGAGTTTAGTTAATGGTTTCATAGCTATAGATCGTTTCTTTTGTATACATTGTTCCGTTGTGTATTTTCGAACTATGGTTCTAGCAGCTCCTATAGTTCTATGTGTTTCTGGAACTTCTTCCTTATATTTTTTCTGACATTCTACTCCTATGGGGTAAGGTAGTTTAGCAAAGAATATATCTATAAATGGGGATTGTTCCGGTATAGGTATTTTAGTTAGATGTTCAATAAACTCACAGTAATAGTTTTCAAAATAGCACATATTACATATAGCCATGTTATGCAAATGTCGTTTTGATTCTTCCGTTTCATGTAATCCCATAAAGGTATTTTCTATTTGTAAATCTCCTATAAAATATGCATATATTGCCTTTGCAATTTTCTTAAACATGTGTAACTGTGTGTCAGCATTGAAATTAGTTTGTACATCTTCATTCGTATAGTTTTGCAACATTCTTAAAACATTTCTAGTAGTTTTATGTAAAACGAATGTAAATATATCGAGAACAGAAGAGTTAGAGAACTCATCCGTTGTTTGTATAATCAGACCTATCTGGTTAGTCCAGTAAGTAAGCATTTCTTTTTCATTGTCTACACAATCTAAATTAAGAATGTTTTATTGGTTCATATTTCTATGTATTGGTTGCCATTTTGCTGGAACCTTTTTCCATGGGTTTCTACTACCTGGTCTACTTGGTATATAGCCTTGACTAAAAGGATAAAAATTTGATCCTAAAGCTGGTATATCTCCTGCATCAGCTCTATGTGGTGCAGAATATCCGTATCTATTTCTCTGATTACTAGATTCTGGTTGATCTTCTGTTTTGGTATTTCTAATATCTTCCATTCCTACGTATTCTTCATCTGTTTCAGATGGTGTATATTCAAAGATAACATCTTCATTCTCTTGATTTCGTATAGGATAAGCTTCTTCTATATCTATGTTTGAAGTAGTTTCTTTATCCATTAAGCTTAGCGAGCTTAACATATGTCTAAGTTCTTCTAACGTTTCTTCTATGGTTTTCGCCATATATATTCTAGTTTGTTAGGCATCTTAAACCCTTTTCTTGAGGATATTCTAAAATATTTTTCTAGATCTTGTTCAGTTAATCCCCGTGTTTGCTCTTTTTGATATATTATCATTTCAAGGTTTTCTATGGTCTTTTTCAGATTTTCTAAAGCATTTTCTTCCTTTGGTACTATTTCTAAGTTGTTTATTTGTTTTTTAATTTATTTATTTCATAATTATTAGCATGTTTTTTATTATTAAGCATATCTGATATATTATTTAATTGCGGATGAAAAGTGTGAAATAGATTATTTACTTGTTCTAAAACCTTTTGAAGGTTTCGTATATCGTCTGTTAATCTATCGATCTTTTCTTCTAATTTCATAGTTTATTTTCTATATAAACTCGTATCTATTTTCCTGGGTGACTTTTTTAATTCTAAAGGACTTCTTTTGTAAATAGGGTTGATATGAGTATTGCAGAAGGTCATTTTTGAAATTTTGGTTTTTGAAAAGGTCATTCTTCACAATTACTCTTTTTACAGCCATAGAAATGGACGCTGGAGAAATGGCTCAAGATCCTCTATACCACTATTTGTGTACCATACTTGTGTATCACTAATAAGTAATTGCCACATGTACATGTGGCAATTATTATAATTGTTACATGTACATGTGGCAATTACTTATTAGTGGTACACAAATATGGTACACTAATAGTGGTATAGAGGATCTCACCGAGGAGAAATTGTAAAAATAGAGAATAGGGTTTAAGAACAATTTCTGAAGAAAAGGGGTTTAAGCTTTTTCAAATCCCACAACACACAGTAATGGGGGCGAACGCGAAAAGAATAGTGAAGAAAGCTTCGTTAATCGGAGAAATGGGTTTCATTAAAGGAGGTGGGAACATAAATTGGTTTCCGGGTCACATGGCGGTTGCCACTCGGGCCATCCGAGACCGCCTCAAACTCTCCGATTTCGTCATCGAAGTTCGGGATGCCCGCGTAAGAACAACTATCCCTGCTTCATTATTCGTTGTTTGTTGCTTCTTCTTCTGTAATTGTAACTTTTTTTAAAGAAAATCTCCTAGTTTTGTATTCGTGGGGTAGTAAAGCAGCTGATTCAAGCCGAAGCACGCATTATTCATTTATTGTCTGAAATATCTTGAATGAGCTTAAATCAGGTTAAACTCATTTTATTAGTTTTAGATTTAGCTTAGAAATTCGAGATTTATTATGTTAATGACCACAGCTCAAATTGGTTTTTGTTGGGAAATTATTATCGAGTTCAATATTGAGTAATCTGATCTTTTTCAACAATCTATTTCAGTTTACAGAAGAATTGAAATTCCGAGCCCGTGTGTTGGATTTTCAATAAATTGGATGCTTTCTTGATTTTGTTTCCTTTCTAAATTGTGTAGATACCATTGTCGTCTGCAAATGCAGATTTGCAACCTATGCTTGCAGGAAAAAGGCGGGTCATTGCTCTCAACAAGAAAGATTTGGCCAATACCAATATCATGAATGTACGGAATTCCCTCTTTTATGGTTGTATGCAACCTTGTTGGACAGACATTATTTTGTACTCAATTAATTATTGTGAATTAAATTTTATTTATCATGAATTCTTAGGTTTTATTTTATAAGTGAAGTTCCAAACAATGTTAAGATTATGTGTGATGTTAAAGTTTTAAAATGTATTATATGTTGCATTTCAGTGCAATGTTGTGTTACATTTCGGAGATGTAATCCTTAAGGGTTTGCCAGCTTTTCTATTTTTTTGGTGTGTGTGTTTGGGGGGGGGGGGGGGGGGGGTATTGTAGTCGTTATATGTCTTGATTAGCTATATTTACCTCAAGTTCATTTTCTAATAGTTTGAAATGATTATGCACTGATATCAAATCATACTGTAATTATGTTGCTACTTTCTGGTCGAAGTTATCATTTTCCTTGCCAGAGAGTGGAAACAATATATACCAAATTACTTTTCAGGATATTGTATAAATGTTGTGATGCCATATAGTACATAAAATTTTTCATAAAACTTAAATCTTGCTTGATTTTAGATAACCACTTTAGTTCTTTCTAAGTTCATATGATTGTGCTGTTATATACTGCTTTATTTTATCCGAATGGAATGAGATGTTTACTCCTTCCATGTTGCAGAAATGGACTCGCTGTTTTGAGTCATCCAAACAAGATTGCCTGACAATAAATGCACACAGTAAAGGTTCTGTTCAAAAGGTAGGTTAATGTTTCTGTCATTGTGATTTGTTTTTTATATTATTTATTTAAAATTCATACTTGTGGAAATGGGTTTTGAACAATTTGTTTGATATATAAACTCTTGCAACTCGATTTACCTTGTTCTGACTTGTGATTGATGTACGATAGCTTCTTGATTTTGTGGAGTACAAATTGAAGGAGGCAATATCTAGGGAGCCAACTCTCCTTGTCATGGTGGTTGGTGTTCCCAATGTTGGCAAGTCAGCCCTAATCAACTCCATCCATCAAATAGCATCTGCTCGATTTCCAGGTGAGATATTCTGGCCAACACCTCATGGCTATGTTTGGTTCTTGAATTTTAATAAATAAAAACTAGAAAATATGTTTCTTGCATGTAATATTGAGCTTTAATATTAGTTATCTTTTTCTCTTTGGAATTCAAGAACCAAACATAGTCTATAGATGGGAAAATGTCAGCGAGAAAGTGATGACGATCTTACTTCCATCTTAGCACAGGATAGGAAGAAGCGAGCCACCGTGGGAGCGCTTCCTGGAGTTACTCAAGATATTGCTGGATTCAAGGTGAATCTGTTTGTCAAGAATGAAAAAGTTATTTTTTTTTCCGAGACCCTATTTTTTCTTTTTGGCTATGTTTGGTATTTGGATTTCAGTGAGTAAAATAATAAGTAAAATGCAAATGAACAAGAAATGAAGCTCAACGTTGCGTCATTGGATGCAACAGAAAATATTTTCCAGAGCGTTTTACTCACTTATATCCTAGAATCAAACATACCCTTAAAAAAGTTAATATAGTTAATTGCATGCGATTGAAAAGATACACTATGGGAATTCAAGTGACCATGCTAGTCCTAATTTTGAATGATTTGTGTATATATTAATGTCTAATGTGTTGGGGAAGTGTCATTACACTATGAGACAGTGGCTACATAATACTATTTTTCTTATGGTGCATTCTTGTAAAATATATCTAAATATTT
The DNA here is from genome assembly GCA_030819805.1 of Penstemon newberryi var. newberryi. Classification (NCBI taxonomy): domain Eukaryota; kingdom Viridiplantae; phylum Streptophyta; class Magnoliopsida; order Lamiales; family Plantaginaceae; genus Penstemon; species Penstemon newberryi. Next base: position 32,473,522 of record JAUALY010000003.1, on the reverse strand, counting down.
CATTTTTCATCCTCTCTTATAAACTGAATGTTGCTATTACTTAGAGTGAGTGCAGCAATTACCCTATCGATTTCAAGTTTGGCTCTCTAACTATTGTTTTGCGTATCCTAATAACTTAAAACATCAAAATGTAAATGAATAAGTTATTATTATTTGACTAATACTCAATTTCCATGGAATATCTGATGCCATTTTGATATGTCTTCACATATTTAGAATTTAGATGTTCCCCCTTTTTTATGTTTCCTTTTTAAATAACAGTCGTTGCTTTTAATCTTTGTTCTTTGTTCTTTGTTCTTTGCCATTTTTTATTTTTCTATCCACATTTTTGCTTGCTATCTTATATATGTAACTCCATGCAGATTGCGCATCAACCGAGCATATACGTTTTGGACACTCCAGGAGTGTTGGTTCCAAGTATCCCCGACATTGAAACTGGTTTAAAGCTAGCTGCAGCAGGTTTTTTTTTAAGTCAATATCTTATTTTTTATTGTGTTGAATGACCTCAACTACAAGTTTTTCTTTTTAGACAATTGTTATTGCACTAAATATTTAGAGATATATGTGCAGGTTCCGTAAAGGATTCTGTAGTTGGTGAAGAGCGAATTGCTCAGTACTTACTGGCAGTTTTAAACACCCGAAGCACTCCTCTCCATTGGAGGCGCTCCTTAGATAGAGAAACTGAGAGGCGCCATGAACTTGAAGACAAACCGGACTATAATAATCTTAAAGATCTTTTACCAAATAGAAAGAGGCCTCCTAGTACATCTGCTGTACATTACATTGAGGTAACTTTACTTTAATAATCCTCAAAATCTCTTGCTAAATAGAAAGTGACCTCCTAGTACATCTGTTGTTTACTACATTGAGTCAACCTTACTAATTTCAAGTAAAATTGCATTTTTACATTTTTAGTGACCTTCAACACTTTTTGTCCCGCATTTTATGAATAGCAGTTTGCTTCCAATTTTTTAAAATGTTTTGCACTTTCGATTTTATAGCCCCTTTCCCTTCAATTTGGTACTTGCACTTTTACATTTTTAGTGACCTTCAACACTTTTGGTCCTGTATTTTATGAATTGCAATTTGCTTCCAATTTTTTTTTTTTTTTTTGCTTCCAATTTTTTTCAAGTTTGATTTTATATCCCCTTTCCCATTCAATTTGGTACCATGTAAAAATTGGGACAGTCATATGACTCTTATATCTGTCCAAAAACACCAGACCGTTATGTGTGCAAAAAAAGAAGAAAAGGGACTGTTATAATATGTGTCCAAAAATTGGATTGGAAAAGGTAAGGTAGGACAAAAGTAAAACATCCTAAAAATTAGGACCAAAAGTGCAGTTTTGTAAAGCATGGGATCGTAAGTGTTACCTGTCAATCATGTGGGACTAAAACTACAATTACCAATTAAAATTGTTTATTTGATTACGAGTTTTAGTGAATTTAGTTATTTTGGAAGGTTCCTATTAAAATTTTCAAAAATGAAAATCGTTGGTGGCGGGTATGAAGTAAATGTAGCATATTACTACCGAGATAAATGATTTTTGCATTTTCTCATCGCATATATTTCTCGTGTGATTGTTCAATTCTTTTTGTAGGACATTGTTACTCAAGTTCAACGAGCGCTTTGTGAAACTTTGACAGAATTTGATGGAAACTTGGAGGACGAAGGTGATTTGGGGGGTCTCTTAGACTTACAATTTGAAGCACTGCAAAAAGCGCTGAAGATACCACATAAAGCTTCGGAGGCTCGAACAATTATATCAAAGAGATTTCTAACGTTGTTTAGGACAGGCAGACTTGGTCCTTTCATCCTTGATGATGTCCCTGATGATGATGTTTCCGTTCTTTGAAACCTCGTATACGTTTTTTTTTCTTTTTTCAATATCCTATCTAACTTGTATAATGTAAAACTTGTTAGTCATGTTGTCGATAGTGTCTTTTCTTTTCTTGTGTCGAAGGCAGCATTTGCTTAGTTTCACCTGTAACTCGTGGGTATATCCAAGACGTAGAGAAATGAAGTTCTTTCTCAAATTGATTTTCGTCTGAAAAAATAAGGGTCTGTTTATTTTGCTTTTCAGATAATGCTTTTAAAAAATTTAATTTTTTTTTGCTTTTTTGTGTAGCTGAAAAGGTTGTTTTTTCAGACTTTTAGAGATGGAATGAACAGTATAATTAGTTTTAGAAAGTTATAAGTTATTTTTGTAGGTTATGAAAAGGAAAAAAAAATAGCGATAAAATTTGTATGTGAAATAAGTATAAAAAATAAATCACTTTATATCGAATTAAAGTAGAGTTTAAAGTTTTATTTTAGAAATAAAATGATTCTTTTAAGATGAAATTACTTTGAAATAAATAAATTTAGATTAAATCACACTTATGGGGCATTGAGAATAAAGTGTTCTACACTTGTATCTCCTTGCGAAAAAATTACATTTAGATCTCTCCTATATAAGTGTTTTACACTTAAAGCATCTCTAATTCATAGGGCTTTTACAACCCAGGGCTGTCTACCTCCACCCCCAGGTGAATTTGCACCCCCTGGCTACTATCTCCAATCGCTAGGGGGAACAACACTAATTAATTAAAAAAAAACTTTCCCACTCTCACCTATTAATATATATAATAATAATAATGTCAATAATAATAATCATAAAACTAATAATAATTTTAAAAATTAATAATAATAATAACTCACACGGTGCATAATAATTATAATATCATTAAACTTAATTTTAAAAATGAATGATAATAATAGTAATTATTATTATTATTATTATTATTATTATTATTATTATTGTTGTTGTTGTTGTTATTGTTATTGTTATTGTTATTGTTATTATTATTATTATTATTATTATTATTATTATTATTATTATTTTGATAGGTAAAATTAAGCATAATAACCATAGAGACAATAATAATAAAATAATGCATAATAATATCTAATTATGAAGAATCAAAGTTCAAATATTTATATATTTTGAATAAATTTTACTTTCATAGACAAATTTATAAATTTACAAATTCAAAATTAAAATTAATAATGTTGCATCTTTAATTTAAAATAAAACGTTATTAAATCCTACACTATTTTTATAATTAAATGTATCTTCCATTTCTAGTTAATTAAATTAAACATGATGGTGTTAAATTTGTAGTTAATTTTTTCAATCTTTAATTTTTTTAATAATAAACATTTTTTTACTTAAAAGAAAAAAATAAATAAGAAGACACCAGGTGGCGCCACCTGGTTTCTTCTTGTAAGGGAGGCAGCCTGGGGCACAGCCTTGGGCGAGGCTCTTGGGACGCCCTGGATGGTTGGAGACCATCCAGGACAACCACCCAGGGCCATCTCCTCCCACCCCATGGTGGGTTGGAGAGGACATTATATCCTTCTTGCCAAAGAATTTATACTTAAGTCTTTTCTATATAAAATGTGTCATACCAATCAATTTTTCGGCACTTTTTCCAACGAAATGCAATCACGTACAAGTTACGCGACTTTAAGTAAGGGTAATTATAACATAAAAACCCAAAAATACGCTTATTAAAAGTCACGTGACTTGCACATGATTGCGCCGAAAAAGTATTAGAAAATTGATCAGTGTAACACATTTTATAAAGGAAGGACTTAAGTGTAAATTCTTTGCCAAGAGGATATAAATGTAAAACACTTTATACTTAGGGACTAGAAGTGTAATTTAGCTATAAATTTATGATATAACCTTCTCTCATGAAAGAAAAAAATTGTTTGCTTGGGTTGCAGAGAGCATTTAAATGCTCATTTAAAAAACGAAACAAACATGCCTTAATATTATTCCGTCAAACCAATCTTTTTCTTTATGTGCATCAACATTTCAGTAATTAAAGAAACACATGCGAAAAAAGTTCATGGAAAAGGTGATCCATGGTCACAAAAAACCGAACACAGGAGGTCCATAGGATTAATATTACCAGAATCGAGACATCCTTAGTCCATATTGCACAAAAATGCACCGCAAAACTAGAGTTTCTACGAACAAATTTGAACTTCCACTTGGGCCATTGGCCCAATATCTTTTGATGGCATCGGTCAGAGACCCGGTCGACTTCTTGAGAATCAGAGATGAAGCGGATTGCATTTATGTTATCACTCTCAGTCACCACTTCATCTAATCTTACATTCCTCGTACTGCAAATATAAATTCTTAGAGGTGAAATCTTCCTCTTCCTTTTCTTTTTTTCCAGACAAAATTGAAATGGGATTTCTCATTTAGGTTTTGTATAAACAATCACTCTGGAACCTAATGTTAAATATGTGATTTTTGGCAACTTTATGATCTACATTTCCACTAAGATAATATATCTAGTCCATGTTTGATTCAGTGAAAAAGACTAATTTTCACAACGCAATTTCAGTGCTAGTTATCCAGCTACAGAAGCGACCCCGTAGGCTGATACACAATCTTCAGAGATAAAGAAGGGTGTGAGCTTGCATGCCTAATTTTTTTTTTTTTAAAACATTTCCAGTCGTTTTGGTAGTCGCCAAGAAGGCGACGGAATCAATACTTCCAAATAGATTAGAAAGATGTTGGGTTCTTGGATTTTGGTGAAAAAGTTGATGAGAAATATAATAATAAACACAAACTAAAGTCCAAGTTCAAACATTATATGCAAGAAAAATAATAAATTTATAGGTCCCAAAATCCAAAAACCAAACACGGTCTTTCGCCAAGACACAACGAATGCTTGTTGCTAAGCAAGTCGCAACAAACAGATCCGTGTTTGGGAACGACTTGTTCAAAGAAATCAAACAGGCAATTTTAACATAGTACAATTATTCAGAAAAATCTATAAACTTTTGCTATTTACAGTGATTAAAAAGTACCCATAATGTATAAAAAAGTAGACCTTTCTTCAAGGATCATCACAACAAAAATGTAGACCTTTTTCGAAAGGAAAAAAAAAGAGGCCTCTGGTAAACTAACTAGGGATTGGCATGAGTTCATCTCATGAATTTGTTGCAAAATGGTTGAAAATTGTTTCAAGTGTAGATTGACTGATGCTATACTCTGCTATACGAAGTACGTTTCTGCAAAAGGTATATATATCAATCAATGATTATCCCAGAAAAGATCAAGCAAATATATCAATTTTGAAATAAATTTTCACCTATTTCTTTCCATGTGCCCGAAAACATCAGCAAGCGAGAGATCTTCTTCGTATGGCAACTGTAATAAAACATAAAAACAATAGAAAATTCAAAACCCAATTACAATAAACACAAGATCAATCCCTCATAATGACTTATGAATAATCATACGAAAAACGAATTTTACCTGATACTTAACACTCAATCCATTACAGCCTTTATATATTGCATTAGGGAAGGAAGATCGAATAAATGAATCAATCGCTGCAAATTTTTCTTTCGTCAACCACCACTCTGAGAATACTGGCAGAGGGATACCACCTAAGAAAAATTACCATATATTAAATAAAATTTTATAAGAAAAGTTGAGCAATGACAAATGTATTTAATATAAATACTGAAATTTGGGTTTGCAAAACCTATACCATCAAAACTCAATGCTGACGAAAAATTAATAAGATACCTTTGAGTCATTTTGCAGTTTACCCCAACTTTTTTGCATTTGCACATTCGCCTTAAGCTCTTATATTGTTGCGGTTCACTACCTTTGAACGTTCCCGTCACGTCTTTAAATGCAAAATGTTTTAGAAAATGAAGTGCAATACAGTTGAAAGGCACCGAATGGGTCAAAGGTTGTGAACCGCAGTAACGTTTTGAAATTGTGGGAGACAAGTGCAAATGCAAAATAGTTAGGGGGTAAAGTGCAAAACGACCAAAAACATTAGGGGCAAAGTGCAATTTCCCCTAAAAATGACACGCGGTTCCTAATTCAACTTATTTAAGTATGTAAGTCTCAAATTAGAGTTCCTAAAACCTATATACCATTCATTCCAATCTTGCTAAAAACAAATTGATCATAAAACAAATAGTTGACATACCATCACGAAGCAACTGCTCTGATAACTGTTCACCAGATATAAGAGTCTCCACTCTCTCTGCATTGCCAAGCCACCTTCCTAATGTTGCAATCATTTCATTTGATATGCTTATCTCTGCCGCTGATTCAGCTGTAATGGAATCGCTGCCCACTATGCAGCCTTCAATGTCATTGAGTATACTTCTAGGATGACAAGGAACGTCAAAGAATTTCTCCTGAATCAACTGGCACAGAGAATCCAGGTCCACAGTGCTTATTTCGGTAGGTTTAACCTGAAGAAAAGAAAAGTTTAAAACTATAAAAAGGAGATTATATAAAGATGGCAGCATAGCCCACAGGATTGAACCCTCGGCACTTTTCTTCCCACTATTTTACTAAGTTTGGAACTTTGGTCTATATCACCCCCTTTTCAATCCAAGTTTTGCACTCATTGTCACAAAAAAGAACAGCAGTTTCACACCTTTTGGGTGACAGGACCCTAAGTGAAATATTTTAAAAGTTGGGACCAAAAATGTTGAGGGTGAAATTTGCACATACTAATATACTTACTAAAAATCGAGATAGGTAAAATTACCTCTAGTTCAAGATGATTGCCAAATCTATTTTTCAAATGTTGAGGACTCCCAATGCATCTCAACTTGCCTCCAACCTATAATTATAAATTATAATACATAGATGCAATTTAAGAGAATAAGAAACAATCATGTCATATTTCAAAGCAAATAATATTTGGGATAAATGGATTTAAAAAGATACCATTATCCCGATTCTAGTGCAGAGGGCTTGAGCTTCATTCATGCTGTGGGTAGTTAAAATGACAGCTGTCTTTCCTCGTCTAGTTGATAGACGTGATATGACTTCCCACATGAATCTTTTGGCAATAGGATCCATTCCTAGCATAATCATGAAACAATATGTGTGACGTGAAGGTTCTTGAATTAAATATTCTTAATACCATCTCCTCTCCCTACCCGTGAGTGTATCCTTGATACTATATCTCCTTGGTCTTTGTATAACGGTCTTTACCACATGAATCAAGTGTCAATGGATCTTCAGTAGGCTTGTTAATGGAAGACAAGACTTTTAACTTTTATTCTTTTAGATAACACCTAGATGAAAGGTAAAATTTGCAAAGAGTATAAAGGAGGTAAATACCAGTAGATGGCTCATCAAGAATGACAAGAGGAGGATCCCCAATCATTGCAATTGCAACAGATAATTTACGTTTGTTTCCTCCACTTAATGCATAAGATGGCTTATCAGCATACTTCAATAAGTCAAACTCCACCATTTTTTCCGTCACAACCTGTAACATTAATTCAACACCTGCCTCAACCATCATGCAATATAACCTTGCACATACACATGTATGTATGTAATAATGTGTGTGTGTGTATGTTGTGTATACACATCATTTTTTCAACTGAGTGAAGTTATTTGATTACAATGGCCAAGGAAAAGTAAACTTTGGATTACATGTTCAAGCTCGTATTCTTCGACTCCTTTTATTCTTGCATATAGATCAAGGTGTTCTCGGACAGTGACAAATTCAAGCAGGGCGTCAAATTGAGGACAATATCCAATCTAACAGGTAAAGAATTTAGTGAATTAAATAAGTCAGAGATATAAAGTTTATATTAAATGAACTTGAAAAAGAAATTAAAATGATTCTTGAATGGCATACATGTCGACGAGCAGCTTTTGGATTTGATTTTATATCTTGACCAAAAATATATGCTGTTCCATCACTTGGACGTTCTTCTCCTGCAATCACAATTAGATAAGAAAACTATCAATGTTGTTATTGACCATTAGTAATAGATATACCTTTTGTTAGGCATTAATTAAAATATTCTTAGATAAGTTATGAATATTTCTTGCTAACTTAAAATATAAAAGACAATGATAATATAACAAGTAGTTTTACCAGACAGCATTGACAATGTTGTTGTTTTTCCAGCTCCATTGGTTCCTAGAAAACCAAAACACTCTCCTTCTTGTACTGAGAAAGTCAATGAATCAACTGCAACTTTTGAACCATTTTGCTTCCCTCCTGGATACACCTGAAACCAAAAGCACATAACGCTACTCAAATCTGCCAACTTGTACTACCAAAACCAAGAGCACATAATCTTAAATATCGTAATGTGCCAGCTGCCAAATACCTTTCGAAGATTACGCAGGTAGATAATTGCACTACCAACTGCACCTGATAGTACCCTGTTTCTTTCTGTTTGTACATCAATATCATCCTCAACATCGTGCATATCTCCCGAGTATGATTTAAGCAGAGGTTCTAAAAAGTTACTCGAATTTGAAGAAATCATATTTTTCACACTCGTCCACAAATTGGAGACTATTGCAAAATTTATCTTGTGAGGAAGTAAAACTTCAAGAACAAGCGTCAACACAAAGTAAATCATACCCTGCATCAGTAAAAAGATAGAATGAATTGTGAACTAAAATTAAAATAAAAAATGTAGATAACTATAAAATGATGTAAAAAAATAATTCGGAGATCAGAGAAGCACCTCAGCAGCCAAATAACATATAGAAGCACCAGTGACATTCCAGTCAAAAGCACTATCACCAGAACCCTTTTTCATACCTTGGCGCAGAAGAGCTAATGATGCTAATCCATCAGCAAAGCAAAATCCAGGCGACAATCTGAAGAAATTCTGAAAAATAATACTATTTGTCATATGGATATTTTTTATTTCCATTTCTCAACGAAGCAACATGAAATTTAGTAGGGTAATTCTAGCCCAAACCAGGCTGAACCCAAGACATTAACATGGAAAGTGTCATACACTTGCCGTATGATTGGATAACATTCTTAAGAAAATGACCAATAAGAAAGCATGTGCAAATCACTGCATTGTGGTTGGATAGGTTTGGCCAAGTCAGGCTTGGGGTTCTGGGTTAGAATTTACCTTTAAAGGTACCAACTGTTGTGATGATTATTTGCACTTCGATACACATTCTAATTAGCAAATACACCCGTGTTATATTTTAGTAGCAAAAACTCCCTTGTTAATTCCATTATGTGGATAGTATTGTAGCTAATTAACCTCTAGCATATGGTAAAATTCAATAAAAAGTGCAGATATCTATCAACAAGTACTAAAAATATTATTTCATTATTATTGTACGTTTATTATTGTATAGAGCTGAGCAAAGAAAAAACTATTAGATAAAATTATGACTCCATTTTGAAGTAAAGACAATTGATAATTTAATAATTTATTTATTTTAGTATTAAAATAACAAAATATATGTTTTTCATTATTGTAAAAAGATCCCTGATCCTATTCAAACAGAATAGCATGCATCAATAATATAATAAAAATATTTAGAGGTCATTTCACTAAAAAAAAAATGAATAATAGGTCATGAGTAACTGCATGTACATGACATTTAATGAACAAAGGGGTCTAATCTACATTTCTATGAACAAGAGGGGTTATATGCTAATTAATCTAACACATGGGTGTTCGCTAATTATAACGAACACATGGGTATATTTTGCTAATATCTCGATGTTGTGATGCCATTTCAAGAATAAACCTAATAATCTAATAGGATGGAATTCCAAACCTTGAGAAGAGAATTTGTATGCGCCAGTGACCCTATAAACCCCATTATAAAAGATATAACCATAAGAATGAGCCCAGTGAAAACATGTACGAAGAGGACAATGTTCTGCAGCCACATATAAACATTAGCATTTATGACAAGACAAAACCTCAGATCTTCATATACCAAAGTTTGGAGCCAATACCTGTGCTGTACTATGGTCTGAAAAGAAAAAAGTAAGGCAATAAGTAGATGAAGCAACTGCTAATCCATATTCCAAGAAAATGAGGACAGTAGGGAAGAAAGATTCCTTCCCAATGAATTGATCTAGGCCTGCACAATGAATTTCATGAAAGTTAAGTAAGTACTTAAGGGATTGATGGAAAATACTGAACTAAAAGCTTTTGAAATTGATATATGACAACTAAACAAAAAGAAAATTTAAATAACATACGAAATTTTCCTGAACATTTTTTATAACTGTATAGTATGATTTCCAGTAAATTCTCCGTATATTAAAGCCAACTTACAAATATCATGATATAATGAAACTTACCAAATATGCAGAAGAGAAAGATTGCAAAAAATGAAGGAAACATAAAGCTGATGAAGTCCCATATATATGTCGAAGCCCAATATGAAAGTATGGACACCTACAAAGGAATTCAAAAAAAATAAAAGGAAGTTTTCCAACTTAGAGAATCATGAAATAAATGAAGCAGCCAAAATGTTCAAAGAAGATAATCATACACCACTAAGAAGTTGTTGATGCTTAGCTTTTACTTCACGTTCCTGCATGAAGAAAATGAACTCTTGAAACAAACTAGCATGAAATGGTCTACATTACTTGCAAAACAAATTGAAAGAGTTAGATCATATGTGAATATGCAATTAGTGCTTCATTTTCTTCTCCTCAACTTCTAACAGTAAGCAAGGAAACTCCAAGAGCTATATAAAACTAAGTTCAGAGAAGATCAAGAGAAAATAAGCAAATTCAATATTTTCCAATATTGTCATTTATTGGTCAATAAATGGATGTTATATGAATTACAACATATGGACTTAGCTAACGAAAAAATTGAACAGTTCATAAGACAAAGATCTGAACCAATCTGTTGCTTCAGGTTCTGATTCAAAGAGGTTGTCAGGAACATTAGTTACATAACTTACATTTCATGTGAATAACTACACATTGCTTTCCCAGTGGAATGAATGAGTTTAAAAAATATATACATTTACTATATGCAAAAATAGTAAGCAAAAAAATAAAATTTACACATTACATTTTCATATCGCTCACTTTTCCATCCATCTCTTTGCACTTTTGGTCCAATAGAATAGTCTCAGTTTTGCACTTTTGGACACATAAAACAGTCTCAATTTTGCATTTTTGTTCCAAAATTGGATGAAAAGGGGACCATGTGATCAAAAGTGCAAAACATTTTATGAATTTTGGACCAAAAGTGCAATTTCGTAAAGCGCAGGACTGATAGTGCTGAACATCCAGTCGCATGTGAAAAGGGGGCCATGTGATAAAAAGTGCAAAACATTTTATGAATTTCGGACCAAAAGTGCAATTTCGTAAAGCGCAGGACTGATAGTGCTGAACACCCAGTCTCATGCGACTAAAAGTGCAATTTTGCTGATAAAAAATACATAATTTTCATTCAAAACTTCAATACTTACCTTTACAATAGCCACGGCAAATGAAGCAGGAATAAAGGCGAAGGCAATGCTAACAACAATAGCAACTTTGAAAGCATCCAGGTCCTAGATATCAAAATTAGAAATATAATGCAAAAATCAAGTATCATATAATGTGTATAAGTTCAAAAGGCACAGTTCATCATAAACAAAATATTTCTCCGAGGAATGGGAATAGGGTAAAGCAAATAATCAAGCTGCATAACTTCCTATTTTGGGCCATCAAAATATTAGTAACTTTTGAATATCATAGTAAACGTAGAATTTCAATAACAATTCTTAACATACATGGCGTTGCTGGAGCTGAGTCTTTGTCACGGGCAATGGATGATTACGCGTATGAATTGTCATATTCTCATCAAGAGTAGCAAGCCTGAGTATTGCTGAGTTCATCAAATTAATAAAGGTAGGAGCAGCATGCTGACAGGTACTGTTGTGAAGAACGGTATAACCTAGATGGCCATCCTCACTCTGTTCATCCATAACAACTGCTCCATATCTGTAGACAAAATGAGCATGACAAAAAATAAAAAGAAGAGTAACAAAAAGCGAGTAATTATGTGAATGTGTAAGATATTTTCCACTAAGATTACCACAAACTAACAACTAACAACTCTAAATACATTCGAATAAAAATCATAAGGTGAAAAACATCGGTGGGATCGTAATTACGATAAATTTTAGAGGGTTGTTCCACAAATTTAATTATCCTATACATACTAAGGATTCTATATAGTGGCATAGCCAGGTGAAAAACATCAGTGGGGTCGTAATTACGATAAATTTCAAATTACCTTATCATATTAAAAGAACACAAACACACAAATGCATATATATAGATATTCATGTTTATTATCACAGATGTCTAATTTATTTCCAAAAAAACGAGATCATATCATTAAAGTACCCAAAATTCCATTATCATTGAACAAATTGAGATTGAATGTTTATACATAAATCATAATTTAATCATATATATTGCTAGACCCACATGAGGTGGACTTGGAGGTACAAATACAAATACAAATAAATTTCTAAATTAGCTGATAGCCAAATGACCCCAGGAGACTCGATTGTGGGATACTAAACCATGTTTGGATAAAGGTTGTTGAGAACATCGATTTTTGTAGCTAGATAAATAGGAAAAGTACCTCGACTGATAGGATTCATTGTAGCTAGACATGAGAAATTCACTCATTGAAAGTAAAACCGGCCCCAAAGTTGGCCCTGCAGCTTCAACAGCATCATCCAATGCCTTGCTTGAATCAGGAAATCTGTAAGTAGTTTCTCTAAATCTTTGAATCCATCCTCCATGAACATGCTTCGATACCTGAGTAATAACAACCTTTCAAGAAATCTTTATACATTAAATCAAAAGAAACATAAGCCAAAAAAAAAATCACCTCTTTCGCAATGTTCAAGGAAAGATCAAAAGGAATCGGACCACCACCACCACCACCAGCTAACAAAGGATTGAACTGTGAGGTTGTGAAGGTAATGGACTGCTGGTCAGAATGTGGCTTAAGATTGATTAAAAGAAGACCCAAAAGCAAGAAAATTGCAGGAATTAACAACTGAAAAACAATCGTTTTTTGATCTCGCCTAGCCGACACAGCTCTTTTTATCAGTAATGCTTTTGAATGTCTCCAAAAAGTTGACCTTGAAAGTATACAAGAGCAACAGCACTGCATACTAATGAACTTTATGACATTCAGTGTAGTTTCCAAAAATAGCTTGCTAGCGTTTCCCATTACGGTGAATATAAAGCTAATAACTTCAATATAACTTTTACAGACTTTAGAGCAGAAGGTTCTTTTTGAAGCATGATTTGGGCTCGGTTGATTAACCTCTGAAACAGGTGTAGTTATAGTTAGAGGTTTCTCATCATTTTCATCAAAATCGCCTCCAGCAACTTTGAGGAATACTTCCTCCAGAGTTGTTACAGAGATACCATAACTTTCGATGCCAAAAGAGATGTTATCCTCATTGTCTACAGTTTCAAAGCTTCGGTTTGATCTTTGCATGCAATGCTCGATTTCACGGAACATGCTTTCAAAAGATGATGAAGATGCAAGAGGAAGCTTGAATGAAATTTCATTACCAACCTGCAAGGAATAAAAGAACCCAAGTGATCAGTTGAGCAAAATGCCTTAAAGTAGTAGATTTCTTTTCCTCAAAGTAGTAGATGTCTTTTTTTTCTTTCTCTAATTGTAATTTCACCTAAAAATTTGGTGACATTCACATTTAAGGTGATCCCATCAAATGACCGAGTATATGAAGATGTACATTTAAAACTCGTTTGGTAGCAGGTATAGAATATTGGTTTACTAATTATGTCATTACAGACAATATAATGTAACTTTTGGACTTGTTTGGCAGCAGAGTCTAAAGCGTAGTTTATGCACAAACTGGTAAAAATAGGCAAACTTCACCACCTAAATTTGTTTACCATGGAGATTATGTTATCACAGGGTTGGACCTTACAATCTAGAATAATTTTAATTGTGTTGGTGCTTAAGATGTTAAGCTTTAAGACAGTTATTGTTTATGACCGGTTGACCCACTTTATTTATCAACGCCTAACAAACAAGGAATAAAGGTTGATACAATACCTAATCTTTGCTACCAAATAAGTTCTTAGAAAAATACCTCGCTCACGCATGTTGCTGATGGGATGTGACTGTAAACGATATCAGTTGCTGCTGAGGCAGTTGGCATAGTCTGAAAAAAATGAAATAATAAAGAAAAAGGAGAACATATAAAGGCCAATCAAGAACAACATAAGCGAACTGGACTTTGCACACCTTCACCAAAGTAAGAGTATAACCAACACCATACTGCTGCTTTAAGAAAAAGGAACTGTTGAAAAATGAAGCAAAATTTGATAAGATAGTATGAAATGCAGTAAATATTTTGGTTTCTAGCATAGAGTTTCTACGGGGATAATTTTTTATGAAGAATTTTAGTTGTAAAAACAATATAAGTCTAAGAAAGAAGAACCTTCCACAGCATTTAAGAGATCCATTAGCCATGATAGCTATTCGATCTCCTAGCACATCAGCCTCATCCATGGAGTGAGTAGTTAATAGTATTATCCTTCCCTTTTTTATTCTCCTAATTAACTGCCATGTCAACCGCATAGAGTATGGATCCATTCCACTTGTGGGTTCATCAAGGATAATAACCTGTATATAATGTGAAATTCCATTTTAGCAGAATTCTATAAGAAGAGCGATAATGTTCAGACACCAACACAAACCTTGCTGTTTCCTATTAGTGCGATTCCAAGAGATAACTTTCTCTTCATACCTCCAGAAAGTGCGCTCACAACAGTATTTAGTTTGTCTGCCAAACCCACCTAATGGAATAGATTATTAGCACAAATAGTCGATATTCTAATTGCAGAGAAAAAACCCACAAGAAATATTAACAGTTATTCATAAAAAGGACAACATTTTAGATAAATTTGCATTAAAGGACAAGGTCCGAATTCCCAACAAAGGAAAAAGAAACTTACTTCTTCAGCCATTTCAGTTACAACATTGTCCAAGCAATCATCATTCACACCCTTTAGATTAGAAAATATTTCTAAATGTTCCTTCACCTGAAAATCACAGACGCGACTTCTCATTTCAAATAAGTTTGAAAATGAGTGGCAAGAAGAAATAGACACTAGAGATTTCGAAAAAGTATCTAACGAGTAATTGGTTTTCTTTTAAAAAAAGAACATCAAAGAATATGTGCCTAGCCGAAACTATCGGGAACATCAAACATATAAATGAAAGAAAAAGACAACTGAGAAAGAACTTTTTCTTACAGTAAGTTCTGGAAAAAGAATGTCGTGTTGAGGACAGACACCCAAACTTTGACGTATTTCATCCTGCAAAACCAACAGATAAGTAACCACCAACATAACACACACATGCACACACATACACACCTATATATGCTTAAACATATATTGCAAATCCATGACTGCGAGTAAAAGTTAATTGAACAACGTTAGTATTGGGTGTATAAGCTCCAAAAGTGTTTCTTATTCTCTATAGTTTTTCAATACCGTGTACTAAAGATCACCAATAAATACAATCACTAAACTATGAAGAATGATTCACATATGAAGATCCAAACTACTCATGAGACTTACCTAACCATGAAAAGATGGTAAATAGTTGTATTTAAAGTTCATCAGAAATTGTGAGTGGCACTAATGCAGCCTAAAGTTCCTAATTTCATTGTTTATGTACTAGTTCATAATGGTTTTAGTCAATAAGTAATATTTAAACGTAGTTATAGAAACTATAATATTTTGTTACAAGTACTTTTTAACTAAAACTATTAGTAAACAAAATATAATTACAATGAAATTTTAGGAACTTAGGCTGCATCAGAAACTTGAACCATTGTATACCTTAAAACTTTTAATTCGACAAATATATCAGAATATGTATAGGCACAGTATATATATATATATACAAGTTTACCATGTCTGTTAAGATGTTTTTTTCAAAAACTAATGAACTAGAAACTTGAATCATTTTTAACCTTAAAACTTTAATTCGAGAAAAATATTAGAATATATATGGACACAGTATATATATAGACAAGTTTACCATGTCGGTTAAGATGTTCTTTCCAAAAACTAATGCATCTCCAGAGGTAGGGCGAACAAGGCCAACAAGCATGGATATTGTTGTGCTTTTACCAGCTCCATTATGTCCTTCAGAATATATATATTGGCATCACAGATGAGTAAATAACAAGGGGAAGTTGCATTTTAAGTCCCACGGGACGGGGATCCTCAGCATTTCTGGTCCCGCATGTTACAAAATTGCACTTTTGGTCCCAATTTTATAAAATACTTTGCGTTTTTGGTCTCATCACCTCTTTTCCATCTAATTTGGGTCCAAAAGTGCTAAAAAGAGATTATTCTATGGGACCAAATTGCAAAAAAAAAAAAATTGGGACCCAGAGAGTAACATTATATAATACGGGACAAAAATGTTGAGGATCTAATCCCATACTTGACAGCAAATAATACTGTAGTTACCTAGAAGAGCAAGAATTTGATTTTCATACAGTGTCAGCTGTAGAGACTTAACAGCACAGCACCTTGCCTTCCTAGTGGCATACAACTTTTGCAAATTTCTAATCTGAATACATCTAATGAACAGTAGAAATCAAATAATGACTATAAAAATATTTATTCATGTTCATTGCCATGCACATTGAGATTCAGTCTTATTTACCGGCCATCAAGCTCTTGTTGCTTCATTTCTAAACTTATTGCTTCCACGGTTGGTTTGTGCGCACCTCTTTCAAAAAGACAAGCATTTTCCTCAAAATCGCTACCACTTACATTAACCGAAGAGCTTCCAGAAGACTCTTTGTGAGTATTCTTCTTCTTCCAAAAATATTTAGAAAACAAAGAATTCCCGCCATTTTCGTTATGGAGGACCTGGTCTCATAGTAAATGGATACAAATTCAGTATCAGGACCTATAAAATGCTGAAATCAGAAAAAATAAATTTTCAGTCCTAGAGGACTGGACCTTCAGCACTTTTGGTCTCACGCTTTACAAATTTGCGCTTTTGGTCCCAGAATTTTTTTTTTTCACTTTGGGTCCTACTGCCTTATTTCCAACTAATGTGGGACCAAGAGTGCAAAATTGAGAGAGTCCTATGGTATCAAGAGTGCAAAACAAGAGACTATTATGTGGGACCAAAAGTGCAAAAAATGGATGGAAGGGAGGTTATAGGACCAAAAGTGCAAAACATTTTTTAAAATGGGCCAAAAGTGTAATTTTTGTAAAACGTGGGACCAAAAGTGTTAAGGTTGGTGGGGCTAGAAATGCAATTTTTCCTGCTGAAATTTAACAGAAATGTTGGTGGCCTAGCTTCTACAAACTTTTCAGACAAGAAAAAACAGAAAATGCAGATATTGAAGATTTACCTTGTCTAAATATAGACCAATTGCACAGTATATGAAAGTGTCGAGCAACATCATCATAAGACAAACCAAAAAGCTAACCCCAGAAGAATCCTGTAATAAAATTCAAATTAAAACTTAGTGGACTGAAGATAAAGTAAAACGGAAATAGTTAATCAAAAGCATACCCGCCACATGTTACTCCAACGGAGTCCAACGTGAGCCCGTTCATAATCAGCAAAGTTAATTGACCCCAAGGCAAAGGCCGTGGGCGAAAGAAAAGATGCCATGACTTTGAATAGCCTACAAGCATACAAAACCGAGATATCTTATGTACTATCAAGGAAAAGTTTGGTCATATAATAGTTTTATTTTAGAAACATTACATAGAAACAGCCTCATCATCGACAGAATAATAAGGGAAGAAGGCTCCTAGGAAAGAAAGTGTCCCCACTGCTACTGCCGTTTTTGCCCGTGTGAAGAATGTGGATATTAGAAAAGACAACATTATTGAGCTGAGTCCAAAAGAGAAGAAGTACACAAACACCAAAGACTTGTCACTGTACTTAAAAAGGGTTCCCATCGTGCAAAGAGTGATGATTCCAGAAGAAACGGCAAACTGCCAGATTAATAAAAGGAATGAAAGAAGTTATGTTCTCACTCTCCATAAAATAAAATTTACACTAAGTGGAAATAATAAATCAAGTTCAACCAGCATGCAAGTTAGGTCCACAATTCTAAAATTTCATCAAAAATCTGTATTGTTTACTTTCAATAACCAAATTTTGATTTTATATATTAACGCAAGATTCTAATGATGGTAGAACAACATAGGACAGATAACTTCAGACATGAGATTGCATGCCTATGAAACCTCAGACAAATTTGAGGCATTTGAATCACTCCCTAGTGGAGTGTTAAAAAGACTCGAGCCAATTCTGTCATAATAGTAAAAACATAATAAACTCTTCACCAGTACACTTAAAGCTCAATTTATCTGGAAAAATAAAATAAAAGCATCTCCAGAAGATTCAAATTGCTTCTATGCGCAGATACATGTCCCAGATAAAGCCATACAGTGGCAGTTCATTTAGTCAGGATACATTCATGTAACTCAAACCTGCAACGCATATGTCAGAAACCACGAGAGGTGAAAAATATTGTCTTTTAAACCCATCATGTAGAGACCTTCCTTGATCTTCTGCTCCTGTGTATCAGAAATCAACAGTACTTAGTTATAAGGTCCAAAGAAATGCATTACTTCACTAGGCAACGAGAAAAGCGATTGAGAAAGAGGAAAAAACAAAAGACAAGTTCTAGGTGATGATGTATTATTATTACCTTTTCATATACAGAATAACTGATAAGTCGCGAGATAGGATAGAGGAATCCCAACAAATACCTAGTTTAGGAAACAAGAATTGTTGGCCAATGAGCAATACAATGAAGTTGAACAACAAATGTCTGAAAAAGTTACATACAGAACTCCCATAACTCTCTTGACAATTGACTGGAACTCGTCATCCGTGTATTCACGAGTTGGAAATGGAGCAATCCTTATATTTGAAGGGCTAAACTGTGTCCAGGGCATCTTAATTTGCTTACGTAATGTTGAGTCTATAGTTGAAACGACATCTTTCGCGTCAAAATTAGTCATTCGTTGTTGTCCAGCATATATAATGAATGAATCCATTACTTGTTGAAGCTGCAAACAAAAAAAAAAAAAAAAAAAAAAACTACGAATGAACAAGAGCATAAAAAATATCAAAATGTATTAATGGAACTCATAATCAGTATTTTATAATGTAAATACTATAGAAGGATAATGGAACCATACAGTTAAAAATCCACTGAAACTGTACTGCGATATTGGTATTAGGTTCACGCCTAATTCCAAGTCATTTAAATAAGGACCATTAGTATCCATGATAGACTTAAGATTAGGAAATCCCGAAAAGGCCCATGTGTGGTTCAAGCGTATACTATAATCAAACAAATGAGGGCCTTGATTGTGAAACACAATTGCTCCTTTGATCTTTGGGTTCGTAAAATTCCTATAAAAAGTGAAGAGTAGTGTAAGTTTTCTTCTTATCCTATTTCATTACATTCCTTAAAATAATACAGGTAATAACCTGTGCATAAGAAATCGAAAGGAAAAAAAATATCTTTAACTCACTTCACTTTATCATAGGCACCATAAAGATCTGACTGAATGTATGTCTCAAGCTCTTCTTCATCTTTGTAAACTATTGCCGCCAGCTGGATTTACATGTGAAGTACAATCACGACCAAAAATAATTCAGAAAAACCATAATTCATGTTCAATATCAAAAGTACGAATCAGCTAAGTGAAAATAATAGTCCAAACTTCAAACCTTTTAATTATCTATTTCTTAAAATCATCTTATGCATTAACACCATAATGTGCTCTGGCATCTAAAATGCGGCAAATGTTTAATATATTTAGGCACACTGATACATATTTTGAACCTATCGATATATATACTAAAATTAATAAAGTTGTAGTATGAATTACTCATAAAGAATTAATGCATACCTTCAGTATAGGAAATTTTATAGACAGTACATTAATCATCATCCTTGTCTCTCTTGTATCTGGTGCAAATGCCAAATGCTCACCCTTGGCATATAATGATTCCAATAAAAGGTCAAAAGGTGGAGACTTTTCGTCTTTTCCCACATTCACAAGTATCTCCTTTCTTATATATCTGCATCAGATTTCTTTACAAGTGAGTAACATTTAAATCTCAAAATTTTCCTGCAACTATAAGTATAGATAATTAAATAATACAATTCATTGAGAACTCATATATGATCGTTCAATCACCTAAAATAATTCTTGTCCTATTGAACATTCATTTGATTTAATATTTCAACTTTTATTTCTATTATTGCAGGAGAACACATCAAAAATAGTAAGTGTAAATAAATAGTCATAATATTTTCTTAAACAATATTAAAAGAGGACCAAGGATAAGAAACTCACGGCTGTGGTGGGTGAAGTTGGGTATCAACTTTTGTCCTTACAGCTATAAGTAATAACATTACAACAGTCGGAAGTAAAATCTGCCATTAAAATGGAAGTAAGTGAGTGAAAAACTCATCATTATGCTGATTTTGGCTATAAAGCAATCAAGTAAAGCTCAATTTAATCGATGCAAATGTCCGAAAACAAAGAAATGACGAAAGGTAAATTGATGCATAGGGTGAGGCTGTATATGTTAATATGACATAAAAAAACTAGTCCTCGGTAATCATATGACATACTAGTGCAACCCAACCAAAAACGGGAGAAAAATAGAATGATTAAAATTCTACGAGCAACCAACAGATAAATGCATGTGCATGTCGAATGCAATTTCACTGAAATTTATAATACGTTGATCAAGATTACCAATCATTTATACGTAGCTTAGATACAAAATCGCGGTTAGAATTTTTTTACGATAACACAAAAGTGTTATACTCATTAATTCCATGATGCAATTTGACAAGATGCAAGGCGATCAAAATATTACATATATTGACTTGCATATGTAGATTCCACCATAATTTGAAACCCCAAATATCAATATTCAAAGTAAACTCAAAACTAACTCTACAAGGGAAGTGTAATAACATACCATTATTTAAACCCCAAACTTATTGATCAAAAAATTAAAAAACCTTAAAGATTCTAAGAGAACTCCATAATCAACTCTACACTCTACAGGGAAGGAAAATAAAATTCAATTTAAAATTTAAACCCCAAAATTAAACTCCAAAACTAACTCTACAATAAAGGAATACAACATTTCACCACAATTTTAACTCCAAATTTCAAAATTCCAACAAAATCCAATCCCACATACATGCAATAGCAAAATACAATGTTTGTGTGTGTGTGTGAAAAGTAGAGAGACCTCAGCACAGGTGACAAAAGGGTGTCGTATTTTGAGAAGCCAATTCTTTCGGAGCATCGCTTTCAATTGTTTTCTCGAAGACCCCTCTTTCACTTTCTTCTTCTCCTCCATCGCATAAATTCTTCAAAATTTCAACAGACACACACACACTGGAACTGGAAACCTAATTATTAATCAGATGAAAAGCAAAAATATCCATCTATCT
Source organism: Penstemon newberryi var. newberryi (assembly GCA_030819805.1). Classification (NCBI taxonomy): domain Eukaryota; kingdom Viridiplantae; phylum Streptophyta; class Magnoliopsida; order Lamiales; family Plantaginaceae; genus Penstemon; species Penstemon newberryi. The sequence continues at coordinate 32,452,173 of JAUALY010000003.1, read as the reverse complement.
GTAATTCTGTATACATATTACACAAATAATGTATAATTATAACATCAAATTGTTAAAAATGAAAATGAAGAAAGATTGTTAGAGAGAGAAAGTGGAGGTGGCAACTGTAGAAGAAAAGATCACTCTGTATCACTTTTTCCTTTTTGGTTCAGTGGAGACGTTTGGAATTTGGTGCAGTGTTGTTTTGTTAAATTAATACTTTATTTTGTATTTAGGAATATTTGTATAACGTAAACCCCACTTTTGCACTTTCCAAGATTTTAATAAATTGACCTTTAGCTTTTTTTTTTTATTATGATTCTTTATTGAAAAGGAAATAAATGAAAGGGATACAATCAGAGTAGTATTTTTCATAAATTAATTTCTGCAAATTCATAATGATTAATTTTGTTTTGATCTAATTATTTAGTGCTATAATTTTTAATTAACGTGAGATAATATCTAATATTATCCTTAAAGTTTCAAGTCACAGGAAAAATATAATAGAGTAGTCAAAAAGCATGCAGGTCGGCTAGGCGGCTGGCCACGTCACTATCAGTTTTCTGTTTGAAAATTTTAATTTAATGGTAAGTTTCAACTCCAAATTTGATTTTCTTAAATAGAGTTGTAGAGAAAATATACTTAAATATTAAATTTTATTTTAGGACCGTCAATTGAGTCGGGCATATTCGAAGCCTGATGGCTCGGCCCGATTAAATTTGATCCGAGCCCGAATAATTGTGAGTCGGTCTGAGTTTGAACCATTATATTAAAATCGATTAATTTATGAGATGATCTTGAGCCTTACAAGGCACAACCCGAATAAAGCCCGAATATATTATTATCTTATATATTACTACTAAAAATTATTGGTAGTAAAGTTATAGTATATTAATTACTATTTAAAAAAAAAAAAAAACCTTACAAATAATCCACCACATATAAATTGTGACTTTGTAAACTGATTGCCAACACATATATGAATTAACTAAAGTTCCAGCAGGTCAAAGGGAAACATAATCAACAAAAAGGAAAAACGGAAAAGTTAAAAACAAATGGGAAAAAATTGGGAGTCTTGGCACCTTACAAATTATTTAATGTTTTATGTTATGGATTACTATTTACTAGTATAAAATTTGTATATTCTTGTGCATTAAATAAAACTAGTCTATATTGCGTTAAAAGAATGCGTAGTTTTTTATTTATCAAGTAAAATTTGCTAGAGTGAGCAAACTCAATATGAGCCCAATATAAACCCAAGCCTGAAACGTTACATGAGACGAATTTGGGCCTATAGATGTGAGACTCGATAGTATTTGAGTTTGAGCCTATAGACATGAGGTCCGACGGTATTTGAGTTTGAGCAATTGAAGGCTCGGTTCAGAAGACCCGAATCAGGTGACAGGTAGGGTCACTTGCATTTGGCCCATTATGGTGGACCCACTAAGTGACAATTATAGGTTTATTTTTGTGGTTGGATACTTGGATTTATCATATTTCTTCATATCACCAAAATATATTCAAGAAAAAAAATATATATATTCAAGAAAATAGTTTGATTCATGATTTTACTGATTTTTTAAACATTTTACTTGCACGATTCGCATACTTAGAAGTTAGAACAAACTGAAACCACCACGTATGAAAAGAATAATTGTGAAATTCCGAAAAATAAAAACGAAAATTATTGACATGAATAGTTGATTCTGAATATCTATTTTGAGTTCAATTAAATAATATCTTCATGTAAACTAAGTGCCTGGGTATTCGTAATTAAGATAATAAAATTCAATTTTTCTGCAAACTAGGGCGAGTAATTTTGAACTTTAAAAATATCTGTTTTCCTAATTTTCATATTTTATTAATAAGTACGGAGTATCTTTTAAGTATTTATTATTTTTCTCCTTATCAATGTGTTAATCACTTTACTTCTTACAAACAAAATAGCAAATTTTAATTGAAGCTTAATTTATTGTTACTTAATCATAAAACAAATATATTTACATATGACTTATACTTAGTTATTTTCGTATTAATCTTATTAAATCATTATTTATATATACTGTTACTTGACTTCTAAATAAACATAGTTTGAGATATAATTTTCCTATGATTTTACCATGTAATTTTATTAGGCCTGTCAGTTTCTTGAATATTAATGTTTATCTTGCTGGCAAATCGTTTTATTCTATTTATATAAAAAAAAAAAATTCGGATGTTCTTTTAATATATTAGGAGTATAACATTTTCAAATAACTGAAACAAATTTGATAAAGAAACATCTTTCAACCAATACACTAGTTCAGCTCTATTTCCGAACGACAAACTTTATTTATTTGATACGAACAAACCATGTATTTAAGAAATATTATTTACAAAAATATTGATCAAACCCATACCATCATCGATATCGTACAAACTCACTGGCTATTTTTTTTTTGAAAATTAATATCACCTCTCTTACACTTCATATATCAAAATAAGTAGATTTGAAGATGTTTTTATTTGTAAAAGAAAGTCCGAAATAAAGTAATCCAAAAGCTAAAGCACTGTTTAAGTTTGATTTACATTTTATCGAGCTTAAAATTTTGTATTTGAGTTTGATTTGATGGTTAAACGAGTCGAGTTCGAACGAGGTCGAGCCGAATATCGAGTAGCTTAATGTATATTATGAATTTTCAACCTATTGAGTCAAACTCAAACCTAGCTTCAAAAGTTAAGAATTATGTTCAAACTTATTTGATAAGGATAACGAATCGAGCTCAAACGAACTTTTATCGAACGAACTTGAGTCAAATATCAAGTAGCTTGATTTGATTTTCAGTCACAGCTAAAGTTTTATCCCCTGCCATACGGAAGAATGTTATCCAGGGAATTAAACTTTTTGTTTCTTCACTTTTTTAGTGATTATTGTACTTAACTCTAAAACAAAAAAGTTATTATTGTATTTTAATGGGACTGGAATATTGACGATTTTCCTTTTTCTATACAATTGAAAATGTAAGTAATAAACATATATTTAACAAGTGAAGATTCACTAAGTATATAGTTAATTATATAAAGTGAAATTAACACAATACAAAGTGCAGTGTTTGTTAAGAAATGCTTTTCTTTTCTAATTCATCTTCTAATGACTATTGAAATGTATTCCATCAAATGGCCTCAATTTAATTAGCATGGATATAAAAACATGCATCTAATACCGAAAGGTGATAATTTTACTCAAATATTAATGTCACACAAATCACAAAAGTTCCACTTCCAAAAACAGATAAAATATCTTGACTACATTCTTCAGCATGTACAAACACAATACATATACACTCTTCTAATTATATGGAATAATTGATGGATAAAAAAATGAAAAAGAAAAAAGAGGAAGTTCATAAATCATAATCACAAACTAAGATACATACCAAACCAAATGAAAGAATTTAATCTGTCTGTAGCTTGAACTACTATCTGGGAATAGGCGACATAACCAAACCAAAGCAAATGCCAAGAACTCGATGCATGATAAACGCAAACAACAAAAATATAGATACGTATCCAGGCGAAATGACCCATAAAAGTAGGTTGCACTGGAAGTATATATATATATATGGGAAACGAGTGTAGAGAGGGAAAACGAGAAACAGACTTAGTCTGCGAATCCATTTCTAGAAGAGATCGACTTTCCTTTTGAGCATGTCCTGCTTCCACTTGGGTAGTTTATAGAAACTCTCTTTTGCCATTCCCAGCACTGACTGGAATTCTTCCTCAGAGAGATATGCCTGGAAACGATTAATATCATTCAGAAGTGCGGCTTAGTATCTGGAAAAGATAAATGTTGTATTGGCAATTAACTTCTCTTTACGTTTAAAAAATATACGAACCTCTCTACGTTTGAAATCAATTCCAGTGACGGGGTTGTCGGATTTAGCCCTCAGTTGTTCATAGCTAAATGTACTCTGGCTACATTCAGAGCCGTTTTCATCTTGGTCAATCTCTGTTTTTGAAATTGAATCCTCACCGTTAGTTTCCAAGACAGGCTCGACTGCCTCAGTTTCTTTAACTTCCGAAACTTCTTTGGAGTCTTCGACCTCAACTGAATCTTCACTCTTCACGGGAGCTGCTACAATAATTTTAAAAGTACTACTGAAATTAGAATTTAAAGGAAACCAAATTTTTGGTCGGATAACAAACTAAGGCTTTCATTTGGATTGAAGAATTTGGAGAAAAAATTTCAAACAAGTCCAATATTGGGTGATTTCAAATTCATCATTTTTGGTAAACTAACAGTAAATAACTACCTATTGTTTAGAAATCTATCCAAAATTAAAATGATCCAAACAGAGACTAGTTTTTATGGATTTGAAATCCATAGCTTCAAATTCCTCAATCCAAAAAGGGATTTGACCAACACCACTTGTAAATTTCGGTCAAATGATGGAATATGGTTTCAATAACTTGGTGAGGCAATAGAGTCCCAAAAAATAAAGCAAGCCATTCATAATACCAGGAAGCGTAGCTTCTGCAGGTGGACTTCTACTTGGTCGAGCAGGAGAGACTGAGGATGAGCGTTTCTGTTCGGCAGTCAGAACAGAAGATAAAGCAGCCACTGCAGCAGCTCTCTGTGACGCTGAGCTCGTTCCTCCTGGCTTTGGAGCTGAACCAGCTCTTGGAGATGGAGATGACTTAAATGCAGAATTCAGAGCAGCTAAAGCTGAAGCTCTTTGAGTTGGTCCCCCATTGTTTGAACTGCTGGACTTCTCCTGATATGAAAATAGATAATATCAAGGAAAAATGAGAGACGCCAAAGTGCAAACAATAGTAATAAAGAACATCAAGACTTGTGATGTAAACGTGCAAGAAAGTACGGACTATATTACCTATCCGTGTTCACAATGCAAAGAGCTGAACTATATACTAATTCAAATGTTAATCAGTGAAATAATTATTATAAGCAAAGCCTGACTCGAAGAATATCAAGCGAAGTGAACTGGCAAAGTAAATTTGCACCAGGAAGCTCTTCTAATTTCTTTATTATCCCACTTATATATTGAAAATTATAGCAAAAGAGTCTACACAAAATGCAGAAAAGGCATTTGACATTGCAAGACAATGAAAAACTTCACGCAAGAATATGCAACAGTTCACATTGTCAGTATACCTCTGCAGAATGACCAGAACCAAATAGCAGCATGACCTTCTTTTGGAATGAGTTTCCATGTGCCTGTTTTAGGAAGAACAAAGAAAACAAATATGGATAAGCCTACTATGGAAATTTATCTTTTTGCGAAAAAGAAAAAAAAGCAGTAGATGAATATCTGCGAACATACACTAGCTTTTGCAGGATCCCATGAAAAATATGTGGTGAAGAAGCAAGGCTCGTTTCCTTCATTGACTTTGTATAATGGAACATTTGGGGACAACCCTTCCAATGAAACAGCCATCTCAATGTATTTCTGTGATAAGCTTTGACTAGTCACTAGAGCAAAAATGAAAAGCAACTTTTAGCCATTGAAATTTTAAATGAATCACTACCTGTCCAATTTCAAAAGCATTTTGCTTCTCCTTGGAGTCCACTGATTGTCCAACCCAAACAAACACTTCGGCATGCGTGTCGAGTATCAATATATCTTCGGTTAAAAGGTCATCTTGAGAGAAGTTGTATATTTCTTCAACCTGGAATATGAGAAAATACACATTTATGATGTATGAATAGATAAAGGAGCTCACTCAACTACTTTTTATTACAGCCTATACCTCAAATTTTCCTGGGAGTCCATGTGGCAGCATGTGTATGAAAAAGCAATAAGTTAGAACAGAATCGAAAGTTACCAATTCATGATATAAACGCAAATGAACATACTTAGAGTAAACTAATTGCATCAGCAAGAATTGATACCTTTATTAAATGAGAATGCATATAAATGAGGATCTCTAATAACCTCTGGAGACAACTTCTTACTGGTATAACTTTGTTTTCCTCCAAGAGCAAACCAAAAGGATGAGTTCTCAGTTCCTTCTTTAGCATGCTTGACCGCTGATCCCGGCTGAATTCAAGTTCAAAATTGTCAGTTGCAACACAAGATGTACTAAAAATACTTATTTAAGTCAGAAGTATTAATGACCTCATATACATATAAAATTTTACGAGATCATAATTTTGAGATAGCAATATTAGGGATTTGGATCATTCACGTAAGAGAAAAAGTTAGAACCAAAGTTGAAACCAATTACTGATGACTAATGAGTCCTTCCATGATTCATGTACTAGTATCATTTCTATTTCTTTCACTTTCTTTGGGTCACAGTCGAACTGGAAGATAATATTTTATGAATTAGGAGATAATATAAACAAGAAATCCACAGAATCAGTACCTTCAGAAATTCTGCAACTTTGGCTGCTAACTGTTGCTGCTCAAAGGTGCTTTGATTACCATGCCAACTGAAAATCGCAGATCCAGTTTGAAGCAGAAAACATCCATTCGAATTCAGTGATGTAGCCACCTAAGATGATAACAAAATTTAACAAGGCAGAGTCAATTGAACCAAGTATAAAAAGGCCTCTCTAACCTGTCACAAAAGTACCTTACAGATTATAATCCTATTATAGAACTTATCAAGTACCTCTCTCTTAACTCCTAAAAATCAATAATTCGACTGCTTATCATTTTCCCACAACATTTACTAGAGTTCTAAGTTATTTAAAGAGCTTATGCAAGATTATGATTTAAAAATTGTTTGCATCACGATAGACCAGAGGCTGATGCATGATGTAGTAAGAATTAATAAATTAATGCAGTGAGACTTGGGAAAAGAAAAAACGAAACAGAATAAACAATAAGCAAGAATAGTGGTAAACATACAGCTTCAACTTGAAGAGCTTTATTGTTATGAAGAGAAGTTCCAGATATGCTGATGAGAGCAACACCGTCAACAGTGTACGTTTCATCATTTAAACCTTTGTCGGCAATATAGTTCTTGTAACCAGAGCTCAATCCACCCTAGTGAAACAATTTGAGATTGTCAATGAAAGCTTAGCACGTTCAGTTTCCTTTGTTTATAACAAGAATCTGATTATTTTCCAAATGCCGAGTAGTAAAATTGCACCTTAAGGATCACCATAGGCTGAAAGATTGCAACAAACTGTGGCGGCTCTTTCCCTTGAAATATCCTACCCTGGATTAAGCACAATTCACTTCTTAATTCGTAATTTGAAATTTTTTTAATGTGGTGAACAAATGAGGTATGTTATTACCTGCAGTGGTCGCCCCTTCAGTGAATTATACATCGTAGTGCATAATTTAGCCGCCATCTTTTGATCCTCCTGTTGAATGGGAACTCGGTCTTGTCAGTGAATCCATTAAATTTCGGAATTAATCAATAACATGTCTTGAGTTTTTTCACTCTTTTTCAATTAAGCACAGTAAATTCCAACATGTAGTACCTCAATGCTGTCCTTTCCAATCCAACTACACAAGTAGTAATCTTCTTTCCTTTCACTAGAATGATATGTATACAGCACGATATAGCAATCCCCACTATAAAATTTACCGACATCTTCATTTGGCACTGGAGTTTTGGCACTGCCATTGATACACCAAACCTGAAAAAGAAAAAGAAATCATTAAAATTACAATGTGTAATAAAACATAATTATTCCAATATTGGACCAAGAAGAAATACATGAAAGACATTAGACCTCTATTTTTCCACCTCCTTCAAGCAATGGAGGGACTTCTTCATTCACAGGAGCACTTTTACTTGCTCCCTTCATGCCAACACCTTGCTGTTTCAACAATGCTTCAAATTTGCAGAAAAAGTTCAAAGTCATTAGTTACACATGTCCACCAAGGCATCAATTATCTGGACATCTCAGGACTGGGACATACCTGCTACTTTTCCCCTTCCCTCCTCAGCAACAGAAGGTGCTGATCCAGATGGCCAGGAATCAAAATTGGACTTGAAAGAATGAGTCTCATAACCTTGAATAACCCGAGTTATATGTGTAGACTTTGGTCTATTTTGGCTAGCAACAAAATCCTGAAATATAATTTGGATGTGAGAATTCATGTAAAGTATTAGAGTATGAAGATGTAGTTGCTGATCATCTACCTCTGCAGCTTGAATAGCAACTTTTCTTTCGTCAACTTGAGTAACCCGGCCAACCCAAACAAATACCTCAGAACCACAATCCAATAAATAACATTTGTTATTTTCAAGAATTGACTTGGAAAGTTCACCATCTACAGTCTTAACTTGACCATCAGCAATGCTGCCAAGAATTAAAGTAATGAAGAACGTTACGAGTAGCTCATAAGGTCTATAATCAAGCAAAAAGACAATCACTTGCACCAGGAAGAAAAATAAGTGGACATTTGAAAAATCAACCAACAGCTCTAACACAAAAAAATAAATAGAAAAAGCTACAGAAAAATAACTACCTATAGAGTTGGGCAGGAGTCTTCTCTGGAATGATATCATCTTCAGTAGCAACCTTTTTACTAATTGGCGCAAACCCACCAAAGAGGACCCAGAATTCACCAGAATCTGACTCCGCTTGTAATTTTCCATCATCTGAAGTGGACAATAACATTTAGACAATAAAAGATGAATGAAGATGCGTCAATAAAAAATCAAGTGTTTATATAGGAATACCAACAAGCAAAAATGTCTAGAGGTCAGGAGAGCTCTTACCAACAATGGCAACATCACACGTCCCCTCATGATACTTCTCCTTCAAAACCTGAATTACTTCTAATGCTCTGGCCCTTTCCTGAATATTGGAATTTGCACCGTTGAATTGAAATATCTTGTCTTTAGAATCAAGAATAAAAACATCATCGTGATTCAATGAGGAACGTGAAAATGGGACCTGCACGAAATGGAGAAATGATCAATGTCATTTATGTATAATTCTAGATAACGTTAGTATAAGGATTGTGGTATATGGAGAACTTAACAATGTTATACTATTGTGATATTTAGATTCTCCATACCTGCTTCAATCTTACAACTCGTTTTCCTTTACAAATATATAACCGTGTTTCAAACTCTTCTTCTTCAGGTTTCTTAAATCCAGATGCAACACCACCTTCAAGTGGTATGATGCATGGTTTAAAATATGATAAAAATTTGTCAGTCTCATGCCCTTGAAGTTCTCTATACTGCACCGCACGGCCCCCAAGAACGGCATCAAGTTCAACAGTTTTGATAGCTGCAGTTCCAGCTTCATCCTAAGAATACGTAGAATTTCAAGGTAGTAAAATAGAGAACAAGAAAGCATTTCTAAGAGTAGGAACAACAATAAGATAAATACCTGGCTAGTATCCTTTCCGAGCCAGAAATGTATGTCATAAAGATAAGCACCTCCCCTGCCAGGACTTGTCTACATACATATTAATACGAGTATGGTAAGTGACTTTAGTCTATTTCTCTCTGCTTCTGAAATACCTCCAAACTAGCGAAGTTAAGTTCTTATATACAAGATAGAGGGAATAGAAAAACGCACCTGCAGTATTATATATGAATCTCCAGAGTAGAATTTACCATAATCAGATTTTGGTAAAGGAACTGGTTGGAAGTTCTCAATCCTCCAGATCTCAGTCCCGCTGTGAAGTGTTAAGTTTTAACCATCAAATAAGTATGCAGTCATGTCAAATTACTAAGATACATTTATAAGTACTAATTACTCATCGATTGGTCAGTCAAGCAAGCAAAGTTTTCGTATTAAAGGATACATTCTCTGGCCGGCTCCCTGAAAAGCAGGTTCCAGAGCTTTCGCTGAGCTAGACATTGTGTGATATCCTTCTCAATTCTGAAATGGAGAAGTAAACTTTTAGGATTCAAATTGATGATTTCCAATTTCAAATAATATTAAATGTTGAAACAAAACGAATAACAAGAAAAGGGCAGGGGAAAAGAAAATGACAAAATGCAATCAAAAGTTTGCATGCTCTAGGTCTATTGCAGCAGCAATCATCATATCTTATCTGTAAGGGAGATGAACATAACTGCAACATAACTGCTCCCTTTCAAGAAATATACATAGAGCACACTTAATAATATCTGCATATCCTTTCGAGAGCAAAGGTCTAAATTCCATACTAACAGGTTCTATTCACATTTCAGTAACTCAATAAGAAAAGTAAGGAAATTCTTTGCAATCCTCAACAACCGCAATACATACCATCTATTAATTCATCTCTTTGATGAAATCAACTTTCTTGACCACTTGAAAATGAAAAAAATTACTGTAGATCTAGACCCTATCACTATGAAAAAGGACAATTATAATCGATTGGCTAGTGAATCTCCTTAGGGTAGTAAATTTTCATTTGAAAACATTATAAATAGAAAGGGACATTCAGTTTTAGTTGCAGCCAGAATCTCTTCAAAATGTTCCAAGTTAAAATTGTGTAGACTGATGAGACTTGTTTCAAATGTGAGTCATGAATCCATCAAAGATGAATTAGAGAATTTTCCGGAAAGGAATTGTATATTCTGTGCACTAATGGTCCAATAGTTCCACAAGTGACCGTTACCAAAATCAGATAACAGTAAGTTCCAGAAACTAGATTAATTATTCTCAAACCAAGAACTCTTAGTTACTGAATTCTAAGAAGAATGGCTCAAACTATCATCAAAGAAATGTACTCCTCAGTCCTTATTCAATCCATGTGTTTGTTTGTTTCATTTATAGAAAGTTACCGGGTGGTATCTAATGAATATAAGGCAGAGCTAAATGGTTATAGACATAAATCCTTGGTGCACGCATAATTCTTAAAGTGACACACAAGCATAAGGCAGAGAGTATTGTTAAATTTTTCCTTTGTTATTCACAAAACTCAATATCCAAGAGAATCTTTTATCAGTCGTCATAGTTTCTCCGCGGACTACTCATTTACACAACTGCAGGATGTAACCGAAGCAATCCACTAAATCCTTTAAACAAAAAAGAACCTGTTGGGTATCCTGCTTTACACAATCACCATAAGCCAGGCTACCTTGCAGTGCTTGTTACATATTTTCAAAGACAACAATTAATCCATTGCTTGGACATATGTTCATAAAGAACTACACAACAACTTCTCCTAGAGAATACAAAGAAGCCAAATCAATGTACTTAATCCGTCGCCCTTCATATAGCTAGTATATCCTTATAACTTGGTTACTTCAATCACTTACTGATGAAGGGAAGTGGCAGTTTAGACAACAAAGGAAATGGATGACAACTGTACTTGGTAATTCAACCATCCATATACTTACACAATATTCCATTTGATTGGAATAACCTCAAATTTAGATGTCTTGTGCTCCCCACATGACACATTTCTTAAAATCCCCTTTTGTCATTATCAACAGGTTCACAATATACTGAAGTATCCAATCCAAAACTTCATTGAACTCTTCTTATATTATAGAAACATTTCTTAGACTCAAAACAAACAAAAGCATGATCCATAATATGGTTAAATGGTTCTTTAATTCCATTTGTGCAGCTTTTAACATCTTTTTTTCAGCAGCGATAGAACCTCATCTCCACACAACAACAACCCCCCACCCCCCCAACCCCCCCAATGCAGACAAACACATTTCAGCAACCTTCCTTTTAAACTCCCAAAAGAAATAAATCACGTAACCAACATTTTTACGATTGAAAAAGATTAATCCAAATAGGTAGATAGCAGCGTCATTTTCAACTAAACAATCCACTAACAGACTATCAAGTGCCAGAATAAGAGATTTAAAACAATGCTGATGTTAAAACCCCAATACCAGATCAAAATCTTCCAAGGATTCCTGTAAAATTTGAAAATTTATTAAAGAAATAACTCAAGTTATGATATTTTAGATATGTAAAAACCTCACAACTTTAAGCCCATCATAAAAAGGTCCACCCTTTTACCATTCTGCTTGGACATTTAGGAGATCATAAAAGAATTATCCCAATATCCATATAAATAATCTATACCAACAACTTAAATATAGAAAACAAAACAAATCATATGTTAAGTAACTGATAAAAGAAAATCTGATAATACAGCAACACACTAAGTAAAGATTATAGCAAAGATTGCATCTTCATTAGATCATTTCTTCAATTAAAATAACTAGTAAGAGATAAACATTAATTAACAGCAGACCTATCTCAGAAACAACCTATAACGCCTTAGATCAACCAAATTTAAATCCAGTCATCACATAAATCAAAACGAAAACGGGAAAAGGGATCTAGAAAAGAGCCAATAATCAAATAAACTCAATTCAATCAACAAACCCTTTAATAGATCTCTCAAATTCTCCCTTTCTCTTCAAAATTTCGATGAAGCGGTGATTTTACAGAGAGGAAATTTTAAAAAGGGAGAAAGGTTTATAGGGAGGAGAGAATAGCATGCAGTGCAGAGCTGGAAATATAAAAAAGCAGACAGAGAAAAGGGAAATATTATTTTTTTTACTTTATAAGCGAGAAAAAGGGAATGAATAATTGCTACATGGTATTATGGTATGTAATTTAATTTAATATTTTCTTTTTTCTTATCTACTAAATTTATAAAATTTATAATAAATAATTAATTAATATATTTCACTAATAAGTTGATAATATCAATATGGCTTAATACACCATAATTATGAATAATTTACATGATAAGTCACTTAAGAGATTGAAAGTTTGACCGGATATTGTAGCTAATGGAGTAAAAATAATGGGATGGAGGGAGTACAATTATTTTTCGAGACGATGAGAAGAAAATTTTGTATAGAGTAAAATGCAAAAATACCCCCAATGTTTTTAATTATGAAAAATCTCCATATTATTTTTATTTGCAATAACATCATTTTTGTTATTCTTTTAATTAGTAATAAACATCATGTGCTAATACTTTATATAGTTCACTGAATCTATTTGAAAATTAAGAGTTGACTACAGGGAGATATTGCCATAATTTCGAGAATATGGGGAATATTGTCAAATTTTCAAGTGGCACTATAAATTTTCTTAAGTACACAGTGGTGCTTTCGTATTTTATTCCGAAAAAAAAAATTAACAGACAGGGATATAATTATCACTTCTCCTATAAATTATATTTAATACTCACACTTACAAGTTACAACGAGTGAAACACACAACAGGAGGAGATGGGATAAATGCGTTTAAATTGTCCATACAAGAGATTTTTTTGTTAATAATTAAAAATAATACTACAATTCTTTCCTTTTGCAATTATAGAAAACGTAGGAGGTTTTTTGCATTATATCATTGTGTATAGATAAAGAGAGATACGTCTATAAAGATAGTTATTGTGTACATATCAAGTAATTCTTTTAAATAAAAAGGAACAATAAGAAAGAAGAAATAGGATCTAAATGAAATTGACTAAATTCCACATTGTCCTCTAAAACTAGTTTCAGTGTTCACTTTAATCTATCAACTATTGATTGTATACTTTTGTCCCCACCAACTATTTGCGGGCTTTAACATATTTACATCAAAATATTATTAATAAAAATGCCTCAATTTTTTTTTTCTTTTTACCCTCATTATTTGTTAAAAGTACTACGTCCCCTTAAACTATCCTTCATATATGATATGATAGAAAGAGAAATTTGAGATATTTGGCTAACGACATTTTTCAGGGGATATACATCGACCGGCCTAATGGTTCAATGCAATTGAAGCACATAGAATAATGGAAGGGGATTAAGTGTTATGACTAGCAATTGAAGGGATAAACTTGATACCAAAATATGGTCATAATATAATTGGAATGAACAGAGTGAAAATCAATTATTAAAAAAAAATGTGAAAAGCAAACGAGCAAACTGAAATTTTAACTTTTCAGTTCCCTTTAGATTATTGTTTTCTTAAAAGTTGAGGGGAGCAAAAAAAAGCCATCTTCAATCGTTGGGGCAGAAATGTCCCCTTCCCCCTCCCACTCCCCCCTCCATAGTCGTCTTCAACAGTTAGAGACATGTTTATGCTTTTATTTTCTACCACCTCTCTCACCATAATAATAATAATAATAATAATAATAATAATAATAATAATAATAATAATAATAATAAATACATAAATGATAGTTTATAATAATAAAATAGAGTTACAATTAACAATAAATTATAATTCGATTAATTTGTACATTTTATATAAATTACAATACAAATTTGAAATATCTAAATTAAAACTAATTCCTTTAAATATTTAATTTAAAATATAAATTTATTAAATCATACACAAAATTTGAAAATTAATTTTTTCCATTCTAAGTTTAATTTAATAAAAAAAATTCCATTTTTATTAATTTAGAAATCTTTTATAAGAAAAAATGTTTGTTTGAGTTAAAATTATTTAAAAGAAGAAAAAAAATATAAGAAGGATTATCATTAAGGTTTTCTTTTAAATAATTTAAAAATTATAAAATTAACTAAAATTTAGAACAATTTAATTTGGGTTGATTATTTTAATAATAAGAATAACTAGATAAAGACTACTTTTAATTGTTACTACATTTTACAAATAAAAAATTTACCCACTAGATATAAAAGAAGTATAAAAAGAAATGAACAAAAAAAAACGAATTGGAAAAAGCAGGTGGCGCCAAGTGCTTGGCTGCAAGAGAATTTTGTGTGTGTGGGGGGGGGGGGGGGGGGGGGGGGGGGGGAGGGGGGAAGCTAAAAGGAGCCGAAGCTAAAATAGAAAGGTTAAAAAACATTCTGCAAAATAAAAGGTAAAGAAACAAAAAAACAAAAAAAGGATTTTATCAAGCAAAATAGCTAAAGATTAAAATGATTTTTTCTAGATTATTTTGTAATGAAAATTTGTTAACCTAGTGT